>JBBPDJ010000008.1:10304553-10317569 GCA_037974625.1 Cucumis cinereus | reverse complement strand
TATAGAAGGCACAAAATTATAACAACAAAGTCAATGTTTTACAATGTGTCATCATTTCCACAAACATAATTAATATTTAAATCATGGTTTGGGAACAAAAAATGATACAATATGGTTCTAGGTTGGATTTTGTATTGGAACAAAGAAAAATAAAAGAAAAACACTCTTTATTAAAAAAACTTAAAAATCAGTTCATTATTGCTCAAATCTATGTAGATGATATTATTTTTGGAAGATCTCCTCATTCTATGGTGGTTGATTTCGTTCAACAAATGAAGTCTGAATTAGAAATGAGCATGGTAGAAGAATTAACATACTTTTTGGGTTTACAAGTCAAGTATGCTACAAATGACATCTTTATTTCTCAAGAAAAGTATGCTAAATATATGATCAAGAAATTTGGGCTTGATAAAGTTCAATCCAAACGAACTCCAACTGCAACTCATGTGAAGATATCCAAAGGAGTTGATGTATCGAGAACAGATAAAAGTACCTATAGAAGCATGATAGAAAGTTTTCTCTACTTAACAATTAGTAAACTAGATATATCCTATGTTGTAGGGGCTATTGTGACGCAGATTGGGCATGTTGCTCAGAGGGCAGAAAAAGTACATCTAGTGGTTGTTTTTTTCTTGGAACCAATCTCATATCATGGTTTAGCAAGAAACAAAATAATGTCTCTCTCTCAACCGCCGAAACAGAATACATAGCAACATGGAGTAGCTGTGCACAACTAATGTGGATGAAACAAATGTTGAAAGAATATGAAGTTGATCAGGATGTCATGACTTTGTATTGTAACAATATGAGTGCAATCAATATCTCCATGAATCTAGTACAACATAGTAGAACAAAACATATTGACATTCGACACCACTTTATTCGTGAGTTAGTTGAAAATAAGATAATTAGTCTCGAGCATGTCCGGACTACAACTCAATTAGCTGATATTCTAACCAAACCTCTTTATGCTACAACTTTTGAGACTCTACGGGTAGGCCTAAATTTTTACAAACTTAGTTTTTAAGTTATTTTCTTTATGGGCCGTAAATAATTCTCAGAGAAGATTCATAAGCCCATTATTTTTTTCATTTTACCTTTGTATTTACTAAACGTCAGAGGGTATGAATTTTGAATGAAAAGAACACATCTTCTCATTTCCTCGTTTAACCTGAAGAAATAGAGTGAAGAGGAACTCTGTTTGTGTCAAGTGAAACAATGGTCTCAACTTGACGTGGATCCTATGATCAAAAAGAAATTTTGCGTTCTCAGCTTCCCAGAAACATTCATGGTGTTCATATGTGTGGTCCTTCATCCTCTGTGAGTAAGAAGAAGAATGTCAAGTTTTCGTAAATTGAAGATTCTTCACTTGTTGTTACTGGTAATGTTATCTCAAATACTGATATCCTTAGTACGAATGATAGAGTGACTGACCTAGGCGATAACGCAAGTATTTCAAATTTGCATGAGTTAGCTACTACATCTATTACAAACACTGCACCTGTATTAGTTACTGAGTCCGTTGCTCACTCACTTGTTGAAACTCTAAATTTGCCTATCATTTCTGGTTTTGATTCTCCTGCTGATCATACTCTGTCCGTCAATTTTGATCCTAAAGAAGTACAAATCTTCTCCCTGATAATCCATTGCCATCATCTAAAAATTTACTTAATCCTTCCCCCTACTCACTCTCATACTGAAGAACCACTAGAGTTTCATACTGAAGAACCACTAGAGTTACCTGAGAAATCTTCAATACTAGCTGACTCTGTAGCTTTTGATGATGATATTTGCATTGTTGAACTTATTAAACCAACCAAACGTTCTGTTGTGTCATCATCCTCAAAGACAAAGAAAAACCAGAAAGAGAAAGGAAAACATTCTGCATCTGAGATAATCCCTCCTAAAATCGTTAAGGGTACAAAATCGTTGCTACTAAATTTGGCTGTCATAAAATTCTCCAAAATGTTCCCTTGTGCCTTTAGATGGAGTCTCTTTTCACTATGAAGAAAATGTTGTAAAATGGAGGTATGTTGTTCAAAGAAGAATAACTGATGAAGTAAATATTTATGATAAGCCATTCCTGTATAGAGGTCATGGATCTTATTCATCGAGCAGGGTTGATCAAAAAAGTGTCTCAAGTAGGACCCTTCTATCCACAGTTGATTCGTGAGTTGATTGTCAACCTTCTAACAAGTCTTAATGACCCTAATGACTCAAAGTATCGTAGGGTTTATGTTCAAGGTCTAAGTTATGATATATCTATTGTAGCTATATATCACAATCTTGAATTGGAACAGATAGCTGATATTCCCTCTCAATTTCCTACATGTGAAGTATTAGCAACAAAATTGACTGATGAGACTATCAAAATCTTGTCGTCCTCTAAACATTTGCCTGCTGGTGCATTAGGTGTTAAATATGTCACTCTTCATAAGATTGGTATAGCTAACTGGATCCCTTCAACTCACACATCCAGTGTATCAACTGCTATTGGCAATCTGATTTATCAAATTGGCACTTGTGCTCCAGTAAATGTTGGATAACTTATTTTGTCTCATACTATGAGCCATGTTGAGTCTTTTGGACTAAAAATTCCTACTTGCTTTCCTCGGTTGTTATGTGATTTAATGATCTCTCAACATCCAACTGTACTCACTGCATAAGATCTTCCTGGTCCTGCTCCAAAAGTCCTACAGTTAAGATTGCGCTTGTTTCAAAGGGCATGTTCGAGACATTGTTCACACAATGAAAGCTCCAGTCTCAAATACAGATGCACAACCTGATGATATTCAAATGTTTAGTGATGGTCTTTCATTGCCACATGATGTAGGAAACAAACTCTTACACACCTTAATTACGGAATCTCGAAGCTAAGTAGCAGAATTCACATATTATCTGATAGGAAGTCTACTGTGGACTCTTTGATTATTACTTTGCAAGGATTGCTACCTACTCCAGCAAGTGCCTCTACTGCTGTTCTTTTGGAACTCCCTACTAATGATAATTTGTAATTTCTTTCAGACAACCAAGGGGGAGAAAATAATGGATGTGTGTATTTGGTATTTTGGTACTTTGGGTGTGTGCTTGGTATTTTGGGTGTGTGTTCACTTACCTGTCTTATAAACTATATAGACTTTGTCATTGTTCACCTATTGTTTGAGTCTGAACCTGCCTTAAGAACTGATTATTCAAAATTCATATCTCTTTAGCCTTATTACATCACAATTTTATATGTCCATGATAAGTGGGTCCATGAGTACATAATTGAATTAACAGTGGTTGTCGGAAAAGAAATATTCTTTGCCAAAGGGGAAGATTGTTATTATTAATTGACTGAATAATATTTATTTTCCAAATTATCTTAAATTTTATTTTTAAAAAATATAGAATCTTGAAGATTTAGATTTGATTCCTTGAATTGTGGAAGATCTCTTATCCTATTGGAAGAATCCTAATATCTTTACAAAAGATAGTAAGATATTTAAAAATATTTGATAAAAGATAATTCAAAATATTCTTAAGATAATTCTTTTAAGAACCTATAAATATGTGAACTACGGTTGGAGGAGATTGAGCAACTAAAAAATAAAAAATGAAAGAAAGGCTCAGACGAAATACTCTCGAAGGTATGATGTTGGAGTTTTAATATTTCTCATTCATTATGCATACTGCAGAAGTTATGTTGATTGCTCAGTCATTAACTTTATGATAGAGATGAGACTCATATATTTACCAGATTAGCAGTTTATTATAATTATGTGTATATGAGCACTGGTTGCTTATTTTCGAATCTTATAAATTTTGTCTCAAAGATGTATTCTGAATTCGAAGCCTTGTTATGGTTACTACTATATGTGCTATGTTGATCCTCTTGTCTCTGACATCATAACAAAGTTGAAGCATTATTGTGATAACATATAATACACTGTGTGGTTAGAAGTGTGCATATGATGTTGATTGTCTAGCCATTGATTGTGTGAAGAACTCGCTTTGGAAGAGCTGAAAGAATTAGGGTGGAGCCTAATTATTATTATACACCAAGTGTTGAAACATGAGGAGCTTGTGTTCAACCAGATAGTGGGAGCTTATCTCAATATTGTATCTCATTCAATAAATCAGGGGAGCCTGTATTTTTGAGATATATGATAATTGTGCAGCATATACTATAGATGTTGCTTAAGTTTATTTTAGTTATCTAAGCTGATTGTTTAGATGTTAACAACTTCATTCTCACTTGATTGTAAGCATACATATTCTTGTTAATTAGTGAAACATTGTTCTTATTAGGGCATACGTGTCCTCTAAATGTAGATAGTATCCGTCGAACTGGGTTACCAATTTCTCGTGTTCTCTATTTTATTATTTTATGCATCCTGTGAGAATCTTTCTATGAGTTTAGCAACTAAGATAAATAGCTTGAAAGTATAAAAACTAAAATGGAATGAACCTCAAAGTTAAGTGATCTAAAACTTAAAAGAGCTTTTATTGTAGTAGTCATTCTTGTTTAATTATAAATTATTTTTCAACCATCAAAATCTATAATTGACATGTACTTATCTTAAATGTTCCAAATTCTCATGTCTCCAAATTCACTATAAAAAATATATTTTCCAAACTTTAATTTATACGGCAACAAAGTCTCAATTTTTTATTTTATAAAAAAAGTCACAAATTTAATTTACTTGAATATTGACATAACATGTTGATTAGCTAATTAATTAGCATGACACAACCTAAAGTGAATTAAAGGAGTAGGCATAAAATAGAAGCCAAGAAGTAAAAGACATCCATTTAATATGTACGTCAATTTATATAAAAAACCTATAAGCTTTGTCTTTTGCTTCAAAAAAAAAAAATATCTCTATACTTTTAAAAATTTCAATATTCTAGAAATTTCATAAATATTTAAAATTACCATTGTAGTAGAAATTGAACTAACAGGCTCGGAAGAAAAATTGGATCACTACACTATTTTAGATCATTCCTACATTTCAAATTTCAATTTATGTCTAAAATTCTAGAGAATTTCTTCCGATGGTAGTTGTAAAACATTTGTGAAAGTTCAATAACAATATTACTTTTTGTTAAAGTATAAGAGTATTTTTAAAACAGAGGATAAAATTCAAGGGTATTTTCTTTAATTCTAACCTAAAATGTATATCATTAGCTTACACCATTGACTCAAAATAATAATAAAAGATAAAATAAAAAAGCTTTGCATATGGTTGAATATTTTACCCATTGGTTTTTAGTTTATGTTATGTTGTAAGTTGTGTCAAATCATTATTCGTGCCTCGAATCAATGTGTCACATTTATTCTTTTAGTAAAAGTAATAAAATAGAATCATTTCTTTTCTTTTGACAATATATGGGATAAGGATCGAATCTTAGACCTTCAAACTACTAGTACTTATTTAAGACCGTTAAACTATTCTATCGACAACAATAAAGTCATTATGTACAAAATAACTAAACTTTTAAGTTTATGTATATTTTAAATATGGTTAGTTAAGTTTGTTAATATGTATGTTTTACATTTAAAAATATTTAGAATTTTGTTTAATATAAAATATATGTAGTTTTCTTTAAGCTTATAATGCAACAAATAATTAACATCAACATCTTAGATCTGTAGTTTCAAATTATTTCTCCTTAAGTAATTTTTCTCCGAAGGATTCTACCTAAACATAGTATTGTAAAATACATTATGTAATATAGTCATTATACATATTTAACCACAAATCAAAAAATCGAAAAAAAAAATCATCAAGTGTACTTCAAAATTTATTATACTTAGATAATTAATAAATACTAAATATAAACGAGTGGATTATTTTAGGAAAAAATTTCACAAATGGAAAAAATGTCAAACTATTTACAGAAATAACAAAAAAAAAAAATATTTATAGACATTGATAGATTTCTATCAGTGTCTATCCGCGATCGACTTGTATAAATTTCTATCACTAATAGGCATTGATAGACTTTTATCAGTGATAGACATTTATTAGTTTCTATCACTAATAGACATTCATAGACTTCTACCATTTTCAATCACTGATAGACACTAATAAACTTCTATCAAGGTTTATCAGTGATAGACTTGTATAAATTTCTATCACTAATAGACGTTGGTAGACTTTTATGAACGTCTATGAGTGATAAACGTTAATAACATTGTCTATCACAACTATCTAAAAGCACCATAACTCAAATCTAATATTTAACTTAATGGGAGTTAAAGAAATCGTAGACCTCTGTCGCTTGGAAAGAGTAGGAGTGGTGGTGTCAGAGTTAGGAGGAACATCAGCGGAGATGCTTAAAACAATGGGAGTGGGATCGGTGAAATCGAGAGAGATAAGGTCAAGGAAGGAGGAGAAGAAGTGGGAATTATCAGATGGGAGAAAGGAAGTGTGGAGCGCTTTAGTGAGAGATTGGGATTCGTGAGAGAAGGATCGAAAATCCATGAGTCTTGGAAGATGGAATGATGAGATCAAGGGGTTGTGGAAGGTGGGAAAATTATCGGAGAAAGCCATGGATGAATTGAATTGAAGAAGGAATAATGGAGTGAGGAGGAAGAAAAAGGAAAATGGAAGAAGGAGAATAGATAGGGTGGCAGTGAAAGGAGAAAATAGAGAAGAAGAAGAGGAGGAAGAAGAAGAGGAAGAAGAAGGAGGGGGTTTTTCTATTTTGTGTAAATAGTTTCCCTTGTTTTTCTATTTCTTAAAAATATTCATATTTTATCATCAAGTTGAGCTATTGTTTGTTTGTAATTTTGTTGTATAAGATATGGAGTTTTGTGCTTAAGTTCGCATTTCGTAGACGTGCTTCATTATGACTATAAGTGTATGACTCAATTTGTAGATGAACTATCTCTATTATGCGTTCAATATTCGACAACTTTAATTTCGTACCTTGAAACAATAATGATAAGTCATGTTGCGTACAAGTATTCCTTTCTTGCACCCAAGTGCAAGCGTTGAAAAAGGCTTCCTGGGTAATCCATGGTCGAACACAGGGACTTAGTGAATTACCAACTTGGATGCCTAACTCTTTCTTTTGTGGTGTTTTTTTATATAATGTGAATATATGCACAATATGCGTTGCCAATAAATATATGCAAACTATGTACAGGTTTGGGTGATATGCCATGAGTGACATAGATGGTAGGTAAGCATGGATGAAATGAACTAGATAATCATCTTATAGCAGACAACAGTGAATTAATGAAGGAATGAAATCAGTAAATGATAGTAGAACTAAAAAGGTTTACAACAATTCTTCAAAACGATAGTAAGTGTCATACTTCGAACTTCTAATTAAGACAAGTAGTCTCTAAAAGCTATGTCACACATATTCATATCTCTAGACATACATGGTGAAGTTCAAGCAATTCACTTTTCCTTAAGCGATTTAAAAATAGGTGCTCATGTTTCAACCTTTAATTAAGACAGGCTACCTCTCGACACTTAAATGCCACATGTATTCGTATCTCTAGATATACATGCTAAGGTTCAAACCAAAGATTCTAACCTTATCTATAAAACTAACTCTTTTCCTCGTTTAATGTGGTCTAAGTCACGTAATTTCTCGAGCAGTTAACTACCTAAACTTAATTCAATCTATCAATTGGATTAGCCATTGAGATGGACATAACTTAAACAAAATGAACTTTCCATTCATACATGTTTTACAAATAATTGCCAATCAATACTCTCTAATTTATTGAACACATTGATTGGTCACAATGGAAAAGAGAACATATATGGATGAATGCATTTGAGAGGAAGCGGATGAAGTGGTGTAGTGACAGAGCTTCAACCAATTCTTTATCATAAGTCTCTATCTCTGTAATGTTGAGCTCTTGGGGCTATTTATATATGTCAAAAGGAAGATTCCTAGTGTCTATCTTTTGTTTGTTTGACATCTTGCATTAAATTCCATACGCTGCTGCACCGCTTCATCGAGTCACAAATCAATTGGCTCTGGTGCGCTCTGGCCTAAGTCGACTACCAACTTGCTGATTTGATGGCTACCAACCACGCTTGTCATCTTATGTTCTCACCACCTGGTATACTCATTGCATGATTGTTGGTTGACCGTTTGATTAGATCATCGCGTGCAAGTTCTTGTCACCTTCTTTCCTTTTTACTTTTCGGCTGCAATTTTCAGTCCTCGTGTTGTACAATTATTTTTTCCAATTCCTGCATTCAAATGCATGAAAAACTCATAATAAACAGTCTTTTGGGTTTTGTAAATATGTAATCACATAATAGAGTTTTTTTTTCTATGAATTTATTCTAAGTTAGAGATTTCTCAACTCAATTTTCCTTATTATTCTAAATAAAAGGCAATAACTTGTATTTTTACAAGTTATCAGCTATGCTCATATTGAGAAATATTTTTAAAGATTGAAGGTCTAAATCTTCTCACTCTTTGTTTGGATTAGAAAAAATAGTTTGAGTTCAATTTTTTCATTATAATATTAACTTTTTATATATTAGTCGGTAGAATTTTAAAATATTAATTTTAGCCTCTTACTTTAAACTTTTGACCTCACATACTAAAAAACATTTGTTCTCCAAATATTCATGAAAATAACAATAGACCATGTTTGATTGTTGGTTTTTGATTTTTTTTGTTATATAAAGCCCACAATGCTCGCTTCCATCTAACAGTTTCGATGTTTTGTTGGCTACATTGTAAAGACATGCGAGTGGGACTCCTGTGTCAAGTGATACTTCTTTTAATGTGCATGTCCGCTTATGGCTTCGAGGTTCTTTTGAATTTGCCACAACATCACTATTATCAAAATAAAGGATGATATGCAATGATATATTTAGGAAAACTTCCTAATCAGTAAAAAACTTCCTTAACCATACAACTTCCTTAACAACTATGATGGAGTCTGCAATGCATCCTTGTTTGATACTTCCCCATGCTATAACTCTATGGTGGATATCCTGATGTGGATTTCCTAAAATCCTTATTAGTCTAAAAATTAAAGTTAGTGTATCCTAAAAGGATCAGATCCTTAGCTTCATACACAAACATATAGTTTCTTATTCTCCTTAGATACTTGAGGATCATGTTAATCACAATCCAGTGATAAAATCTTGAATTACATTGATACTTACTAACAATAACAACTGCATAGCATAGTTTAGGACTTGTACACAATATGATATATATAAGGCTGCTCATAACTCATGCATAGGAAATCCATCTCATCTCCTTAACTTCATGAGGTGTCTTAGGACATTGGTCCTCAGATAATGTAATTCCATGTCTGAAACGTAGAATATTCTTCTTGAAATTTTTCATCAAATATCTCACAATAATTTTGTTAATATAAGATATCACACCCCCTCCCAAACCCTCTTCTCTTAGCCCAAGAGAAGGCGTGACGTTAGCAAGTATCGCTCTACTCGACACTTACTGACAACTTACTAAACTACTAACTTGTAACTTGAGCACAATTGAGAAAAACATGCATAGTACTATAGTACTCATACAAACATTTTCAACATGACTGTACAACCCATAACAAACTCATAACTCAGAGTTTAGTAAACAAAAGACATATACATAACCATTCTCCCAAACGTTTTCACACAACATAACCCTAGATGCATGAACAACATACATGATAACAAAAGAAACCTAAAACTAGATGGCAAATTGGCAGTAGTAGATCAGGCTCAAGAATCACGATCTCTACCTGGAAAGTGGAAAAATATTTGAAGTAATGAGCTAAATCTTGATGAGTGACTATTTTAAATAAACATGCTTGGAAACATTAAATAAAGAAAACTTGGTAAAGCAACGTTTATACTTGCAAACTTTCCTATTACTCTAATACCCATCTCATTACGATGTAGTAGGACACACCCTACACTCCCAACGTCCTCATCGTTGTAGGACACGTCCAACACTCCCGATGACATCGTTGTTGTGGAGTTAAACTCAACACCAACAATGAAAAACTATATGTGTTCACACATAACTAGCCCTATAGGCTAAACTATCTCGGATATTCTCAAGTATAAAAAAAATGTAAAATCAACTTCTAAAACTTATAACTTGCTCAAATAATTTAGCCAAGTTGACAAAAAAATTCTCATGATCTAATAATAGTTAGGAATCATGCTTTGCTTAAATATTTTATTAAATCCCATGCTTCAATACTAATACTTGTGCTTAAATCATTTAAGAAAGATCTCATGCTTGAAGCTCTTTAGGAAATCTCAGGCTTAAAGTAAATCTCATGCTTTCAATAATTCATGGTGAATAGATAAATCAAATTAATACTAAATCATGCTTTAATAGCTCAAAGCTTGCTTAAATACTTAAACTTGAAATTCATGCTTCAATAAAGTATTTAAAAACATTTTATCATTCACAGATTTAAGCTGAACCCTAGGGTTTATAAACTTTTCCAATCTCTTCTTGATCTAGAATAAGAGAATTAAATCTCAAATTAATCTTCTTGGTCTTAAAAAATTCCAAACTTAGCAAGAAAAATTACAAAAACTCCAAAATGAGCCATTTTGGAACAAAGGCATGGGCTGGCACATGGCTGGGCAGTGGGCAAGCTGCACGTGCGTGCGATGGTTTTGTGAAGGTTGTTAGGCCGTATGGTAATGTAACGTCTCGAATTTTCAACCTTAACCCGAAGTCTTTACTTAAATAAAACTCATAATCTTTACAAAAGTATAGCGAAAGTATTTGTCAATAATATCAACATCAACACAGTGGAAGCCTTTGTCAATATAGTCCCCAAACACATAGTCACTGGTCCTTCTTGTCCATCACCGGTTTCCTTATACTTACTTGAAAAATAAACATGAAAAGGTTGAGTATAAAAATACCCAGTAAGGAACCCACTACTGGACCCACTAGGTTAACTGTTAACTTTCTTTTAAATGTACTCTACGACACACCGTCAAATGGTTTGGTAGGAACGCCCATGTAGTCCAATGCCAGCGTCATTCTAGCAAACCTGTGGGATCACATGCAAAAGCAGCTATCGTCCCACATACCGAGTACAACATGGCTAATAGATAAAGTTAACAGCTACCATAGTCCCAAAACATATAATCTTAGTCCAAAACATTCATTAGCACACATATGAAGTGTAGTTCAAAAATGAGAACCACAAACACCTCACACCTTTATCATGTCTTACGATTTTTCTATAACAATCCGTTCTAACAGACTTTCACATAACCATTCAGTCCATCTCAACATAGTTAACCCTTCACCAACAACTAACTCAGGAGTTAGTCCATTCGGTTAACTCAACCCATAGCCATCACCAGCAGTTAACTAAACCGTTTAGTGAACTCACCATATAATCATCACTAAAGTTAACTAATCCATTCAGCTAACTCCTCACATAACCAACACCAACAGTTAACGAAGCCATTTAATTAACTCACCACATAAACCAGTATCAAGCAATTCGTCACATAACCAAACATGTCATGTCAGCGTACCACATAGTTAAGCTTGACATACGAGTTATGCATTGATACTTAATAACCCGCTTATCACATAAACTATAAACAACCAGTTTATCATAAGAATATCATCGAGTCCACTAGGTGACCATTAACTCTCTCTATTAACTTGTACTATACGACACACAGTCAAATGGTTTGGTAGGAATGCCCATACAACTCAATGCCAGGGTCGTCCTAGCAAACCGATGGGACCACATGCAAAAGCAGCCATGTGGAACAATACGCCACACAGGCTTGTTAACCCGACCCGATCAGAACAATACGCCACACAGGCTTGTTAACCCGATCCAGTCGAAACAATCGCTACACAGGCTTGTTAACCCGATCCTCGTGACATACGCCACACAAGCTTATCAACCTGTCCCACAAACAAGTACACAAAGTTAATAGGTAGAGTTAACAGACACCATAATCCAACAGAAACCACAATCAAACAGTAAAACAGTCACAAACATAACTCCATTCCACATGATACAATTAATCTGCTTAATAGATTCCACATAGTATGAAAGGGCATGCATAAACACCACACAGTTAAACATACAAAAACTCAATCATCATACCACAATATAACAAAAGAATTCAGCCGTCACATAACCAACATCCCAACCATGATGCACATGGTTATGAATAAAGTGTCCCATAACATCCCTAAAACATAAACACAAATAGTTCAACAACAGCAGAGAGATTTCACAAAACAAGCGATCCAATCCATATTCCACACCTTATACACCTAAGGTGTGGATTTGGTAGAGTATCCCTTACTCATCCAATTTTAATTAATAATTTTTCATCAAAATTCTTAATTAAAATAACTTAAACTCTTTACCTAATCAGTCAATACATTTATCACATAATCAAGCAACCTAGATGTTGCAAAAATAATCTTACTGTCACATAAATATCCTTGTCGAGGAACCAGTAGTAAGTCTCTTACCTCAAAGTGCCAATAATACTTTTGCTTGAGTTTCTCCCTCAAATTGATCCTATATTAATCAAATTTACTCTTCAAAATAGTTTCTTAATCTTACCGATTCGTTGTCGACGATCCAATTAATTTGTAGGAGAAACTCGACGAATTAATTCTAACCATAGCTCCAAAAGTACCTTCAATTAACCAAAAATAATTCCCAAATTAATTCTCAATTTAACTAATGGTAGCAACCGTGAGCGACAACAGATAAATCAAATCCGGGAGATTAAATGGCATCGGTGAACGAAGAAGAGTAACGGTTGTGTGGAGCACATGCCGAAAACCGACAAAATTAAAACATAGAGGGACGCGACTATGTAGGAAGAAGAAGAAGAAAAGAAAATTTTATAACTTTCACGCTTTTCAATGCAACCCTAAATTAATAAATAATACTATTATTATTTATTAATAAATAATAATAATCTTTTATTATTATTATTATTATCTTTTCCAAATTCCCACCAAATCAAATATTTTTTTTCCAAATCAAATTAGATCTTCTCTTTCTTCTC
>JBBPDJ010000008.1:10249865-10294489 GCA_037974625.1 Cucumis cinereus | reverse complement strand
CTCATATACTCACAGGCTCCCCCTGTTTAAGTTCTTCAAGATGTTTGTTGAAAAATACTCCCCCTCAAGAGAATAACTCTATGCATTCATATGCATATACACTTTCACACTTTTAAAGAACACCAACATAGGCTTAAAACTAAGCATCTCCAAGTGAAAGAATTAAAAACACAGAGCTGCAAAACACACATTTTTCTTGTTTTTTCAGTTTCTCGATACTTCCAACAAAACGCAACGTCAAAAGATATATAATCATAATAATTCCCAGAAGATTTATCCACTTCAAATCATAACCATCCAAGAATATCTCAAGCACTAAGAGAGAGAATTAATCATATAGTTAATTAAAATATTTTTGGAAAAGAATTATGTTAAGCCAATTATTAATACAACATGTTTACAACAACGTCATCTTGATTCCATCAAATTTTTCTTTCATTGTCCACTAAATTAGAGGTGGATTTTTTCTTATTTTCATTTTAAACCCATTTTCGTTTCAATTATTGATGCCATTTTTTTTTTCTTTCTTCTCGATCTTAATTTTCACATATATCAATATAATCCATAATTATTTTTTGCTCTGGTTACAAATTAATTCAATCTAACAAAGATAGAGGTGAATAATGGACCACCAAAATTGATTTATCCTATAGAAAATCGAAAATTTTACTTTTTAAGTTCTATAGAAAATCATTCTACTCTATAATTCAATGTCAATCCTTAGATTTCTGTTTGTAACGAACTTATTTGGCAATTTTAGCGTCCACAAATTTAAGTTACCTCACCATTTTTATTAAAGAGTTGAGACCAAAATATAACAAAATTCAAAGTTGAGACCAAAATAAGATTTAAATTTGAATGAAATCTTAATTAGCTCTCTTCATTTTATATCAGCCATGTACTTCATGAACTAGTGTTTTCAAAATAGAGAATTGTACTTCATGAATTAACTCTCTAGTGTTTTTTAAATTAAAAAAAATAGTGTTTTTTTCCAAATTAAAATAATAGTTTTAAAAAAGAACTATACTTTATGCTAAATCTGGAAGAATACATATTTATAAATATCATTTGGTCATTAGTAACTGACTTGTAGATTTGTTGAAAATGTTTAATTTTAATATATAAAATATATGAAAAACAATAATTAGGTTATTTTAAAATTTTAACATACAAGTTTTATTTGGGTGTAAGAAACACAACAATTGGGTGTTCTGTAGTGGATTAAGTGGAACAGTGAGTTGACATTTTCATTAAAGGCAATTATCTCCTTAGAAGAAGACTATTTAGTTCAACCAAGTGGGTTTTAAACTCCCCTGAAAATTCAAATTAGTACCCCATATTTTAAGTTAAATATGTATGGGGAAGTAAAGATTTTCCTACACAAAATGTTTTAGCAACATCCACCTTTAATTTAAGGTTTACTAATGTGTTGCTTGGTGATGCCCGTTTTATGTTGCGATCTGGGTTTATTACACCTTTTCGTGGGACAACATATCATATTACACATGCCATGCAATCTTCTAAACAATTATTTAACCAGACAAGCATCTCTAAGAAATACAATTGAAAGAGCATTTGGAGTATTAAAGAAGAGATTTTCAATTATTGCTAGTGGGACTAGACCACATAACAATTTTGAGACAGCAAACAGAAGTAGTCATAGCTTGTTGCATTATACATACAATTTTCTTATGAATATTGATCCAGATGAGCGATTAACTGCAGAAACAATTGGAGGAGGGAATGGTTTTACTTGGAACAGCATCACAGAAACAATTGAAGAAGAAGAACAACCGGTTTGGGATGTTTTGATTCAGGTAAATATCATGTCTCTTTCATATCAATACTTAAGTTTTTGTTTGCTTTACCTAGTCTTATTCAAAAGTAGAACAAGTTTGAGGTGTGATGACTTAAGGGAACTTTTTGAGAAAGACATGGTGATTGGAGTATTTGCAGAAAGTGCAAAAAAGAAAGTTGGTCGTTGGAAAAAAGACGAACCCTTAAATACCAATGATATAGATAAAATGGTGGCTCAATGATCGGTCAGTCCAAAAAAACATCAACAAATGAAGCCTCTTCCTCTGTTCCTAAGTGTGGCAAGAAGAATCACTTGTTGTTGGTTTGATTGGAGAAAAGTTAGAGACAAAGTAGTTGTCGTACTTCATAAAGGTATGACTCTCTCCTTATATTATATGTAATCCTTTAATTCAAACTTAAATTTGTGATGATATTCTATCAAAAGTTTTACAATATATTCAACTATATGTTTATTCCATAATATATAAGCAATGACTGAATTGGAAAAGGGATAACCTATAATTAATTATCCATATTTTCAAATATTTTAAACAAAGTTTCCTTTTTTTTTTCTGTGTTTGAGTATGTATCAAATATACTTACTATTATATTTCATATATTTGTTAGAATATTTTCTAAAAATAAATAGATGGTGGGTCCAACTGTATCATAGCTTGGGCAAGTTGTTTATTTATTTATTTTATTTTATTGTGAGATAATAATTTAAAATAAAAACAAACAATAGAAATTATAATAGACAAGCTAAAATAAGTTAGACCATTATATAATTAAACATTACATTATAATGACAGACATACATATCGGATATTGTGGGAATATATTAGATATATACTACGATTTATTATAAATATTGTGTATATTTCAAACACTTAACACAATATTTTCATTATTTTGGCTTCAAAGAAAATCTTTATATTTGTTTTTTGTTTTAAAAAAAAAACGTTAAACTAACGTAAATGGAAAAAAATTGGCTATAATGTCGTTTCTCCCTTCAAATGTAAAAGAAATGAATCTCAACTAATTATTACAATTACAATAAATATATCTTCTCTCAAATATGTTGTAACTATGGAAAATATTATTCTACTAAGGGTATATTAAACTGAAAATCACATTGAATTCTATTAACGAAAATATCCCAAAATTTAAACAATTTTAAAAATAAGTTTTGAAAATGTATTTAATATCTAAATATAATGTTGGAATTTGGGTGACAATAATTAGGGAGAATTTTGATCCAGCTATTTTTATTTTTAGGAATTGTTGGAATTTAGACATTTTTTCTTAATTTCTTTTTAATAATGATATTTGTAAGTTTCAATTGAATAAGTTAATTTACTTTTACTATAAATTTATTTTGACTATATAATATGGTTTCTATAATTATATGCAAGACACGTTGCACTCTAAAATCACTTTTCATTATTAAAACAAGTTATTACAACGTTACAAGGGTAGAAGAGTAAATTGCCATACTTTCTTTTCCTTTCTCGTGGGTATCCAAACAAAAAATACTAATTTAAGTGATTTCACATCCTTTTTTTTCTAAACACAAACAGGAATTTAAAGTCATCTCATACTTCTAGAATTCTTGAATTTGTCATTTCTATTAAATCCTAACGTCATGAGTGTGTCAATATTAGTATCTTCACTTCAACTTCAGACAGTGAGCGTGAGACTCCCTCTCACGTGATATCTTCCCTTACGATAAGCAAACTCTCTTTACGGATAAATCATAGGCTCTCCCTAACATAGAGAATTCCTTCTCGTAGCTTAGTCTTTGACGCCTCCTAAATTGGAATGATCTTCAGTAAGTTGTGGACAATGAATGAAGAATTTTCAACGAAACAAGTAGCAACGAGCAAGTACACAATGAAGAAACACAATAGTCGCATGAAGAATAAACTCTTGCTCAAAAAACAAATGCGACTTGTAGAAGAACACTTCTTTTCTTGTACAACAAACAATTTTGACAACCCTAAAGGGGTTTTATAATTTAATTTATTTAAATAATCTAATCTGTTAAAGGAAATAACATCCAATAGAAAAAGATAAATTGCAATCTTAAAACGGAAAAATATCGGATAAAATAATATTGCTGCATATTTCCAAATATAATGCAGGAAAATTTTTTGATGTTAAAACCATATGTTAAGACTTTGTGCGAGACAATTGAACAAACCACTGTCTTTGAAAAAAATATAATACCAACTACTGAAATCTCGAACTGTCCATAAATACTTTCCTTTTGTATTTAGTTTGTGAAACCTTATTGGTCTGGATTCTTTCCTTTCCTTGGTTGCTAGTTGATCTTGGTCCATATTTGCTCTTTCCCAAAAGCTATGAGTATTTATTAAGATGTTATCAACCTTTCAAGGTTGGCTGCTTATTAAGAAATAAATGTTAAGAGTGTCTTGAAAGAGAGGTTTTATGTAAGTGGCGTGTATGTCTCTTTGTATGAGATTGTGTTGAACAACCTAATCTTCTCATCTATGAATGCTCGAGTCTTTTGAAAAGCTCATTTATCTTTTAATCAAGAAGTTATTCTCAAGACTATCTTATCATGCAACAAACTTTCATGAAAGAATTCTCGGTGTCCTAGTTTTTCGAGTGAAGAGTGCTTCATACAAAACAAAGAAAAGATCAAGATATTGTAGACAAGGAGTCTCACACTTCAAGAGACCCTAAATTAATATTCACAGAAATTAGGTTTTTCGTTAGACTCATTCAACAAATAAGTATACCATGGAAATTTATGACCTTTATATTAGTAAAGTTTTTCTTAGTCACAATTCCAAACGTAATAACATTGCATAAATTTAGGTTATCAAACTTTACGTCTCTCTATTACTCTCTTAATTGACTGTTCCATTTGTTGCTATTGTGTTGTTATCATTGTGTGTGGCTTGTGACAATTTGTAATGGATAATCCTTTTTCATAAGAGCTGCAAACCTTTTGTTCTAGAGGAAAATCAACAAACTCATCTATAACAAAGAATTCTCTATTTTATTTCACACTTAATTCACTTAGTTTGAGATTTTGGGATGCATTATTGCCAATAATAGGTACCAGCCACCTACTTATTGTCCACATGAACTTTGTCAAGAAAATTTAATGGCTCCAAATTGACATTAGGTTTATGCTCTACCCCGAGTCAAGATCTGCCCGATTTGGATTTGCACATATAGGACAAATGCCCCAATAGCATGGCTTTTTGCTACGACTTCTTTTTTTCTTTTTTTTCAATTTACTTCATATTACTCGATTGATTAAAAGTTTTTCTATCAATGCTATTTATAAATCGAATATGATACAAGTAGTAATCATAGAATAGATAGATTCAAAATTGAGTTTTTTCTTTGGATTTGCCGAAGATTTTTGGAATTCATTTATTTCTCTCAGGGTTGGGTTGCTTTGGTTTTGGTGCATTTCATGTAACCGGATTGTATGGGCCGGGAATATGGGTATCCGATCCTTATGGATTAACCGGAAGGGTACAAGCCGTAAATCCTGCGTGGGGTGTCGAAGGGTTTGATCCTTTTGTTCCAGGCGGAATAGCCTCGCATCATATTGCAGCAGGTACATTGGGCATATTAGCGAGAGGAGGATCTAATGATCACAAATTGGTTTTGAAATAAAGTGAAATATGTAATTACTACAAATTGATATTGGATAAAGTGTAAGATTCAATGACCACAAATAGACTCCAAAAAAACTGCTTGAAGAATCTCAAATTTTATTTAAAATGTAAAACATGATAACGTAAATTACACTTTCACGAAGATTAGGGTTGTAAAGTGATTTTTTAAAATGTATTTTCCAAATAAAGTAGAGTGGAAAATAAAAATGTATCTTTAAACATCTTCGTTTATGTACAGCCTTTCAAATTGACATGAATTTTTAAATTTTAAAAAAAAAAAATTGTGATTTTTAATTATTGGTATCATAGTTTGATAGGTAAAGGAGAAACATTACAACTTTAATTTCTCTTACATCCTGCTTTGAAAGGTTGAGATATTACAAAATCTTTGTTGATTAATGAGCCTCAAAGACATTTTTCACGTTATACAATAATTTGCTAGTTAATCCTCGTGTTAAACACAAAATTAAATAATTGACCCTAAACTTTATTTAATTATGAATTATTTAGATTGGATTTGTTTTTTTTTTTTAATTATTAAAAATATTCCTGTCATTAGGAGTATTACAATACTCATTTCTTTTACCTACTTCCATAAATTAAGTTGAAATAATATATTTAATATTTTATTTTCTAATGACACTCTGAGGAGTAAGCAATCATCAAGTCAATATCTTTTTCATATTAAAAAATAATTAATGTGCTAGACTGCCTAGTTAAGCTAATTTAAACCCTAGTTCAATGATTACGAAAGATAAACTTATTTTCACTCCATTCAAATTTGAATTGAACCCTAATCTTAAATCACATTAAATATTATTAGAAGCTTTAATATGGTACTTAGAATTAAGAAAAAAAAGGTAGGAAAATAATGAAGGGAAAAGGAAAATGGCGATTTAATTAAGATGTAGTGTTTAAAAAAGTAGAGAATGATTAAATTTAATTTTTTTAAAAAAAAAAAATTGATAATTATTGAATTGAGCCACATAATATATGATATCGAAAGGTGAAATCTGGTGAAAAGTTCAATCATGGTTGTTTTGATTAGAAAATAATAATGATAATCATTATTTTATTAAATGTAAAGGGCGTAAGATAAGATAGGACCACAGGGGATTTGAGTAGAGTAGACCGCAGAGGATGCTGTCCTGAATGATGGGCCTTTCAATTTTTTTGAGACTTAAGACGGGTCTCTCTCACCCAAAAAATATATATATATATATTTATTTATAAAGGATTTTAATAAATAATAAAATTAAAAAAAAAAAAAAAGAAAAAAAAGTGGGTAATATTTGTGTGGACACGTGGGAGATAAAAGAGGAGGTGAATGTGGCGGTCGATGCAGAGGTTAAAAGTGGTCCCATGGGATTTCCCGACTTAGTGAGGACGCAGAAGGGGATCACGTGAAATTAGGGACTGGTAGGCCACGTAGTCGGCTCTACCGGGTCCGGTTTTATTTCGGCTTTTTCTGGGCTTAATTCCCTAAACTTACGGAACCCTGTTTCCCAACCCATTTGAATCCATATATTCTTATTTTTCTATTTAACATTATCCTCCACCCATAATTGTTTTACTTTTATGATTAAATGGAGGGGGTTGGTGAAGTAAAAAAAGAGTAAGTCGGGTGTGGTTTAAAAAGAGAAAGAAAAGAGTGTTGGTTATGGGCAATTGATCAAACACTTTGGTGCCGAGGGCCCAAAATGTAATGCAGAACAGAAGAGCATAAGTTGAGTTAGTGAGTGGGAAGAGGCCCATGGACAGGGAAGCTGAGGTGATGGCACAGTTTTGCACAGCCTAGCTGTGAACGTGGCTTAGACTTACACAACACAACGCTTTCTCTCTCTCTCTCTCTCACACACACTCTCATGCCACCCCTCTTCCACAAATTACTCGATTCTACCTCTACTTTTTCACCGCTACTTGTATAAATTATAAATACTTTCTATCTAATTATAAGTAGTCAACCACTCGGATCTCCTCTGCATTCCTACTCTCTTCTCAGTTTTACTTCTACATCACTTTTCCTAGTCTGGTCTCTTGACTTAACAAAATTTTATGATCCATGTAATATTTTTACTCTTTTTTAACTTTTTTCATTTGGGATCCACACTTTCTATGCCTTCTTTCACTTCTCCTTAAGCTCAGCAACACTACTGAATTTTTTTTTTTTTTTTTTTTTTTTATTTTAGACTTACCTACACCAACTTTAAGCCTTAACAATGCATGTTTTTCAAATCCCCATATAATATTGATTAACCAACCATATTGCAATCAAACTTATTTAATAACTTTTTTTTCTTTTGGTTTTCATGTAAATAACAATTGTAATTTGTTCATTCATTTTCGCGGCTAACTAGATTTACCCCTTTATAAAACTTAAACCAAACATATTCATTCTTGTGCCTTTACTTTAAAATTTACAATAATTTAGTACGTGAACCATGTTATAAAGTTTAATTATATTTTCAACTAATTATAGATTAACTTTTTTTATTTATATATATATATATAAACTAAAATTGACACTAAGATTTTATCACAATTTTCAATATGGGACAACATTGTTACAAAATTAAGTGTATAGTTACTCAATTGTTACCAGTTTTAAAATACAAACTAAATCCTTATAAACACAAGTTCAAAGACTAATTTGTTAGTTTTTCACCATTCTCCTACACATCTCCAAAGAAGGTTCTCACCGTAAGGTTACTCTAACTTAAGTACGCTTCAATTAGGAGTTTTAATTAAGCCAATGAAAAAGGTGTCTGATACACATTAATAGTGTACATGATAGATATAACTAACTCTTGAAGCCCTTTCAAGCTATACTTTCACATTCTCAATCGATCTCGATGTCTAAGTTTATTCAATGACCATTGAACCCCATTTAGCTACTAATCGTAAACAACCATTTTATTTTTTTTAAAAAAAAAAAAAAATTGGCTTATGATTGAGCCAGCCCCTCATAATTACGCAGGAAGGGGTCCCGTTTTGGCGTCGTTGCTGAGTCCGTTTTTCCTTTACTGTCGGGCAATCCCACATGCTAACCCTATTCCAATCAACCCTTCCTGGCTCTCCTTTCCCCAACACAACCCCACTCCCACTACTCTTTTCTTCTTTTTTTTTTTTTTTTCTTTTCATTTTGCTTTTTAGTCCTCCTCTAACTCTTCTTTTCCCTCTTCCCCCCTCTCTCTCTCCCTATCATCTCCTTTTTCTTTATAATTCCAATTCTCATGATGATCCAATAGTATATTCCCCTTTTCTTTTTTTCCTTTTATTTAATAATTATTAAATATGTTATATGTAATAAGGTAGAGATATGGGAAATTAAATAAATTTGTAATTGAAATTAAAAACAATGATAATAAATGAAGTGGGTGAAATGTAGGTAAGTTTAGAAACAATGAAACGTACGGAACAACATCCAACTTGTCCCTATTAAAGGAACATATAAATAAGACAGTAATTAAGGTAGGCCTCACTGCTTCTAACCTCTAACACTAACCCAATCCCCCTTAACATATATACCCTTTCATAAATAATAATTTCTTTTTTTAAAAAAAATAAATAAATAAACAGTGATCACTTGAGATCGATTAATTATTCATCATTAAATATCATTATGAATCTAGATCTACAAGGACAAACGAAATTATATGTAAATTGCAACCCACGTGTAAATTATTGATTCAAAGAATGCTAACACATTTTAATTGTACAAACCTAGCTAGCTTGGATTAAAAAAAAAAAAAAAAAAAAGATATAAAAGAATTTAGGGAAATGGAAGGTGAGGAAATAGATAGGGTTAAACAAAATTAGTAATCGGGATTAATATTTTAAATATTTTGATTGGTAAAGCTAAACCACCCTTAAGAAGAGAAGATTAGATCGAAGGTCGATATCATTGACTCTTTATATTAAAATTTAATGCAATGTGATGGATGGAGCTAGCTTCCTTTTTCTTTTTTTTGTTTTTTTTTTTTTTTTTTTTTCTGTTTGGGGGGAGGGTTCGATGAAAAGTAAATAAGAAAAAAAATTATAATAATAAAACAAAGAATTTTACATGGTACTTATTTGTAATAATAATATTCTCATTATTATTGTAATTTTATACTATTACTCCAAAGGGATGATGATTTGCATTTGAATCCGGTAGTGTCGCGGCTTGCCAAGCCGAAGCCGCGATAAGAGGGCGGCTATGCCAGCCCAGGGTCAAACACCCTTCGTTCTCCTCGATGGAGAATCCTTCCGCGGAGAAGAGCGTTAGAAGCATACTAGCTTGCTTGAAAGCGTTGGATCCTAAATGGAGGGCTCTAAAACCTGCTTGCCGGAGTCGAGACCTCCACTTAACCAGTGGCTCATGGCGCTCCACTCGAGCCGATCCTTCACAGCTCACCACGTTGCAAATTTCCCTCTGTAGATACATCTCCGCCAGACCCTTCTCCGGCATCATACAGCACGCTTCAAGCGAATCAAACATGGTGGAATAGTAAAACAAAGCCTCCGTGAACCGCTCCAAGAACCCCGTCTGGTTGTGGTCCGCTTCTTGTTCAACCACCGTCATGATTTTCGGATTCAAACTCCGGATCCACCCGAGAACCATTTCCATGGCGGACGACGACTGGTTGTTCCCTAGTAATCGGTGAAGCTGCATAACCGAGTTCACCGCCACCGTCTCCTTCGGACTCACCTGTAGCATCCACGGCTTCACATCTTCCAACCTCGCCGCAGCCACACCGCGAAAGGCGAAACGAACGTTCACCGATCGGGCCAATTCAGCGAGTCGCAACCCGATTTCTCGAAGTGAGTCACGGCCGTCGGGAGAGGGTGGTCCAATGCCGGTTAAACGGAGAAGAGGAGGACCGCCGGGACGGAGGGCAAGGGCTTGGATTAATGCGGGCCATTGTAGACCGTGCATTAGATTGAAATCGATGACGTGGACGCAATCGTGACCGTCGAAGGCTTCCAAAATGGCTTGATTAGCGGTGAAATGAGCGAATTTAAGGTAAGGGCAAGCTTCGTAATAATGGTGATAGAGAAGGACGTCTTCGAAGCCCGTGGTGGAAGTGATGGTATCATGCGGTGTGAACACGCGCCGAGTGAGCGCGTCAATAAAGTAACCAGCGACTTTCCCGATGCCGCATTCGGTGTTGATGCCAGAGAGCAAACTTTGCATTTCGACAATCAGAGAACCCGCCAATGGTAAATCGCCACGGCGGATTGAATCGGCACACGTGACTAGCATGTGGACGAGTTTAATACCGGAATCTTCCTCCATGGCGGTCACGACGGTTAGCTGATTCTGGGCAAGGTTCTGGTGTTGAGCAGCAACGCAAGGATCTGTCCACGAGACACTCCCATCCGTCTGATTAGAAACCGAAAAGAGATCAGGAAAATCGGGTAGATCGGAGGGCAAAGTAGTGGTTTGGTTCAACTCGGAGAGAATTGAATCAACCCAAGAACCGATGTCGGAAGGGTTGTAGTGGACGGCATCGGAAGCGAGTTGAGAGATCTCAGAGGAAGAGTTGACCATAGCGGATTCGAGACGCTCAAGGCGTTGAGCGACGTGGTGGAGGTCGGAGGAGCGGACCTTGTAACCGGCGCCGGCGAGAAGGCCGTCGATGTCTTGAGGTTTGGTGACAGTGGAGGAAGAGCTGCCACTGCTACTGCTGCTGCTGCCGCCGGAAGAGGCGGCGGAGTCGAAAGGACCCATGAAATCAGATAATTTAAAGAGGTAGAGATGAAGGAAGATGGTTGTTGGGAGAAGGAGGAGTATAATTAGGGAGATTTTAAGTTGACCATGGCCATAGAGAAACCATGGAGGTGTGTGTGTGAGAGTGAGGGAGGGACTGAAAAGCAATGGGTGAAAGAGAAAGGACCAAAAAAAGGATATTTAGAGAGAGAGAGGGGTGGTGTATTTGAGAATTTAAGAACCAATATGGGAAAATTTGGAAATAACCAATTAACCCACCGATCAAACTTGGGTTTATTTTTTCTAATTTATTTCAAGAGTTAAATTTTATTCTAATTTCTATTACGAGTTGAGATTGGGACCTACCGGCTACCACATTTTAATAATTATTATGTTTTTTTTTTTTCAAAATATTCCCTCGGGAACTTATTATTATTATTATTATTATTATATATTGTAATATCCATGTAAAATTACTTTTGGAGTACCGGAATATCCATTGAAAAGGTAGGGATAAATAACATTTTTAATATACAAAAAGTACTTTTTTATATATAATAGAAATATAGCAGCGGTTAAAAAGGTAGAAAATAGAAGATGAAATTAAAAAAGGAAAAAAGGAAAAAAGGAAAACAGAATCTCTATGCAAGCTGCAGTTGACACACACGTGGAGCGAAAAAAACGTTATACCGAATGACGTTGTTCTGCATAGTGCCTCCACGCCAACCATCGCCTTTGTTTGAGATATTATTTCTATAAACTGATATTAATATAATATTTTATTTCGATTGTCACAACCACTCTTCCATGTTCACAAGAACTTAACTTAAATGATATTAGTGTACGCTAAATTTAATTAATGTTTAAAATTAATAAATAATTCACTTTTTGTTCTACTAGTATATGGGATGGATGAGTAGACTACATTTCCCAATTATTAAATACAATGTCAAAATTAAAAACACCGGAATGTAATTTATTTTACAAATATCATTCTCTCTCTATTAACAATTGAGAGCAAGACATTTGTCAAAGAGAAACATTATTAACAAGTACTTATCGGATGATTAATTAAAATTGAATAGAGTGGTCACAATCCACGTCATTTAGAGCAACACATAAGAGTGAGTACATTAATTGATTAACTACCATTATTAAGACAAAGATAGCGACACCCATCCTCACTCCATTTATTTTAAATAATCTTATATTATTAATTAATTTATTAATATTCTATTACCATAATTATTCTTTGCATAATTAAACAAATACTCCCCCACTTTCACCCCCCCCCCCCCTCCTTCCTACCCTTAATTAATTATCTTTTTTTAAAAAAAAAAAAATCACTTTTTTTTATTACTATTTTCAGTTTTTTTCACAATTTGAATATAAAAATGAAAATTGGTTACGTTGTTGAAACCAAAATGGATGGAGTCAAGTCAAAGGGGGTAGACAGGGGTCTAACTGACAATACCGATGCTAATGAGGATCATAATATAAAATTGTTATAAGCTTAAAAAATAATGTCAATTATTGAGAGAGAGAGAGAGAGAGAGGAGAGAGGAGATTTATTGTTGTTATAATAATAGGTAGCCATAAAGGGTGAGATTTGAAAGGGTCAATTATGACAATTTGATTCAATCTAAAATAATTAGGATTTGTTGTATGTCTCAAAAAAAAAAAAATAATAATAATACACTTGATATCCTATTTACTTTTGTAAAAATAGCGAAACACACCTGATGCATCTTATATACACTTGATCACTACTGATATCCACTTTGATACACTTATAATATATACTTGATATCCTTCTAATATACATTTGATACATAATATGTACACTTGATACACTCTATTTGGATTTATCATATAAGATTTTGAATTTTTGTTAAAAGATTGTGAAAAGAAAAATATAAACAACAAACATATACTATTATAACTCAAACAAAAATAATCTACACTCCAACACAAACTATTTAACCCAACTACAATAATATACGACTATAATAACTCATTCTTTGTCCCAAACGCTCCTTAAAAAAGTGTTTCACGTTTTTTTTTTCTTTTGCTCAAAAGTTGATAAAGATCAACTTATTTACAAAAATGTTACATTAATTGCTTTTATTTACCCAAATATCATTACACATATTTATTTAACTGCCATTAAATTTAAAACTTTTATAGTTTGTCATTTTCAACATTTATGTATATAAATATATGTATCATGTGTATTAAGTGTATATCGGGTGTACATGTGTATCACTTGGGTTGAACTTATTTTTTATCATATATGCAAAATGAAAAAAAATGTATGACAAACTTGCAAATCCTTAAAACTTAAATTATCACGGTACAATTTCTCAAATAATTATAAAATCATATAAAACGGTTAAAAGCTAGTTTAAAATCTGTTTGACAGGTATAATAAAAACAAAAACTTTAAAACATATTTTAATTTATGAACTCGTATGTTACATTATTTTAGAACTATTATTTTGTAATATTATATAGTATATAATATATCACATAATAAATATTTAATTTAACAAAATAATTGAGTTTATAAAAATGAGCTAATATTTTTATTATTGTTTTTATTAATATTTTCTAATATAATTATACATTTTAAAATTTAAAATTCAAAATTCGGATACACCGGAAATATGAAAATGCGTTATTTTTCAAATTTTGCATTATTTAAATTACGGAATCAAAAAATAGCTTTTAAAAATAGAATTCATACTACCTACCAAACAGTAAATACATATTCGCTAAACTCGATGAATCTGAAACATAAATCAAAATCTAAACTATCTAATGAACAAACTCTTAGTTTTTAGACGCTCATGGCAAAAACAAGCCATAAATGGCTCAAGATCTTGTGGAATGGTTAATAGATAGTAGACACACACTTCTATTAAGCGTTGTCCTAAAAAAATTGTTCGATCTATACAAGATGTAAGCAGATAATTACAATGATATGTATAAACATGAAATAACAACAAAATTTGGTAGAACATTAATCTTGAAATATTTAGATTTTGGTAGTACTTTAGGATACTTGCTACTAAGTTAAACTCAATATCAAAATAAAGGAAAAAAACGAAAAACTCTTCAAAATGGAATGTGATCCTCGAAACGAAGAAACAAACAAGTTCTCGTTTATAGGCTAGCAATTTAATAACTCTAAAAAAATCATGTAAATACAACATTAAAATACTTGTCAAATTTAATTCACTTATGTTGTTATTCGACCTAAATCAAACAAAGGTCAATTAAATGAAAGAAACTACATATTTAGTAGATAAAAGTTAAATTCACCTATCTCATTTAAAATTTCAAACCATGAATTTAATCTACAAAATGTAGTCTATTTTCTATATATATTTTAATATTAAAAAATATTTTAATTGAAAAGAAAATAACAACACAAGAATTTAAATATATGACATTTTAGATCATACTGTTTTAATATCATCTTAAATCACTAATGGAGTGACGACACAATTATAAAAATAAAAGGTAAAATGGGGTTGGTATAGTTTGAAATTGAATGGGGGTGTTGGTGAAGGGAAGGGAAGTGGTCCAAAGATTAGAGATATGATTGCATGGGAATTAGGAACAGTTACATCCCATGCAAATTGAAATTTGCATAGTCTCCAAAAATATAACCACCATTTATTTTTAAAAAAATATTATTATACTTTATGAGCTGGCTGTCACTTTAAAACAGGACCAATAACGTTGTTTGATTTTTGTAATTAAAAGAGTGCTTACGTGTACACACATTGAGCTTTTTCATTCCATAATTCAACATTATTCAATTTGGTCAAAACCATTTTATTTATTTATTTATTTATTTATTTATTCATTCATTCCCATAAGAAATAGTACTTTTACTTACCCTCCACCTCTGAAGTCACGTGAAAAAAAAAAATGATGGTAGATAGGGTACAAAAAAAAAATGAAAAGATAAAAGAACAAATGAAAAATGAGGAGCTCACAAGACCAATGGGGAGCTTAGAGTGAACTTAAAGAACCTATGCGCAAATTATATTCAACTCAAAGGACCCATGGAGAGCTTAGATGACCCATGGGATGAGTGTAGAAGAACTCAAAAAACTCATAAGGAGAGCCTAGGATAGCTCAAAGGACCTATGGAGAGAGCCTAAGGGAGCTCATGAGACATATGACCACAACCTAAACGAACTAAGATGTTTCGTAGGAAAAGCCTAAATGAGCTTAGATGACTCATGAGGAGAGTGTAGAGAATCTTAAAGAGCCCGTGAGAAGAGCCTAGAGAAGCTCAAAGAACCAATAGGAAACCTTGGAGCGATTAAGTTTGAAGTCGTCCAGATTATTCATAACAGACATGACATAAAGGAGACATTATGAATTTAAGTAGACAATACACTTAAGCATTTGTCGCAGTAATGGTGTAACCGCTTAGCAAATTAACTCAGTGATTCCCGAAATTTATGGGGGGCAATTATGAGCCTAAGTGATAGTTACACTTTATTATTCAATATAAATGACCAATGTCATTGATTTAAAGTATGCTAAATTAAATACCTTACTATTTTCTACTATCAAGTTACTTGCATACATAAGACTTACTTGAGCGTCAGATTGTGTGTGGTTTGACAATACATAAGTACTCATTTTCTTCTATCTTGCATGCACTTGCACGAATCTCTTTCGTAAATTAAATTTACGTTTGATCTACTTTTTATAAACGTACAATATAGATGAGTATCATTTTTTAATGTTTTGTTATGAACTTATAATTTCTTAAAAAAAAAAAAAGAAAGAAGTAAAAAATCTAATTAAAAATTTGAATAGAACAAAAATATAAATTTCAAAAGCGAAGACAAAAATCGTTATTAGACAGAATTTAAGGATCTATTTGTTAACTATTTGGTTTTTGAAAATTAAGTCAATGATCATTTATTTTATTTTTAAAAATTAAGTCAATAAATTTCTTTTTCTTTTGAAGGTCACTTTGCTTATTCCTCTAGTAGAAGTGACCATTTTTTTCTTCCACAAAACGTTGAAGTACTTGAAAGGAAAAAAAAAAAAAGATAGCTGTTAAAAAATTGCTAAATTATAAAAAATGTCTTTAAACTTTGTAGTTTGTATCATAAATGCTCCTAAACTTTTAATAGTTTCAAAAAACGTCCCTAAACTTTCAAAAAGGGTTAAAACATACTCTTACCGTTAGGTTTAGATGCAAACCGTTAAAGTTTTGTTTAAAAAATACTCCTAAACTGTTAAAAAGTTTCATCAACACCATTAAACTTAAAAAGAAGCTAAAAATATACTATCATTAACTCAGTTTCTTATACCAAATTTCTCGAAACCTAAACTAAAAACAAAAATTTTAAGTAAAAACATAAAATTTTACAAAATCTCACAAAATTTCAAAATAAAAATTTCTCCTAAAACATACTAAAACAATAATTAGTCAAATACAAAAAAATGTATTTGGCTATTAACACACATTAAACTATTAACATACACCTTCATTAAAACATTTAAGTTCTAAAATTTCTTGGTGTTTTCATTATTTTTTTTAAATTTTATTAAAGTCAATATATCTTACTAAAGTAGTAAGCAATTTAATTAATTAATTTATTTTTTATTGAAGAAGAGAGAAGAGAAAAAAGAAGAAAAATAGAGAAGTAAGACAGTAGTAATATTTTGTGCTATATAACAACAATGATATTTTCTAACTATTTTTTTAAGTTTAAAGTATTTTTGAAAGTTTAAGGGTATTTCAAAAGTTTAACATTTGTTAATAGTTAAGTACATTTTTTTGGTTGACTAGATTTTGTTTTAGTATGTTTTCAGAAGAAATTTTTACTTTAGAATTTTGTAAGATTTTGAGAAATTTTATGTTTTAACTTAAAATTTTAGTTTTTATTTTGAGTTGCGAGAAAATTAGTGTAAAATTTGGATCAATGAGAATATTTTTTAACTTTTTTTTAAGTTCAAGGGTATTTATGAAACATTTTAGAGGTTTTTTTAAAATAAAACTTTAACTATTTTCATAAAAATAAATGGATATTTTTTAATATTTTTTAAAAGTTTAAGAATATTATTAGAACTTTAAAAGTTTAAGGATGTTTGTTACGCAAATTAAAAAGTTGAGAAACATTTTTTATAATTTAACTAAAAAAAGATTGGTTTGAATTAAAAAAAAATAAATAAATGGATAATATTTTTTGGGAAAGCAAAATTTTTAAAATTTGAAAAGAAGTGTTATTTTCAAAATCTTTTTCCAGACCATTTCTCTGTTCCAAAAGAGGTCCCAATGGGAAACCCCTAATTTCTGACATTTAAAGATACCACAAAGTCATAATTTCAAGATAAATAAAATAAAAATCTATACCTTCTAAAAAAACATATTTAATCCCATTTTATTTTTCAAAACTATTATTTATATTCTGCTTTTTTACTATTTAACTTTTAAACCGAAATTCACTTATTTTTCAAATTGTATTTAGTTTCTATTGTAAAAAATATTGTTGGGTAGATTAATAAAGCTAACTTAGAACGGAATATGTTTTATAAGCTATAGAGATAGATGATTACATAATACAAACCGACATTCAAATTTGAAACGATATATAATATTAATATTAAATTATTACAAATTTGAAAGCACAAGAACTAACTTTTTACATATTGAAGTTTAAAAACTAAATTGTTATAGATTTAAAAGTAAGGAAACCATATGCTGTTACAAAATGAACAAATTTGTTTTAGATTTAATAGTAGAGAAATTATAATGTTACAATTAAGGTTCATCAATTAAAATGTTGCTTTTACGAAAGTTTAGGAATGTTGAGCGTTGTCCCAGGTAAGGCCTAAAGTTCATAGACGGAGCACAAATCTAAAAGAAACTAAGAGGCTACATGGAAAAACACACATCTGAAAATGAAATTCAACGCCTCAAGTTTTAAGCCAACTAGTTAAGTCGATAAATTCATACCCATGTAAAAACAGTAAAGTAGTGCTCGAATTTGGCGCCCTTCAACCTTGAGTGGCACAAGCTATCATAAAGTCATTAGGGTTTATATGCAACCAAAGGCAACTATTAGAGGAATTACATTATAAATAGTCATCGACGATCCCAGAAGAAGAAAAAAGAAAGAAAAGAAGAGCAAGTACTTTTCAAAGGAGAGCCATGACTTTCCTTTTGTGTGATTAGCCAAATTACACATTCCTTATACTAACTTAGACATTAGAGTGTAGAATACTTGACACCACATTGGTGCGAGAAACTTCATATTGATTAGCTCGAAAAGAAAGACAAGAACAAGAGAAAGCAAGTCAGACGCCAAGTTCACAACTGGCCCACAACGACGTTTAACAGATGCGAGATCCACGCATCGACGAGGGATAAACAATATTTTTAACACAACTTTTACATAGTTGCTAAATGTTCTTTGAAAATTATGGTGTGAGATTTAAATGAGGAAGCTTAGGGGAAACTTTTTGAAAGGGTGCATGTGCACAAGATTGAAATGGCACATGGGTGTTCCTGTCTATGCCATTGCTTGTGGTCCAGAGAAGATCAAATATACAACCATCATCTTCTTTGTGACAATGAGGTCCTTAAAAACCCCAACTCTCTATCTACACATATTATGATTTTTGTTGATGTTACATTTTCATCTACTTTATAACAAAGTATATATATATATATATATATATATATATATATATATTCATGAAACTAAAGTACTATGTATTAAATTGTGAGATACTATACGAATTACGACTCACGTCCAAGTCTACCGTAGGGTAGTATAAGTAGTTTTTAATAGAGAAAAATAATATATTTATACCACTTAATCTTGGGTTTGTATCGATTAAAATTTTGAAATAATACAATTATGTATCAATTTAATTTAAACGAAGGAGTTGTTTGGATTGTTGAGTCAATTATGTATAGTATGCGAGTTATAATAGTTTGTGTTTGTGCAATTTTAGTTTAGATTTAGGGTTTTTCTACTTTATTTTCAATGAAAAGTAATTATACCTTAAATGTCATATTTTATCAACCACCTAAATTAACAAACTTATTTTTTCATTTGTTCGTAATTCAATTGTTTAAAGTATATATTTGTAATGAAGATCTATAAAATCTTTTAGGACACTTGAATTTATACGATTATTAAAATTGAGTCCCAAAACTTTTAAATATATGAAATTTTCCCCTTAAAACTTTTAATTACTTACATAATTGTTAAAATTAGTTTTATTTTCTATAAAGTTACATAAGATTTTGAAAAATAATAATTATTTCTTTTCAAGATTTAAACTGAAAATTAAAAAAAAAAAGGAAAGAAAATAAAAATACTAAAATATTATTATATAATTTGATTTAATAATTGTTTTTATACACGAATGTTTTGATTTACTATATTCAAAGTTTTTTTTTAATATTTAGCAAATAATTAAAATTAATAGATATCAATTTATTAATAAAATATCTATATTTTTACCGTTCATCTTCCAAATATAAATATTCCACATGTATTGAGTTAGTAAATTAAAACTCTTGGGATAACGATATATTGAATTTTAAAAAGTCAAATTATGTGAAACAAACAAATATATATTAAATATCTATTCGAAATCATGTGTGAAACATATAAAATAAATAGCCCTAAGGGTATGTAATTTTATATGTTTCACACATGATTTCAAATATGTAATTTTATATGTGTTTAGCTAAGATTAGAAATGTACATAGGTTGAGTTGGGTTGTGGAGTTTTTTTGGACCAACTCAAAAATTCGGATAGACAATCCAAAAGACCTGAAACGAGTATCCAACCCAACACAACCCTCAAACTTTGAGTTGGTTTGGATTGGATTGTCGGATTATCATTCACCGACGTAACCACAAAGAAGCAAGGAACACGTACACTCAATCGACTTATCGTCTTTTGTATTATCAACATAAAAATTACATATGCTTTATAAGGCAGTGTAGCAAAGGGCGACCGCACTGTGATAGCGCTGGTTTGGGTTTAAGTCCGATCTCTTACCTTTTAAAATTGAATTTATTTTATAGCTCAAATTTTGTACGGCCCTGCCGTTGGGTTCTAGCCCTCTCTAAAAATCACCGAAACACACTATTTTTGTTGCTTAAAATTTCAAATACAGCATATATATGAGTTAGAAAAACTAATTTTTTTCTATTCATGTTTCGTTACAAATACTTTTTAAGTTTTAGGCTCGTGTTTACTAATTATTATTTGAGCACCATTTCATTTTTTGTTTTTGTTTTTGTTTTTGGACATTAAGTCTATTTCCTCTCCATATCTTACAATTTCCATCTTTTTTTAAAATACAATGGTCGAATTCTTAGCTAAATTTTAAAACAAAAACAACTTTTTGATGTCTATTTTTTATAGTTTTAAAAAATTTTCAAGGTTTTTTTAAACCATTGGTAGAATATAAATAACAAAGAAAGAAAGTTGGAGGTGTAAGTAGTATATATATATATTTAATTTTCAAAAACAAAATCCAAAAACAAAATGATTCTCAAACGGGATCTTGATGATTTGGTTTTAATTTTTTAATATTAAAGCATATAAACGCAATTTTCAAATATATATTCTTTTAGTTATTCTACATTATTTTGAAATTACATTAAAGTTAGTATAATTTTAATTCTTCATTTCTAAAATTATAACTAATAAATATCTAAACTTTAATTTTAACTTTAATAAGCCTTTTAAAAATGTCTATTTGATATATAAACTTTCAATTTAACATCTAAAAATTTTATAGAATATAAAAGATACTTAAAAATTAGTCGTGGTTAGACAAAAATTATTTTTGTTTATAATGAAATATTAAAATTTCAATTTTATAGTGAACAGTGATATATTTTTTTTAATATAGAAAATGAGTTAAAGTTCGGCCTCTTGCCATTTAAAATTGAATTTATTTAGGGGGTTGTTTAGGACGAGGAGTAGACAAGGTTATAATAACCACTTCTAGCTACTGTAAATATTATTTAAATATCTCCAATTAACTGCAGTAAACATTATTTGAAAACTCTCAATTTGCTACAGTATTTACTATTTGCTACAATTTTTACTATTTGACATTCAACATTTCTTTATTAATTGTTACAATGTTTACTATTTACTTCTCAAATTAAAATAATCTACACCACAAACACATACTATTACAACCCAAACTAAAATAATCTACATCTCGAACACAAACTATTATAACTCAACTATAATAACCTAAGACTATAATAACTCACTCCTTACCCCAAATACCCTCTTAGTGGTTGAATTTTGTTTACCACTAGCGCTGTATTTTTTTAATTTATATATATATATTCAAAAAAAATAAATTGTCAAAAATAGAAAAAATGACAAAATATTTACGTTTCATAAAAAAATAAAGTGTAATAATTTTTTTTATCTTTTAGTAGTTTTTTCTAGGTGTAAATAGTTTGAACCATTTTTCTATTCGGAAAAAAACCCCTTAAAAAGACCTATTTAACATAAATTTTCTAAGTAACAATAATTTCTTTTAATTATATGCACTATTTTTGTTGCTTATAACGTTGTGTATAATATGGGTTAGAAAAACTAAATTTTATTTACTTTTCTGCTTATGTTTATTTAAAAATATTTTTGAAATTTTATACTCATTTACTAATTATTTGGTAATTTGTTTTAAGTTTTTGAAAATATAGACATATAAACACCATTTTCAAATATAATTTTTTGACATTATTATTTTTCTACCATAATTTTAAAATTACATTCAAGTTAGTACAAGTTTAATTTTTAGTTTCTTAAATTATGACTAATAAATATCTAAACTTTTAATTTTTAGTTTAATAAGCCTCTTAATAATAGATATATAAACTTTCAATTGAGCGTCTGAAAATCTCCTAAAACACACACACACACACACACATATATATAAAAGCTTATATCATTAAATATTGTTATACACTCAATTATCATATTTACAATTCTAATTCTATAAAAATATTGTTGTACAAATAAGCTGATAGATGGGGATGGGCTATATTTATAATTCTATAAAATTATTGTTGTACACTCGATTTCTTTCTTTGAAGTGTTTGAGAAGTTGAAATGTCATCAGCATTACTAGAAATCATAGGAGTGTTGGTATGTGTGTCGAATTACTAACAAAATAAAAACGAAATTGTAAACAGTAAAAATGATGGAAAAATAGAGTTTAATTGAAAACTGTTAAAACGAAATGAATTTAATATCAGAGTTTAAACTCAAAACTTTCAATACAAACGTAGATTTTAGATTACATTACAGTCCATTATAATTCTATTATAAAACTAAAAAAAAAAGATGATATTGTGGATGGGGATGGGCTGCATATATTAAAATGGGTTTAGTGTGAGATGGACGTGTTTCTCGAGGCCCAATCCAAACAACAATTCTCATCCTTCATTTTCCCCCTCTTTCAAGAGGAAAAGGAACAAAAATACATAATCGCATTCAGTTTAATAAACCTTTCTGATTTCTTGTTATTTCATGTTTAATAAATTTTAAAAAGGTTTAAATGAAAATAAATTTTCAAAATTAAAATACTAAATTTTATATTCTACTCCTTTTCGATATTTGTTAGTTTTTAAATATAACAAATAGTTAAAATTATTTATAAAATATAGCAAAATCTTTCAAATTATCTATAGCTCGTTTAAGTTTTTTTTTTTACTATATTTTGTAAATAGTTTCAAGTTTTTTCTATCTATAGAAATTTCTCTTATGCATTTTAAAAAATAATAAAACTGACGCTTCAATTTGTATTTTAGAGAAAACTAAAAAAAACAAAGAAAGAAAAACAAGAATAGTAATCAATATTTCGTTCATACACAAAATTAGAAATAAAAAGTAGAAAATTAAAAACAAAAATATTATCAAATGAGGATTAAATGAGTAGTTTTACGAGAAGAGATAGGTAGGAATCATTTTACCGGTCATCTGTTAATGGAAATTCAAAATTTTTGTGGGAGTGAGCATCTAGATTACTGCATTTGTTTTGCAAAAATATAAAATGCTCTGTCATTTAGAGATTCTCGAGCATTTTTGTATGCTCTTACTAAACAACATTTTGAAAGTTTATGCTAGACATCTATGGTTATTTAAAGATGTGAAACATCTATAATTTGGAGGATCTATAATTTTGGAAAAAGATTTCTATTATCTACATTTTTAAAAAAATAAACGATGTTTAAACATCTTTTAGCACTGTCAATCAAGTAAAGATTCTTGTACTTAGCATTGAAAATGATATGTTATTTGAGATTATTATTATTTTTTTTTTGCACATTACAATATTGTTCTAAAAAATATTTTGATCATTTTATGATTGTTGGCGTAAGTGAAATTGAACGTGATGAAATATGTTAGAGGTTACGAAAAGAGATTGGACTTAAAAGGTCAACTAAGCTTAAAGTCAACTAATGATTTGATCCAATAAGTCTACTCCTAACTTATGTAGGATAAAAAACAAATATACATTATCTTAATTGTAAGAGAAAATTGTCTAAACCCTCCCCCACATCACAAACTATTATTTGTGTTTTATTTAATAATTTTGATGTAATTTTAATATTTTTCAATTTTATTCTTTTTATGACATTTAAGTAGAGATGATTATGGTTTTTTACTATGTTACATTAGAGCTCTATTGAGGGCCTATTTAAGGCTTGCTAATATGTAGTTTTAAGTTTCACAATGAATCAAATTTGGTATTTGTGTCTCCTTCAAGATTAGTTTAGAGATCCTTTTGAATTTTGCAATTCATGTGACGTTGAGTTTCATGCCAATAACATTCAAGTGAGATTGAGCATCCTATCTTGTGGAGTGTCGAATCTTGGATGAGAAATTTATTCTTTGTCTAAGACATTTGATCTTAACGCAATCCATATCTAGCCCAATCCTTAGGGTTCAAATCATATTGAATTTGAGGGTGTTAGTGATTGAGAATTATGTGTTCTTCATCCAAAAGGGTTTCTAATTCCAATTTGATCGTTAGGGATTTCATATAATTTGAGATTGGATATCTAACATTTTAGTTTTAGATTTAGTTTTGTTTTTAATTTGTGCTCTTATTTTGAAAAGAGAAAAATTTCATTCCAAATTCAATATGCCAAAAATTGTCTCATACAACCTAATGGATAGTCTTTACATAACCTCCCAATAAAACCCTATTGTAACGTAGTAAGAAGACAAAACTATCCCTACTTAAATGTCATAAAAAGAATAAAATCGAAAAATAGTAAAATTATATCAACATTATAAAATAAACATAAATAATAGTTTGTTGATTGAGCGATTCATATTAGAAAAAGGTAAACTTCAAATAATTGGCTCTAAAAACTTCATGTGAGAGGCCTTGAACTTGAACTTCATAAGAAACGTGAAACTTTAAGATTTTTCCCTGACTTTGACACTAAAACTACTTTTTATTTTGTATTCATAGATTTTGTATTCTCAAAGTTATAAATTTATCATTGTTGTTAGGGGAGGTCATATACTCATTTTTTCCATTCTAAATTTTGGCATCAAGGATTGTCATTGATGCTTCTAACCTATAAATTAATTGGCATCGACAGATGCATTAAAAATGACACCATGCAATCTTTTTGTTCAAGCTTCACCTAATGCATGAGATATATAGGAATGTTAAAATTAGTGGAGGAAAAAGAGAGATTGAACATTTGAATTCATCATTTAAATATATCACAATATTCTTCTCAATCTAATTTTTGAAAAATTAAAATTAATTTTGAATAAAACAATATGACAACTTTTTTTTTTTCACTAGTTACATCTAAAATAAAATATAATATATTAGATAAACGTGAACTTTCATCCTTAAACCAATTAGAATGGTAAATGAGAAGAATAATTCTTATATCTTATCAAGATCGTAAGACCCTCGTTTGATAATTTTTTAAAGAGGTAGCATTGATCATTTTTCGTCGATTTTAAAAATTCACCATTGGCCATTTCTGAAGCGATCCCCTCTATGTTTTAAGTTTTGTTGCATAGATCTATCTTCGGATGTTGTCAAAATTGTCTCCAAAAGAACGTGGAATTCCACTATAAAAGTAAGTAAGAAATAGATTAAGATATCTTAATTGGAGCAACTCAGTTAAATAATGAGAAGTGTTTTAGTCTCAAATTTTATTTAAGACTATGGGTTAAATACCCTGTACAACCTCTAATTAAATCAGTGTTTTAACCCTAGTTGAACATGAAAATCCTAATCACTATTCTAAATTGAGATCCTCAACATGTCTCATCAACCACACGACGATAGTGTTTCTTTGGATTTACCGCTCTTAGATCAAAATTCAAAAAATTATTTTTTGAACCAAATGCTCATTTAATTAGCTTCATGGGCTTTGATACAACATTCGATAAACAAGATTTCAAAGGTAAGATCCTCAATATTCTTCTTAATTTCAATTTAATTTCTAAAATGTCAAATTAAATTTCAATCGTAACATGGCTATTAAATAATTGTAGATTATACTAAGTTGATTAAATTACAAAATTACTAGTCTCAAAATTATTAGTCTTTTATGGTTCGAGGGAAAGTTTTATTAGTTACTTTAGAATTTAAGTGATCTCTAAGATTATATAAATAAGAATCTAATTTTTATAATTTGATAAAACCTCGATCATAAATAGTTCTTAGAGTTTGATTAAATCTTCATAAATAATACATACTAGCTATAAAGAGAAAATTATAATTGTAAACTGTAGAAAGACTAATTTTAACTTTCTACAAATTATAGCGACTAAATTTACAATTTAACCTACTAAATTTTAAAATAAATAAAGCATTTTGGGTCCATTAACAACTTGACAAACAACCTGCTCTTACTTTCATGGATGCATCTTCTTGTGTAGCTGCTTTAATCATTGGGGCCAAAATTATAGATTATGATGATATAGTTTGTGTAACAACTATTCTTAATTTATTAATTATGATGTATAATTTGTCTAACAACCATTCTTTTGTATCATAGGAAGAAAAGAAGTTGTATATTTCAAATAGTTTTTGGAGACAAAAAATGTTTTAATTTATAAATTTAAATAGTTGATCGATGATATATATCTTGATTAGTTGAATTACATTATTCACATTTGTGATAAATTTGTTAAAAAAATGCATATTCAGTAAATAACTCAACTAACATATAATTTGTATTAACAATCTTGGCGTTAGATCTTAAATTTTTGACACAATATCATAAAAAAAAATATAGACTTTAGTATTTAAATTTAGGAGCATCTTCAAATATAGTAAAATGAATAAAAAATAAAAAATACAATAAAAATTGATATTTATCAGTTTCATTGATATAAATGAGTGTCTATCATTAATTGAATATGAAATTTTACTACATTTTATAAATATTTTCAACGTTCTTACTGTCTACCATCATTATCCTTAAATTTATGCCATGATCTTTAAAGCAATTGACATATTGATTCCGTGGTCCCAAGAAAAACAATACACAATATATATATATTTGTTTGTAAATGAAAATGATGGATGAAAGCTTCACGATTGAAGAAAAACATGCAAAATAGTCACGTGTGCTTGAATCTATTTCATTGGGTCCCACATGATGCTGATGCTTAATCTCTTGCCATTTGCCAAATTTCATGTATATACGTGTGGATAAAATACACTTTTGGTCCTTGAAATTTAAAGTTGATGTTATAGATTTCAAAAGACATACTTTAATCTTTAAGTTTGAGAAATGATTATAAATAATCTCCGACTTAACTTTTGTTCGGAACAATGAACCTCCATAAATATCTTCAAAATATTTAATTATTCATTTTGAGCATAAACTTTTATAGACTTTATTTTGGTTTCAAATCAAAAGTGTTCATGCCATGAAGATAATTGATATTACTTATATATATAGCTATGATTATCTTCTTATTTAATTAACTGATGTGGGATTTTGGTTTCGTTCTCAACAACCCTCTCCTTGTACAAAGGATCATCAATCCTACCCTCAAATAGCTAGTCATCCATCAGTCTAACGCTTATGAATTAGCAGACTTTTCTTCACTTGAGCACACCACCTATCCCATAGAGTTTGACCATGGATTACACCATGACCTACTTTCGGAGCTTCAATAATTCAATACGTCTTTGTTTGTCACATGAGAATTCTATCGAAATAGTTAAGTTAGGAGTATGAGTTTGATACCATTTTGGTAACGGATAATAATGGACTTCCAAATATTTTCAACATAGTATGATATTGTCCACTTTAGCACTAAAATCCTCAAGGTTTGTCTCATAACAATGAGGATAATTATCCTTCTCACGATTCATTCTCTTATCTAACTGATGTGAAACTTTGATCACATTCTTAACATAAATAGTCATCAACTATCAACTTTAAACTGAGACCACAAAATGTATTTTGCCATTTTATTTTATATGCACCCACTTTTTAAATCAGTGAAGTTTTACTTGAAAATTTGCTTATTTTATCTTTGGCCGTTTATTCTCATTTTGAATATTTGTGTTGTTTTCTACTAGTTTGAGAACTAAATAAGCATGTATGGGATACATTTTACGAAGTACTTCTGAACTAATTAAAATAATGCTTAAATAACAATTGAAATAAAAGGAAAATCTTTAATCTCAAACTCTTTACTCATCAATTATTTCCATACTCTTTTCTCAACTTGAGGGTTCCAAAAATAGTTATAATATATCTAATACAATATATTGATAGTGAATCTAAACATAACTCAAAGGATCAAAATACTTATTACCGCTCTCACTTCAAACTTATCAGCAAAAGACATTATGTTATCTTGTAATCATGTATTTGAACTCTTTATTCATGCTGCCGGAGCAAAGTCGTAATCTGCAACTATACTTCCGCCTCCGCCGATATCGATATGGGGTCGAGGAAGAGGAAGAGGAAGAGGAAGAGGAGGAGGAGGCGGGTCGAGGTAGTTCTTACCGCCATGGCTGCAATCTCCATGACTGTTCTTGAGATTGGATTGGAAGAGCTCTGAAGAAATGCTAGCCATTGTTTACTTTTTGGGCCTCAATTAAGAAATGAAATGGGCACAAAAAGAGACGAAAAGGGAAAGGAAAGTAAAAGGAGAAGGTTGATTTTTCTTTTTGACAACGGCCACCCCATTTTGATGCTTTATATAAGGAGGAAGATGGTATCCAACGTCCAAAAAAAGTACTTTTTTCATAAGTGGTGGATTTTGACTCTCTCTCTCTCTCTCTCTCTCTCTCTCTCTCTCTTCTTATTTTATTTAGTAAATAATCTTTAGCCATGAAAATTAGAGATATATAATTGTAATATTTGGAAAAAAAAACTTCATATAATTAAATTGATGATTTAAAATGGTATAAGAGCAGCTGATCTAACAAGATTCATGTTGAAGTTTTTGCATTGTTATTTTCTCTCCAAATTAATAATCATTTCTACTTGTCGTACCTTTGACATATTTGAGGTCCACAAGTAAAGCTGAGTGTTACCTTTACCAATTAGCTTAAACTTTTAGGTCAATCAATGATTTAAGATTATCCATTTCATTTCCTAGTTTTTCATACTCTGTTTTTGTTAGGTTGTAGACGTGTGTTACTGACCATAAAGGTTCAGAGCAGGTTGTACATGTTATGGGGTGAATAGAGTAGGGTTTGGAGCATTGACATCGGGCAAGTGAGGTTGTTGAAAAACGAAAGAGCAATTAGAGCAGATATGTGGGTGAGCGACGTTGGCGTGGCGAGAGAATTAACGAGATGAAATTGAGAGGAGTGAGTGTCGGATGCGTCACCTGTGAGAGAGAAGAGATTGATGAGAGGGTGAGATTAGTATAGAGAGAGGTAACGAAAGATCCAATCTCTTCGTGCGCATCTGTTTGATGCTCCGTTTTGGTGAGTTTAGCCAAAGTAGACTTAAACCAAAATCACAAAAATCATAGTCTTTAAAAACTAGGTCAAATCTCATTTCAATCTAATATTTTAGTTCTTTCCTAGAATTATGATCCAAAAATTTTCTATAATTTTTCTTATATATATGAGATGGGATATATATACACACAATATGTATATATACATATATGTATATACATCTATATGTACGCATTTAAGTGTAATTAAGGGTTATTTGGATTGAGTTAGAGAAACATGTATTTTTAAAAAAATCAAATTTATTTAAACTCTTATAAAAAAGCAAAAAAGGAAAAGAAAAAAACTAAAAAAAGTCATAAATAAAGTGGAGATGAAAGTGTATATACATGAAATAGTTGCATTAAATTTTAGCTGACATGTTTTCAAAATTCAAAGATGAAAAGAGAACTTTGTTTTAACGTATAAACTATTAAAATAATCGTGAATTAAAATTAGATTAAGGTTGAAAAGTATAGTATATAATTTAAGTTAATGTGTATTTGGAAATTATGGGTGGGTGATTGTTAGTGATGCATGGATAGGCACAAGGCAAGCATAGTTCCTATATTGGAATAATATGTCGATGCGAATGCATTGTATAAGGTCCCTTTATAAGTCAAATTAACTATACACATATTTAATTATATAATCACACTCTCCAATAATTATTCTCATCTCTCAAGAACATTCACCAACAATTGGACTAACTTTTTTATTATGGAAAAATAAAGTTAGTCTTTTTTCCTTTTCTTTTGTTTCATATTATAAATGATAAAACCATGCTCTCGAGAATGATTTCAAAATTCTTCCCAACAAGTTTTACTCCCTTTTTTAATTTCCATGGTCCATTATTCAAACTTTTCAAATAAGGTGGGAAGTTGTTAAGACTACGAAAAATTATTTATCCGTGAGACGAACAGTGTAAGTTGTTAACAAATTTTTTTCGGTCGAAGATGGAGTAGAGTTTCCCTTTAACTCCAACTATTTGGATTAAACATCACTTGATAAGTGAATGACAGTAAGAAATTTAAACAGATCAATCTCATATAGGCTAAAAATTCTCCATTGAGTAGAGCTCTTTTGGGTGGAACTAAAACCAAAGCTATAAGAGCGTATAATCAAATTAAAAGTAGATGGTATCGTACAATTGTAGAGATGTTGTCCATAAAAAATGGTAATGAACTCAGACGACTTTCTATATTAAACTAAGAGATCGAGTTTTTTTTTTTTGTTGAGAAAAGGATATTATTTTTTTCTTTTTCGTATGTGAGAAGACTTATTCATGAAGAGAACAAACATGAAAGGAACTACATAAGATCAGCTCAAGTCAGTTGTCCTTATCAATTGATATTAGAGCCATGGTTTTAAACCTAACTTTGTGTGTGAGATCTTCAACAATTTTGAACAAAAGTAGTGAGTCTTATGAATGAATCTCTAGATCAAAGTGAGATGTGATTGACATATGGCGCTCTTCAAATAAATTGGATTTGTAGGGAGGGTAGACTAGTAGGAGGGCAATGTTTGCAAAGAGGAGATTAAGGGTGTGACAAGTGGTCGACACCAAGTACATTCCACATAATATGATGCGTGGTTGTGCTCTATCTAGCCTAGCTTGCTTTAGAGCTCGATAAGAACAAGCTCTTGGCACAAATGGACCAAATGTCGGGAGATTCAAGGTGGTACTTTGTTTTAAGGGAGAATTGTTAGGTGCAAACAAACTTCTACATGATCTAAGATATATAAGTGTGAGGATAAATATCTCCATTGATATGAGATATTTTGAGTGAACCAAACTAAATCCAACATATACTATTGTGGAGATATGTGTGGAAGTTTGTTGTCCTCGATAATTAACATAATAATTTGATAACAACTCTCAATTGGTAAGCCAAAGTACAACCAATTAGACTAGCCCAAACTAAGCCTCCATGGCAAAAACACACAAAACAAAAAGATTAAATTATTTTTAATGAATTTAAATATTAACAAATACCTTTTCTTTCTCTAAAATAAGAAAATACTTCAACATAGGACTAGTACACTCAAATAGGAAGCTACCAACATAGTTCAAACTTGAAAGTTATTTAGAATAAATACGAAAGACGATTTAACCTACAAGTGAATGACAACATCTCTATTAGATATAAAATCGTTAAAACGAATGAAAAATAATTTTATACTAGTTCCACATATTTTATATATTTTGCACCAATTTGTTATATTTATTATTTATTTTTTCAAAAAAGGCTAGATTCGACAAAAAAAATCCAAATTCTTATTGAATTATAGAGAGAGACGTATGTCTACATTATGACTACACTAAATAGGAATGTGGGAAAAAACAATAAGCATATTTGTCTTAAAAAAAAGACGATGGATGCTTAGATGCTTCAACATCAGTCGTATTCCAATTTGGAAGAATATTTATTTTGCTGATAGAAACTTAAAGCTGATTTAATTTAACATACTATACTAGAATCAATCCACTCTTACAAAAATTAATAAAAAGAACATTACAAAAAAGTAACATCCCTTTGCTTTTTTTTCCCCATGTTCCAAATTTATATATGTTATTTATAATCTCAAACAGCTCGTATCCTGCTGTTTCCATAGATTCCATGTGATAATAGACCTTGGTTTCAAGCTAAAATTCCCATTAATTGATGTCACATTCAATATCAATCAATCGAGGGCCGTCGTTGTTAAAGAATATAAATTTAAATTCTTATATGAAACTTAAAATATTTTGGTCAATTAGGGTTTAGGTTTTTAACATGTGGGTGACGAAATTGAACCCTTTAATCTTGAGGATAATGATACGAGTTTTATGTTAGTTAAACTATATTATGTGGATTTGATTAACATAACACATCAAGAATTAAAATGTGCATAAATTTCTCAAAACCTTATCGTTGGTGCATAAATTTGTTTGGAATTATTTGCTAAAGTAAACATAACTTAGTTATAATAGACGTTAAACGCTTCAATATACCTCACTTGTTTTATTCTTTTGATGTCACATTTATGTATGGTGTAGTTATAATTAGTTTATAACTTTAATTCTAGAAGACATATGAAAGGTGTATCTATTGAAATGTGTTCAACTAGACAGGTTAGAATCTTATAATTAGCTTTTGCTTTAAGACAAGAAAGTTGAATATGATCACGTTTTCGAATTTTTGTATCTACAATGTAGGATTATTTTTGTGGTTATCCATTAATTATGTCATTATTCTTCCTCTTTACTTAGTTGTTCATAGATATTCTATTCCATAATTAGTTCATGAATTGAAATCAGCAATCTAATTAGCATTTTGCATCTTAATTACGTATTCAAATCAGGCTTAATTAATGTTGTATGCATATCCTTAATTGCCAATTCAAAGTCTTAAGTAAGTTTTTTAATACTACCTGACCACCCCATCTCAGAATCTCTATAAATAAGGAATCATTATGCTTTTTTGTTGCTAAAGTGGCCATCTTTATTAATAATTAATTTCACTATTTGCCAATTTGTTGATAGTGGTCATTGTTGATAGTTTTTTGTCATAGCTTGTGCATAGATGTTTCTTCCTCGAATCAATTTTGACCACGTGCAAACTAAATAATCCAAAGTTGGGTGGATTAGGTTAAGAGATATATGCTCGATCTATTTACCCAAAGTTCTTTGATTGAGATGTAATTAATATTTGGACAAATGGCAAAAATCACCGGATTACATTCTCAACTATGAAGAACACAAACATAAGTACATATACTAGATGCATATATGATATGATACGACAGATACATCAATTTCTAAACTAAAATATTGATACATTTGAAGAAATACTATTTTTCTTAGAAAAATCTAGGATATAGGTAAATTTAACATAAAGATACTAAATGTAATTCACTTACTCCTAGAAAAATCATAAAGTGTCAAGTCAATAACAATGATATGAAATACAATACAAACAATTGTTGTGCAATACAAAAAAGCAACATACACTACAAGAAAACACCGTTTTTTCTGACGCATGAAATCGTGGAAAAATGGTAAAAGATGTGTCGGTAGTTGAACTCCCAACGACGAAACCGTCGTCGGAAGTTTGGTCGGGATATACCCATCGGAAGACCATCTTTCGATGCCCAAATGTCAACTGTGGGAAGTTAATGATAACTCGTGGCACGTACATACGATGGCAGAAGTTAGGGATCTTGGGACGGGTTATTATAACTGTTAGGAGTTCTATGACCTCCCGATAGAGCCAAAGGCCTTTAGGAGGAACAATAATTTTTTCTAAATACCACCCTCCATTATTATTTTTAACTTTTTCTTTTATTTTGGTCTTTGTAACCTAGAACCAAATCAATAATAATTAAACAAATTGTTTCATACATTCAAATGATAAACAAATTCGTCAATAATATTTTAACGAATCCTAAATAATAGCTACAAAACATACTTGTATCATGACAATTAAAATATCACGTTTAATCTCATAATTGAAAGTTTGTAATTCATTTACATAACACATTTTGTTATGTCTAATACAATGAAAGAAAGTTACAAAGTAATTTATACAGAGTGAGTAAACAAAATGCAAGATTCACCAAGTTTTGAAGATTAAAGCAATGATAAGTGTAAAATTCAAAGGCCAAGAGAGTTGTCATCTCCATCTTTATGCAAAACTTCATTCTATCTACCAATAAACATACACCAGCAAAAAAATCAAATACAATTTGAGTTATCATTGTTCAATTAAAATATAAAAGTAACTTAGAAATGAGAGTTACAAAAACAGAATCTAGTCCAGCCCCTCCCCTCACCCACAACCCACCAAACGCAATTGCAAAAATTACAGAGCTAGATGTTTACTTTTGGCTCTCTATCTCAAATTAATTAATTAATATTTTGATGACAATAAACTTGAATTAATTTATTAACAATTTGAGTATTTTAATGAGTCTATAGCATAAAGCTCAAAACAATGATTCCAACACAATTTGAATCAACTAAATCAGAGCTCAAATGAAGAAGTTATAGTCAGAACAAGCTTAACGAAAAAATATTCGAGCGATCACTTAACGACAAAATTATCCAAATTGACACAATTAAAGAGTGACATTCGGAGCCTTGAAAGTGTGACACTTGGTAAAATTTGGTTGGTTTTAAAATAGAAAAAGATTTTGAAATTTAATTGTTTTATTTTAAATAAAAAAAATTTATATAAAAAAAGTAAATTTAATGTTATTTTTAAAAGAATATGAATTTAATATTATTTTATGTTTGTGTGTAACAGTTAGTTTTTGACACCCAGTGAACTTTATTTTTTGTTGGTTTAAAAAGAAATGACTTTAAAAAGATATTTATTATTTTAATATTAATTTATGTTTGTGTCTAACAACTAGTTTTTTACACATGTGAACTTTTGTTTTATGTTAGGTTTTAAAAGAAATGATTTTATCAAGATATATATTATTATATTATTATTTTTGTTTGTGTCTAACGGCTAGTTGAATTTAAATATCCACCATTTAATTTTCTTTTATAAGATCCAATGGACCAAATTAATTTTAGATTTCAACGTCTCCTCCCTCTATTTAAAGCTTTCTTCGTCTCAAAATTAAAACATACATTTTTTAAACAACAACTTTCATTATTTTCAATCCCCCAGAACTCAAAGCTTCTATTGTTGCCCTTTCCAAATTTCATTACTTATTTTTTTCATCTAATTCTTGAGAGAGTTATATTGTATTGTTTGGATTTATTTGTTGAGTGCTTTAATTTGTAAATCTACTCTTAGAGAGAGTTTTTTTCTCATCTTGTTCATCATTTCAAAATCTATTGCTAAAAGGGTTTATCTTAATCCTTAAAAAGAGTCACTTGTGACGGTTTAATCGTGATTTGAGAAAACGATTGAGTTTTCTCTTGAACTCGTAAAAAGAGCAGTGTAGCGGTTGTCTCTAATCAGTGGAAAGAGTTGATTCGAAGTTTTAGTGACATACCCAAGAGGAGTTTGGAAAGTGGATGTAGGTTGATTGTGTCGAACCACTATAAAATTACCGGTGTTCATTTCTCTACATCCCTCTCCTATTTAGTTTTGTAATTAATTTGTTGATATAGTTCATTGCATAAAATTAATTGCTACAATTTATTCTTGAATTTATTTATGTCACTTTATAAGTCGTTTTGATATAAAATTATTGATTATATTACTTATTACCAAAAAATTTATTAATTTATTTAATTGGACCCACTTAGTTAAAATATTTTCATTCATTTGTAAAAACTCTATTTACACTAAGATTGCCATACAAATCCTGCACTTTTCAAAGTCATCAAAGAGAGACCTGAAAGAAAAATGGTGCTTCCCTGTGAAGAAAAACACAACAACTGAGTTTAAATAAAATAAATATATATATTACACAAAAAGTAAGATAACTGACTTTTAAGAACAGTGAGCATTGTTTTTAATGGCACTGCAACATTCCTCCAATCAGATTGACCATAGTTGCAAAACAGCGTTTCACTTTCAGAAAAATAATGCAACAATCATCAAGATTAAGTGTATATATATATCTTTATTTACCTTGGTTATAATCTGAGTGTTTTGAAAGTCATCATCAATACTTTTTCCTCAAACTGGTCTGGAAAATGGAGAAAACAGAAGCACAATGAAATTAAATCATGAATTGCTACAAATAAAAACACTTGAAGGAAAAAAAAGAACCGAAATTATGAAACCCCCAACAAAAAATAAATTCATCTCGATAACCAAAAACCAACACTCAAATGATATCTAAAAACTCATCGCTCACAATCAAATAGAAAACTTACAAGCCCCTTTCAGCTTTGTTGTTTCGGCAAGTTCACATTGTATGTAAAAGTTTGAACCCCAACTTGTACCGGCATCACAAAGTATGTAAATAAAAAAATTTCAAATCCATTGTAGAGCAAAGATTGTTTACTAATAGAAAGAGGAATCGATTGAAGCGATACAAAATGTAAAGGAAGGGAGACAGAATGCAACATTTAGTGAACGGTTGAGAGGGAGAGGATCACAGTGGGCGCAGTGACAAGATGGAGGGAGAGCGGCAGTGGCAGTGGAGGGTGGAACGATGGTGCCGAAGGGAGAAGCAGAGCAGCAGGAGGTTTATGTATGACTAAATATGGAGTGGTGGGGAGGTTGTGACAAAGATGAAGTAAGAAAAATTAAGGTAAGGTGAGGGAGACGAGATTAGAAAGTTTCAGACCTGTGAGGGTTTGAAAGGGAATCTCCCATATAAACCCTAGACTTTCTATCTTTTTGTTTATAGAATAATGAAGCTTGCTTATTGTGTGTGTTGTTATTAAATTTGTTAGGCAAGTATGTTGAGTTTTAAAGAAAAGAAAGTAAAGTGAGATGATTGAAAGGTATAGAGAAATTGCCTAAGTGATAGTGTGGTTATGAAGTTAAAAGGGCGGCCAAGCAAGTGTGTCTTTGTGTTTTGAAGTGTTGTGGTTTAGGCCGCCAAAGAGGAAAAGAGTGTGAAAATATGGCTAGGTGAGCAAGAGGGCTATGTGGCCAACTATGTCAAAGTGCTCCATGCGGCCAAGGGGAGTAGGCATGCATTCAAGCCAACCCAAATAATCTCTAAGTGGCATATTAGGAAGACAAGCTTAGGTGTTCAGTTGAGAGCTAGGCGACAAGACAAGTCTTGTGTTGAAGGCTTTTTGATAAGGTCAAGCAAGGGCTAGGCGAGCTTGAGTTTGAGGGCCATGCGTTCAAGGGTGAGTTTCTAAGCTTGAGGCGTTGAGGAAGTGTCGGTTGAGTGGTTTTACAGATGGCTAAACATCTATTAACTTTAGATTTTAGCAAGCAGGAGCTGTCAAGTTATAATCATGCAAGACTGTTTATATAAGCCAACTTTAGACGATGAGTGCTACCGTTTTACTAATGAAAATTAAGTGATTTTGGTCAAAAGAATCCTAAGTGAGTCTAGTTTTTTGGTGAGGGTTGCAGAGATAAAGGAGTTGAGGAAGAACTCCATTTGTTGAAGTGAAACTCAGAAGATCTATTTTTGTAGGGATTTTGGAGCAACCTTAAACGATTTAAGTCCAGCCGAGGCAATACTTGAAGTTTTAGCCTGATATTTTGAGGTAAGATAGTTAAGATAATAGCAAGAAAGTTTGTAGATGGAAGTTTATTAATTTGATGAAGGGAGTTTTAGTTATGAATTTTTGAAGTTAAAGCTTGAATCTAGAATTACACAGGAGGCTTGGGCATCTGGACAGCCGCAAGGGGCTTGGGTTGAGTGTTAGGAGTCTGGACTGGTATATTCACTCTCGCTACCTTGCTCCTTTTTCGGGTTCAAGAGCAAACCTGATTCTTTCCACATGTTAGAATCCAACTGTCACAATATTTTGAAGCTTTAAATCCCACAAAAGAAAACTCTCTAAATAAGAGCGAGTATACAATTTTGAGCTTACAATAATTAATCATCACAATATAATAAGAATTCTCTCAAGAACAAGATGAAAAAAATGAAAATTGGAAGCTTTAGGGAGAATAACAATGATATCTTTTGCAATTTTTTAGGATCATAAAGTTGAAAGAAATTTGGAGAAAATAAAGTATTTAAAAAGAGAGGAAAGATATTAAAATCCAAAATCATTTTGGGTCGTTGGATGTAGGTAAAAGAAAATTGAATGGTGTAGATTTTAAACTCAACTAGCCGTTAGACACAAATACAAATAATAATACAATAATATATATCTTTTTAAAATCATTTCTTTTAAAGTCCAATAAAAACGAGTTCACTATCTTTTAAAAAAACTAGTCGTTATACACAAATCTAAAATAATATTAAATTAGAGATTTTAAACTCAACTAGCCGTCAGACACAAACACAAATAATAATGTAATAATATATATCTTTTTAAAATCATTTCTTTTAAAGCCCAATAAAAACGAGTCTACCATATTTTTAAAAAAACTAGCCCTTATACACAAATATAAAATAATATTAAATTCATTTTCTTTTTAAAGACAATCTAAAAATCAAAAGCCACATGTGCCACTCCTCCATTGCTCCAAGTGACTTTCTCTAACTGGTTCAATTTGATTATTTGGCCACCACATCACCATCTCGGGTATTTTTCGTTAAGCTTCTTTCAGCAACATCCTCTTCGTTTGAACTGCGATTTGGGTGATCTAAGAGGCGTCTGAATCATTGTTCCGAGATCTACGCTGTACACTATTCAAAATAATAAAATTGTCGATAAAAATAATTAGCTTTGTTATCATCAAAATATTAAATAATTAATTAATTAATTAAAATTAATTAATTTGAGATTAAAACAAAAAAGCCAACAATCTTCCTTTTTTTATGACAACAAATTATTGAAGAAAAATAACTTGAAACACACATAACCTAGTAGCACATGTAATCAATAATTAATTTTAATATCAAGTATGCACATCTCAATAAAGTTCATGTATATATTTCTCCACAAAGTTCATACTTGAATCAATTGAAAAGAGATACTTCTTCCCCTTAAATAATTCTTCCTCTAAAAAGAGCATTATTTAATAGAAATAATTATGCAACAAATTCATACAAACATATTTTTCTTATACTTCTCCCCCTTTAGAATCATTAAAAAAAAAAAAAAAAAAGCAAGTAAACTTTTCCTAAAAAAATATGAACACATACAAAATGTCTAATTCTTCCCTATCAATATGCATTCTACAACGCTATCAAGTAAGATATAAAATCAAAATGCATCACAATGAATAATACCAAGCTTAAGCCTATTTTTGTAAAAACTTTCTTCATTCAAAGGCTTGGTAAAAATATCCGCTTATTAATTATTAGAGCTCACAAATTCAAGAGTAATATGACCATTTTGCACATGCTCTCTATTAAAAATATGCTTAGTTCTAGAATGATGTGTAGAATTTTTAGTCAAATTGATGGCACTAGTATTATCACAAAATATAGGCACATTATCAAATGTTAATCCAAAATCACAAAAAGTTTGTTTCATCCAAAGAATTTGTGCGCAACAACTACCTACCACAATATATTCCGCTTCGGTAGTGGATAAAGCAACCAAAATATTCTTTTTACTAAACCAAGATACTAAGGAACTATTAAGAGTGACAAGTTCCACTAGTACTTTTACGGTCAAGTGAACCACTGGCAAAATTCGCATTGGAATATCCTACTAAATTAAACTCAACATTTCTAGGATACCATAATTCAACATCAATAGTTCCAAGCAAATATTTAAATATCCTTTTAAAAGCATACACATGTGATTCTTTAGGACAATATTGAAATCTAGCACAAAGACTTACACTAAACATGATATTGGGTCTACTAGCGGTCAAATAAAGTAAAGATTCGATCATACCTTGATAAGTCTTTATATCCACACATTTTTTATCTTTGTCAAGCTTAATGGTAGTGCTCATAGGAGTTTTAGTAATTTTACCTTCATTGAATGTGAATCTCTTGAGCAAATCCCTTGTGTATTTTTCTTGACTTATGAAGATGTCATCCTTGAGTTGTTTGATTTGAAGACCAAGGAAGAAACTAAGTTCTCCCATCATTCTCATCTCAAATTTATTATGCATACACTTAGAAAATTCTTCACACAAAGATGGATTAGTAGAACCAAATATAATATCATCCATAAATTTGCACTATAAGTATGTCATTGTATTTAACCCTAATAAAGAGAGTATTATCAATTTTTTCCATCTTAAAGCCATTCTCAAGTAAAAAATTGTTAAGCCTATCATACCAAGCTCTTTAAGAGTGTTTTAAGCCATAAAGAGCCTTTTTCAACTTATAAACATGATTAGGTAAATCAAAACTTTCAAAATCCGGAGGTTACTCTACATGAACTTCCTCCACAATATAACCATTTTAAATAGTATTTTTTACATCCATTTGATACAACAAGATATAAGAAGCAAAAATAAGCAACATTCTAATAGCTTCTAATCTAACAACTGATGCAAAAGTCTCTTCATAATCTATACCTTCTTCTTGACAATAACCTTGAGCTACAAGTCTAACTTTATTTCTGATGATATTTCCATCCATCTTATTTTTAAAAACTCGTTTAGTTCCAATTATAGATGCATTAGCAGACGTAGAGACCAACTTCCAAACTTTGTTCCTTTCAAATTGATTTAATTCTTCTTGCTTAGCTAAAATTCAAAACTCATCACAATCGACATCTTTAAAACTTTTAGGTTCAATTTGGAAAACAAAAGCAGGATTACTAAATAAATTAAGAGAAGAATGAGTTTTCACACATTGTTAGAGATTACAAAGAATCAAAATTTTCGTATAGGATGGAGCATATCTCCACTATTTAGGCAAGTTTGGGATGGGATGAAGCATACCTCCACTTTTTAGGCAAGGATGAAGAATCATTTTCTTTCTTTTCTATGATGCTCACATCTTGCATACTTGAAACAATTTCTTTCCCTTTGTCACTAACAAGTAAATCTCCAAAATCTTTTTCTAAATCATCACTATAAATAGATTACTCAATAACTAAAGTTCTCTTATTGAAGACTCTATAAGTTTTAATAGTAGAGGAATATCCTACAAAAATACCAACATCCGTCTTAGAATCAAATTTCCAAGTTTTTTTTTTTGTTATTCAAAATAAGACACTTGCAACCAAAAACTTTGAAATATCCAATATTTGAAACTTTGTCCTGCCAAAGTTCATGTGGAGTTTTATCTAAAGATGGCCTAATTAAAACTTTATTTAAGCGCTGGCTCAATAGGCCTCACATTTCAGGGACAAATCGAGTAGATAGCTGGAGACATATGGTGGAAGACGAAATTCTCTCGTACAAACTACTAGAGTCAGTAGAGAGGTTGTTTTCTTCAGTGATGCTTCGAGTCTTGAGCAAAAGATCCCACCTTCTCATTGATCTGAGAGGGACTTGATTTAGTGATTGGACCACAAACCAAAATTTCAATAAAAGCTTAGTATTGACTTAAGGTACATGAAGTAATTTCAAGGGTAAAACGATAATTTTGACCTAGATGGAATTATGAACAACCTGTGAAGGATCGACGTGCTAATCATGTTTATATCAAATAGACAAAAATATATCTTTAGTGAGGTGCGTGACACTACGGGCTATAGTGGACAATTTTAATAGTTAACAAATGTTGGTTAACTAGGTTAAAGAATTTAATCGATTAATCTCGGATCGTTGGAGCTCATAATCTATCGGTCCATTAGGTCCCCCTATTAGTTCATATTGAAATTAACTTTAAAACGGTGTGATAAAGGAATTCAAATTGTTTGAATAAGTTTTAAGAATAAATCAATAAAAATATTCAATATATTTAACAACTTGGTTTGGAGAGAGAGAATATGATATTTTAATAAGATTTAGATACCAAAATTTTGGATAGAGATTCAAAATCGATCAATCGGATTGATCGGGTTTAGTGGGATTTAATATTGAATATCAAATCAAAATAATTAAATTATTTAATTAATAATTAAAATTAAAATTAATTAATTGAATTAATTTTGTTTTAAATGAAAAGGTCAAACTTGAAATTTAGAAAAATTTAAAAAGTCAAAATGTTGACTTTTTAACCTAAGGAGTTAAATTTTGACTAAAGTCAAACTGGCTTAAAAAAGTCAAATGTTTGACATTTGACTAAGGTTAGTGAGAAATTTCAATACTTGATTTATTGTGTTTATCCCACATGAGTGGTTTGTGGTGAATAAGCTACTTGCTTTATTTGGTGTTTTTTATCACACAATTAAGCCACAAATTCCAATAATTTGAGGAAGATAAGTGTCAATTGATTATGTAATTCAATCTTGACTGGATTTGGCTATAAATAAGACAAGATTAATTAGATTCATATTTTATTGATGCTTTAGAAATTCTGGAAATTATCTTGCTTCTCTCTTCTCACCAAATCTTCAAGTTACTCTCATATTAACCACACATCGGATCCCGCAATCCCGTTCTAAGGTGGAAGGATAGTCGGAAAGACTCTGGTGGAAGTCTTAGAAGTGTTAGTGACTAGAAATTACAACAAATTCATGAGAATTAAGAGGTTCAGAGGTTGTAATTTTAAATTCTTTGTTTTTTCCCAATTTCAGCATGTTTTAATATTTTAAATTCAAGCATGTTGAGTGTAGATTCAAATCCCTTCCGCTGGCATGTCTCTCACTCTTTCAATGTGATGGCACAATTTCAAAATTTTCTACTTCATATATCATTGGGGAATTATTATAAATGACAAAATTGTTGAAGATATTTTCAAAATATAACAAAATTTTAGATTCTATCAATGGCATTAATAGACGGACACTAATAGACACTGATAGATTTCTAGCAATGATATCACCAATACATTAGTAGATCTGAAATTTTTCTATATTTTGTAAATATTTTGATTCATTTTGCTATATTTGAAAATGTCCCTAGATTATTGACTCAACAATAAAAGTTGATAATCAAAGTACAAAACTAAAGAGTGCTTGGTATAGCATTAAAAATTTTCAATAGGGATAATCAGGTATGTAGCACTATATTTAGGGTCATTTTGATGAAGGACAAACCAAAAAAGTTTTTTGATTTTTAGCAAATCACATGTGGCTCACGTGTATCACAATTTTTTAAGTACGAAAATACTCTAATTGTAACTGCAGTGTAATTATTTCGTTATTTGCGCTTATGATACTATAATTAGTTGCTAAAAAGTGTTTCTCATTATCACTGCAGTGTAATTATTTTGAATTGTACACTTATGAAACTGTAATTAATTTTTATTTGTTATATCGCCAGCTATCAAATTGTAACTGTCTCCTCATAGTTCGGGATTTAAAAGTTAAGTTTAAATCTTTGACCAACTGTACTAGTTTTTCTTTAGTTTAAACCTACATATTATATTAATAAAATATAGATTTGTTATGCATTCGGTTAAGTCTTGAAATTTAATATTATTTTAAAAATTAAAATTAAAATAATTTGTGTTAATATATTTTGTTTTTCAAATATGAATTGTTAATTCGTACTTAAGCTTTCTTCATCCAACAATATTTTGTCATGGATAATCACATATTAACCAACATGAGTTTGAAGTCCATAATGGGACCAAACAGTTTTTGGTAAACATCCTCACCCACAGTTGCTCGTGTCGTCGTTGGGATCTAGATGATATACCATGCTCTCATGCTTGTTGTGCCTTGTCTTTCACAGTCTTGGATTGGAATCACACACGTAATGTTTATCGTGTTTCCAATTCAATTTTATTATATAGCAAGAAAATGCGACCTATTTGTAATGTGCAACAAATTTTCAGTCTATATAGTTCGAATGAGAACCTCATACGTCCTCCTCAAGTCAAAGGTTCATCTAGAAGACCAAGCAAAAAGAGGACCCTATCGTGCTTAGAGAATAGGAAGACAGTACGATGTTCTCGTTGTGGGAGTATGGGTCACAATTCAAGGGCATGTACAAATCTAATACCTAGTTGAGTTTGGGTTTTTATTTGTTGTTTGCACTTTTACTTCGTATTTTTCGTTTGAAAATTTCTAGATATTTTGTGACAACTACTTATGAACTTTGTTATTTTTAAGTATGTGTATTATATATATACTTCATATTCTCTTGCCTTCTATATTTTCAATAATAGTTACATTGTAATTATCAAATCGTAATGTCTGTATATCTCTTTATGTTAATATATTGCTTTCTAAATTTAGTTTTCTCATTCAATTTCTAAGTTAAGTTCAATTAATTCATACGATGATTAAAAGAAATTAAAATTAAAAAAAAATCATTGCATTAATTATAGTTTGAAAAAGAAAAAGAAATAATAATAATAATGAGTTGTTAATATGGGTACTTTGATTAAAATACCAAATAGCAAGTTTCGAGATTTAAAAATAAATTACCTATATAATTTATGGACGAAAAATTAAAAAAAAAAATCATTTCCTATCTACATATCTCACTTCAACTTCACTATTATAAGACGAATAAAATTCATCATCAGTAGAATTTTTCGTCACTTCAATTCTTCAATCTTCTCAACTGCCTCCTTAAATCCCCACCGTTGATCTTCCTCCTCTTTCTTGCAGTTCATTCTGATCCTTAACAGCCGCACCAATTTTCTTCGTTGTTTCTTCCTTTCATCATATCTCCATCGAATACCTCCACCGTCTACTTCTCCCTCACTGTCGACTTCACTCAGGCCGCCAGATCTCCATTTCTCACACCTCCTCCCTGTCTCAGATAGTTCGTCGGAAACTTCCTGTTAGAAGCTTCAGGATCAGAGTTCCGAGGCTCCACACATTGGTCTTTCTGAAGACTCGGCAATATCGGATATACTCCAGTGTAACGCCCCGGATTTTTTTTCCTTAACCCAAGGTCGTTACTCAAGTAAAATTATTAAAACCATTTTTAAAAACGAAGGTAAATTAAAATAAATACTT
>JBBPDJ010000008.1:10223279-10249765 GCA_037974625.1 Cucumis cinereus | reverse complement strand
TCTTTTCTTTTTCCCAATCACAAACAAACCACCCACAACCAAAATAATAATAAAAATACAATAAACATCCCAAAATCATAAATTACCCTAAAAAAATAATTTGGGATGTTACATCCGGTGACTTGTACGCGGCCATGAATTGATGACCTTGTTCCTGGCAAACTAGTGAGTTTGGTTGGTGAGTTTTGAGTATATTTTTAATATGAGTTTTTGGATCCTTGAAAATGAAAGATCGAAGATGGAGGATTTGAGAAGAAGAGTTTGAGTGTGGAAGATGAAGAGTTTTTCAGCCTAGAAGTTGAAGGTAACCCGTGATGTTGTTTCAAAATATTTTGAAGATAAAAGATTTTTGGTGTAGTTATTAAAGTGTAATTATATTTATTGTAATTATAGAAAGTAATGGGTTGTCTATAGGCTTAGGGGTATCATTGACTTTTGTTAATTTCTTTTTATTTTATTTTAATTCGCTTTTCCATTTTTCCAAATGGAAACTACAAAAATGTTATTCTTCTCGTTGACCATTTTGAATATTAAGACCACATTAATGTAGTTCACTAATATTATACAAACAAATTGAAATTAGTTAAACAATTCAAACGTACCCTAATATGGTACAAGAAAAGTTTATGAATAATGAAATAGTAAATAGATCCAATTTACTGTATTTATTTAGTTATATATGTAGTTTTAACTAAATGTGTAGCTCAAGATGATTAGGATGAGAATAGAGAACACACAGAATTGTTAACCCAGTTCAGTGAATACCTCTTACGTTTGGGGGAACTTATGCCTTAAGAACAATGCTTCAATATAAACAAGAGTTTGAATGTTTACAGTCAAGTGAGATAGTGCTGTTCGAATCTAAACCTTCAGTTTAGTATAATAGACTTTAAGTAACACTTTCAACCTATGTTACTTATGTATCTCTAAAATCTAGGTTTCTCCTGATTAACTGTAAGAGATACTTCCTTGAGATAGGCTCCCCCTATCTAGTAGAATACAGGGCCCACCTGTTTTAACACTTGATGTATAATTAGGCTCCCCTAATTCTTACTCCTCTTGCAACGCACGTTCTTCACAATGTCAATGACTGGACAGATAACTTTGTATGCAAATGAAGTGGTAGATCAAATATTCCAGAACACGTTAGCTTTGTAATATAACAGATTTACAAAGCACACAGCAGACACAACAATATTTTGATTTTGACTTAGGAATAAATCTCAAGAACTTTATGATCTTCAATGTGTATGAGAGTCTCTTTTATCATAAAGTTAAATAGCTGGATAATATGGAAATATTAAAGTTTCAGCAACAAACCTCTTGAGAGATTTAGTCTTCAATCTTTCTTTGCTTGATATAATCTTGTTGCATACTTTCTTCAACAATAGTTCACCTAACATATATTCCTAATGTTATAAGGAATTCTAAAATAGCCAATTATCTTCTGTAAAGATAATAAAAATTTTTCTAATAGGACAAGGTAACCTTCCTCATTTTTAGGAGATAAAATTAAATCTTCTTACATCTTATATTTAAAATAAATATAAGATAATTGAGAAAAGAAATATTATTTTATAGCCAAATAATAATAACAAATAAGATGAAAAAAAACAAATTTTGAATAGAGTGGAAGGACATTTCAGCAAGAACGGCTGAGACTGGAACACGTAGATTGTTCAAATGATTTGGGTTGTTCTTCACCACAAAAATTTCTGAGGAAGCAAATATTAGCCAATCATTCATCCTCCTCTACCTCCAAATCCCACCTCCCCAATGACACTTCGCCGGCTGTGGCTGAGGCTCAAATGGCCGCTCTTCAACTTTCCCTCCAAAACTTCCCCTCAACCCCAACACTCAGTTCCCGTCTCCGCCCACCCAAATCTGGCAGACTAACCCACCTCCCACCTCGTCTACTTCAAACCAGAACTCCAGCTTTTAAACCTCATACCCAAAGTTCTAAGTGGGTTGTTCGATTCAACTTGGTTGATCAAAGCCCAACAAAATCGACGGTCGATGTAGGCCGATTGGTGGATTTCTTGTATGAAGATCTTTGCCATCTTTTCGATGAACAGGGGATTGATCGAACGGCGTACGACGAACAAGTGAGATTTCGAGACCCCATTACTAAGCACGATACGATTAGTGGGTATTTGTTTAATATTTCCCTCTTGCGAGAACTCTTCAGGCCTGAATTCTTCTTGCACTGGGTTAAACAGGTTCGTTTCGCTTCAAATTTTCTTAACGTTTTGAAATTAGTTTATTATTGGAGTCCATGAGAAGAAGCTTATAGCTGCTTTTGAACATTAATCTGATTGATTGAGTCGCTCTAGACAGGACCATATGAAATAACTACAAGATGGACTATGATAATGAAGTTTGCCCTTCTACCATGGAAACCAGAATTAGTTTTCACAGGAACTTCCATCATGGGTATCAATCCAGAGACGGGCAAGTTCTGTAGTCATGTGGTAACATCCTTCTTCCTTAATTTGGAAGTGAATGAGAGAATATGTGGCTGACTGATCAGTTATGAATTCTATTGAATCCATCTCATCCTTTTTTTATTTTTTTATTTTAGGATCTCTGGGATTCGATACAAAACAACGACTACTTTTCTGTAGAAGGCCTTTGGGATGTTTTCAAGCAGGTATTGATGTTTTATTGATGATGAAATTCATCCACAAGAGATATTTCTATTGTTTTTCTAATGTTTCCTTTCTTCAGCTTCGTTTTTATAAGACTCCAGAATTGGAATCACCCAAGTATCTGATTCTGAAAAGGACTGCAAAATATGAGGTTTGTTTTCTTCTGCCATTTGCTCTGTGTTTCATGATCTTCTGTTACTGTGTTGTATTAAATTATTATTCCTTTTATCTGCCTTTTAAGAGCTCTTGGATTGAAGTTATTTTTCTCATTTAAAATGTTGAGGCATGTTCTTAATATTTCTAGGAGATCAGTCATAAACTACATTTTAACTCAGATTGTCAAAAATCAAAATAACTACCAAAATGAAACTTTCAGATTTAGTTCTTAGTCCAAGTACATATCACAACGTAATCTTTGTGATTGCTTCCCATAGAGAGTTTCTTAGTTCAATAATGTGTAGGTGAAATTGAAGATTTTAATGTCGCAAGCGTTTCAAGAGTTGATGATTCTAATGAGTAGTTTGAGTATTGACAATATTTCATTAGTTGTAATAAGTCTAACTTGATATGAAACTTTCTAGCATTTTAAGTAGATTTTGGTAATCTGGGAGGTGATAGCTATGGTCCAACGTACATCGTTTCTTCAGGTGAGGAAATATGCTCCATTTATAGTGGTAGAAACAAGTGGAGACAAGCTCGCTGGATCTGCAGGATTCAATACAGTTGCTGGGTGAGTATCTCTCTTCCCCTTAGCCCACCCACCCAAACGCACATCCTTGCTAAGTTGGTCCTTCTTGATTCACACCAGATTCTACATGCTCCATGCCACATTTGTCAAATTGTAAGCTAGTATATATTTACAGCTGCTAGACTTCCTCATCTAGGAGTAGGACACAACACATCACCGCCTTCCCTCGCAGCATGACACTTGAATAAAACCTTACCTTTTTTTCTTTGTTTAAATAAAAGTAGAATTGTCGTTCTTGTTGGTGATATATTATGATTGAATAAACACAGGTACATATTTGGGAAGAACTCTACAAAGGAGAAGATACCCATGACCACTCCTGTATTCACCCAAACATTTGACTCTGAATCACCCAAAGTCTCCATTCAAATAGTTCTTCCTTCAGAGAAAGATATAGACAGGTGCGATTAACTGATCCCCTCTTCAAATTTTTGAAATGAAACTCTGTGAAACTGGGAATGGCAAGTTGTAAGCTATTTAATGAACTGCATACCTCACTTGGTGGGATGCTCAGTTATGAACTTTACATCTTTCTTCAGTTTACCAGATCCTGAACAAGACATAATTGGCTTGAGAAAGGTCGAAGGAGGTATTGCTGCAGTTTTGAAATTCAGTGGGAAACCTACTGAAGAGATTGTGCAAGAGAAGGCAAAAGAATTGCGGTCTAGTCTCATAAAGAATGGTCTCAAACCCAGGAACGGTTGTTTGCTTGCTCGGTATAACGACCCTGGAAGAACATGGAACTTTATAATGGTAAGTCTCAAGTCCAGTTGTCTTTCCATCAGATATTGCTCAATATTATTATGGCTTGACATTTTTTGATCAAGCATCAAGGAAAGATTAGAAGTTTTTCTGTTCTCTGTAAGTAAGCAGGCTATAATCTATTAGTGCTTCATGGAATCAGGGTGAGATCTTAAATTTCTTTTTGAAACTGCAAAAAGAAAAAAGTTTTCATTTCAATTATTTCTAGTGTTTGGTTACCTAGTCAAAAGTGGTTTATAAAATTGCATACACAAGTCTAAAAGTCCTTGGTATTTTTATTTAAAGTATTACTTTCAAAATTCACTTTGCATTCTGATTTCCACTTTTCTGTTAAGTTAGTTCTTCCCTAAAATAGTCTTCCTTTACATCTTAGAGTGAGTTTGGAATGACTTTTAGAAGGAAAAGAAAGTGTAGTTAACATATTTTCTCTAAAATTTCATGATATTTTGTTGAATAATAAAAATGGGTTTAATAATATAAAAACACTAGTTTACTTTTTCCAAAAGTGGTAACCGAAAGTGTTCTTCATTTTAAAATACTGTCATGGAAAGTAATCCTAAAATAAGTGTACACGACTATTTTTTATTGATGTTACTAGAAGGGGAAGAAGCTTCTTTCTTTGACTGCCGTGGTCTGATTTGTCTGATTTTAAAATGGAAACATGCTCTTATTTGTGGTGTGGTTGACAGAGAAATGAGGTGGTAATATGGCTTGAAGAGTTCTCATTGGAGTAGAACCATTCAAATAGTTTTTTCCCCTTCATAAAGCCTTTGAGTGATCTTTGTAGCAAAGATTTCAAATGTTCAACAAATTCTTGGTTCTTTCAAGATAGCACTCATGGACTCTGTTATGTTCGGTGTCATCATACTGTAATGTCTTTCTCGACAATGCATACGTGTCCACCGTGATAGTCCAACTGAATGCCTTCCTACACCATTATCAAATGCTAGGAATACTGTCCCACGGCTCTTGAAATTTTGATTAACGGTATGCCATTGATGCATTGTAAACAAATGTTAAATTGTTTCATCATTGAACATTGTATTTAAATTTTGTTTCAACTGTTTGACACAAAGACCATGGAATATGTGGGGGAATAAAAAACCAATGCACTATAGTAAGCTTGAGTTTCGATCTATCACAAAATGTAGATTTTTAACTTCATCTATTGCACCTTTTAGCTTGTCCAGAAACCACTTTAATGATTTGGAAGGCATGGGATAAATTTGATTAATTCTCATCAATTAAATGACAAGTTACAACTATCAATTGACCCCAAGATTTGCTCTTTATAGTTTTATTATAGTACACAAAGAATTTTTAAAAACTATAATCAAAGAAAGAGTAATTTACATTATTGATTAGATCCAAGTAGATGAAAATATTTGAAAAGAAATACAAAATATTTGCTTTAGGCAAGGGGTGCCTTATGAAGAGCTGGATAAAGTTCATATAACCCAGCCGAAGGAGAAAGGTTCAAGAATGGTCAAATGAATTATTCATAATCATGAAGGCCAACAAATCTTGGTCGACTACATGAGTATTAGCAAGAGTTAAAGAGTATTAGTATGTTGGCGAGTGAAGTTGTTTTGAAATATATGATTACAGTCAGGTGTGAGTGGTCTGAGACCAACCCATCACTTAAAGGTGGAATGTGATACTTTGACAATCCGTTTGGTTGGAGGGAATAAATGATGGAAACGAGCTTCAGATTACCAAGTCCATGTTTGTTTGGAGGTATTCAAATTTATTTTCAACAAAAAAATTCTTTTCCTATCATCACTTCATGAGGTAAGAGAAGATTTTCTTTTTCCTTTGAAAATGTGGAATTTGTTAAAATTTTCACTTCTTAATTTCTTTTTCATTTCCTCTACAATTTTCAGTCTATTTCCTCATTTAAAACATGTTATTATAGTTTTTTGTAATTAGAATTAATGACTTATTTAATTATAAAAAACTTAGTGAGTTATAAAAATGTTGGATTAGATTATAATTGATATTGTTTTATTAAATATATTACTTAATTAATTTAATTATAAATTACTCATTTTTCAAATCATTTTAATAAATACACGCACTACATGGTTTGAATAAATAAATATTAGAGTTTATTGTTTATCAATTTAATATATTAAAATTTTATAAAGTTTTTATAATTAATTTTACAAAAGAAATACCAAAAGAATTTATTTTCATGCATTTCTAATAACATTTTCATGCACAACCAAACACAGACATTCTCAATTCTCAACAATTTTATTCTCAGTCATCCTTAATTCTCTTATTTTCATCTCAATTTCCTCAATCCTCACGACCCCTACAAGTATTCAATTCTTTAGTTGTATATTGGAAGGACAATTCTTTAGTTGATACCAGGATCCTCATCAAAGATATATTTAATTTTTGTTGCAAATGACTTATTAATATATCTCTCTATTTTCACATTTGTTAGAGAAAATTGTTCATGCTATTGCAATTTAGCCATTCTCTCGCGATCCTTCTATAGTCGGAAAATATTTCTTTTCTACTTGTATTTTTCCTCTCTCATCCAAAGAAGCTGAGAGAGTAATTTCGATGGGTTGTTGTTTCCTTCTTTCGTCTTCAAAAAAAAAAAAAAAAAAAAAAAAACAAATTTAAAAATTTTTGTCCATTCAAACATGAATCTATAGTTAGATTGTAAACAATAAATAGTACCTTCCTTTGAAACTACTTAATCCTACATAATTGCTACGAAGGCAAAAAATTTAAAAATACAAATATTTGTGTCCTCAACCCCATATATTGTACATACCAACATATTTAGTATAAGTCCACGATGTTTGAGTCTCTCTCAATTTTACGGTCTTTATGTAATATATAAATAAAAAGCTGAAAAAATATTAATAACAGTAGTTTGCCAAGTGGTAAAGTTGTCATCGACCTTCTCTAGATCTTTTTTTTTTTAAATTATAAAGTCTCTGTCAACAAATTTTTTAGATCCGCTATGTGTACACGTATAAAATTTTGAGGTTTTTTTTCGGGTTGTGTGATTGAGACGGGTTGAAAAACTACTAACAACTCATGATGCAAATTTTTTACTGTTAATAGTTGGACTGACTTTTGAGTTAATCGATCGAAAATACATGGGGCAGGTTTGTTTCATGAATTATAATTTTTTAAAACAACAATATTAGTTTTCAATGTATTTTAAAATCAATCTAATAAGAATTTCTTATTACCTCTACATAGTGGATAAAATTTTTTTACCGTCTAATTAATTTATAAATTAATATTAATTAATCATTTCTATCAATTTTAATTAATAATTACATAGAGCTATATTGTTTGGATTTAATATGTTTCAACTAATAAATTATCTTCAATTATTTAATATGAAATTTTGTTATTAATACTTAATATTTCTAATTCATTTAATTATAAAAAAATATCAAAAATAACAAAATTGACAAAATATTTAGACTTCATAGAAAAATCAAGTATAATTGATTTTTGTCATTTATTAGATTTTTTCTATGAAGTTTTAAATAGTTTATTTTTTATATATATATTTTTAAAAAACCCTAATTTATATTTTGAGATATTGCAATAAATAGTAAAACAAATGAAATTATTTTCACATATAACCAAGAAAAAATTAAATGAGAGAATTTGATAAAGTTTGCTATATTTCGCAAATAATATCTATTATTTTTGTTATATTTGAATTGTTAATTATTATTAATATTTAAATAAAATAATTAAATTACGTTTAATCAAGTGACATTTTCGAATATAGAAAAATAAACAAAAATATTTTTAAAATATAGCAAAAATTTCAGATCCATCATTGATACTGTCTATTAGTGGTATTGATAGACATTTATAAAAGTTTAACAATGTCTATAATATTTGATAAAATTTGAAATTTTGCTTTATTTTTTATAAATATTTTCAATAGTCTTTCAATTTACAATAATTTCCCTCTCATTTATTATTATTTTAATCGATTAAATAATATCATATAACAATATATTAAATAATATTAAATTTATTTTATGACTACATTAAATATTATGTTACATCTAATTCACCAATTATTTAATTTTGGTTTATATATCCAAATTTGGTAAATTAAACACATATACTAGTTATCCAAGACAATTAAATTTTATATATTCAATATTCATATTCATGAAACAATATTTGCGATCTAAATTAGAACCTTAGATTCATTTCAGATAATATTTATTTTTGTGCATCTTACCAATTTGTCTAATCATAAATTACCACAAGATCAAATTTTCTTCTTTTTGTGATAATAGAAGATGCATAACATAAAGATTGATATAATAAATAAGTTTTTTTTTTAAAGTAAAGAGTAATACTTAATGCAACATGTAACTCATGTATCTTTTAATATATATATTTTTTTAAATTACAAAATATCGCATGACAGTTTTTAAACGAGTGAAGTAGAAGGCTGCACGACAGTTTTTTCGCGAACTGCACCAAAATTCATTTTCCTAAGTAAAATTAAAAAATTGGGATCTTGTAGGACCATTTTTTGAATGATAGGATAAGCCTTCACATGAATGGCTATCAATTAGTTGTTGAATTATACACAGAAATAAAACCAAAGAAAATTTCTCCTCCTTCTCTCTTTAGTTCTTCAAAAGTGAAACAACACAAGTTCGTGTTCATGGAAGAAGAAATGAAGAACAACAACAGCTTCATAACAATAAAACATCACATCAATGGCTTCCCAGTTGAGTCCGATTTGGAGCTCAAATCTCAACATCTTCGTCTCTCCCCCCAGCCCGGTTCCACCGCTATCGTTCTTAAAAATCTATTTGTTTCCGTCGACCCTTATCAGATTAACCGTATGAAGACCCCTGCCCCTTCACATATTGTTTCATCTGTCACTCCGTTTATCACTCCTGGACAAGTAACTGTCTCCACTCTTTCAATATCCGTCCATATATTCCTAAAATTGAAGATTAGATGCGTAGTGTTACCCACAATAAAAATAATACAACGTTGTGACATGTGAATGTTTTTCATTTATTTTTCTTTAATTCTTATAATCTATTTTAACTAAGCTTTTGGATTTTGTTGACGTTTATGTGATATTAGAACAATGTGTGTCCTATTATTTAATTTAGAGACAATATTTGGTTTTTATGGCTTTTTGGTTTGTTTGAAATAGGCAATTAATTGTCATGGCGTGGCAGAAGTTGTGGATTCGGACGACTCTGAATTTGAAAAGGGTGACTTTGTTAGAGGAATCATACATTGGGCTCACTATAGCATTGTTAAAGCTAAAGAAAGTGCTTTGGTAAAGCTACATACTTTGGAATTTCCACTGACATACCATCTCGGAATTTTAGGTCAATTTTTAACTTAATTCTATTGTTTTTGATAATTCAATATCACTATCAGAATCTAATGGGCAGTAATGCACCAATTATTATGACGTCAATATCGATAGAGAGACGTGATAGATACTTATAGACAGTGACATTTTGTTATATTTAAAAATATTTTTTTTAACGGTTTTCACTAAAAACGGAAGAATTTTTTTTTTTTTTTTTTGTATCATCAGGTATGAGTGGGCTCTCTGCCTATGCTGGTTTATTCCATGTAGGTAAGATTAAAGAAGGAGACAAAGTATTTGTCTCTGCTGCTTTTGGTTCTGTTGGAAATTTAGTTGGGCAATTTGCAAAGCTACAAGGTTGCTATGTTGTTGGTTCTGCCGGTTCAGATCAAAAGGTGACATTACTAAAAGAGAAGCTCGGTTTCAACGAAGCATTCAACTATAACCAACAACAAGACTTGACATCAACCTTAGCCAAGTGAGAAAAAAATCTAATAAGTTCTTTTATTTGATTAATGAACTCAAAAGCTTAAGTTTAAACGATGTTGTAGGTACTTTCCAAATGGAATCGATATCTATTTCGACAATGTGGGCGACGAGATGTTAGAGGCAGCGATTGCAAATATGAACCCATTTGGGAAAGTGGTAGTGTGTGGTGTTATCTCACAATACACAAAATCAAAATCAAGTAAAGGAAGTTCTTCACTAAACATGGTGGATATTATTTACAAAAGAATCACAATCCAAGGTTTTTTAGTCTCTGATTTTTTGAATGCTTTTGAAGATTTTAAATCCATGGCCACCGGTTACCTTCGCTCCGGCAAGATAAAGGTCGTCGAAGATATATCGGAGGGTCTCCAAAACATTCCCTCTGCTTTCATTGGACTCTTCCATGGCAATAATATTGGGAAGAAGATTGTCAAACTTGCTTAATGTTCAAAATTATAAATAACCTTTTTTTTTTATTTTTTTTATTTTGGCAAATGAAGTCTTTCTAATGAAAGTAAACGTCTTTGATCATAGGGTTACCTATTGCCATAGGGAAAAGTGGGAGTGTGTACGCTCGCACGTGTGTTACTTTATTGACATTTATGTGTGTACCGTCTGTACATGTTTGCTTATTTTATTGACATTTAAGAGTGTGTACGTATGTGCGTGTATGCGTTGCTTTATTGACATTTGTGTGTACGGGTGTGCATTACTTTATTGACATTTGTGTCTCACTTTATTGACATTTATGTATGTGTGTGCGTGCATGCGTTACTTTATTGACATTTGTGTGTACACGCGCATGCGTATGTACGTGTGTGTGCACACATGTTAAATTTTTCAATTTATTTTAGAAAATCAATTTCATATAACAAAACTTAATTTTCCAAAAGCTGTATATATAAATGTGTGTTCTATATATATATATACATATATTGAAAAAATGTAGAGTAATCGAATCTCTCACCTAGATAGTACCAGCTTTGAGTATGTTGATTTTGGTTTCTCAATCTCTATATATATTAAACAAATATGAATGATTCATAGTAGTTTCTTGTAGCGTAGTAATCTATATTTCATATAAAATTTTATTCATATAAACTTGTGCTCCTAACCTAAAATCTTTGATTTGTTGTTGTGATCAAACTAATTAAGAATATATTTTGGGTTTAGGGTTTAATTACTTTTCTTTATTAAAAAGATAATTTAATATTATTTGGGTCTCATATGGAATTTATGTATTAGTGTGTGAAGTATTTCACACTAGAAATCTATTTTCTTAAATATTAGTCGATCTCGTACTATTTCCAAGACTATATTTAAGTGACAAACAAAAAAAGTGGAGGTACTATGATATTTTTCTTAACAATTATTAAGGATGTTGAAGTGGCAATATATTAATGGGATTAGTATATACTACGATTGTAACCCCCTGGGCCCAAAATTCGAACCAGGATTTGGAATTCGGATTTGGCAACTAACAACTCCGACATTCTTCTGCGTGCCCTGTGATCTGGCAACATCATCCTTACTTATATTAAAGGCTTATTAGAGTGAAAGTTGTCCCCACAAACTAACACGGGTCCTTCCAGCATGATTTGTCCTACTCACATGCATCCTTGGAAAATTCTCCAGGAGGTCATCCAACATAGTATTGTTCCAAGCTAAGCACGATTAACTTTAGAGTTCCTATTGAAAAACTTATTAGGATCGTGTACTCAGTAGTTACACTGATAATATAAGTATAGATGCAATATAATAATAGTCAAATAAAGAGAGACAGACACCATGACGTTGTTAACCTAGTTCGGCAATCTAGCATACATCTGGGGGTTTACACCCTGTTGAGATCAACTTTATTATTATCACAGAAACTCTACACAACTTCTAGAGTTACAATAAATGTTATAACTTTAGATAATAACTACAGTCACACAGATACAAGAGTAATGTCTCCACGACGAATCTGTGACTCTCCAGTCTACAAGTTCCTCCTACATATGATCTTTACTGTATCTTTGTGATCTCATTTAACCACACGCTCCCCCTGTGTAAATTCTTCAAGATAGATGTTGCGTTGTACTCCCTCTCAAGAGATTAACTCTATGCATCCATATGCACATACACTAACAACTTTTCATACACAAATACACAGTTCTGATCATTCTAAAAATAACTTCAAGAAAAGAAAAACCACACAGAACAACAGAGCACACCTTTCTTATCTTTTTCAAAATGATAATTGTCCTCTGCACCACACAATCGTAGAAAAAAGATATGGCATCATAACCATTCCCAAGTGATTCAAAAACTCCAATTGTAACAAACCTAGAATATCTCAACCATACCTCAACAAACATGAGAGAGAAATAACCACATGTTAATTAAGATATTTACACAACAGTAAGGAAATTATGTTAAGCCAATTAAAAAATACAACACCTATGATTGAGCCACTGAAAAGGAAGGTGCACCTTGTTGTTATAAGTAGTAACTTGCATTTTCTTTAAGGCTTTCTAACCTTACTGTCATGTTCTTAGGATCCCTCTCATTCATAAGTGATTTCAGTTCATTCATGGCCCCTCCTAAACTCTGAGTGTTTTAACGATATAGTATATGAATTTTTTTCCAACTCTACATGAAAGAGACGTGGTTATTTAAATAATCACAAACAATCTATTAATATGTGATTTTTTTAAAAAAAGACTCACAAATACTATTAGAAATGTGATCGACGTTTCTCATAATTGAGTATATAAGAGATAGAATAATGGTCATGAATTTATAAGAGAACATAAATACCTTTAGTGGCATGAGCCATTAACTAACTAAAACCAAACGAGATGAGGATTTTATGTCCAACACGTAGAATATCATACCTTGCAGAAATACATGGAGCTTACGTTACTGTTTTCTCTCTCTCTCTAATACCCAATTTCTCACCTACTGTAGTTTTAGTTAGTAATCCACATGGTAGACAATTGTTCGTATAACATTTGAAGTACTTTTGGTTTTATGAAATTATTCTATCCAAAGAAAATAACATGAATTTGTTGAATTTAGATTAATGGTAATTTCCACCCACTACAAGAAAATCAACTTTTAGTGGCGCATTGAAAACGTCACTAAAAGTCCAAAAAACGTCGCTAAAAGTATTAGCGACGCAATCCACCGCGTCGCTAGGACTGTCACTGTATCTGCGTAATCAAAAGTATTAGCGACGCAACCTATCGCGTAGTTAAAAGTACACTTTTAGTGACATAGATGTGTCGCTAAAACTTCGCTTTTAGTGACATATTGTTCGTCACTAATTAGTTTTTACAGCAACATCGTACATATGTCACTAAGTGTACACTTTAGCGACATATATTATTGCGCCACTATTATTTTTTTTAAAGAAAAACTATGATTTACCGACGTTATAGAAAACGTCGGTAAAAATATTTTATTAATTAAAAAAATAATATCAAATTGACTATATAAACCTGTTATAAAATTTAAACATTATAGAAGAACTACGTCAAAAAGGCTTCGCTAATTTGAGAAAGAGTTTGAACAATATCAACTTAACTTATAATTATCGAGTTACACCAAGTGATGTACAAAGTTAGTTCCAAGTTACCAATAGGTACCAATAGTTTGCATAACTAGAATTCTTACAATAATAATTGTAGTTTCTATAACAAAAAGTCCTACAACATGATTTTTTCATACAAAATTAGAAGATATACCAACCAAAAAACTCTTTCCAATTCCATCTGTGAAGTCAACATCAGAATCATGGATAGAAGAACATTTGTGCATCAAATCTGACAAATAAACAAATGAAATATGTAAGCATACAAAAATAAAATGAAACATAACACCTTATGTGGAACTATGCTCATCAAAGTGCATAGTAAGTAAACAATGCTCAATACTTAAACATTTAGGAGACTATGCAATTAAACACTTATTTCTATGGCTAATTACAACTTTTTAAGCTATTTGAAGCGGTATCAAAGTATTGTAAGGTGCAGTTAAAATAACAATAATACTGACTGATAAAAATTAGTATTTTTCTAACAATAAAGCATCACAAGAAATGCAGCTACAGTTCCTACCAAAAACATCACAATGTAATAAAAGTTCATACAACTACAGTTCCTACAAATTAGTATCCCACTGTAACTACAGTTCCTACCAACAACATCACAAGAAATGCAACTCTATAACCTCTGAAGCCTCCCTAACAATATCTATGGTTTACCTACTAGCAACAAGCATTCGGCCAATGGTTAAATTCAGCAACAAGCAAAAAAACATTCATTGTTTCCAAAACAAGCATTCATTACTAGCAACAAGCATTCATTACTAGCAACAAGCAACAAGTAAATGTAATGGTCAATTCTTCATGGAATTCTCTTTCTAAGCTAATTGTTAAAGAGTCCTAGTTTTTTTTTTCATTTTTTAAGGAAGAAAACTTACAATCAATATCAATTTCTAAGTCAATAACCTGGAGAAACAAACAGAAATGGAGACTAACAATCCAAGTTTTTTTCAATTTCTAGTTACAATCCTAGTTTTTCTAGCAACAAGCAATAAGCAAATCTATGATTTAGCTACTAGCAACAAGCATTCGACCAATGATTAAATTCAACAACAAGCAACAAGCATTCATTGTTACGAAAATAAGCATTCATTACCAGCAACAAGCATTCATTACTAGCAACAAGCAACAAGCAAATGTAATGGTTAAATTCTTCATAGAATTCTCTTTCTAAGCTAATTGTTAAACACCCTAGTTACCGTCCTAGTTTCTTTCATGTTTTTAGGAAGAAAACTTACAATCAATATCAATTTCTAAGTCAATATCCTGGAGAAACAAATAAAAATGGAGACTAACAATCCTAGTTTTTTTCAATTTCTAGTTACAATCCTAGTTTTTCTAGCAACAAGCAAATCTATGATTTACCTACTAGCAACAATCATTCGGTTATCTATGATTGAAAAAGAGACATTGGCTTCAAAATAGTCATAAATTATAAGGGGTTTTCATATAATGAATCTTAGAAATACAAAGCGAATCACAGTGTGTTGGTTCCAACAAGTTCAACCCATTGGCTTTGGGTGTCTAGGAGGCAAGTTGGATCGTCGTTAATGCAAATACAAGAGTTGGTCACAATTTTTGAAGAATTTGAGCTTTCAATTTGTAGACAAAGACTATTTCCATTTTCTGTGACAGTTGCCAAATGAAGCTTAGAGTTAGAAATGGCACTCCAAACATTTTGTTTGCCTAAGCAGTCAGTTGAAAGAGATGCTTTCAGGTCTTCTCCCCTTATGTTAACTCCTTTACCTAATCAGGTCTTATTGTTTGCAAATTTGACTAGTCTTTTCTGTTATCTAGTATTTGCCAACTAGCATATGTTATCTAGTATTTTCTGTTTTTTGGTACTGGGGCAAGACAAAAGCATGAACACAGATGTTAATGCACATATCTAATAAAGTTGTTAATACTTTCCTATTCTACCAATTTTTTTTTTGTTTTGTTTAAATGCCACTCCTCAAGTTTGTGACCATGAGAACAATGAAGAGCAATGGACCGGGGGGAATGAAATAGAGAGACAGTACAACAGATTCAAATTATGTTTGATCTCGTTAATTTATTTCTGAGGGAGGGTGGGTAGATTTCTCGAGGTAGTCAACACAGTTTACAATCTATGCATTAACTGACCATCAGAAAGGAAATATGTTGGTCAAAGAATTGTAGTTTGGATTTTGGCTAAAAGGAAGTGATTAATATGTATTTTTTCTAATCGTTTCACAATATTATCTAACAGAAATTTGTTAGTCAAACACTAATAGCAAGTATAATATGCGTTGTCCTGGATGACTAAGAAGAAAAGATCTCTTTTTCGACTAAGAAATGGATAAGTTAGACATCCTTACTTTGTTGCCAGAAAATGTTAGGCTGGGTCGATTTGGTTAAAAGTCAAATATTAATCTGTTGTACGGTAGGAATGGCAAGCCCGACAAAGAGATAAGACGAAGGAGTTACATATAAGACATAACAGAAACTACCTTAGCAACAATGCCAAACAATAATAAGACTAATTGATAAAAGCTTAACAACACTTAACAATGACAAACAACGCTTAACAATGCAAAAAAATCACTCTCAAACATGCACAATTCAAGTGTTTTATATGATTTACCTACTTTATATGCAAGGTATTTGGTTAATACTAATCTATGACTACCATAATTGTAGGATAGTCATAGCAATCCAACATTTTATATATAACGTTAGATGATATTCTAAACAAATCTATGACTACCATAACTGCAGGATAGTCATAACAATTTCACATAGATCATACACCCACTTGAGTTATAAGAAGTAACTGTTCGCTTTCATTAGATTATTCTGAACTCTGTTCAATGTTAGATGTAGCTTCTTGACATGTCAACCTTCTTAAAATTGCATCGATTGTAGCTTGTTGCGATTCAACTACACTTTGCAAATGTGCAATCTGTGCTTTTGTTTCTTTTGTGCTTTCTTGACTTGCTTCATTCCTAGCATTCTTGGGTCTTGGACCCCAACCTTGTCCTTTCACATGTTCTGATCTCTTACCCAACACTCGTTCACATATTTCTCTTTCATCAAGAGGTTCACTACCTTCTTGTGATGCAGTTGTTTTTAATGATATCATTTCATCCTATATATACCATAACTATGCTATAGTATTAATATGTTGTAAACTAACAAAATAACAATAATAAACATACAATTTTACTTACATATTTTGTTTTTGCCTCATTCACCCACCCTTTCTTTTCATTGTAATGTGTCAACTGGAATAATTCAATCTCATTTACTTTTGTACCCTCGTCTTTCTACATATGGTACAACCAAAGTTATAAGATTGAAAATCTGTAAAGTATAATATTTATGATATGTGAATGTGAATGTTGGATAAAAATTTTATGTATATGTTTATGATTTATTCTACTAAGAATGCATGTTAGAAATTATGTTAGCTGTTAACTTTATCGATTAGCCAGAATACCTTGTAAGGTGCGTGTTCCTTCGGGTTCACTAGACAGATATGTGTTTCTTCAGGTTCACTGGATAGATATGTGTTCCTTCGAATTCACTTGACAGATACGTGTTCCTTCAAGATTACCAGACACATACGTTTCCTTTGGAATCATTAGCCAGTTATGAGTGTTCCTATGAGATCACTAGATTATGTAGCACAGGGTATAGGTTTAATAGGAAGTTAACAGTTCACCTAGTGGGCCCAGTAGTGGGTCCCTTACTGAATATTTTATATACTCACCATTTTCATGTTTATTTTTCAGGCATAGGTAAGAGGAAGCTGACAAATGACAAGAGAAATTTGTGACCATGCTCATTGAGACTATTATGACTAGTGCTTTCGCTGCAGTTTTGATGATTTTATGTTTTCAGTATTTATGAACAGTTTTTATTCTTTAGCTTATGAAAACTTGCATGTTTTACTCAAGACCCAAACTGCATTAGTTTTACATTATTTTATTTTTTTTGTTTATTTATGAAATTATTCGGATTTTTATTTAAAAGATGTTTTTTTTTATTTATTTCCTAAATAAAATGATTGAACTTTCCATAAGCTTGGTTTTAAAATCTTGTTTTTATTCAAGTAACGACCTCGAGTTAAGGTTGAAAATTCGGGGCGTTACATCTACTCTTGTGTAAGTTCTCAATTTGGGGCAAATCATATGGTTTTATTTCTAATTGTTTGAAAAAACATTTGAAAAATGAAATTAGTTTAGTTTTTTTGTGTGGAATTTCTTGTTCCTTCCTTGAATTTCTTTAAGCACTGACTGGGGGAATGTTTCTTGTTTCTTAGGTTTGTTCTTGTAGAGATGTTTAAGTGTGAGAATGAGATGATAAGGATGTTGATTTTGGGTTGTGGAACCTGTGTTGGAGGTAGGGAGGGATATTGTAGGCTAAGTGTTTTATAAAAGTCATGGGGATTTCAAATGATGGTTGATTTGTGTTTGGGAGATATTTTTGTAATATGGTGTGTAGGAGATTATTTTCTTGATTTGTTTAGGTGGGGAAAATTTGTGACGGGGCTTGAAGAAACCTTTAGCTATATAGGAACTTTTAATTTTTTGTTTTAGATTTTGTATATCCTTTTCCTCTTTCTGGGTCTTGCTTAAATATGTCTTTAGTATTTGGTGTTTGTTTCACTTTGGAATCTAACTAACTTTGATATCTTTATTACTTTGTTTTTTCTTTTCTTTGGTGCCTTTTGCATTTTTTTTTTCATTTTGGTTCAAAGTGGGTTTGGTTTCTCAACGACTGCTTATAAACCACGAATATATACTTTGTTTTTTGTTCAAAGTATGTTAACTGTAATCTTTGTTGTATTAACAGAGTACTTAACAGTTCATTAGATAAAGGCAATTGTTGCCCTGTTTTTAAGTATATGTTCTTGAATACATCTCCTAATCTGGTTCCCTATGTTCGAACATTCTCTATGGCTAGGATGTTTATTCTGTATGGTCATATTAGGTCATCTCCTAATTACTAGTTGATATTTTTAACTTCTCTATGATCATGATAGTTGAAATGACTCACCAAGTAGATGGCAATCGTTATCAATATCATGGTGTCATAAGTAAGAGTTTGAAACTTGTATATTATAATGACCCACATGGTTTGAGATTGATATTTCAAGTTGTGTAGGGTTTAAGCTTTAACTTCCATATAGGTTGAATGTGAGCTATGTTGGGTTGGTTGTACCATGTGGATAGATAGTTCTGATTTTAATACTAATCACGGCGTGCATTTGCTAATTTTATAAGAGTATCCCATTGTGGAGTTTAAAAATTTAGGGATCCAAATGGTAACCCTAAGTCACACATCTTTTGTTTTTCGATTTCATTTGTCCAACTAAAGAGCTATAGAGAAAGTGCTTAACTACATTTCTAAACCCTAAACCCTAAACCCTTCTCTTCGTAAGTATAAGCGTGTATTAGTTAAGAACTATTTGAGCTTTATTGATTAACTTGGGTTAGCCCAAGTTTGGTGTCTATGTATTGTTTATCTTTGTATTGGTTTTGGTAGTTTGGAGTTTGTATCTTTTTGGTTTTTAATGTTTCAAAAATAGTATTTTAGATTCTAGTTTGGATTTCAAAAATAGTTCTAAATGATCCTTATGTTAAATTAACAATTAGTTGATTAACAAAAAAAAGTTATCGTGACTTCTCTCCATGGAGTTGGAATTAGGGATATTTTTTAGGGTTTGACATAAAAGGTTATTGAATATTAACTTTGATGTTTAGTTTCTAAATTTTAAATTTGAAACTGAAGTGTGGGAGGGGTGTCTAAATTATTCTACTAAATTTAATGTTAAGTTTGAAATTGGATCAAGTTGAATTTGAAGGTTTGTTAAAGTATTATATTATTTATTTAGTAGCTGAGCTAGAACAACACAAACACTTTACCTCTAACTCTAAAGTAAAAAGAGAATTCAAACAACAAACAACCCAATTTGACAAAACAACCAATCTAACCTTCATTTCAAATAACATCCAACACAAGCAACAAACCAAGCCAAGAAATAGATACCTAGTAAACAAATTCTAACCTTACATGAAATTTTATCTTTTTTTTGTTTTTTAACTAAACCAGATTGCATAAGTTTTAAGTTTAGTTTGGTCTATTTATTTTGTTCCTTTCTACATAGATCCAACCATATAAGACGAATTGAAATTGTTCGAATAAATATTACATTGGTAATTGTTCATTTTGGTACTACTTGATGTCTTCTTCAATTGTCATCTCTTTACTCTAATGTGACTCAAATTGATAACCATTACTCATTATTTGTTCTTACTAGATTTACACTTATGGATAAATCATGGATACCTAAGAGTAGATATTAGATAGGTAACAAACATGTAAGTTAACTTCTTTCATATGTTGTTTCAACTGTTTTAAAGTTTACTTTATTATAATGTGTAGTTATTTCTTGGCAATAGGGCTATTGTGATCTTTTGATCCCAGAAGAATATTCAAAAAGATCGAAAACAACTCATATGGAAAACAATCAAGGCAAGTGTAAACATATTAATTCGTCATTAAAAGTAGACATATATAGGTTATTCATAGTGCATATGCAACATTACATACATTTTAGTAATTTATATATTATAGTGTCCTTTACAAGCCAAAACAATTGAATGCAGGTACTATGTGATGAGATACTTGAGAGATATAATCAACAAAAGGAGCATAGTAGTCACAGACTCGGTATGTTAATGACTCTTTGACAAATTATTTAGTTTTTTATTTTTTTGATATCCGTGAGTGTCCGGGCCAGCTTACGCGCACCTCGACTAATCTTATGGGATAGAGCTAATAGAGCTAGCTGATTTCTGGGTGGCCACATGTGATATGGTGATAAATATTGAACATTTTAGGTTTGTTTTTTAGTGATACAATATGAAATCAATTTTTTGGCATAGATTGTGGATATATATTTTTTGGGCTAGACACTTATTTTGTTCATATATATATATATTGGATATGTAGGTATATGTTCATTGCTAGGCTAGATTTTGGGAGATATAAATGTTGGTAAAGGATTAGCAAAATATGCATATACATTGTGGATACTGGACATAGGATGATTTGTTATGATCATTCTTTATGTTGTAAATTTGTATATATAATACCCTTTCATCATTTTTTGTTTAAAGATATATATATAAGATATTGTAATTAGTCCTTTGTTGGAACGATGTACGAAGTTCCATTTAGGTTTGTTTGAGGAAACTAATTTATTAGTGTTCAATATTGTTGGCTGGATTGTATTGGTGTTTGAAGATAATGTAGGAAGTTCAATATTAGTGTTTGAAGGTATTGCAAGAATTTCGATATTGTATACTTTGAAGTTAATTAATTTAGGAAGTTCAATATTAGTGTTTGAAGTTAATGGAAAATATTGTTGGCTGGCTATGTATATACTATTTTAGGATTGCAAAAACAAGTGCAAATACAGATGCAATTATATGGGTATAATAAATTTTAAATTTAAAAAAAAATTACAAAATTTTCTTGACGGTGAAACACTATCATGTATAGTTTAAACTTGACAGTCTTAAAGTGTCAAGAATTTATACCATTTGATAGTGCAAAATCGTCAAGAGTAACTAATTCTTGATAGTGCAAAACCGTCAAGATTCAATTTTACTTGACAGGTAAATGATGTCAACTAAAATATAAATGAAGAGTATTGAACGATGTCTTCCAAATTTCTTTGATGTCCATTCTTGAAACCTAGGAACTACTACCTAAGATGTAGATAAAACATCAATTTGAACAAAAAAAAAAAAAAAAAACAGGACATAATATTAACCTTTCTGAAAAGTAATAGAAAAACTAGTGAACCCAAACAAAACAAACATTAGTTTTAATTCAATTTCTTGGGATTGAAAACAAGGATTAAAACACCAAATTAGTTAAGAATGAGTAATCAACAAATTACGAAAATGTTTTCAACAGTTGAATAAAAGAGTTAAAAATTAATGAAACCCATAAACACTTATGAAAAGATATAAACTTAATAAAACTCATAAACACTTCACTTGAGTTTAAGAGATAAAAAAAAATAAAACTAATAGTAACTCAATTAATTTGGAAAAATGAATAAACCTAAACAAAATAATAATGATAATAATAATAAATTATAAACACAAACAAGTCAAACAAGTCAATGGAAATCGTAAACAACCTAATTCATGCGAACAAAATCTAAGAGAAAAGATCACAAGCACGTTAATAAATAAGGATCAACAATAACTTATTCGACGAGCCAAATAAAAATTCTAAGATATGTCTTTTCCATCACTACTACTGCTATTATCGTTCATAAGATTGAAAAACATAGTTAAAATAATATGAATAGTGCAAAAACATTTTCTCATTACCTAAGATTTTAGAGGATCTAGTAATGAACATCTCTATGATCAGTAACTTGAAGTCCAATGCTTAAAAATTGAAGAGAAAAAGTAGAGACAGAAACAAATATATAAATTAACAGACGTATCATAAATTATTTGAATACATAATAAAGCATATAAACTTACTCCACCAAAGTACTCTCCAACTCTGCAAACTAGATGAACAAAAAAAACATAAGATATAGATCAATCAAAAATTAAAAAGATGGTACCTCTAACAAAAACAAATCTAACGGATTGGAAGAATTTGATTAGTTTACAATTACAACCGAGACACCAAGATGAGTACCTCTACTTTAATAATGAACTTAAAAATATCGTTCCTTTGAGTTATGCTTAGATCGGCAATAGGAATAATAAAAAAGAACTCAGTGGCACCAACCATAGCAGAAAGTTTAACATGGTAGCAATTAAGATAGATAATAAGAAAATGCAAGTTTGCCAAACATGGAACTGTGATGATAATGTAAAATAAATATATATATAAAAATAAAAAAGAAAAAAATCTCAACTCCAAAGAATCTCATGATTATAAGTAAATCCAGACAAATTCCAAGAGAAAAAATCTAAAAGAAAAATGTTTATAAATTCATGACAGCATCTGATCAGAAACGTTGATTTTATAAAATAGACCAGCCTGTGATCTTATTTTCATACCAACATAAGACCAAGCCTATATATATTCTCACAACAAATATATTTTTAGGAGCTGTTTGGATTGGAAGAATTGGAATGAGAATGTAACATCCTAAATTTTTAAGGTAATTTGAAATTTTATTTGTTAATTATTTTTTTGTTCGTTGGTAAATTTTAATTTTGGGATGTTATGTTAGATTTAAATTTTGGATTTATTTGTTGAAATAATTTTATTATTTGGTTGTGTTTTGGTTTTATTTGAGTTGGAAAAAGAAAATAGAATTTAATGAGGAGAGAGGGAAAGAAATTTAACGAGGGAAGAGGAAAATGAGGGAATTTGGAAAAGAAAAAGGGAAAAAAATAATAATAATAGTAGTAATATTATTATTATTATTATTTTATTTAAAGCACATGGGGAAGCGTGCAATTCATCTTCTCCATCTTCCCTTTTTGAAAAAAAACCCTAACCGCCCCTCTCTTTTTCTCCATCTCAGCTGCGGCTTCCTCTGCGCCGTCATCAACCAGTCGCGCCGCAACTCTCCGCCTTAAGCATCTACGTAACGTCGCGCGCCGCCCAAACCGAGCCATCCTCGGAGAGACGTCGAAGCCGCGTCGCTCGCTGCCGTCAGCCACGCGCTTCAAGTAACTGAAGTCGCGCGCCGCGCCTCCGCTAGCCGCATCCTCCAGATCTCGTCAAGACGCCTCCGCGCGTTAGTTGTTGTCAGGCATTCCACGAGCCGGTTGCCCTCGCGTCAGGTCCGCCTTCCCAAGCTGAGCCGCGAGCCGCCGATCGTAGTGAGTCCGACGTCGAGATCTGAACGTCGAGTCGAGCCGAGCCGCTTTCTCTTACTGTTGTCGCTGCTGTCTGTTGGTGAGTTTTGGAATTGGTTAGTGTAGGGGTAGAATTAATATTTCTTTGGGAGAAAATTATTAATTAAAGTTCTTATGCAGGGTCAATTGCAGGCTAGTTCGATCAAGGCAATCTTTGTAATTTGAGGTAAGGAATACTTTTACTGAATCCACGCCTTTGGCGTATAAGGTGTGGAAGATGGTTAGTGTGCCTGCATTATGGTGTTAACTTCGGGTTTTTTGTTTATATTTCGTAAGGATTATGCATGACTTGTCTTACTACTTACCTGTCTCAGATCAAGCTGCACCGGTAGTACCGGAGGACCTGCCGGACCGCCAGTCGGCAGAGGCAAAGCACCTGAGAGATTTTCGAAAGTATGATCCTGCAACGTTTGATGGGTCACTGAAAGACCCCTTGGTAGCAGAATTATGGTTATCATTGATTGAGGACATCTTACGATATATGAATTGTCCGAACAATCAGAAGATCCAATGTGCAGCGTTTATGCTCAGAGACTGGGTCATTGTTTGGTGGAAGTCCGTTGAGAGGAGATTGGACTGAAATCCTCGTGATATTACTTGGGAACAGTTTAAGACGTGTTTCTATGAGAAGTTATTCTCTACTAACCATCGGGACGCTAAGTATCAGGAATTCTTAGATCTGAAGCAAAGGCAAATGTCAGTGGAGGATTATGATCAGCAGTTCGACATGTTGTCCCGCTTTGCTCCAAAATTGGTTGCAACTGAGGCGACCCGTGCTGAGAGGTTTGTGTTAGGCCTGAGGAGGGACATCCGTGGCTTTGTAAGATCATTTAATCCTTCCACATAGGCAGAAGCCATGTGCCCTACAATTAATGTCAGTGATCGAGATGATGAAGTCTCAAAGAAACCGTCTGAGAAGAAACCCTCCTCTGGACAGAAGAGAAAAGCTGAGAGCAAGCAAGCAGAAGTTCCGTGGAAGAGTTCGAGGACTAGAGAAGCACAGGGTCACCATCGAGAGCAGTTTACAGAGGTCGTTGCTACAATGAGAGAGGCATAGCCTTACCGTACGTGTGGGAAAAGGCACTGGAGTATATGTCGGGTGCTGGATAAGGTCTGCTTCGCTTGCAAGCAGCTAGAGCACATAGCAGAAAAATGCCCTAATAATTCTTCGGCAGCCGCCAGAAATCAGTTAGCTAGCACGTCCCTGGGATGTGGAAACAGGTAGCAGGACCGAGTTTTCGCCACCAACCGATAAGAGGCAGAGAAGGCAGGCACGATGTTGACAGGTACGTTCCCAATCTTGGGGCATTATGCTTTGGTTCTCTTTGATTCTCGATCTTCGCATTGTTTTATATCTTCAGTCTTTGTGGAGCATGCATATTTGGAGGTTGAACCTCTTGATTTTGTTTTGTCTGTGACTACTCCATCTGGAGAAATTATGTTATCCAAAGAGAAAGTTAAGTCCTGTCAGGTAGAGATAGCGAGTCATGTGCTAGATGTAACCTTGTTAGTACTGAATATGCGAGATTTTGACGTGATACTAGGCATGGATTGACTGGCTGCTAATCATGCTAGTATTAATTATGCTCGTAAGGAGGTGGTCTTTAACCCTCCTGATGAGACAAGTTTTAAATTCAGAGGGGCAGGAACTGTGGTGTTGCCCAAGGTTATTTCGGCTATGAAAGCTTGTAAGATGTTAAATCAAGGTACTTGGAGTATCTTGGCTAGCGTGGTTGACACCAGGGAAGTCGATGCTTCCTTGTCATCTGAGCTTGTGGTGAGGTATTACCCTGATGTGTTTCCTGAAGACCTCCCGGGTTTGTCGCCTGAGAGAGATGTAGATTTTGCTATTGAGATGGAGTCGGGTACTAAGCCTATATCTAAAGCTCCGTACAGAATAGCTCCAGCTGAGTTGAAAGAGCTGAAACTGCAGTTGCAGGAGTTACTTGACAAGGGTTTCATCCGACCGAGTGTGTTACCTTGAGGTGCACCAGTTTTGTTTGTCAGGAAGAAGGATGGGTCTATGCGTCTGTGCATTGATTACAGAGAGCTGAATAAAGTAACGATCAAGAACTAGTATCAGTTGTCCAGAATTGATGATTTGTTTGATCAGTTACAAGGAGCTACAGTTTTCTCGAAGATTGATCTTCGTTCAGGCTACCATCAGTTGAGGATAAGGAAGAGTGATATTCCCAAGACTGCTTTCCGTTCGAGATATGGACATTATGAGTTCATAGTGATGTCGTTCGGGCTGACCAATGCTCCTGCAGTGTTTATGGACTTGATGAATAGGGTGTTCAAAGATTTCCTTGACACCTTTGTGATTGTGTTTATTGATGATATCTTGGTTTATTCCAAGACAGAGGCAGAACATGAAGAGCATTTGAGTAAGGTTTTGGAGGCTCTGAGATTGAACAAGCTTTATGTCAAGTTTTCCAAGTGCGAATTTTTGCTTAAACAGGTATCTTTCCTCGATCATGTCGTATCTAGAGAAGGAGTTTCAGTGGATCCTGCCAAGATTGAAGTCGTTACCAGTTGGCCTCGACCTTCTACTGTTACTGAGGTTCATAGATTTCTTGGTTTAGCGGGTTATTACCGACGTTTTGTGGAGAATTTTTCCCGCATCGCTTCTTCTTTGACCCAGTTGACCAGGAAGGGAGTTCCATTTGAGTGGAGCAAGACTTGTGAGGGTAGTTTTCAGAAGCTGAAGCAGAAACTTGTCACTGCGCCTGTCTTGACAGTGCCGGATGGTTCAGGAGGCTTTGTGGTTTATAGTGATGCCTCAAAGAAAGGGTTGGGTTGTGTGTTGATACAGCATAGGAAGGTAGTTGCGTATGCGTCTCGTCAGTTGAAAGTTCATGAGCAGAATTATCCCACCCATGATCTTGAGTTAGCAGCAGGTTTTTACACTAAAGATTTGGAGACATTACCTGTATGGGAAGAAGACACAGATCTTCACCGACCACAAGAGTCTCAAATACTTCTTCACCCAGAAGGAGTTGAATATGAGGCAACGTAG
>JBBPDJ010000008.1:10198319-10223179 GCA_037974625.1 Cucumis cinereus | reverse complement strand
ATCTTATACCATCCAGGTAAGGCAAACGTGGTAGCTGATGCCTTGAGCAGAAAGGTAGCCCATTCAGCAGCTCTTATCACCAGGAAAACTTAGTTGCACTAGGATTTTGAGCTAGCCAAGATTGCAGTTGCAGTGGGGGAGGTAAGCTCACAGTTAGCATAATTGACGGTGCAACCGACGTGAAGACAGAGGTTTATTGAGGCTCAGGGTCGTGACCAGTATGTGAGTTTGAAGTGCCACCTAGCAGAGGCAGGTCAAACTGAGGGTTTTTCTGTTTCTTCTGATGATGGTCTCCTGTTTGAGAAACGCTTATGTGTCCCAGTTGACAACAAAGTTAAGAGGGACTTGTCCTCTGAAGCTCATAATTCTGCTTTTGCTATGCATCCTGGCAGTACCAAGATGTACCAGGACTTGAAGCGTTTCTACTGGTGGCCTAATATGAAGAGAGAGGTAGCAGACTTTGTTAGCAAATGTCTGGTGTGTCAGCAGGTGAAAGCACCAAGACAGAAGCCAGCGGGTTTGTTACAGCCTCTTGGAGTTCCAGAGTGGAAGTGGGAGAACATATCGATGGATTTCATCACAGGGTTGCCTAAGACCCTGAAGGGCCATACTGTAATTTGGGTTATTGTGGATAGACTCACCAAGTCAGCACACTTTGTTCCAGGGAAGTCTACGTACTCAGCAAATAAGTGGGCACACTTGTATTTGAAGGAGGTGGTAAGGTTGCACGGAGTTCTTGTGTCGATTGTTTCAGATAGGGATGTCTGTTTCACCTCTCATTTCTGAAAAGGTCTCCAGAATGCCTTAGGTACCCGGTTGGATTTTGGTACAGCTTTTCACCCACAGACAGATGGTCAAACTAAGCGTTTGAATTAAACACTAGAGGATATGTTGAGAGCTTGTGCTCTAGAGTTTTCTGGGAGTTGGGATTCTTATCTTCATTTGATGGAGTTCGCTTACAACAACAGTTACCAGGCTACCATTGGCATACCGCCGTTTGAAGCCTTATATGGTAAGTGTTGTAGGTCTCCTGTTTGCTGGGATGAGGTTGGTGAGCAGAGATTGGTTGGTCCTTAGTTGGTGTAGTCTACTAATGAAGCTATTCAGCAAATTAGAGCCCGCATGAAGACAGCTTAGAGTAGACAGAAAAGTTATGCAGATGTGAGACGGAAAGACCTGGAATTCGAGGCGGGAGATAAGGTGTTCTTGAAGGTGGCACCTATGAGGGGTGTTTTGAGATTTGCAAAGAAAGGGAAGTTGAGTCCCCGCTTTATTGGACCTTTCGAGATTCTGGAGAGAATTGGCTCTGTAGCGTACCGGTTAGCGCTACCACCATCCCTTTCTGCAGTTCATGACGTTTTTCATGTTTCGATGTTGAGAAAGTATGTGGCTGGTCCGTCGCATGTCATCGATTATGAGCCCCAGGAGTTCAATGAGAATTTGAGCTACGAGGAACAACCAGTGGAGATTCTGGCAAAGGAGGTGAAAACGTTGTGCAACAGGAGCATTGCCTTGGTAAAGGTTTTATGACGGAATCAGCAAGTGGAAGAAGCCACGTGGGAGCGGGAGGACGACATGAGAGCTCGATACCCGTAGTTGTTTGAGGATTAGAGCTTTCGAGGACGAAAGCTTCTTAAGGAGGGAAGACTGTAACATCCCAAATTTTTAAGGTAATTTGAAGTTTTATTTGTTAATTAGTTTTTTGTTTGTTGGTAGATTTTAATTTTGGGATGTTATGTTGGATTTAAATTTTGGATTTATTTGTTGAAATAATTTTATTATTTGGTTGTGTTTTGGTTTTATTTGAGTTGGAAAAAGAAAAAGAGAATTTAATGAGGAGAGAGGGAAAGAAATTTAATGAGGAAAGAGAAAAATGAGGGAATTTGGAAAAGGAAAAGGGAAAAACATAATAATAATAGTAGTAATATTATTATTATTATTATTTTATTTAAAGCACATAGGGAAGCGTGCAATTCATCTTCTTCATCTTCCCCTTTTGGAAAAAAGCCCTAGCCGCCCCTCCCTTTTTCTCCATCTCAGCCGTGCCTTCCTCCACGTTGTCGTCAACCAGCCGCACCGTAACTCTCCTCCTTAAGCCTTGATGTGATGTCGCGAGTAGCCCAGACCGAGCCACATCGCCGTCGAGCCATCCTCGGAGAGACGCCGAAGCTGCGCAGCTCGCCGCCGTCAGCCACGCGCGTCAAGTCTTCCCTCGAGCCGAGCCTTTCGTCGAGTAGCTGAAGTCGCACACTGCACCTCCGCCAGCCGCATCGTCCAGATCTCGTCAAGCCGCCTCCGCTCGTCAAGCCGCCTCCGCGCGTCAGTTGCAGTCGGGCATTCCACGAGCCGGTTTCCCTCGTGTCAGGTCCGTCTTACCAAGCCGAGCCACGAGTCGTCGGTCGTAGTGAGTCTGACGCCCAGATCTGAACGCCGAGCTGAGCCGAGCCGCTTTTTGTCACCGTTGTCGCTGTTGTTTGTTGGTGAGTTTTGGAATTGGTTAGTGTAGGGGTAGAATTAATATTCTTTTGGGAGGAAATTATTAATTAAAGTTCTTGTGTAGGGTCAATTGGAGGCTAGTTCGATTAAGGGAATCTCTGTAATTTGAGGTAAGGAATACTTCTACCGAATCCGCTCCTTTGGCGTATAAGGTGTGGAAGATGGTTAGTATGCCTGCATTATGGTGTTAACTTCAGGTTTTTGGTTTATATTTCGTAAGGATTATGCATGACCCGTCTTACTACTTACTTGTGTTATCTGCTGCATGAGAATTATTTGGTTATTGTGATCTCAATGTTTTGGTATGGATTTATTTGGTTAGGGTTTCTGTTAACTTTACCTAATGAATTTTGTACTTGGTGGGAGAACGATGAGTCAGCTAGCAAGCCGGTACGACAACTTGCTCTGACAAGGCCAGTTACAAGCCTATGTGACGAATTTGTTTCTGAAGGTCGGATAATAAGCCTACGGGTGTTCCGACATTCTGTTCTGAGGACAAGCCTGTGTGGCGATTTGCTTTGACAAGGTCCGTTAACGAGTCTGTACGGAGACCTATTCCGACATATTTATCAGTACTCAACCACCCGACTGTGTGTCGTAACGTACAAGTCATTAGGGGAAGTTAACGGTCACCCAGTGGAATCTGTAGTGGTTTCCTTACTGGGTATATTTTATACTCATCCTTTCTATGTTTTATTTCAGGCAAAGGTAAGAATAGACCGGCGAGGGGCAAGGAGAACCAGTGACCGTATCAGAAAGGACCAAGACCTTTTTGCTTTCGCTTACGACTTTTGGCATTTGTTTTCTTTACGGTTAAACTGTTTGTTATTACTCATTGTAAGGATTTTGGTTTAGAAAACTATTTTAGGGATCCCGTCTAGGTATTTTTCTTTTCTTTTCCATTATTTGATTGATTTATCGTTTTGAAAACCTTTTATTGTTTACTTTGTATTAAATAAAAGTATTTATTTCGTTTTATTTACGTCTTTTAAAATGGATTTAAAGGTTTTTACTTAAGTAATGACCTTGGGTCAAGGTAGAAAACCCGGAGCGTTACAGAGAATAAGGGTGGGAATAAGCAAGAGATAAACATGTCCTTGTTTAGCAACGTTTTTGTAGCTTAAGCATGGAAATTTATGTCCATACATCATTTATGCCTCATGAACTATACCTATCCAAAATGATATGTTTTCTTCATGCCCACAATCTTTACTCTTTTAATACATTTATTTATTCTTTTTATTTTATATATTAAATTAATTTTAAATTAATTACATGAAAATTAAGTTTATGATTTAGGGTTTAGGATTAATGAAAATTATACTTTTTATTTTAATTTAATAAATTAGTTTATATATACACATATAAACTCATACTTATTTTTAAACAAACTGTAAAGAACGATGCAATAAAACTATCAATTATTTAATTAATTATATTTGCAATTAAATAAAGATCATTATGATTAATATAATGTTAATTTATTTCTTAATAATTATAATTAGTTTATCATTGATTAATTAGAATTTATTAATTTATTTATTAATATAATACATCATAATTATATACATTCATGAAATTTATCTCATCAAATTACTCATTTTACAAATACTACTTGTCATTAATAATTGAATGATATTATTATTTGATTATTAAATAATTATTTTTTCTCAAAATTTTGAATTGGGTTTATTGTCTATCAATTAATATATTAAAATTTTTAGAGTTTTCATGATTGATTTTACAAATTAAATACAAAAATAATTTATTCTCATACATTCTTAATAACATTTTCTTGCACAACCAGACATAATAATCTTTTTCTCATACTTATTATTCATAGACAGCATTTGTAACATCCAAAACTTTGAGATAATTTTAGGTTAATTATTTTAAAATAATAAGTTGGATTTATTTTGGGATCTAAATTGTTTTGTAATGTTAATTATTTTGGTTAAGAGATTAAACATATATATATATATATATGGGTATATATATTTAATTATTTTTGGATAAAAGATAATTGATAGAGGAGAGAGAAAGATTTGATTGGTTTGGAATAGGAAAAGGAAAAGATTTATTTGATTTTAAAAAAAAATATTTGATTTGGTGGGAATTTGAAAAAGACATTATTAATAATAATAAAAGATTATTATTATTTATTAATAAATAATAATATTTATTAATTTAGGGTTGCATTGGAATACGTTAATTTAAAATAAAATTTACTTTTCCTTTTCTTTTTCTCTCACGCCGCCGCCACCTTGCCTCTTTGTGTTTCTTTTTTGCCGGTTTCCGGCATATGCTCCGCTCAACCGTTATACCTCTTCGTTCGCCGATTCGATTTAATCTCCCAGATTTGATTTGTCCGTTGTCGCTCACAGTCGCCGCCGTTAGTTATATGGGTAAAGTATTGAGTATTTTATTTTGGAATTTTGGATACCAAATAAAGTTAAATTGAGAATTAATTTGGGAATTATTCTTGGTTAATTGAAGGTTCTTTTGGAGCTATGGTTAAAATTAATTCGTAGACTTTCTCCTACGAATTAATTAGATCATCGACAACGAATTGGTTAGATTAAAGAACTATTTTGAAGGGTAAATTTGATTAATAACTCTTATGGAAAAAAATGTTAATTAAATTGTTAAGTATAGATTTGACTTGGAGCTTCATTGAGGAATTAATTCGTAGAATTTTCCCTGTGAATTTTATTGGAATTCGAAAACCAATTGGTAAGTTTAAAATATTTTGTCGAAGGATTAAAGTTAAAATTAATTAATAATTTTATGGAAAAATAATTAATTAAATATTTATGTATAGAATTGAGGGAGAAACTCAAGTCAATGTTTTAACGATACTTTGAGGTAAGGGACTTAGTTCTGGTTCCTCAACATGTGATAAAGATGCTTACGAAATTATTTAGTGACATCTGAGTTGCTTGATGTGATGTTATGTTGTATTGACTGATTAGGTAGCGGGTTTAAATTATTTTAATTAATAATATTATGAGAAATTATTAATTAAAATTAGATGTGTAAGGGATGGTTTCTACTGAATCCACACCTTAGGTGCATAAGGTGTAGAAGATGGATTGGATTGCTTGTTTTGTGAAATCTCTTTACTATTGTTGAACTGTATGTGGTTATGTTTTAGGGATGTTATGGGGCACCTTAATCATAACATTGTGCATCATGGTTGTGATGTTAGTTATATTGTGGTATGATGATTGGGTATTTGTATGATTAATTGTGTGGTGTTTATGCATGTCCTTTCATACTATTGGAATTTATGCATGTACCATGTGGAATAGGGTTATGGATGTAACTGCTTTCATTTTAAACTGTTGACATTATTGGATATGGTTTCTGTTAACTTTACCTAATGATTTTTGTGCTCGGTGGTAGAACGATGAGTTAGATAGCAAGCCTGTGTGGCGATTTGCTTTGACAAGGCCAATTAACAAGCATGTGTGGAGAATTTGTTTCTGAAGGTCGGTTACAAGCTTGTGTGGCGAATTGTTCCGACGTATCCGTTTTGATAGCAAGCCTGTGTGGCGATTTTCTCTGATAGGATCGGTTAACAAGCCTGTGTGGCGATTTGTTCCGACATGTCTGTCCTTACTCAACCAGCTGACTGCGTGTCGTAAAGTACAAGTCATTAGGGGGAGTTAACGATCACCTAGTGGACCCAACAACTGGATGTTTATGGTTTATGTGATAAGCGGGTTATTAAGTATCAATGCATAATTCGTATGTCAAGCTTAACGATGTGAAACGCTTACATGACATGTTTGGTTAGGTGATGAAGTGTTTGATACTGAATTATATGGTGAGTTAACTAAACAGTTTAGTTAACTGCTGGTGATGGGTTATCTATGTTGAGATGAACTGAATGACTGTGTGATGATCTGTTAGGACAGATTGCTATGGACAAACCAATGGGGTTGTATGGTGATATGTCTCTGTGGTTTGCTATGGATTAACAGTAAAACATGATAAAGGTGTGGGGTGTTTGTGGTTCTCATTTCTGAACTAAACTTCATAAGTGGGCTTATGAATGTTTTGGACTAAGATGGTATGTTTTGGGAATATGGTAGCTGTTAACTTTATCTATTGGCCATGTACTCGGTATGTGGGACGTTAGCTGCCTTTGGTACTAAGATTGCATAGTACAGTTTAATAGGAAGTTAACAGTTAACTTAGTGGGCCCAATAGTGAATTCCTTACTGAGTATTTTTTATACTCACCCTTTTCATGTTTATTTTTCAGATAAGTATGAGGAAACCGGTGACGGACATGAAGGATCAGTGACCATATGTTTGAGGACTTTATTGACAAATGCTTTCGCTGCAGTCTCTGCATTGATGTTGTTACTTGTGAAAAATGCTTCCGCTGTATTTTTGTTAAGATTATGAGTTTTTGTTTAAGTAACGACCTCGAGTTAAGGTTGGAAAATCCAGGGCGTCACATCCTTAATTTCCAACAGTCTTATTCTCATCTCAATTCCCTCAATCCAAACGATCCCTAAGGGTGGTTTGGATAGAGGAAATTGGGACGATAATAAGAGTGGAAATGGGTAATAAATAAACATGTCCTTGTTTCGTACAAGTTTTGTAGCTTAGTCATGTGGATAAATTTCATGCATCATTTATGCTCATGAACTATACTCATCCAAAATGATGAGTTTCCTTCATGTCACTCTCGTTTCTCTTTTAATATAGTTTTTTTATTCTTTTATTTTATATATTATTAAAATTAATTAATTTAAATTAGTTACATAAAAATTAAATTTGTGGTTTATCAAATTACATTAAAATTTAAATTATATTGCATGCATTTAACTACTCCAATTTAATAAATTAATATATATATTAGGGTTAACTAAATTTGAATTTTCTATTGTAGGTTCCATTTTTCGTACACTTACCTAGGGGTGTTTAAAAAAACCGACAATCCGACAAGCCCGGCTTACCCAACCCAAACCGTAAGGGTTAGGTTGGGTTAAATTTTATTTTTGGTTGAGATGCAAATTTGAAAAAAAAAAATTGAATTTGGACGGAGTAGCCGATTCTTGGACTGCAGGGGTTGGGTTGACCCTACCCGACCCAAGTTAAATATAATTAATATATATATATATATATATATATATATATATATATATAAAGAAAAACCTTAAACCTACTCTCTCAAACGCACAACTCCTAAGTTTCTTCTGCCTTTCTCTCGTAGCTTCTCTCGCACATGCCATCGCTTGCAGACGTTTGGCTGTCTTTGCAACTTGCAGACGTCGGACGTATGACTGTCTTCGTAGCTTGCATTGCAGATGTAGCCGACATCGATGGTCTTCACAGCTCGCATCGCAAACGCTTGACGGCCTTTGCAGCTCTCATCGCATACGCAGATGTCCATTTTTCTCTCGTAAATCCCCTCTCGTCTTTCATCTCCGCTCTATCCGCCATAACTCTTCCTCTTTGAAACTCCCTTTCCTCTCCTTTTCTCTCAAGTGTCATCTTTGAACATTGTCCAACAGCAAAAAAAAAATGTATGTTTAATTGTATGTTGATCTCTGTTTATCTTCTATTCAATATCTATAATATTCTCATTCATTGTTTGTGACCATCCATCTGTAATTGTGTTTATGATTTATTATGAAGGACAACCGGTTGCTGCAGCTTTGAACATTCTTTGGATTCTCTGGACTTTACATCTTGTTGCTTTGAATTGGTCAAATCCTTTTACAACTGTACCGCTCTAAATTTTTCATTCCTAAATTAATGTTTATAAGTCAAATTTAATTTGGGTTATTCCAGTTGAGTTAGATATAGTAAATGATCACATTGTTATAAATAAATGTATCAAAGGGTGTTTTACTGTTTTTAATCTTATTAATTTTTTCCAATTTGACCATCAATTTGATAAAATGTATACAACCCTAAACCCAACCCGGCTCAACCTGATTGTATGGATTGTGTTGACCCTTCAATATTGAACCGTAGAGTCCAATTTTTGCCAACCCGGTGACTTTGGGTTAGTCCATAATGTTTCTCCAACCCGACTTATGTACAGCCCTACGCTTTACTTTGTGCTTGATTATTTGCTTGGAAAGTGAGATATTTAATCTTAGACTTGAGTAAGTGATCTTCTACTGGACCCTTGAGTTAGACACTCAAAATTAAATAAATATTTTTAGTTTATGGTACCATATAAGCATGCTATTGTTTGAAGAATAAATTTATCTGTTATGTATTGTAAAGTCATTATTTATGTTGAGAAGCATTCAAACTATGATATTATGTTTTAAGACTCATGACTGCTGAATGCATGCTAAAATTAAAGATGATTGTTAACTCTCCTGACAGACTTATGTTAATATTAGATGTGACTGTTAACACTCCTGACAAGCTTACGTTAAGATTAGAGGTGACTGTTAAGATTCATAGGACGAAATCGATTCCTACCACAAAAAAACAAGAAACATATAGCAACCAAAAAGAAGAAACAAAAGATAGCGATCTTCAAGTTGAAATCAAACTTCAATGGAAAAATGGAACACAAAATGTGATAAATGTTGTAAAGACTAAGTCGAAATTAGAATCACTGAAAACAAGAGAAAAATGGAAGAGATGAAGTAAACGAAACAAAATTTAGACAGTTTGACCTAGAACAGACAAATTAGGAAATCAATTCAGATATTTTGCAATTTTTTTAAAACTAAAAAGCAAAGAAAAAATGATTAGGAAGATGTAAGTTAATGGAAAATAAAAATCATTAGAATGGAAGCCTAGTTGTTCAACCTATCTTGTTTAGGAAAGTTCGTAACAAAGAAGAAGAAGGAGAAACTGAATTTTAATTTTTAGGACAACCACTTTTGACTCCACAGAAAATGATCCAAACCTAATTTTATTTAAATAAACTTATTTTAAACAGATAATATTTGATATATATGGTATTCATAATATTCACTTTTCAAACTTACATATAATTAGAGAGAGAAAAAAAAAAAAAAAAAACTCTATTTTTTCAAATTTTATTATTTTTCTAATACAAATATGATAGGAAATTGAACTTCCGACCCGTCATGTCAACATCACTAAGTCAACCTTATTTTGACATTATTTTTTAAAATTATTTTAAATCATTTCGTTCAGGCGGGCTAGTTCTTGTAGTCTACTAATTTATCCATTAATTTGCCTTCAATTAAAAATTAAATATATAGAAACAGACTTTGCTTTTGCACTTGTATATTTAAATAATTAGTTTACAAATTCATTGTATATCCTAAATTCAAAAAGTGCTATAACATAAAAGTTGGCCCCATCTTTTTAAAAGTATCTAGCCTTGATTCTAGCTTAAGTATTATGCTTTTAATAACACAGACAAAAAAAAAAAACCCTAGCTTAAATAATTGACCATAGTAATTGAGGAATCTAACAAATAAAGGGTGCCAACTATATTCTTACAATTTTATATGCATTGAGTAGAGAAAAGATTGTTGTTCCAAAAAGACATTTTTATTTATACTCTTTTGATAAAGTCGATTTTAAATAAACTTTAAAGGAGTTTTTTAAAAGTTATTTTGAATGGTTGTCAAACCTTATACTTTTAATAAATGACTCATTTTCAAACTAAAAAACTTGGGTGCTACATAAAATGCACAAATAATTGTCTAATGAAATTTTCCCACATGCCAAATGATTTTTTTTCAAAAGATTTATTTTTTTGTCGTATGAAAAAAAAAATACATATGATTAGGTACAATCTAGACTGCATATCATCATTGTTATTTTAAACACTATTGCATAATAAACTATTAATTTTTTTTATATAAAGAAAAACATACTTCTACTTCAAACCTAACACACTTTTGTAAGGTGAGCCTTCCTGAAAATTTTTAAAAAGACAACAATGAGAGAAAGACGAAGAAAAGAAGCATATTACTTTTGAACATCAAAATTGAAAATTTCATAATTTTCAAAATCCTTCTTCTAGAATAAAAATCTATTTCTAGATGAGTGAACGGTTTAATTGGTGACATAATTAAATTTATCATAATCTATCAGTTTAAAGTATCGTCAATAAAAAATTTAGCATGACACATAAAGCTACAATGAGTACAATAAAGATCTTTTACATATTGTACGATGTAACAATATATCGATACTCTTTTCATTGCTAATTAGTTTTGAAATGAAAACTCACAATTATTAAATTTGATCGTATAAAAAAATTCAAACAAATAATGAAATTGTTTTCAGAAAAAGATTGATTCATGAATATTATGTGAGTCTTATTTAATTAACGAGATTTTGGTACAGAGAATCTTTTATGAGGGTCTTTATGAGTGATGACTGCTTCATCACAAACTTATGATATATAACCTTTTGCTTATGTCATACCCCATTATCACATTAGAGATTTTCATATTTATCGTAGTTTTTTTATTGCAACTTTTATTTTTATGTTGTGTTTTTTCCTTTTTTTTTTCTCGCACTTAGCCATTTTTTAGGAGAGAAAAATGAATATTGCAAAAGAGATTGTTATCATCGTAAGCTACATGATCATCCTTATCACGATAGATACATTCTAAAATGTTTGTTGTGTTTTTCATTTTTTCTGGCCGTTGGTCTAAATTGAACGACATATTAAAAATGTGATAAGGGTCCTGTCCATTCGCTGTGTCGCTTTCAATTTCTTTTATATTAATAATTATTATAGATATAAATATATACCGACGTTTAGAATATGGCATTTCATTCCAAGATTCTTCATTCAATTCCAATGGCTCCAGCCCAAGTTCTCTCAATCCCAACCGTTAGTTTTGGTTTCCGGCCAAGGAAATCCGTCGGACCAACCAGAACCATAGCCGCCGCCACAACTCAAAAGCCTCACAATCACAATCACAACCAAAATTGGGTTGTTGGATCAAAACTAGCAGCATCAGATCACCAATATCAAAGGCCAACGAAATCGACGGTGAACGTTGACCAATTGGTGAAATTCTTATACGATGATCTCCACCACGTGTTTGATGAACAAGGAATTGATCCGACGGTTTACGAAGAAGAAGTAAAATTTCAAGATCCAATTACGAAATACGATGACATTAGGGGATATTTATTGAATATTGCTCTCTTGCGACAATTCTTTAGTCCTCAGATCATCTTGCATTGGGTTAAAAAGGTTCCTTCCCATTTCTCTTATTATTATTATTATTATTATTATATGCTTAATTAATTCTCTATTATCTCCCCAATTACTACCATATCCATTATTTCTCCTCAATTTTGTACGTTACAAGATTTAAATTTGAATAAACCACATACACACAACCCGATTTTTTTTTTATTTTTTTTTATTTTTTTTGGGTACCTTTATCACCAAAACTTTTTTCCTCTTCTCATTCTCTCTTCTTCCTTCTTGCTCTCCCTCTACATATGTGTTCGTCCGGAGAAAATGTCGCACAACTTTCGGTAATCGGGTTCCTTGTCAGAGGGTTGGATTATATTCGTTTCGTCGGCATGTCGGAGAGGGTGCTGCTAAACATGTGAGAGGAGAGAAAAAGATGGAGAGTAATTTAGAGAAAGGAAGATGAAGATGTTAAAAAAAAGTTGAGCGATACTTTTGGTGAAACCTTGCCACATTCATTTTTTGTACATTATATATATACACACACACATAACATATTTTAAAAAGTGCATAATATTTTAAAAAGTATGTAAGAAGAATTTTTCATATGCCAAATCATGATTGAACAATTTAACGGAGATAGAAAAAAATATGTGTACCAATTATGATTCAATTTGGTGAAATACATAAACATGAGTGTAGTTTAGATTTTATTTTAAACATTTTAAGAATAAGTTTAAAAATTGTTATAAAACTTTATTTTATAAAGTATTTCTACTTTTGATGTATTTCAACTACACCTATCATTTTGCAGCTCACCCCAATCATATAGGAAAAGAAACCCAAAAGTATAGCCTACCCAAGGTTATTTATTGAAATGCTAGAAAAATCTCACATAGGCCCAATTTCTTTTTATGATAGATAATTTTCAAATTATCTCACCCACGGCATGAAATGACATTACAAAGATTCGAATCTGTGATTGTTTTGTAGACAGGACCATTTGAGATAACAACAAGATGGACTGCAGTAATGAAGTTTGTTCTTCTACCATGGAAACCAGAATGTGTTTTGACAGGAACTTCAATCATGACTATTAATCCAAAGTCTGGCAAGTTTTGTAGACATGTGGTAATTAATTAATTAATTAACATTAATCCTCCTTAATTCTTTTATTAGTTTTCATAATCTCTATTATTACTTATTCATCTCATCCTAATCTTTTTGTGTTTTATTTTAGGATCTTTGGGATTCAGTACAAAATAATGACTACTTTTCTATAGAAGGCCTTTGGGATGTATTTAAACAGGTTATTTTTCATATATACTATATAGTTGGTGAAAATTATTGGCAAGGTCAAATTTTAATATATTTCTATTATTTTCAGTTTCGTTTTTATGAGACTACAGAATTGGACTTGCCCAAATATCAGATATTGAAAAGGACTGCAAATTATGAGGTTTGTTTGTTTGTGCTGCATCTGTTCTTGATTAGTTTAGCACATGGAGAAGTATGCCATGTCGCTAGAAAAATTAAACAGTAGTTAAATTAGTTCATGAACTACTTTTAAATTTGTGTCTAACAAGTTGTTAACTTACTAAACAGTAAGGTGTTTGGGGTTAGAAGTGAAATTAAGTTAATCATAAAATCTATAATGTAACGAGTAAATAAGTTATAAAATTGATAAATATTAGTCATGAAACCCACTATAGGTTTGTTTAAGAACCCTATTGGTCGAAACATGCCCTAAAGGATTATAAATAGATCTATAAACTTTTGATTTTGTGTCAAAATGGGTCATTAAGCTTTAAAAATGTCTAACAAGCTAAGTTATTAAATTAAATTTGAATTTTGTTTCTAATAATTAAGTTCTCTCGACATATAAAAAAACTAATTTATTGGTTAAATAATTAAATTTTATGTCTAATAAAACTTAGCTTTCAATTTTGTTTTTATATATATTGAATAGGTTACGAATCTATCAAATACAAAATTGAAAGTTGAATGAAAGTTTAAATAAAAACGTGCAAGATAGTTTTTGAAGGTGAAGAATTTAAACAACAAAAACCTACGATTAAATTTATAACTTTAACTCGAAATATTAAGACATTTTCAATAATGTAAAGATATTTTTTGTTGGATGTATATGATTGATTCAGGTGAGAAAATATGGACCATTTGCTGTGGCAGAAAGAAGTGGAGAGAACTTGTTTGAGTGTGTTGGATTCAATAGCGTTGGCAGGTGAGTTCCCCATCCCAACCCACATCCTTCCAAAATGCTTCCTCTTTGATTCAAACATAACCTACTCCCCCCTAAAAGTTTGAAATTTATCGACTTCGTTCGGTAACAATTTAGATTTTTCCTTGATAATTATTTAGTCTCGATTGAATATACCTAGTTTCATCTTTTTTTTTTTCTTTTTAGCAACTATGTTTGTTTTTATTTAATTTCTTATTAGCTCAGCGATAATTGAAATGGTTTTCCTTTCTAGAGGTCGAATGTTTGATTCTCAATCTCTACAATTTGTTAACCGAAAAGAAAAAAGAAAATTCTTACTCAATGTGGTTCATATTTTCTATTATATAAGAGGTGAAAGAAATGTTTATAGGCTTAATTTTAAAAAAAAAAATGATTACCAAACGGAGTCTAATGACATACAATGGAGTCTGAATATCAAAATTTGTCTTTAGTTTCTATCGTTTGAAAATAGAACTTACAAACACTACTTTCAACTATGTATTTCTTTATTTTTGTTATCCTCTTTCTATCAATTATGTTTTAAGAACCCAATTTAAGTTACTATTTAGTTTATAGTTTTAAATTTTTGAAAATTAAAGGTTTGAAATAAATGGAGAGTAAACATACTAATTTTAAAAACAAAAAGCAAATGATAATTATGAAAAAAAGATGCGAGGTTTTCCAAAATTGGATTTTTGTTTTTAGAAGAATTGGACTAAAAATTCAAATAATTGAAAAGAAACCATTTAAATTTCAAAATCATAAATAATAATAATAATAATAATAATAATAATAATAATAGATATATGTTAGTTAAAAGATTTTGTAAATTAGCCCTATATATTTACTGAATTTTGATTATTCAGTGGGGGAGATTGTAAAGAGGAGAGAATGATGAAGATGAGAAATAAGGAAGGAGGAATTGCTGCAGTGTTGACATTCAGTGGAAAACCCAGAGAAGAAGAAGTGAAAAACAAAGCAAAAGAATTAAAGCATTGCCTAAAAAAAGATGGTCTAAAAACCATTAACAATAATAATTGTTTACTTGTACGTTACAACAATTCCAACCAAACATGGAGTTTCGTAATGGTGAGTTTTTTTGTGTACCTATTTTCTTCTCAATCTTTTTTTTTTTTTTTTTTTTTTTTTGTCTTATTAAGCTTTTGCTTGTTTGTTTGATTCACAGAGAAATGAGGTGCTAATATGGCTTCAAGATTTCTCAATTTAGTGCAACATGCAACGATCCAAGTCCAAACACGTTTTTATGAATAACGTAACCCAATTCTTTTATGTTACTTATTTGATGTTTAATTAATTAATAGAAAGTCAATTTGTTTGTTGCCTTATTTGGTTTGTCGATTATTTGTCCCACTTTGTAGGTCGGCCATACAATTATGACTTTTATACGGCACTTCATAAAAATCTTGAAATTTTGTAATTTACATGTGAATTGGACATAAATTTTAGAACACCTCTTAACTTATATTACTTTTAAAAATCTTCTACCATATATTTTAATTATTTAATTTGGTTCCCACTCAAATCTCGTAAGGTTTTTGCTGTGTTTGTGGGCCTTTCGTGGACTGACTTGTTCAAACAAAAAGTAAAATAAAATAAAATAAAAACCTAAAGCAGCTTGGATCAGAGCAGATCGGTGGCGCAGCAGATTAGATGAGGTGCGACCGATCGAAGTAGATGATATTGATGGAGGCGTCTGAGGATCTTCAAGGCGCGACGAAAAAATTAAGAAAAAAAAACCTACCCAAATGGTTGAAGGGGGTGTTGAAAAAAAAAAATGGTAGAAAATAAAAAAAATAATAATAATTGGAAAATAAAAAGAATCTAATATGATACTATCTTAAATCACTCATAAACTTAAAACTACAAAAAAAAATATATATATCTTTTCATACATGTAATCGTTGGAAAATATTCAAAATAGCGTCGACTCTTGCGCAGTAAACTTGGTTGACAGTATAGTCAAGGAAAACTCGTCGAGAGACAATCTCCCGCAAGCAAGAGAACAACGTTGCGAGATATCAATAACTCCTGATGGCCTTTGTACGCCATTAGAATATATGAACTCTCGATGTTGTATCTGGAGTTCTCAATATCACCTGACACTTTAGTTTCCCTGTCGGGAGATGGTTGAATATCACACAGTTTTGGAAACCTATCTCCTGCAACAATGTCACCTCGTTGGAAAATATAGGAACTCCGGACTATGTCATCGGGTGATGTTTCTTCAAATTGTTTTTTGTTTATTTATTTATTTTATTATTTTTCTAATTCTAACCAAAATAACCTAAAATTCACAACAATATTAATCAAATCAAACAATTTCATATAAATAACAAAATTCATAAACAAAGTCAATCTACATTTATAGTATTCATTGTAACAAAAATTATAGAAAAGTTTGCATAATGGTTTACAAAATGTTTTTTAATAGAGAAATACATAAGAGAAGATGTCATCTCCAAAAACAATCTCCAAACGCCATCTTCGAACATGGGTTTACCTACAATCACATCAAATAAAGCACATTATTAAAACATTCAAAACATCTAACTTTCCAACTAAAAAAATAAAGCCCAAATTCAATTTGTTATGTCCAAGGGTCAGGTCCATGGACCAACCAAGCCCAAGACAACAAAGCTCACTTGACAACTCTATAAATGGAGGAGTTCTTCTCATTTGTGGGGTTCATTTGTGGGATGTTAATTATTTTTGTTAAGAAATTAAATATATTTACGGGTATATATATTTAATTATTTTTGGTCAAAAGATAATTGGTTAAAAGAAAGAGAAGATTTAATTTGATTTGAAAAAAAATATTTGATTTGGTGGGAATTTAGAAAAGATAATAACAATAATAATAAAAGATTATTATTATTTATGAATAAATATTAATATTATTATTTATTAATTTAATATTATTATTTATTAATCTAGGTTGTATTGGAAAACGTGAAGGTTATAAAAAAAATTTCTTCTTCTCCCTGCGTAAGCCGCCGTCCTCTATGTTTATTTATTTTTTCTTTTCTTTTTCGTCGGTTTCCGACATTTGCTTCGTTCAATCGTTACGTTTCTCCGTTTGCCGATGCCATTTAATCTACCGGATTTGATTTTTTCTGTTGTCGCCACCGTTAATTATATGGGTAAGTATTGGGTATTTATTTTGGATTTTGGATACCCAATAAAGTTAATCGAGAATTAATTTGGGAATTATTCTTGGTTAATTGAAGGTTATTTTGAAGCTATTGTTAGAATTAATTCGTAGAGTTTAAGGGTAAATTTAATTAATAGTTTTTATGAAAAATTGATAATTAAATTGTTATGTATAGATTTGACTTGGAGCTTCATTGAGGAACTAATTCGTTCCTTTGAGGTAAGAGACTTACTACTGGTTCCTCGATAAGTGATAAGGATATTTATGAAATTATTTATGTGACATCTGAATTGTGGGATTATGTGATAAATGAATCGACTGATCAGGTAACGAATTTGAGTTATTTTAATTATTAATTTTCAGGAAATTATTAATTAAAATTGGATGTGTAAGGGATGCTTCTACTGAATCCACACCTTAGGTGCATAAGGTGTGAAAGATGGATTGGATCCCTTGTTTTGTGAAATCTCACTGCTATTGTTGAACTGTATGTGGTTATATTTTAGGGATGTTATAAGACATCTTAATCATAACACTGTACATCATGGTTGTGATGATGGTTAATTATATGGCGATTGGATTATTTGGTTTTATTGTGGTATGATGATTGGGTATTTGTATGATTAATTGTGTAGTGTTTATGCATGCCCTTTCATACTATTGAAATTTGTAAAGCATGTTAACTGTACCATGTGGAATAGAGTTATGGATGTAATTGCTTTACATTTTAATTGTGGACATTGTTGGATATGGTGTCTGTTAACTCTACCTAATGACTTTCGTACTTGGTGATGGAACGGTGTGGCAAGCCTGTGTCGCGTATTGTCGCAAGGGTCGGTTAGCAAGCATGTGTGGCGTATTGCTCTGACAGGGCTAGTTAACAAGCCTGTGTGGCGTATTGTTCTGACAGGGTCGGTTAACAAGCATGTGTGGCGTATTGTTCCGACATGACTGTTCTTACTCAACCACTTGACTATGTGTCATAAAGTACCAGTTATTAGGGGGAGTTAATGGTCACCTAGTGGACCCATAGATATACTTATGATAAACTTGTTGTTTATGGTTTATGTGATAAGCAAGTTATTAAGTATCAATGCATAACTCGTATGTCAAGCTTAACTGTGTGATACGCTGACATGACATGTTTGTTTATGTGACGAATTGCTTGATACTGGTTTATGTGGTGAGTTAACTAAATGGCTTAGTTACTGTTGGTGTTGCTTATGTAAGGAGTTAACTGAATGAATTAGTTAACTTTAGTGGTGATTATATGGTGAGTTAACTAAACGGTTTAGTAACCGAATGGACTAACTCCCGAGTTAGCTATATATCACATGGATTCCTTATATATCATCTATGCTGATTAAATTTTTATAATTACGAGATTGAAAGGTCAAAATAGTATAATTAATTAATTAACATTAATTAATCATAACTATAATTTTTAATTAATAATTAAATATATATATGTATATTATATAGACTTGATATGTTGGAACTAACACTATTTAATATAAAATTTTATGATTGATTGTTAAAATTCTAATTTATTTAAAACAACTGAATTAAATAATTTAATTTTTTTATTTAATTTTAATATAAAAATATTTATTTATTTTATTTCAAGTGATTAAATAATATAACATAATACTAAATTTAATTTATGACTACATTAAATATTAAATAATATAACATAAATCTTTAGCTTTAGATTTCTGGTAATAAAATCGTTTAACACTACGATGAGGAGATGTTCGGTAGTTGAAGAAATTAAAAGACTTGTTGAGGCCTATTCTGTCCAGTACTTGTCGCCAAATATATGTAAAGACTAAACAATGTTTATTAGGTTATAAATCTACTGGATTGGGTTGGGTTGACCCCAAAATGGAAGGTTGAGTTACAATCAACTATAAAATTTGAGTTGGTAAAAAAAAAAAAGGGCCAACTAGATATATAGCAATTTTGAAGGTTTCATTTGAAAAAATGGCAAACTGACATTTATATTGCAAAAATAGCAAAACGAATTAAAAATAAAATAAAATAAATTATCAAATGTCAATCATACCCCAATATGTAGCTTCTACAACCAACTTTTCATCATTGAACTAATATAATTACACTTTAATAAAACTTCTGACATAACTATCCAATCACACAAAAAACCTTTCATCTTCAAACCATTTTGAAACATTATCCCCCATACCCTCCATCTTCAACACGCGAACCGTCTATCTTCAGCACGCAAACCTTCCTTCTGCAAATCTCCATTTTCAAAACGCTCGATCTTTCTTCTCATCTTCAACACGCAAAACCCTCATTCTGCAAATCCTCCATCTTCAAGGCTCCAATTTCGTGAGCTCTAAATACAAGTTATTCATTCCATCTTCAAAACTTTTGAGGAAAAGGTCCATACATTTGCATTCTAAAACCCTAAACGGCCATTGTCAAACAACAATTTCATCTCCATACCTTTGCGTACTCCATCCTAAACCTTGCATGCTCAAAACAAAACCACCTAAATTCCATCTTCAAGAAAGTAAATTTCCAACATTCCATCTTCAATCGTAGCATTTTTCCTGAAGAACATTCAGATGTCAACTCTCTGTTCAACATCTTTCTTTTGAAGAATTGCAGAGGTACAACATTCAATGGAATGGAAGTCATGGTAATGGTCATTTTCATCCCATCTACCATTAAACAAAATTCTTAAAGGTTTATGATCCATGTCAAATATTGTTGAGACAAAGAGATGAAAGCAAAATGCGAATTAACAATCCAAATTTGAGAAATCAAATTATATTAGCACAAATCATTTTCATTTTCATTTAAAATTATTATTAAAACCCAAGATTTAAGGGGATACATAACAAATTTATGTTTTATTAATCTAATAAGTGGTTTTAAAAAAAAAAGAAAAATTAGTAAAATTGTTTCAAGATTTACAATAACTGTTAAATCTCGAACTACAAGTAATCAATTACAATATGGTAGCTGGCGATATAACAAATATAAATTAATTACAGTTTCATAAGTGTTCCGTTCAAATTAATTACACTATATTGACAGTGCGACACACTTTTTAGCAACTAATTACAGTATCATAATCGCAAATAACGAAATAATTCTTCCAGAATTAAAATAAGGGTATTTTCGTACCTATGAAATTGTGAATCACGTGAGCCACATGTGATTTGCTATATATCAAAACAAAAATCCAATTTGCCATTTTTCAAAATGGCCCTAAAAAAAGTGCTACATACCTGATTATCCCAAAAAAAATTACTTAACCCGGCCTAGCCCAGCCCAACTCAAACTATCTAAACTCATAAACAAATTTGTGTTGTTGGGTTAAAAGAAAATTCAAAATCTTTGTTTATGTAAATTGTTAAAAAAAAAAAAACAAAGAACACATAAACAAATTTGCATCAACCTACTCTTAGAACCCTCATCATCTAACTTATACCAATAAATATACTAAATAAGAAATTGTAACAGACATTATCATGGTCATTTATATGTGCTTTGTATACTAAAATAAACAGACTTACCGAGCATGTCATCGAAACTAAAATAAATGAGAAAAAAAGGAATTTATATGCTCCACGTTGAATGATGATGTGATGACGAAAACCACACGAAGAATTCTACAAAATTATGAAATATTTGGTAAAAATAATTAGTTGAGCTAAAAAAATAAAAGTTGACAATGATTAAGAACATATTAATGTAAATGATAGCAATTATTAATTTGACGGTTGATGAAAAACAAACTCACATGTGGAATATATATTTGCAATGTAGTTGTTGATCATCATCTGAAGAATTAATAATTGAAGATTACCACAAATTATCATAACTCGGACCATCTTCTATATTTGATAGTTTCACGTTGTTGCATTGTTCAATTTCTTTCTCAATCTCTTTTGCAAAAATGTGTCACTATCATTTGATAAAACATGATCGCATGATTCACTTTCTGTTGTTGCGCCATAAGAAAAATCAAAATTTTTGTTCAAGGACATGCATTGATAAAAATAAAATGCATCAACAAAATTAACATATACTTGCTAGGCATGAACAAAATAAAATTAGAAAAATTACCATCAAAATTAAATAAAATCGTACATACCATCCATAAGTGGATTCCACGTAATCTTGATTCCATGCTCTTATTTCATGAGAATTATTTGTGATCATAATATCATTCTCAAGCTTAAGTGGTTCCAAATCGTTATGTAAAAGTTGTTGAGGCTATTACAATTTTTTCTGTTTTGACCTTTTTGAATCATGCAAAGTACATATAGGAATCATGCATCAACCCTTTTAGTACAATAGACAGATTGAGGGTATACTCATACATAATCCATAAACAATTATTAATATCATTGATATCTTTCGTTTTAGATTTATGATAATAAAAACGTTTCACACTACCGATAAGGAGATGATCGGTAGTTTAAGAAAAGACTTATTAAGGTTTGTTCTGTCCATGTGCCACCAAATATATGTAAGGTTAAATCATGTTTATTATGTTATAAATTTTTTGGATTGATCATTCTATTTTGCATTATTATAAGATCAATTCTTATTTTGGATTATCAAATTCACTCTTTATTAAAAGTGAATCTTCCTTAACTTCTTAGGTTTATATGGTTTTGTCATTTGTGTATTAAAGAGAGAAAACTAATGGAAAACGAAAAATAAAAAAGAACTCGATCACCACTTTATTCAACCTTAAAATATTAAGTTTGGTTGACCCAAAATGGAATGTTGAGTTACAACCAACTATAAAATTTGACTGGGTAAAAAAAAACTACTTAACCCGGCCTAATCTGGCCCAACTCGAACTATGAACACTCCGACCTTTTGATCACATAACTTCGTTTGTGTTGTTGGGTTATAACAAAAATTCAAAATCTTTGTTCATGTAAATTGTTAAAATTAATTAAATAAATAAATAACAGCACATATGAACAAATTTGTCTCAACATATCATTAGCACCCTTATCATCTAACTTACAATAAATATACTAAATAAGAAATTGTAACACACATTTTCATAGTCATTTACACGTGCTTTATAAACTAAAATCAACAGATTTACCCAACATGTCATCTAAAAAAAATAAAATAAAAAAAAATGATTTGATTTGATGCACGTTGAATGATGATGTGAGGTAAAAAATCACACAACCAAATCTGCAAAATTATGAAATATTTGGTAATCATGATTAAGTGAAGTAAAAAAAAAGTTTGACCATGATATAGATTCTTATTAATTAATCTCGTCTATGATACGTGTTCCCACACATATTTGGGTCAAGTGACATTCCATCACATAATCTTGATTCCATGCTCTGATTAATGAAATAAGAGGATTTTTTATCATCATAATATTATTCTCAAGTTTAAGTACTTTCAAATTGTTACCATGTATCAATGCAACATTCTTTTCCAAACCAACCACTTCCTCTTCTGATCTTGATGTGTTTGTGAGTTTTATTACTTCCATACTTGTTAATGGCAAATTACATGATTCTTGTCTTTTGTTTAAGGCTATGACCATTTTTATGTTTTGACCATTTTTTTCCGTATCATGCAAAGTCGTAGAAATCATGCATCAACCTCTTTCGATTGAGGGTATATTCATACATAATCCATAAACAATCATTAATATCACTGGTACTTTCGCTTTAGATTTCTAGTAATAAAAACGTTTCATGAAGAGATGATCAATAGTCAAAGAAAAGACTTGTTGAGGTGTGTTCTCTCCATTCCGTGTGCCACCAAATATATTGTAACATCCCAAATTTTAAGGTAATTTTTTATTTTTATTTATAAATTATCTTGTTAATTATTGGTTGATTTTAATTTGAGATGTTTGTTTGGTGAAAATTTGGTTTAATTGTTGGAATTATTATTTATTATAGATTTTTGTTTTATTTGTGATTGGAGAGGGAAAATGTGAGTTATAAATGAAGAGGGAGGAAAATGGGTGTTAAATGAGGAAAGAGAAAGAGTTTTAATTATGGAGAGAGAATCTTGGATTTGATGTTTGGGAGAAAAGGAAAAAAAAGAGATATCATAGTATAATATTAAATTTATTATTACTATTATTATTTTTTTTCTTATAAATTAAATGATTAGGGTTTCTTCTTCTTCATCATCTTCCCCATTCTTAAACCCTAGCCGCCGCTGCCCCTCCCTCACATTCTTTGTGTGACGCTGCGTCTCTTCGCCTCTTCTCCATCAGCCACGTCGAGAAGCTCACGGGAAGCGCCACCTCGTCGTCGCAGTCGTGTCGCGCCTGAACAACGCTCCAATCCGGCGCCAGATCGGCTTCCCAAGCTGCGCCGCTCCTCGACGCTCAGCCACGCCTGGATCGATCGACACTGTCTCAGCCGCGCCTCACTACGCGTCGTTAGCTGCACCTCCCGGATGTCAACGTTGCACCCTGCATCTTCGCCAAGTTGAGTCGTCACCGTCGCGAAGTCGTGCCTCTGTCTGACAATTGCGCCACTGCGACCGTCCAAGCCGCAAAGCCACGCCCAGATTTGGTTCCCGAGTCGCAAGCTGAGTCGTGAGCCAAGAAGACGCTGCCTTCCTGAGCCGCACCGCCTTCTGTCACCGTCGAGCACCATCGTCACTAATGTTTTGTGGCTGTGTTTGGTAAGGTTTAGGGATAATTCAAATTGGGTTTTTAGGGTACCCAATAAAGATTTATTTGAGGTTTTATCTTGGATTAATTTTGGTATTTCATTTGTTGATTGAAGGTTCAATTTGGAGTGTTTGTGGTGCAGTCGACTCTAGAATTTGCTCTACAAATCGACTTGGTTTCGTCTTGATTGGTGAGTTTGGAAGCGAGTTAGAATTAATTAATAATTCTTTATGGGAAGAAATTATTAATTAAAAGTTTTGTGTGTTTAGGGTCGATTTAAGGCTACTTCGAGCTAAGGGAGTTTTTGTAATTTGAGGTAAGGGATACATCTACTGACTCCACGTCTTTGGCGAATAAGGTGTGGAAGATGGTTGGTTTGCTTACGTTGTCGCTTAACTTCGAGTTCTTGTATATGTTTTGTGTGGATTATGCATAACCTGTCCTTCTATTGAAGTGTGTTATCTGCTACATGATGATTAAACTGTTGTTGTGATCACTATGCTTATTGACTAGTTTTGTTAGGATATGGTATTTGTTAACTTAATCTAATAACATTGTATACTTTGTGATGGGACGTATTGACAAGCTTGTGTGGCGTATGTCGAGGATTGGTTAATAAGCTTGTGTGACGTATTGTTCCGACATGGTTAGTTAACAAGCCTGTGTGGCGTATTGTTCCGACAGGGTCAATTAACAAGCTTGTGTGACGTATTGTTCCGATAGGGTCAGCTAACAAGCCTGTGTGGCGTATTGTTCTGACAGAGTCAGTTAACAAGTCTGTGTGGCGTATTGTTCCAACATGACTACTTTTGCATGTGGTCCCACCTGTTTGCCAGGACGACCCTGTCGTTGAGCTGTATGGGGCGTTCCTACTAAACCAAGTGACTGTGTGTCATAGACGTAGAGTACGAGTTATTAGAGAGAGTTAATTTCCACCTAGTGGGATCAGTAGAGGGTCCCTTACTGGGTATATTTTTATACTAATCATTTATGTGATGTGTTTCAGGCAAAGGTGTAACGCCCCAAGTTTTCAAGCGTAACCCAAGGTCGTCACTTAAGTAAAATCATTAAGTTCATTTTAAAAGACAAAGGCAAAACAAAACAAACATTTTAAATAAGTCCAAGTATAGTAACAAAGGGTTCCAAACGTTTAAATCAACCAATAATGA
>JBBPDJ010000008.1:10123998-10190896 GCA_037974625.1 Cucumis cinereus | reverse complement strand
TTTTTTCTCCCTGAACTAGGGTTTTCCACGTATACCCGGTGTTATTCTTTCTTTTCTTCTATTATTATTTTTATAGTAATTATAAATTCATTTGCCTATTTTCTAAAGAAAAAAAGAAATGCAACTACAAATAAATCCTTCATTAAATAACCAAAATACCATGATTGTAGATAAAAAAGAGTAAGAAAGAAACTCACATGAAAAATGTTTCTGTTCAACAAGAATAGTATTGTTTAACTTGATATCATATCTGTCAATAAGATCCAATAATTATTTGTGAGTTCGCTTTAGAAAAATTCAAAGACATGAAAAAGAAAGATTAAATGCATGAAAAAAAATGGATATTACATATTAGCTAAGCATATAAATGATATCTAACTACTGACAGTATTTGATTATTTAATATGTATACTAGTTGAATAACAGGATTCACAATACCTAAATCTTAGTACAAAAGTTACAATTTAGTAACATAATTTACTCAACTTAGCATGTCTATAATAAGATTATATATAGAATATAGATTATTTTATGGTATTAGGTTGAATTAGAATGTGTTCACACATATAACTTTTCTTAAATTTTTTAAAGATTATGAAGTGAATTATAGTAAAGTTTGCTTTGCTATCCTTTGTGATTGTGAATCAAGATTGTAATTTTTTATTGGTAGAGGGCTCACAAGTCACTTTCTTTAGTCTTCCTTTTCATGGATGGAAGATATTTGCTAATTTTTTTTGTCAAGATGAAAAGAGGTCATTATCAGAAGTGTTTTAAAAGTCAATCCCACATGTGTCCTGAGTTGTTTTGAACTATCAAAGTCGTTTGCAAAGAGATAACTAGAGATTTTTTTTTTCTTTTTTTCTTTTTTTTTTCTTCTTTCTTATTAACATATATGTATTGTGTAAATTAATGGGATCTTAGGCTAATTTAGTTTTTTGTTTGTTTTAACTTTGTATATATGTTTATATTTTACTTGTCTTCGTTGTAAATCATTACAATATTCAATAAACTATGCACGTTTACATATATTCTTTCTTTGTCATTGTTTGTTTTATTTGTGTTTTCTTTTTCTTCTTGGCTTGTTCTGTGTGATGTTGTAGCTAGGGTGTGTCTCCCTTGAACGTTTGTTACCCTGTAGGGATGGCAAAAATCTACGCAGGATCAAGTCCATGCAGGTGATCGGGACAGGAAATTCATGTTTTGATTGAGGATGGGATCTTCAAGGACACAAATTGGGTCCTCAAGCTGGGAATGGGGAGGATATCACTGCCTTGTCCCCGACCCTAACCCCTTCTTAATACTTTTTTATTTTATTTGATATATATAGATAGAAAGAGAGAGAGAGAGAGTAAGTTTTTGTTTTCGTTTTCTTACTTTTTTTCAATGAATAAAATTATATATTTATTTATTTATACATAAATTTAAAATTCTAGGTTTTGTAATTGTTTTTTTAAAATGAATTATATTAACTAAATTCTTTTATTAAATTTTTTGTATTTTGGCTTCGGATTATGGAATCTCCGTGTTTTTGCCTAATATATGTCCCTTAAAAGCCAACATGCAAAGTCGCACTTGATTTAAACCCTTTACAACATCAATTTTTAAATAAATATACTTTTAAAATAAATTTAAATAGTAAATATCTAATATGAAATTTAAAAATACCAAACAAGATGATAACTAAAATTATATATAAAATATTTTGTTTAGTTAATTTACAATGAATATAAAATATGTTTGATGTAGTTAAAAATGTTTTAAATTTAGTTTTATAGAGTGAAAGATAAAAGCTGAACAAATATATGTTTTTCTTTTTAAATATTAACATGAAATTTAAAAATAATTAAAGAGATAAAGTGAAGTATCAGAGTTTCATCTATAATTTTAAATGGTTTGGAGTAAAAATAAATTGTAACTAACTTTCATGTCATTTGGGATTTTAATATGAAACTAAGCTTCGTTTGGTTCGTAATCCGAAAATTATTTTAAAAAATTTTATTTTTTACTGTATTAAAAAACACGTTTGGTTCTAATTTAAAATTTTGAAATTTGAATTCAAAATTCAGTTTGGTTGTGAATTTGAGAATGTAATAACATATCTCAAGTTCATAATTTCTGAAAACAAAATCTAAAAACAAAGAAAATGACAATTTATTATTTAAAAAAATATGATATTTCAAGTTTTCTGAAACCAAACACGTTTTTTTTTTTTTTTTTTGTATTTTTTGTCTTTGAAAACATAAAAACGAAAATAAATCACGGATCAAACGGGACCTAAACTATGTTGAGATTGGAATTTATAGATTTGATAGCTATTAATTTTCGGTTTTAGTTATTTTCAATAAAAAAAAAAGTAATTCAAATAAAGAGACTAATATTCTATTCTTTAAAATTTTACTTTATTTACAATTTTTTATTTTTTCCTAAATATAAACCATAAAATTAATTTCAAATAAAAGGTCCAAAACAATAGTAAAATATAATTTAAAATAACACAAATATACATTGAAAGGATTTACTTACTCCTCCATATCAAAAACAAAATTGGAGAGAAAAACGATAGATATATATATATATATATATATATATATATATATATATTATGTACAAATGTTTTTCATTCTATATTTGATTTTAATCTCTTATGATATAGGATTGATGGGTAAAATGGATTATTTTACACTAGATTTACTATTATCTTAAGTGAAGAAAGTAGTATAGTAATATTAATGGGTAGCGTAAATATGATAGCATGACAAGAAAATAACATAATTAAAATTAAAATTAAAATTAAAATTAACATATGAGTTTGAGGAAGTAAACACATTTAATTTGCATATTAACTGTGCATAATGTTGATGATTTAATAGCCAAAAATGGTATAGACAAATATGTAAAAGTGTTTGGATGCAAAATTTTATTTTTCTTAAAAAAAAAAAAAATAAAATTAAAATCAAAGCTGGACACATTTGACTTTGTAAATAGAGAAAAGAAAAATAGGTTGAAGGGGGAATGAAAAAAGGGGAACAGACAAACCAAGATTCAAAATAGCTGGCATACGGAAAAACAACATTGCCCCATGTGCCATTTAATTACTTCCAACTTGCAATCACCCTTTTTCTTTTTTTCTTTTTTCTTTTTTCTTTTTATATATATATATATTTATTTATTTATTTGAGATTTTCCAATAATGTAAACAAATATAATTAATTACCATATTATCTTTACGTGTTTAGAGTCGGTTTAAAAGTGAATTAAACATCCTTAAAATTATTCTCAAATATAATTTTAATAATTTTAATGATTTTAACTATTTTAAAATTATATTTTAGATGTCTCGTATTTCAAATATGATCATCAGTGGTGTTATTCTATTCCTCCAATGAGTCCTTAGGCAGCCCTTGTAAGATGGTCCCCTCCTGTCTCTCCCTTTTTCATGTAAAAGGTTGTATAATGCCCCTTGTCCTAGCTGTATAATTAATTACTTGTTTATTTTATTAATTATATTATATGTTTATTTTTCAAATATTAATGTATTAATAAATTATTGAACTCTACAATATTATTATTGCAAAATTAGTTTTTTTTTTTTTTGTAAATTATAACTGTTTTTTTTTTCTTGACAATTCTCCTTTGATTTTTCTTTTTTTAAAATAACTTTATAAATATTCCTTTTAATTTTTGTTATTTACTTTTGACTAAATTTAAATGAAAAGTTCAAGAACAACCCATCAAAATTTAATTTTCTTTTTTTTTTTTCTTTTTGAAACGATCAAAAATAAAATTCAAACTATGTTATATGTTTTGATAAAAATAGAAAAACTTGCAAACTTTTTCTCATTCCAGGGAGAGAAAGATTCTGACACTCTGAACCACTCATTTGGTTCATAGTTTTTAGAAGCAAATTATTATTATTATTATTATTATTATTATTATTATTATTAATTTGCATTTTATTTTAAAAATAAAATAAAATATAGAACATGGAGTGGTAGTGGAGAAGATCATAAATTGAAAAATTAACAAAGATTGTGGAATCTGTCTCACAGAGACAAGGGGAAGAAGGAGGAAGGAACAGAGAGGAGAATGATTAAATCCCAATTTTGAAACGATTCAAAAACAGAGTATTGTCGTCTTCATTTTCATCTAATCTTTCATTTCAAAAACCTCCGTACGCTTCGCCGCTTTCATCTATGGCTATGCCTTTCCCTCTCCATTCTTCTTCTTCTTCTTCTTCTTCTTCTTCTTCCTTTCTTGTCACTTTCTGCCCCCACCTCTAATCCCACTTAACCCCCCCCCCCCCCTTTTTTTTAATCCCTTCTTAATTATTATTTTCTTTTTCTTCCTTTGTATATATCGCTCCCTCCATTTCCATTTCCCTCTCTCAAACTCTCTTCCTCTTTGGCCCCCCCTCTCTTCCAAGATTCCTCCGGCCTGCCGAGGGATTTGATATTTCAGGTCTGTTTTCTTTCTGGGTTTCTCCCTTTTTTTTCTCAATTTCTGGATCCTCTTTTCTTTGTTTTTTATTTCATGTCTGATTTCTTACCATTTTCATCTGATTTCTTTGTCCATATCTTTCTGGGCTTGTTTTCATTTTGTGGATTTTTCATACCATGAACGAGATTAGTGTTTTTAGTAATAATGTATGTTCTTCATCGCAATCTATTTACCTTTTTTTGTTTGAGTTGTGATGTTTTTTTGGATTTGGGCATCTGTTTCTGCTTTTACCTTTTCTCCTGAAACTTTATCTGCCCTTTTGAAAGGGGGTGTTTCTTTTCTACTGTATGAATTCTTTGGTAACATAGACCATTTGTGGATGAGATTTTTTTTCCTTGTATCAGCTTTAGGATTTTTTTTTTTATAGTTTAGATCCTTGTATATTTCTGCAGTTTACTTTGTTCTGGGGTTGTTTGCTGCACATTTTGTTTCATAGTTTATTGAGTTGATGAGAATTTATCAGGGGAAATGACGGAGCCAAAGCCATCCACACCTTTGCTAAGCACGAAAGCACCATCCTCGAGAAGCCTTCCTGATTTTAAGAAGTCTGTCAAGCTGAAATATGTGAAACTTGGCTATCACTACCTTATCACCCATGGAATGTACCTCTTCCTTTCTCCTTTGGCAGTTGTGATTGCGGCTCAGCTTTCGACATTTTCCCTTCAAGATCTTTATGAAGTTTGGGGTCATCTTCAATATAATTTAGTTTCTGTGATTCTTTGTTCAACCCTCCTTGTTTTCTTGTCTACATTGTACTTTCTTACCCGTCCTCGCCCTGTTTACCTTGTTAACTTTTCGTGCTACAAGCCTGATGAATCTCGTAAATGCACGAAGAAGATTTTTATGGATCAATCTCAGATGACGGGGACGTTTACGGAGGAGAATCTTCAATTCCAAAGGAAAATCCTTGAGAGATCTGGCCTTGGGGATTCAACCTATCTTCCTGAGGCTGTTCTCAATATTCCTCCAAACCCCTCCATGGCAGAAGCTAGAAAAGAAGCTGAAATGGTGATGTTTGGTGCCATTGATGAGCTTTTAGCCAAGACAAGCGTGAAACCGAAAGATATCGGTATCTTGATTGTGAACTGTAGCTTGTTCAATCCAACCCCGTCGCTTTCTGCTATGGTCATCAACCACTACAAGCTGAGAGGAAACATTATTAGTTACAATCTTGGTGGGATGGGTTGCAGTGCAGGTCTTATTTCTATTGATCTTGCTAAACAGCTGCTTCAGGTCCACCCCAATTCCTATGCCTTGGTTATTAGCATGGAGAACATAACATTGAACTGGTACTTTGGGAACGACCGATCAAAGCTTGTCTCTAATTGCTTGTTTCGTATGGGTGGAGCAGCAATATTGCTTTCGAACAGAAGATCTGAGAGAAGGAGGTCCAAATATCAATTAATACATACTGTTCGTACCCACAAGGGAGCAGATGATAAGTGCTTTAGCTGTGTTACTCAGGAAGAGGATTCAACTGGGAAGATTGGTGTCACTTTATCGAAAGACTTAATGGCAGTTGCAGGTGATGCATTGAAGACTAACATCACAACGTTGGGCCCTCTTGTGCTGCCAATGTCTGAACAGCTTCTCTTCTTCGGTACTTTAGTTGGTAAGAAACTCTTCAAAATGAAGATCAAGCCTTACATCCCTGACTTCAAACTAGCATTTGAACATTTCTGCATCCATGCTGGGGGAAGAGCGGTTTTAGACGAATTGGAGAAGAACTTGCAACTGTCTGATTGGCATATGGAGCCATCAAGGATGACACTCTACCGATTTGGCAATACATCGAGCAGTTCTCTTTGGTATGAATTGGCATATGCAGAAGGGAAAGGTAGAATGAAGAAAGGAGATAGAACATGGCAAATAGCATTTGGGTCAGGATTTAAGTGCAATAGTGCAGTTTGGAAAGCTCTAAGGACCATAAATCCAGCTAAAGAAAAGAACCCATGGATGAATGAGATCAACCAATTTCCAGTTGATGTTCCTAAAATTTCAACCATTTGAGAACTTATTATTAACTCTTTTAGTTTTTCATTCATTTTAGTCTCCTCTCTAATTTGGGGTGCCAAGATCGTCCATTGATTTTCCTGTGCTGATATTAAAGAATTGACATTTTCCTTTTCTTTTAGGCCAGAATTATAGAGAGGTAGATTGCTTTTGTTGAGAGCAGAACATTGCATCTTTGTAGATGCTTTGGGAAAGCTTCATGTCTTGATTTGTATTTTGGGGATTGGAATTTGGAACTGTTCAATTCAGCAGACAATTTGGATGGATCATTCATTTCTACTGCTTAAACTCTATGCTTGCTTTGTTGATTCTAGGAATTGAAGCATCAAACCCCAATCCCAACTGGATTTGAAATTGTTAAAAACTATGATAATGATTATTCAAGTATCTGTTACAAGACAGCTTATGAAATCCAAGAATTGAGCTTGGTGTTTAGTTTCGGTTTCGATCGAAGACCCTACACCCACATTCTGTCATGTTTTGCTTCATAGTAGGCAAAAATGAGATTAGGATGACAATGCCATTGGCAACCATTGAAGATCACACTCAGAAGATCAAGTTGTTTCCCACAAGAAACCTTAGCCAGCAAGTTTTAAACACATGCCTTATTCATCTTATGCTGTACACTTCTATATTTCCTTTATATTATTATTGCTTAAAGTTGAGAATCTGGAATGAGAATTATGCTCCATATATTCCTGTTGATATATACATATATATGCATGAATCTCTTTTTGTATGAAGAATTTATTTCTGGTTTTAGGTTTAGGAGATTGAAGGCAAATCATGATTAAGTTTATGATATTGGTGAATGAGGCACACCTCATTAATTAGCACACAAAAAAAAAAAGAATTAATGTTAGCTTTTAAACTTGTGGGTCCAAATATTTTCAAATGTTTAATTATGTGATGGGCCCACTTTAATTTAAAATCAAATCATCCTTGTAGACATTGTGAATGTGTGATACATGCAGGCCAAAAATCTAATAAAAATAGGGAAAGCAGCACCAAACAGGAAGGATCCATCTGTCCAAATCATGAAATATATGGTCAAACTTTTTTTTTATATAGAGTAAGGACAATTAATTTATTTATCAATTAACTGAAAAACAGGGCAGGGTCTCCTGAAGAGTAAGTACCAATAATACTTATATTTTACATTATTTAATTACATTTGTATCAAATAGTCCATATTAAATATGTTTTTATTTATTTATTTTTTATTTAATGTGAGTGTAAAAATGGTTGGCAAGTACGTTATTAATTGTATCTTTAACAGTAAAATGTTTTAGGCTTATGAGTTGAATTTAAAATTTTATTAATGTATGTTGACTATTGTGACTACATGGTTCCTACTTTATGAAGCTTTAATTACAAACTACCACTCTGTGACAATTAGAGTATTGGCTCATAAGAAACCACAAATCCATAATGGAAAATTATCGAAAATAACACTCTTAATCTCAAGTTCACTTTTCAAAACTACCATGCTTTTTTAAAATTCGTTACAATAACTCTCTCTCTCCCACCTTTCAATCTCGCCCGTACAAATTTCCCTAGAATGGGTGGCTACGAACTGGAATCCACTGTGAATCAATCACTTATTGATTTGATTTTGTGTAATTTTGCAGGAATCAAAATCCTGCAAAATTCGTGATCTGGTAAGCTTTGGGGTGTAATCACCTCGAGATATATCGAGAACCCCCACAACAATTGATAAGTTAGAAAAAAAAACAATTCTTTAACTAAATCTCATTGGTCCATCTCACCCTAAATTGACAGAGAAAAACTATTTGAATGAGTTTTCAAAAAGGGTGCTAGTTTTGTAAGAGAAAACTTCAACGTGTTATTTCTAACAATTTTCCATCCATAACCAATATTTTGTGAAACGAAAATGATTTTCCCAGAGTTGAAAGACAAGTTTTTGTAATCCCATAATAGCTTGAAAGTAAGGGCTCGTTTGATAATGTTCATGTTTCTTGTTTCTCATTTTTTTAAGAAAACAGACGTGTTTGATAATCGTTCTCGTTTTTCGTTTCCAAATTTTAAGGAACGTTTCTCAAAATTGGACAAATCGAGAAACTACTCATTTCTGGTTTCTCTCAGTTCCATTCCCATTTTATTTGATTTTATTTCCTATATCAATTAAAATCTCTAGTTGGCTCATCGGTGGAAAGACGTGCTTGAAACCATTGATGATTTTGTATTTTTTTTTCCTTCTTTTATTAATTTTTCATATTTTTTCATATTCATATGTTTAATATTTCTTAATTTATTTTATTTTTTTCCTTCCATTATTAATTTTACATATTATAACTTTAATATTTCTTAATTTATTTTATTTTTTCCTTTCTTTATTATTTTTTCATATTTATACATTTTATTTAATTTTTAATTTTTAATTTTTTTAATATTTAGATTTATGTATTATTTGATTTTCAAATTCCATATTTAATTTTCAATTTTCTTTTCTATTTAGCTATTTTTTTTTTTTTTGTATTTACATGTTTAATTTAATTTTGAATTTTAAATATTTAAATGTATATATTATTTTGATCTTCTAAATTTATATATTTAATATGTTTATTTAAATATTTTCTGAATTTTAAATTTTAAATTTTTCAATAAGCATGTATATGTTATTTTAAAGTTAAATTTATTATTTTTAGTTTCTTCCAAATTAGCCTTATATAAATTTTTTTACTAAGATATTCATTTAAGTTATCTTTAATATTTTACAACCACGACATTTACATAATAATATAATTGAGCTGAATTTGAATCAACACAAATGAATTGAATGAGAAATAATATTTCAAACCGAATTTTAACAACATATGATTAATAAAAATTATTGTATTATAGTTATTAATTTCAACGGACTTATGTGCATTTGATAATGATTAATGTTTTATAATTATTTTTTTATATTTTAATGAATTTTATATATTTTTTATTTTTATGTGATTAGATTATATTTAAACTAAAAAAATAAGCAAAAATGTTAGGAAAAATAACACAAGAAATGAGAAACAAGAAATGATCATCAAACAAATTTATGTTTATGTTTTTTTTTTTCAAGAAACAAGAAACGAGAATAGTTAAACATAGTCCCATTTCTTATTCTAAAAAACGAAGAAACAATGAACAAAAAGAACAGAAAACAAGAAACGGAAACGTTATCAAACAGATCTTATATCACTTTTATGTAATATTTTTACAAGGTTAAATTATATATTTGGTTCCTAAACCTTCATGTAGTGGCGTAGCCAGGAATTTGACATAGGAGGGGCACAATATGTACAAGTCTACAAAAAAAATATATCTATAAATGAATGTGAAAAAAGTATTTATAACTTTATAAATTAATTAATTTAATACATTACAATTTTCCTTTACGTGTTTTTATATTTTGAGATCGATTCATGATAACTTCAATATCTAGCTTATCAAGTAAATCCTTTTCAATATAGGCTATAAGACAATCATTCATCCATTGATCTTCCATTCGATTACGCAATCGAGTCTTCACAATATGCATCGTAGAAAATGTTCTCTCTACAGTAGTTGTACCAAATTTCTTAAGTGGAAAAGTATGATTTTGAGGCTGACAAGAACCTTTTAATAAATAAGCTCCAGCAACTTGATCTCGAATATTATAATTATAATCATAAATTTTGGTTCTTAAACTAGAATCCGTAGGTAATTCTTCTAGATGTATTTTTATATAAAATTGATCAAAATATAAAAAAGAAATTCTTCTTTGAAGATGATGGCTCTATTGTATCTATTGTTGTTTTTCTTTTATAATATCTATTCGTATTAATTTTGAATTAACTCTACAAAAGTATTAAAATAAGAACATTACATTTGATTTTATAGATTATCAAAAAGTATAAGAACTTAAGTCTTAGAAAATTTGTAAACTTACTTGTCGGAGGTCGGAGGTCGGAGGTCGTATGTCCAAACGAATAATATTTGATAACAGATAATCTTCTAGCTTGAACTCTGAAATTAATTTTAAAAACCAATAAAAGTAAAAGTATAAACAATCAAATATTAAAAAATCTCTTTCAAAAAAAAATATTAAAAACTAAAATGTCTAAGAAGATAAACATACCTCTCTAGTTTAAATTTGGTACCATATTTATTTTATAATTAATATTATTAAATATTACTTTAAAATATATATTCAAAGACAAAAATCGATAATCAGAGGGGGCACGTGCCCCCCACCCCGACCCCTACATGACTCTGCCCATGCCTTCATGTATGTTTTTATAGTTTTATTTGGTTCTTGAACACATATTGAATTTTTCATTTTGTGTTTGATAAGTTATATAGCTTTAAGAATATGAAGTAGGTCATCAACTTTCACTATTGTATCTAATAGGTCTTTGAATTTTAATTTTAGAAGATGTATATATATATATCTAAACATTCGATATATTTTGTATTAGAAACACATTGTCGTGGAAGACTCGCACACATTCATCGTCATTACGATACTCTTATGGGATTGTTCGTCAGCTTGCTTCTCTTAGTATGGTCTTGTTTTCGAGCTAAAGCATTAAAATTTCTCACATCGGTGTGGTGTCAACCTACCACACTCTGATAATTAAGTTAGTACAAAGATTTATGTTCAGCTAAATACATAAAAGTAAGGTCGGGTCTCCCTTTGGTTTTTTTATTGGTATATACTTATTGGCTTGATTGGTTGTCTAGGAACCTTAGGTTCTAGCTCTCCCTTTTGGGGCTTGTGTACCTGGGATTTCTACGTATTAGGCTCAAATATGGGACCTATATTTCATATATGTTAATGTTTTGGATTATTTACAATAATGTCTAACTTTCTTCAATAATTACTAAAAAATTAGGTTCAAATTACTATTTAGACTCTATCCTAGAATTAATTAGAAGATTTTTTGAATTAGGAATCCCTAAAATCACTTATTTTTAGAATCTTTTAATATTTTATAATTTTTTTAAATAATTAACTAGATTTGAAAATAAACATATCTTTTTAAAATAAAAACTCCTATTCCATATATTCCTCTTCAACTATCGATTCATTATCGCATAAAAAATCTTTCTACCCGCCGGAGAAGAAGTTCTATTCTATTTGTGATGACGAAATTGATTAACAAACATTTTTTCCATCGTTGTGCTGCCGGACAAGAAGAAAAAATAATCATTTAGTTGTTGTCCTGGAAATAAAGGTATGAATCAGTATATTACAGTATTTAGTCATGTTAATATTTAGTCAAAATCTAATATATTGTAGTATATTTAGGGTATATAGTATAGTCAAGTTATTTTAGTATATGTTGTCTTATATATTGTAGTATATTTAGGGTATATAGTGTAGCCAAGTTAATTTAGTATATGTTGTCTTATAATAGGATTGATATATTTTTATGTCCCAAACAACATAACCCTAAATATACGACAACATATACTAAATTAACTTGGCTACACTATATACCATAAATATACTATAATATATAAGACAACATATACTAAATTAACTTGGCTACACTATATACCCTAAATATATTATAATATATAACACAGCATATACTAAATTAACTTGGCTACACTATATACCCTAAGATTTTGATTCGATTCAATTTTAAATTTTTGAAAAAAATAAAATTACAATTTTAATATATTGTTTCTCTCTCCAAATGCAAAAGAAAAATCTTCTCTCCCCAATATTAGAAAAATCCTTTAAATATGGAAAATTTTATTAAAATGATATTTTAGACTAAAAATCAAATAAAATACTATTAAGATAAATATTTGAATATTTAAATATTTATGAAAATAAGTTTTGAAATGGTATTGAATGTATAAATTTCCCAAACACTTATATTGCTTTTGGCTTGGGTCGGCACAGGGTTTCGACCCTTGTCTGGGCCAATTAAAAACACACAAAAAGTCATTTCTTGGGCTTAGGATTTAGTTACTTTTGTTCAATAACTGTGTTCTTTGATACTTTTATTTATTAATTTTGTAGGAACCAAACTTTTTGAAAGAAATTGAAAGAATTTTTTTTATGAGAATTGGAAGAAAATAGCCTTTGAGAGGTCAAAATGAACCTTTGACATGAAAAGAGATGAAAAGGTGAAAACATCATCTTGGAAGCGTTGCAACCCTCTAAATCCAAGAGTACAAAAAACAATATTGTTACAACGCTTTGAATACCATTTGCACACAACATTGCTCAACCAAGTTAACACCATTGCCTAACCCTCACATTTGTACAGTCTTCACTATTTGCAACCCTAGGGTTCGTCTACCTCGTCTCTTGGCTCATCTCTTCCATCTCTCTTTCTTTTTCGTCGAAGGTGATGCTTTGATCTTGGCTTGTCTCTCGTCTCACTCCTCCTATTATAACTTTCGCCTTGGTTGTCAATGTCGTCTTTAGATCTGATTTCGCATCTCTTCATCTTTTTCGATTCTATCTCTGTCGAAACCAGATTTGGAACTTCACTCGTCTAACCCTTTGCCGATTCCATCTTCATCTTATTGATTCCTTCTCTGTCTCACCATAGCTCTACCAAAATTTCCCCTTTTCTTTCTCTGGTGGGTTTGGAAACAATGACGACGATACAAATTCGAGATGTCGATGAAATTCTTGTAAGAAAAAAGAGGAGAAATCCATTGTTGATTGGTGTTTATGCTGTTGTTCTTAAAGACTTCACAAAACAACGATTCTTCTAACGAAAATTTCTAGGTTGAGAAAAATTGGTAAAGAGAGATTTCTAAATTAAGTAATATGCGCCCTAAACACAAACTATAATAACACATTGTTATTACATCCCACCAACTATAACAACTTTGCACTCCAAACGTTTCCAAAGTATATTTCTTCACCAAATTTTCAAGAAATGAAAACAATTTTTTAAAAATTAATTCCAAAAGTTAAAGACCTGAGTAGTTTTTCTAGAATGAAACAGCTGCTTTGGTTGAGAAAAAAAAAATTGTCCGTCAAATAGTCTAAAATCATAGAAATAGTCAACAAAAAAAGAACAATATCTTGGAAATTTTCAATTTTATTTAGACTTAGCTTGACTACAAGAAAGTTGGATTGCCAAACTCAAGGAGATTGGTCCTGAATTGTAGTCATGACCAGCCTTTCCTTCACATAATTGCTCTTAACGTGGTCCTTGCTACAATCACAATGGTTAACAATCTAAGAATCTCAAAAATATAAAACGTTGAAGACAATGTCATAACAAAAACACGTTCACTCGACACAAGTTCATACCCATATCTGCAGAATCGACTAAAACTGTATACAAAAATCAGCAAAGTCCATATCTCACAAAAGATGAACTGTATACGATATAAACCTCGAACGCTTTGCGGCTTCGAATCATCAAGCGATGAAGAAACGATTTCACTCATTTCTTGTCTCCTCCTTCTCCTTCTCTCTGGCCTTCCCCTCGTCTGCAATGTTGAAGCCCTCGATCTTGCGCGAGACCTCATCGGCACTTACCTTCACCTTACCAATAGATCCATTGACCAAGGCGGCTTCATCTGAGTCGTCATGAGTTAAAGGACCAGTCTGCCATATCCTAATGGTTCCATCCTCAGATCCAGAGGCATAGGATTCCCCACCGGGCGCAAAGCGCAAGCAATGTACAGGTCCGTGATGACCCTTATTACATGCTGCATCCATATTAAAAAATGAAGGCATTCTTCAGCACCTCACGGGAAAAATCAAATCTTTTTGGCAAACAAAAAGTAAAAAGAATGATACGGATTCATACCAATCTCATCACCAGTATGAAAATCAAATACATGGATCCACATATCCTCTCCACCGGCAATGAACTTCATCCCATACTTTGGTTCCAAGGAAGCAGATTCTACAGTGCAAGGCATGTTGTAGCTCTTGACTAAGCCAAAGCTGAAAAGAGAACAAAAAACAAAAATAAAATCACAAGGAGAATGGAGAATTTAATAGTAACACTGCTTAAGTTATACTTACTGATTTGCATCCCAAAATTTAACAGTAGACCCATCAGCAGTTGTGATATATCGTCCATCCTGACTAACTTCTGCACTGGTCACCGATGACTTGGTTTCAAGTGTTTGAACTATTTGGCCACTTCTCACATCCCATAACCTGTATGACAACGACTAAACTTGAGGACTTGCCAAATATTCAAACAATTAATAATAAAAGGTACCCATCCATGCACTTTGACAAGGCGGATTAAGACCCAGCGATTAATACCTGACCCCTCCCATGTCAGTGCAAGAACTTAGTATGGTCTGATCACTATGAAGCCATGTAACAGTTCTGACTGAACCAGGGGATTTATCCACTTCTCTTGGAGGTGCATCGGGACGATTCAAATCATATATCCGTAGTACTTTCTCCACACCGCCAGTCAATAAAAGGTGTGTATCCTGTCACATTTTAAAAAAGGGTTTAACGGAGAAGAGAGATTCCTTTTAAACTGTAACATATCAGAATGAACAATATAAGAGATCTAAGCGTCATAATCACTCCACATAAATAGCACAACTTGGTATATAACAGCCAACTCAAATAGTGCCACAGGCAGTATGGGAGCATGTCAAATAAACAACTAATGAATCCAATCATGATAGTAGAATTATATATCTACTCCTATGACCATTATCAAGACAGAAATAACTTAGAAACCGAGTCACATGAATACATCACACTGAAACAATCAAACCAACACACCAATATTAGGTGAAATTACATTTTTTTAATAATATTATCCATAGTGTCTGGGCCAACTAAAATGCTGCTTGATTAATCTCACTTGGGGCAGCTGTAGGATTGGACCCTACAAGTTACCAAGAAACTCTAGGGTTTCGAAGGACTAGGCAACTGGATACCATGAGATAAGTTATTGGGTGGTTTCAAAAGACTATAGGTAGGTGACTACCATGAGATTATTTCCAGGGTATTGCTATTAATGCCAAAAGATGCACCATGTTTTGATAACAGATTCCAAAGTCATGTCCTAGGACATGAGACCATATGCACATCAACGAAGTGTGTGTATAGAAAAATGTGATAATAAGATATTACCTCCGAGAAAGAACAGGCACGAACAATATGCTTGTGCTCAAATGAGTGCAGTACATCTCCAGTTAATGCATCCCATACTTTCCTGTATGTTCAATCACAAATATGAAGGATCCTACCAATGATTCCAATCGCTATTATGATCACAAAATCCTTGAAAGAAATGTCTAACTTCTATAGCAAATGAAGTAATATTCAACAAACAATATCCTGTCATTAAAATAAAGCTTATGAATAATCAATCACAAAAATAATTACGATAAACTCTACCATATGCCTGAGGAGAGGGTGAGGAGTAAGAAGTGGTGCAGTCTAGAGGAAGCAAATGCTGGGGGGAATGGAAGAAGACCACAATGAGTATTTCTGCCAAAAAGCCATGGTGCAAATGCAAAGCAAGGGGCATGCAAAAAGGTAGCAAAAGCAACTGTCCAGACAATGTGATGCCGCAGTGATGTAGTTATAAGTTCACCCTAGGCGAGCCTTAGAGTTTACTAGGTTGGTAGGTTGGTAGGTAGATTTACCAACTATTTTCTAGCGTCATAATTTAAGTTTCAGAGCCCTAGGCCCTAACCATAACAGAGTCTTACTTGTAAATTTTGGCGCATTTTTGCCAAAAAAAAAAAATATTAATCTATAACTCTCTATCATAAAATCACCAGAATGAAGCAAGCATAGTTCAGGGTGCAAGGGAACCAAATATGCATTTGGTGAAGGCTTCAAGCCAGCGGACCACGTCCAATAGTGAAATTGAGAAATTTTCAAGCAAAAGTAAATTTCAAAAACAAAATTTTGCAGTTTTCAATCAATTTCAATGTTTGAAACAATTGTTTAAGAAGAAAAACGTGTAAGATAAGCTGATCAAACGCAAAATATTAACTATATTACCAATTAATGTAATGTGCACTAAAAACAGGGCCATGATTCCCTGGCACTATTTATAGAGAAACATTAAAATAAAATTAAGAACTAATTTTGTTCTACGATATTATTTTTAGCTATTGAAAAAAGGATCTATAAAAGGATCTTTCATGATCATAGATTCACTTCAAAGAAAGTTAAAGTAAACTCGTTGAGTACTCATACATCCCGATTCATCTTTGTGTATAATACACTAAATCAAGAAATTTAAAAAGTAAACAGAATACCCATCTTTCAACTACATTAGAAGTATAGGACCCTTTTCAACTTTCTTTTTTTTTTTTTCTTTCCTTCTTTCAATGTCACTAGAAATCAAACATAATTCATCAACTTGTGTCAAAAAGAAAGTTGGTCTAAGTGCCATCACTCAATAAAAGCAACCAATATCTGATAATCATAAAGATGATGAAAAATTATCATGTCCGGTTCCTTCGGGGGATGGATCCATAATAATTCACCTATCCTAATAACAAAAAAACCAGATTTGAATGATCCTGTCTTAAGAGCTAAATTGGCTAAGGGTATGGGTCACATAGGAAATTGAAAATGTTAAATGTATATATAGAAGAGAACAGACCATAAAGCAGAACTCAGAAGATGGGAATCACATTAATTAGAATTTGAAACAATGAATTATTATAAGTACAAATTCCAGATCTACACTGATCGGTTAATCTAAAAAAGCTATGAAAAATCCCTACTCCCCAATCGATGCTATATGCATTATTTAAGATCTCCTCTCCTCAGTTCTGAGAGAAGATAACTAATTATTAATTATATACCGCATACAATGTTATGACACTGAAAAGTCAATGATATGTCAGTTCTCGAAACGTATAATGAAAACCAATGAGAAAGACATACGCTGAAAAATCAGCAGAACCAGTAGCAGCACGTAAAGCATTGGTATCCAGACAACAACTCCAAACTGCGCCTTTGTGACCTTCAAATGTACCAATCCAATCGCCAGTTTCACCATTTCTAAGCATGGGATTGGAATCTGAATGGAGGGCAAGAATAACATATTTCAAAGGCAACCCATAAAAATAAACACCCATTTAAGCTTTGAGCAAACAACATGGGATTCATTCAACAAATCTCTCATCAAGAAAAGCTAAAACAGCAATACCCACATCTAGCACAACTATCAATTTAAGTCAAAAGAACTGACACTCAACTATAAAAATTTTATAAAAAAAATCCTAAATCATAATTAATATCCAGAAAGTTTGGCGATTCATAAACCAAAATCTTAAATCAAAGCAAAAATTTAAAATCTTGAATCATACCCTTGCTGGCACTGATGAGGAAGAACCCATCGGGCGTAACAGGGCTATAAAATAGATCCACAACCGGTCGAGAATGGCCATGGCAAACGAGAGGAATAGCCACTCTCTTCTTATCCATGTCCGACAAAAAAAAATTAAACTTAACTAGAGTTGTATAAAACCTAAAACCTAGAAAGAAACTATAGATTTGTTGTGTTTTTATTGATGATTGGTTTAAAAAGTGTAATTGAAGAAGAAATAAGGAAATGAAAACCCTAAAGCCGCAAATCCAGAGAAATCAACAACCCAAGTGTAAGGAGAAAGACGGCGATCAGTTGTTAAAATGAAAAGGTAAGCTGTGTTGAAATTGTGAGATGGAAGGAAAATTGGAGCGAGAAATGGCGGTATATAACACAGGTGATAGAGGCTAACAACAAAGCTAACACTTTAACACCTCCTAACCCTCTGAAATGGCTCTGATGATATCAAATTCTAAACCCCAAAATTACAGAAAGATCAACACTTTCACAAAAAGAAAAAAAAATTAAAAAAAAAAAGCTTAAAAAAGGAAAATCTAAACAAAACAGAGCTTCCTAGAGAAGGGCTAGGCGCAACCATAACTCTCTTCAGACCTGATCTTATATAACGTGAAATTACTTCTTCTTCTTTTTTTCTTTTTTTTTTCTTTTTTTTTTCTTTTTTCCTATGCTTTGTTTGGGCCGGGCTTGAGACCGGCCCATTAAGACGTAAGCCTGTTTCATCGTTCTTTTCCGAAAAATTAGATCTACCACTTTGTCAGATTTTGAAGGTAAGAAAGGTTAGCTCAAGTAATGCAGTTCAAAATTACGCATTTCCATTATAACTGTAATAACATTATACTAAAAAAGTATTTAATTGTCTAATTTTAGTCTATGTAATTTAAATAAATCTAAAATTTAGTCTCAAAGTTAATTGAATAAAATAATAATAATAATAATAATTTTTATATAAAAAATACAATATGTGAATATTTCTTTTAATTTATAATAAAAATTATATAAATAACAAAAAAAAGTTTTTAAAAATTAACAATGAACTAGCGTTGGAACTAAATTTTGAGATTTATTGAAAGTAAAGAGAATGAATTTCAAAATAGAGAAACCAAAATAGTAAGTAGAAAAAAATTAAAATCAGAAAAATAGATCTCAATATTTATAGATATTCATTTGTTTTTAATATTTGGGAAGATTTTGGGGCGTAACTAAAATGTTCAAAAGACAAGAATTAGATTGGTTTCAAATCATGGACTGATTTAGAATGGAATATGAAGAAGTAAAGATTGGATAAGCATGCATATATAACTATACATTAATGCATGGATATAGTCTAAATTATTTTTCAATTAACATGGAGGTTCCATCTCTTTACGTTCTTTGATCAAGTTATAAAATGAGTGAAACCCACTCTCAAGTACTAGTATGACTAAATTTATCTTACAAACAAATAATGTGCTTCCAACATTATAAGAGAAGTATACGTCTTTGACTTATGATATATATCTCAATTAGAAGCATATTAAGCCTTATATATTAGCTTATTTGGGTGGACGGTACAATGTTTTGAGTGAGTGCCCTTGTAATTGAGGGCGTGGAAAGATTTTTGTTTGATTGGAATAATTATCACATGATAGAATTTTTTTGGTATGTAGTTTTTTCTTTGATTTGGAGTTTTTTCAGTTTAATTATTATGTTCCTAGTTTTATCGCTTTCTTAACTTCTTTGTTACACTTATTCCTACAATAGTAGAGGAAAATTTTTCCTACCAAATGGTATCAGAGTTTTATGTTCTTAGTTTCTTGAATTTTTTAATGTGTTGTGTGGTTGTGGAATCATTTAAACTTCCACATTAGAAAATAATTTTTGAAATGTGCTACTGTATTATGAATAGTCTGAGTTGTTCATTATTTGCTTATTTACTAGGAGTGAAGAAGATGAGTTAAGTTTTATGAGTGTAGTAAAATTCGTTGTGGATAAATTTTATGGAATGATTAACTTCGACTCGTAGAAAGTGCAAGTCAAGAATATGCTAATACCAATAAGAATTACACAAGTAGAAGTTAAATGGTGATCTTGGGTTTTCGTAGTTTGTAATCCTTGTAAATACAAATTATTTATTCAAAAAAATAAAGAGTTATTTTATTCGTTTTTGTTTGTATTGGCTAAATCCAGTAAACTAAGATTTGTGGATATTTTATGTAAACTTAAACATGTATGTAGTTGACATACGATGTTGGATCATGTTTAAAAAAAAATAACCAAAAGGGTTAGTAGAATAGGGATAAGGTTTGGTGTCTTATCTTGGTGACACTACAAATACGACCCACTTTGTAATTGTCACAAGAGTTGTAAGTGTTACAAACATATGATCCTAATCATTCATGTGGAGACATGTGAATGAAGGTATCTATGCAAAGAGCTTATATAAGATTGTACCGCAATGTTTAATTTCTCTCTATAACACTGTTGTTTGAAGAAATTAACATTTTAAAGGATGATCATAAGTGACTAGACCTACATCCTGAGTGAGTTATGAATTTCTGCCGACAAGAGCAATCCTTTGATGTGTATGGGTGAGATTAGGCATAACATCGACTCAATAAGTCTAACATTTTGAGAATTTGTCTGAATAGAGAGCTAGAAACATATTTTTACAAGACAAACTTCACTCATCCCTGTTGTTTAAGGAAAGTAGATAAATTGCTCCCTTTAAGGCTAATTTCAAGTTTTAAACAATGATTTCTCACCCTCTCACTAGTCTAAAACGAGTTAGTTTGTAGTTGGACTATAAATTATTTGTTCATGAGAAGGATTAGTGGTACTTAAAGAGTTTATGTAACTATAAGGTAAGACGGTAATTTTGATCCTGTTGTAGTTACGAGCAATTGTGAAGGATTGACTTACCGTTGATTGGTCATATCCATGAATACGAGCAATTGCAAGTCTTTAGTGAAATGACCTGTAGCTAATGAAAGTTGATTAATTTAATTAAAGAGTTTAATTAATTAATTCATATCAGTGGAGCTTCCAATCTATTTATCTAATAAAATAAGAAGTATTTTATTTGACATTTAGATCGCATTAATTCAATTCAATAAATTAAGATCCAAGATTATATGATATCACTTGAACAGTTTGTGATTGACATACAAGTGGTTTATATTCAAGTTATAACCTAAAAGGTCTGCAATAAATGGATAAAAGTTGGGTGTCTTATCTTAATAACATCGTGGATACAGTCCCCTTGTTATTGTTACATGAGATGTAAGCGTTACATACAATATAAACCGTATTGTTCATGTGTAGACATGTGAATGGACGTATCTTATATAAAGGAGTTTAAACAAGACTAGAGTTTGAAATAATTGGTTTCACTTTATAACACCATTACTTGAAGAAACCAATATTTCACTGAAATGACCATAGAAGACTTGACTTTAGTTCTAAGTGAGTTGGAAACTTCTGTTTATGAGGACAATCCTTTGATCTGTATAGGTGAGAGTGGTCATGTTAGCCGACACAATAAGCCTACCATTTTTGGGAATTTATCTGAGTGAAGAGTTAATAACACAGCTACACAACATGGAATTCACTCATTCTCATTCCTTGGAAAAGTAAATAGATTGCTCCCTTAATAGTTGATTCCAAGTCTTGAACAATGAGACTCAATCTCTCACTGGCCTGAGAGTGTTGGGTTTTATGTTTAACAACACGTGATTTGTGAATGTTAAACTATCCAATTATTCAATAAAGTTGTTATTGAGATATTTTTTCAATAAATTGTTATTAAATGAATGATTTGCTCATTATAAACTCTGAATTCAATAAACTAAGGTGTCTAAACTATAGTAAGAATACTTGAACTTATTGTAGTGACATAAATGTGGATCAATTTCAAGTTGATTATCTAAATGGTCTACAGTATAGGAATAAGGTTTGGGCACCTTATTCTCGGGATACTATGGATGTGACTCACTTTGTATTTAGTACTGACGATTTAATCCTAAATCATCCATGTGGATACATGCAAGTGGGGGTGTCCTATGTAAAGAGTTTGTCCATCTTCCTATAAATACATCCCTAAAAGCTTTTAGGAGGAAGAATGTTCATTTTGAATGAAACTCATGCCTCCACTCTCAAAGTTTCTCTCTAAATATCATACTCTCTCAAGAACTCTCTCTACCGATCTTCCTCTTCCAAGGTGCCAGAGCCCACACATCTAGATCCTTGGAATCCTAGAGAATAACAAAGAAACCCTTGCAGTGGTGTCTTTGTTCGTTGAGAAGTTGAAGTTAGTTTGTGACTACAGGAGAGGAATGTGTGAAATTAGGAATATGCAAGGGTGAGTTTCTCTTTTCCCTTTCTCATTCTTCACTAGAAGCATGCTTAGGTTGTGTGGATGTTTATCCTTGTCAAAACATGTTTAGGTGTTGTTTTTGTCTTGATCAAAATTGTTTTTCGTATTGCACGACAATCACACGCTTCCACGAAAATTTGATTCCTTTAAATATTTGGTTGAGATCCATATACTACATATGAATGAGATTCATATAAAACTATTGACTATAAATTAGTATGAATGAGATTCATATTAAAACTATAGGTTATGTGAGAATGTTATTTGAATATTATCCAAATTAAATTAAATATATGATAGACTGCTGGGAATGCAGATACACAAACCAACAAATGTCCTTTCAACATACTTTGTCCTCATTCACATGCTTTCTATGAAAATTCTCAAGAGTTCGTCCAACATAAGATTGCTCCAAACTAAGCACGCTTAACTATGAAGTTTTTATGGTTGATCAACTAAAAAGAAATGTGCATCTTGTTAGTATAAATAGTACTTTCAGTTTTTAAGTCTTTCTTAAACATTCTTTCATTTATTCGCAAGATTCTCTTATTCAAATGTGAAGTCGGTTCATTCATATCCCACATCCTAAACTTGAAGTGTTACATGCCCATCAACTTTTACTAGGAGAGGTTTTACCCTGATTCCATCAGTAACGAACTCGATTCTCTAAGACATTGACAGGGTCATTGCCTTATTAAGAAATTCAGGATCGGTAATGGTGATAGTGAGATGAAATATATTGGGGTACTTACATATTCGAGACATAAAATTAAATTTTGTGGCTAACGAGACATTAAATTGTCCATTTATGTCAGTAGGTTCATGAATTTTATTAAATAACGTCTAGGTCAACTATATATTAGACAAAATTACAACTCCAATGATGTACTAGATATACAAATGAAAGCTTCAAGCCTTAAACACCAATTTTTAAATTCAATTTTCATTAGATATTTAAAAATTCATACACCCTATTCGTCACAAAATTGAAAGTTTAATCATGAAGGCAAATCTTTAATATCTAATATCTACTACTTTGCACATGGTCATGATTTATTTGAGGAAAAAACATCCATATGTATAGGCTATTATGACAAGGATTATCAACAATAATCATTATTAAACCAACAAATTATGCAAATAGAAATAATAAAGTTAGGCACTTTGGCAACAAAAAAAGCATAATGATTCCAAATAGAGAGATTTGCTTGAGACACTACAACAAAACTAACCCAACACTTTGAGATGATGAACAAGCATATACATATATAGACAATAAAATAAGTCAGATGGGACATGTAACTAAAATTCAAAATACTTAAAAGTTGTTGGTTTCAATTCATGGACTAATTTGGATGAAACAAGTAAAGATTGGATCAAACATGCATAAAATAAATCTTACAATGCATAGCTATAGAGAGATTAGAAAATGTGAATAACTATTGTTCAAGTCTCTTGTTTTCTAGGCAAAAGCTTATAGAAACGGCTTATTTTTAAATATTGTAAAATAAATAAAAATATTTATAAACATAAAAAAAAATATTATAGTTTATTTGTAATTGATTATGATGGACTGTTATATGTGTCTATCATGATGATAGATAATAGTCTTTCACAATCTATTGTAGATTGACAGTTATATTTATAAATTCTCTTAATAGTAGTTTTGTCATTTAAAATAATTGTTCTATAAAAATTAAACAGATTAAAATATGTCTATCCCATGAAATTTATACAAAGTTTAAGACAAGTTGTTCGAGTTTAGACGTAAATCTCATTTTAGTTCTTAAACTCTCGAGTTATTTGTTCAATTTTTTTCCTCCTTAAACTTAGTTGGTCATTTCAACTTTAAAAATGTCTATTTTAATCGTTAAGAATCTAGAAAATAATCTTTTTTAATTAGTTCGTTGTATTACTTTTCTATAGGATGTGATCATAATAATATTTTAATTTTTATTAATAAATTAAAGCTGAAAGGTTATTTCAATCAACCTAATTTGTTACAGTCATTTCCTTTACAATTACAAGAAACGTCAGAAACAAAAAAAATGGATGAGAAGATATATCAGTTGTTACATACCTCAAATTTAAAAATGAGCGGTAAGTTTTACTTTTTAATCTTTTAGGGTCCGTTTGTTTCATAGGTTTCTTCATATGATTTCAGACAAACATTTAATATTCATATTTATTTAATGAATTTCACTTTTTAAAATTTGGAATATTATTATTCGAAGAACTTTAAAACACATCTGACATGGATCTTTTAATACCCGTAAAAATGTGAGATTTTTATGTCTGAAAGATGAACAATAGAAATATAGCTTAATTAATTTATAAATTAATATAAATTATTTATTACTATTGATTTTAATTCACTATTGAATATAAATATATTATTTAGACTTAATAAATTTCAACTAATATTTTTACCGTTAATTATTTATGCTATATTAACTGTTTAATATAAATTATTATTGTTAATTATTAATATTTTATTTAATTTAATTATTTTCAACAATTAATTTAATTATGTTAGTAAATTGTTATCCACTGGTAATTTTTCTATCTATAATATCTAAAATCTAGTATGAAAATTGATGCATTTGGCAATATGGATGAATTTTCCCTCTATAAAAATCAGTGGAATTCATGTCAAATCTCTTTGCCAAATGCCAAATGCCAAATGATCACGGTTCACTCCACACGAGTTTCTTCAAGCTATTAGTGATATATGTTTAAATATATTTTCATCCACAAGCTTAAGCTTTTAGGTCAATCAGTGATTTAAGATGGCAGAGTAGTGTGGTATAGGATATCTTATGTTCAAGTCCCTGCGTTGTTGTTTCCTCCCCAATAAAATTGATTTCCATTTGGTAGGACTTTTAAAATATTCAAACCCACATGTGAAGGAAAGTGTTTGTGATATATTTTAAGTCCACAAATGAGAGGAAGTGCTAGCGATATATAATTAAATTTACATTCACCCACTAGTTTAAACTTTTGAGTTAATCAATGATTTAAGACAAGCTAAACACTGATGGTGCGTGGAAGTTGAAGGATTCTTCCTCGAGCGTTGGTGTTGTTTGTTGCTCTTATGGTTTGTTTCTTTTTAAAAAAAACCCTAAACCCCATGTGGAATTTGTGATGGCCAATCTTTAGGCATTAATTTAAGTGTTTATCAATTACTCACATTATTGAATCAAATTATTACTTCACTCTCCAAAAGCTTCCAAACTCTTTTTAGCTTCTTTTGCTTCATACTTATTTCCTCTTTCTTGTGGACTAAGTCCTTTCCCTTATTGACTCTCCTTTCTTGTCCTCCAAGTAATTTTGTATATCAGCTTCCACTTCCACTGATAAAAGCATCTAACTTTTGTCAACACAATAGAAGTTGTGTAAGTATGGAGATGAGTTATGCTGGCTCACATCTAAAACTTCTAAACAACCATATTTCTTCTAAATTACAAAAGAAATCATATAAATTTTGTTATCTTTAGTAAATATTTTCACTAATTTGACATTTACAATAATTTTCCAATTATAATATTATAATTTATAAATCTTTACATTTTTGGAATACTCCACAATTGTAATTGTAGTTGTGCATTGTCATTTCAAAACTAATTTAAATTTTTTAGCATCTAGATTAAAATCAACAACACTGTGAAATACTTAAATGGTCATTCAAAAGTTCATATCTTATCCTCTTTTTTAAAAAGTTTTTAACATTATGCCATGCATTAGATCAAATTTGTATATAAATATACAAAAGTTGCATCTTGCCATCCTTAACACATCTATAGTTGCCATCACAATATAGCTTAGAAGCTTGAAACATCAAGCAGTTAAAAGAAAGACCAAAACATTTTACAACCATGGAGAATAATTTTCCATGATGCAACCACAAGAATCAGACCATTATAATTAGTAAAAGAATATTTTCCTTGATGCCACTGCTAAAACATCACTAAAGTAATTCCTAAGAACCTCCCAACACTAATAATCTATTGCTGGGTTCTTTTTTAATCAATTATGTAGTTACCGTTTTGTCCCAAATCAATTTTCAAAGCCCTACGCCAATTACAAATGATTTTTACTTTGAACTCATTCATTGATCGTATCCCTCTTCTTAAGCCCTAAACTCTAAACCTTCAATGCCTAAATTTTGGAAACCACTTCGTTCCACGAGCCCATCCCTACTATATATCCCTCTCCTAGTCTAGTCCTCCATCATTTGCTTTTCAAGATTTTATTGCTGCCCAATGGGCTAAGAATGGAGAGGAAATTCTCAAACTTCAAGCAAACTGCAACAGTTAACTTTACCAATAGCAGCAACTTCAAACAATAATGATTGGAGATTTTCTGTTTTGTGTTCTAATTTGACAATCACTTCTGGTGTTGTTTAACGCTTTTCTTCCCAAATAGTAAATCTCTTAAGATTCAACAAAATTGCAGTGTTGAGTGTCCTTGTAAAGTGGCATCACTCTTTCAAGCTGAGATTCCTTTAGTCCTAGTAATTGTCCAGTCACTCTATTCAACATGGAACATATCTCTATCATTTGCGGATGAGATGGATCCCCAACAAGAAACTCATGAACAATGCCATCAACTTCGATCAAGCTACACCCAGGCATCTTCTTCACTCCAAGTTCTTTCATTTTCCTTCTCACTTTCTTTGCATCTTCCCACCTATCGGCAGAAGCATATATATTCGCAAGAAGTGTGTGAATGCTAGAATCACATGATTCAATGTTCTCCAGTTTTTTGGCCAGCCTTTCACCCATGTCAACATTCTTATGGATTCTACAAGCACTGAGCAAAGCACCATAGAGTGGAACCACAATTTCGCAATTTTCAATCGGAATCCCTTGTATGAGTTCCTCTGCTTCATCCAACAGCCCAGCTCTACCAAGAAGGTCAATTACACACCCATAATGCTCTACCTTCGGCTCAATTCGGTAAACCTTTTTCATCGAGTTGAAAAACCTACGCCCTTCCTCAACCAGCCCACCATGACTACAGGCACATAAAACTCCAATGAAGGTGATATCATCAGGTTTGGCCCCCACAAGTTCCATTTCTGAGAAAAACCTGAGTGCTTCACTTGTCTTACCATTCATCGCAAGACCACAAATAATTGAGGTCCAAGATGCCGTGTCCTTATCCTCTAACTCACAGAAAATTTCTAATGATTTTTCTACACAGCCACATTTGGAATACATTTCAATGAGTGCAGTACCAACAACAACATCGATTGTTATTCTGTTTTCATCTATGTATCCATGAATCCATTTCCCATGTTCTAGAGCTCCCAACTGAGCACAACCTGTGAGGAGAGCGACCACTGTGAACTTATCCGGTTTTACCTTTTGAATTTGCATTTCGCGAAACAGAGCCACAGCATCATCAAAATGGTGGAACTGAACATACCCATTTATCATAGCTGTCCACAAAACAACATCTCTAACTGGACTTTTGTCAAACAATTCTCTAGCCTCTCTTAAATCACCACAGTTTATATAGCCAGAAATCATGCTAGTCCAACAAATTACATTTTTCATACGCATTTCATCAAATATATTGCGGGCAATATTTAGACAACCACATTTTGCATACATATCTAACAAGGCATTGCCGATTCGAATGGTAAAACCAAGCTTCTTTCTAACATAGTTGTGAATTTCATCCCCAAGCTCCAGATTTTTCAGTGCTGTACAGGCAGAAAGAGTGCTAACTACAGTAGCTTCATCAGGTTTCTCATTGCCCTCTTGCTGCATTTCCCTAAATGTATTGATAGCATCCTCAAATCTACGACACCTAACATACCCGGAAATCATAACATTCCAAGAAACTAAATCTCTAGTCGTCATTTCGTCAAATAACTTCTTAGAATTCTCAACATTGCCTAATTCAGAATACATATCCATAAGTGAATTACAAACATAATTATCCAAATCCATTCCTGTCTTCACCACAAAGCCATGAACCTTTTCACCTTGCCTCACGTCCCTTAAGCATCCAATAGCTTTCAGAACAAATGGGTAAGTAAAATTATCAGGCCACAATTCATCTTCCCTCAACTGTTGAAATAGCAAAAGGACTTTTCTGAGAATACCCCTTTTGGCATACAATTTAACCATCACATTATAAACAAACAGAGATGGGTCTTGTACGTAATCAAATATCTTCTCTGCATATCGCAAGTTGCCAAGAGATGAGTCTGCACAGAACGCCATCAATTTGTTTATTGTGTCCCTGTCTCCTTCAAGACCAATTCGAAAGATCTGACTCTGAATTTGTTTGAGTTGATCCATGGACTTGCAGTTCCGAAGACCCTCGATGCATGATTTCTTTGTCAGTTTGGAGCTTCGGAGCGGAACTGGAACTAAATGCAGGCTTGAAGAAAAATGGAGGGAAATAAACTGGACTCTTCGAATGATTGACAGAGGAAGCATGTGCGAGCTTTGTGAGTGTTTGAAGAATTGGAAAATCTAATAAAAAAAAAAAGAAAAGAAAAGACACGGTAGTCCATAGGATACTATCTTATGCACAATACGGAAGTGTGTGTAACAAGAAAGTGATAAAGCTATGCCGCTAATAAGAGCATGCTTAAATTACCTCTGAAAAAGCACAGGCACAATCAAAATGCTTCTGCTCAAATGAGTGCAGTACATCACCAGGTTAATGCATCCTATACTTTCCTGTAAGTTTAATCACAATACGAAGGATACAATTAATGATTTCAATCTTCATTGTCCACAAAATCACTAGAAAGAAATGTTTAACTTCCCTTTCAAATAAAGTATTATTTACTTATTATTATTTTAAGGATAAACAGAGCAAAAGCAAAAAATTCAAGGTTACTGTATCTTTGAAAACAACTTCATCCACCCATGAAGGGGGCTCTTCAATCCAAAAACTGGAAAGAAAGTACTATTTAACAAACAATTTTTTTTTTTTTTAATTTAAACAGCAGCTTTCATTGAGAAAAAAATAAAAGAATACAGGAGCATACAAACACAAGCCCACCAAAACACTCCAACTAAAAGAAGGGGATTCAGCTAAGTAAAATGTTTCCTAAAGAATGGTTACAAAAAAGCTTCGAAGCATAAGCTCAAAGGGACACATGAAATCTCACAAAGACCAAACCTCACAAGTGCCCATGTCCTTACCTCTAAGCACTCTATCACTTCTCTCCCCCAAAATATCCCAAATAGCCGCACACGCCCTAGAAAACCACAAAAAACGGTCTTTCTCTCTAAAAGATGAATGGAAGAGGAACTTCTCAATCGTCGCACAAACATCTCTCACTCAGGATAGCTAACATTGAACTCCTGCAAGAAGAAACTCCACAAAGATCTAATATACTTGTAGTCCCAAGGAGATGATCCAGTCTTCCTCTGCCTTCCGACAAGAATACAACCAAAAGACCCCACAAGAGAAGTTCTTCTCCTAACAAGCCCATCGATAATGTTCACACGACCAACGAAGACTTGCCAAATAAAGAACCTAACTCTCTTAGGAACCTTAATCCTCCAAATCACATCGAACACAAACTCCCCAATGGGAGAGGGATCCAATAACAATCTGAAGAAGGATTTACAAGAAAACCCTTCACTAGGATTAGAAATCCAAATGCAAACATCCCTCCTCCCCTCTCTAAAGGTGCACGCCTCTAATAAAGAAAGGAGAGAGGCAAATTCCGTCGTTTCCCTATTGGACAAATGACAATGGAAGCCAAAGGAAAAAGACATGGAGTTATTAGGCCAAATCAAGAAATCTGAGACCAGGCAGTTTTTAAAGGAAGATAAGACAAACAATATTTTGTCATCAATAAAAGGCATATGAACAATCAACAAACTCCAGTGTATGGAGACGGGAAGGTGTAAGGAGGGGGTGCAGTATGAGATGAAGCAAGTACTGTGTGTGTGGTTGTTGGAGGGAGGAACACCACAAAGAGAATTCAGCCAAAAGTCCATGGTGCAAAATGCACTAGCAAGGAGCAAGCAACTGATGTAGTAATAAATTAAGCAAAGAAACTAAGTCTTAGGCTCTTAGCAGTTTGGTAAGTTGGTTGGTAGGTCAATTTAATCATTGTACCTGATGATTTGAACCAACTAGTTTCCAACAGCCAGAAAAAGTTCCAAAACCCCAAACCATACCAAAATTTGTCTTAGTAAATTCTGATTATTTTTGCCAAATACAATATCATTAATCTATACACTGTACCACAAAATCACAAGAGACAAAAATAGTTCAGTAGACATGGAAACCAAAAAATCATTCGAGGGAAGACTTCAGCCCTAAGCCTGCAGACCCTGTCCGATAGCATAATCAGGTAAAAATGCCCACTTCCCATCTATGCTATACTCATGAAGAACTCCTCTTCTCACTTCTTAGAGAAATTGGCTAATCATATGCTCCAACTAATGATATGGCAGTTCTTCAAACGAATAGTGGAAAGTGGAAACCAGTGAAAAAAGACATCCACTAACCAGTACCAGCACGTAAAGCATTGATATCGAGGCAACAACTCCAAACTTCGCCTATCTGACATTCAAATGTACCAATCCAATCGCCAGTTTCTCCATTTCTGAGCATGGGATTGGAATCTGAATGGCCCAAGAAAATCGTACTTCAGAGGCAACCCAGAAAAATAAACTAAACTGAGCAAACAATCAAGACACATGGGGTTTCAACAAATCTCTCATCAAGAAAGGCAAAAATAGAAATGCTCACATCTACCACAGCTATCAACTAGAAAGAACTGAGACTGAACAAGCGCAATCCAGAATCATTCAACAATAATAAACTGGCTATAACCAAAATTAACAGTGTTACCATATATGAATCATTTGAGTTGTCAATTATCTTGATTTAGGCTATTTTAGAGGCTAGAGTTAGGATTTCCTTGTTTATTCCACATCTCTCGAGTATATTTACCCATGTAATTCTTCTTGGTAATTAATCTGATAATCAATAAAATACCAATACATTGATAAACAGTAAGCAGAAACTTCCACGGATCATAAATTCAAGACTAAACTGCAAAAAGAAAAAAGTTATCTTGAGTCATACCCTTACTGGCAATGATGATGAAGAACCCATCCGACATAACAGAGCTATAAAATGGATCTACAGCCAGTCGAGAAGGAACATGGGACATGAGAGGAGCAGCCACTCTCTTCTCGTACATCTATCACAAAATTAAACTACTCAACAGTCCTCCAAAAACTTCCTCGGCAACTCACGGTCCACTTCATCCACGACAGCAGTCTACGGCGCGCAACAGAAAACCCACGGTGTATGAACCAACCGGAATCACACAAGGCGGCTGTTTTCTCACTCACGAGTCACTGCTATGTTGGCGGTTCACCATCTCTTAAAATGAATTTCTTTTCGGTAAATATCAGTTGGGAAATTGCCAATACTAACGATACATCGGGTGTTTGGAGGCAAATTTGGATAGGAGGCTTAAAATAAATGGTACGAATGAAAAGTGATATTTTTTTAAAACGAATGAAAAATGCTTATATTATCGCGGTATAAAATTAACATTTTAATCTTAAATGCTTTTTTTTTTTTTCGTTTTGGAATTTTTTTTTTTATCTTTTTTTTTCTTCCTTTCTTCCTTTTTTTCTTTAAGATTCTTTTCTTTGTGTTTTTCTTTTTATATTTCTTCTTTCGTTTTTATACTTTTTTTTTTGTATTTTTTTATGGATTTCGTCTTCCGTTTTTTTAGCATTTCTAATCTTTCTCCTTTTTTCTTTCATTTTCTATGTTTCTTTAAGAATCGAGTATCGAGTGGCAAACATATATAACATAAATAAAATGTAAAATGTCAAGTATTAAGCATCGAACATCGAGTAGCCAGTATCGAGTATCTAATATATAACATAGAGCATATAATATAGAGCATATAGCATCAATTATCTAGTATTGAGTATCGAGGATCGAGGATCAAGTGCGTGAATGGTTTTCAGGGACGAATTATTAAATTCATAAGACGCTGGTCCAAGCAGGATGCCACTTTTCATTCACTCTTAAAAATAACTGGGTCATTTTCATTTGGACCTCCAAATGGAGGCCATCCGTACGAATCACCTGTGTTTGGACACCATTAGAATAGAATGGTATGTAATAAAAACTTCATGTTTGGATTGAGCGTTTTGAGCGTAAATTGTTGTTAAAAACTCATTTTGTACCATCAATTTTCAATTAGGCATATTAAGCTTAGGCGCAATAGAAGATGCTTTAACAAATGTAGTTTTAGAACTTGAAGGAGTAGAAAATTCATCAATATTGCCTAAACCTCTCTTATCACCATAAGACATGCCTACTTCAATAATTTTGTCCAATCTTTGAGCACCTATTGTCAACTTTTTAATAGTCTCCTTAACTTTATCAAGATCTTGTAAAACATTTAGTTCATTTTCTTTAAGCACTTTAATCAAGTGATCTTTTTCACAACCATCATGCTCAAGAAATTTAATGTTATCAAGCAAAGCATCTTTCTCACTACAATCACAAACATGCTTATAACAAGAGACATTTAATTCTTCAATTTGCACAACATTTTCATTCCTTGAAAGCAAACAATTTTATTGACTAAAGACTTATTTCACTAGTTAAAACATTGTATTTCTTCTTAAGCACAACATACTTAGAACTAATTTTTTCTAGCCCAATTTGCATACTTTCAAAATTTTCAAACAATTTATCAATAGAAGCATGTTCTAGAGTTACCTCATCATCATGTTCATCTTCTTTGTCATTATGAGTCATGAGACCAAGGTGCGCCATTTCTTCAACCTCCCTTCCAATTTTACTTTCACTACTATCATCCCAAGTAGCCTTCAATGCCTTCTTCTTGGATTCCTTAGATGATTTGAGTAGAGGACAATTTGTTCTTATGTGATTCGGCTTTTTGCATTCATAACAAATCACCTCATCCTTTTTGCTTTTCTCACCTTTTGACTCTCTTTAGGTTGATAGGTATTTCTTGAAATGCTCTTCTTTTTTATGAAATTTTTGTACTTGCGTGAGAAATAAGCAATGTCATCTTCATCAAGGTCATCCTCATCTTCGGGATCAACTTTCAAGGAGATGGTCTTTAATGCAATCCTCTTCTTCTTTTTGGACTCATCCTCCAAGTTCTCCTTCATAACGATCTCATGAGTCATGAGTGAGCCAATGAGCTTGTCCTATGGAAGTTTGGTGAGATCCTTTGCTTCTTGGATTGCCGTCACTTTAGCTTCCCAAATTTTAGGTAGAGACCTTAAAATTTTTCTAACATTTTTGGAAGTTGTATAGACTTTACCAAGACCCTTCAAAGCATTCATAATATCAGTAAATCTAGAGCACATATCGGTTATAGTCTCATTAGCATCCATCTTAAAGAATTCATAATTATGAACAAGCATGCTAATTTTAGATTCATGTAATTTCAAGAGTATTCCAAATTACTTGGGCAGAAGAATACATGAATATTCTATTAAATTAATTTTTGCTCAAAACACAATACAAACAATTAATAGCCTTAGCATTAAAAGAACATTTTTTTCGTTTCATTTTCATCATACTCTTCTTCTAATTTAGGCTTATCAACTTTATCAACCTTTTATATGGGTACATAAGAACCTTTAGCAACAATTAACCACAAATTGTAGTCAATAGATTGCAAATAAACTTTCATTATAACTTTCCAATATGCATAATTTGAACCATCAAAATAAGAAGGTCTAGAAGTAGATTGACCTTCAGCAATCCCCCACTTGCCAATAGGTTTGGCATTTGTTGAAAACAAAATAGGTTTAATAAGTATAAACAAACAAGATCTTATTCATACCAAACGTTGATAAGTTTATTCATAACTTCCTAAACAAAACGAACGAGGATACAAAAAGAAGAAGATGAATCAGGTTGAAGAACAAATAGCGTTTTTGGAGGAAGAAAGAAGTAGAAGAATGAGGATGAAGTAGGGTTCAGAGTGTTACATCGTATGCTTCGTTGAAGAAAGAAGAAGCAAAATGGAGTTGCCAAAATTTTGCACGTGTTGGAGGAAGAGGAATCGATTGATTAATCGGCGATCAAAAGTAAAATCGTGGGTTTCTTGCATTTTTTGGTATTTCACATGCAATTTTGGACTTCTACGAAATGGCTAATATTTTGCTATAGGTTGTAAATAGTTTGCTCAATTCTTTCTATTTTTAAAAGTTTTCAATTAAAACTAAGATTAATACAATAACTGTACGCACATTAATTCACACCCTTTAAGATTTAATTAAAATTGATTATACATTCTTCTTCCTGGTCAGATCTTTTTGTTTTCAAGAGTATTTTCGTTTTTGATTAATAGTAATTAATAATTCTGAAAAAACCTTTTTGCTATTTTTCAAAATGAATTTGTTTTTTTTCTATTTCCTCTAATTCCCCTCTCTATTTTTTCTTTTGGGCCTGGTTGGATCTAGTGGGCTTGGATCTAGATGGCTTTACCTTGCTGCCAGCCCATTAAGATGCTAAAGCCCGTGTCATCGTTCATTCCTTTGCCGAAAGCGCAAGAAACCAGGAACACCCACCTCCATTTCACAACATTCTTCTTCTTCTATTGATACGACAAAGTCCCATTTTCCAGTTTGCTGATCTTTTGTTCAAATCTAGATCGTCTAGTTAAAGGAGTTTGATTTTTCTAGGTCTCTTCCAATGGCGACAATGGAGGTCGAGACCCAGCAAGCGGCGTCAGCGTCGTTAGATGCTTGCTCGGCGAAACAGGCGACGAAACAAGGTGAGGGTCTGAGGCAGTACTATCTCCAACACATTCACGAGCTCCAGCTCCAGGTCCGTCAAAAGACCCATAATCTGAATCGTCTCGAAGCTCAGCGTAACGAGCTGAATTCGAAAGGTACCCCAATCAATTTTGAATTTTTTTAGTTTACTTCCAGGGTTTGTTGATTTTTTGGGTACCTTTGTTTTCTCGCAAATTTCGTACTTTTTGTTTGCTCCGCTGAAGAATTGTTACATAATTAAGATGCTATAGGCAGTCGAACCCCGAGGCAATTTTAATGAGAAAAGTGAATTAGGGGGAAAAAAAGAAGTAAAAACTTGAATGCTTCAAAGGAAGTTAAAAGAACAATTTATCAGTTCTCTTTCATTCTTATAAATTTGTGTGGCTGTCCTTCCCACTTCCTTTCTTCAACAAACGAAGTGTTATTGGATTTGAAATTCTCTCTCTTCATGTCATTTTTTTCTAATTATAAATGATTGAAAACCGGTTACTGGTGCCTTAGAATCTGAAATATATTGGGAGTAGAAGTCAGATATCTTGACTTTAGACTCTTGGAATTGGTATCCTTTGGGTCCGTAGCCAATTTCATTTTCAGGAGAGCAGTTAAGAAGACTGGTAACTAATGAGTAGTGAAAATTATTCTCACTTTTTCATATCCAATTTATACTAGAACTATTTTATAATTGAATTCTTATGTTATTGTCCTCTTTGATAACTGTCCAAGTAAATATCTCTGCGTATCTTCAGCTTTTTAGACCTTGCAATTCTTGATAAAATCTTGGAAAAATTTTCGGATACTGGGCTATACTATTTGTAAAATGTTTGCCTATGGTTTCATCATGGGATATACTTCGTTACTTCCAAAATAAGATGATCCTGATATAGTAGTTTTTTTTAAAAAAAAAAAAAAAATTATTTTTATTTACGATAACATAGAAACAATGGTTTTTTACTCATATATGATATAATGCTTCAAAAGGTATTGCGTATTGGTAGAAGTGTTTTCCTCCCTTCATTTTTTAGTCTGCTTAGTCTAAACTGTACTTTTATTTCCTAGGAATTGGACTTATGATTTTTTTGAGGTTATTTCATTATAACACATTAATATTTCCAGTACGCATGCTCCGGGAAGAGCTCCAGCTGCTTCAAGAGCCAGGATCTTATGTTGGTGAAGTTGTTAAAGTCATGGGAAAGAACAAAGTTTTAGTTAAGGTGAGTGGCATTTTCTTCTTTATTTATTACAGGAAAAAGTAATAATAATAAAGTATTAACGCATAACCAATTTACCACTCCCCTTCCCTCCCTCACTCCTTCAACCCCTTGGGATACATGTTGATCTTTAACTTCATTTCTGTAAAGTTCAACATTCTGGAGTTAAAAGGTGAAAATGTGCTTAAGTTGCATACCATCTAGTCCATGCTATTAAAAAGTACTGAGACTTGATTCTGATACTTGCTGTGGAATAGAATCCAACCATGTTGCTTCAAATAGTTAGTGTTGGCTATGGCATCCTACTATTATTCGGCAATTCAAATTTGTATGTCTATGACAAATTGGTGATACAATCTTAGAAGTTTTGATTTCGATCTCAACTTACATATTGGACTCTTTTTTCTTTTTTTCCAACTTCTCTGTGTTCACTTGCACAGGTTCATCCAGAAGGGAAATATGTTGTTGATATTGACAAAAGTATTGATATCACTAAAATCACACCTTCAACTCGAGTTGCTCTCCGTAATGACAGCTACGTTCTTCATTTAGTCTTGCCAAGCAAAGTAGATCCACTTGTTAATCTTATGAAAGTTGAAAAGGTTCCTGATTCAACTTATGATATGATTGGTGGTCTCGACCAGCAAATAAAAGAAATAAAAGAGGTTTGTATGTTGCAAATAATTTTTTTTTAAAAAAAAAAAATTATTTATGTCAATTACTTGTTAGTCAATAATCTGTAAGTTCTGAAGTATTAGTTCCAATCTGCAGGTTATTGAACTCCCCATTAAGCATCCTGAACTTTTTGAGAGTCTTGGAATAGCTCAACCAAAGGTAACACTACATCAATGCAACAATGTTACTTTCTTAACTAGTTTCTTGAGTTTTTCGTATTGAATATATCCCTCTCACCATATGCTTCAAACAGGGTGTCTTGCTGTATGGGCCACCTGGTACAGGGAAGACACTGTTGGCTAGAGCAGTGGCTCACCATACAGATTGTACTTTCATCAGGGTTTCTGGGTCTGAGTTGGTCCAGAAATATATTGGAGAAGGTTCAAGAATGGTCAGAGAGCTCTTCGTCATGGCCAGGTTTGTTGTGAAACTGATGTTCTCTACTGTGTTTCGTTGTTAAGTCATCCACTTGGTGTTGTTGATCCTAACCTCCCTGCTTTTATGTATGTTTGGGGACTCTTTTTCTTCACTGCCACAAATGACTAGAATCAAAGTCAGGAACGGGTCTTGTGGTGCCAAATTTTTATTTAGTGGAAATGGGTAGTCTAGGATTTCATTCTCCACTCATGAAAACATTCAACTGAACAGCGGAATAATGTCAGAAAATCAAACCGGGAAGAGATTATATCTTTAGATGTCAATTGGTGATTTAATTGTAAGCATGTTTTTCTTGATTATATTGCAACAATTTCTTAATTTTCCTCTTCAGGGAGCATGCACCATCTATTATTTTCATGGATGAAATCGATAGTATTGGGTCTGCTAGAATGGAATCTGGGAGTGGTAACGGTGATAGTGAGGTGCAGCGTACTATGTTGGAACTTCTTAACCAGCTTGATGGATTTGAAGCATCAAATAAGATCAAGGTACAATAAATAAACTCCACATGTGAACGATGGAAAATGACACTTGAATATCTTATGACTAACATGGGTTCAATCCATGGTGGCCACCTACCTAAGATTTAATTTTCTACAAGTTTCCTTGACACCCAAATGTTGTTGGGTCAGGCGGGTTGTCCTGTGAGATTAGTCGAGGTGCGCATAAGGTGCCCCGGACACTCACGGATATAAAAAAAAAAAAAAAAAAAAAATCTTATGACTAACATTGATTAGATATTTTTCAACTAAAAAAAAAAGAGAAAAAAGACTTTAGATTGAATAAATGATATTCTAGATTTTGATCAACCAATGTTTTGAAAAGGTAGATGTAGCCTTTGGAGTTTAGACTTATTATCTTGATGGGTGAAGCTTAATGTGTCTTTCAGTGATATGAGGTATAACTTGTAAGTGTATTTAATCCAAAAAATTCAGTAATCAAAGTGTATAGCCATCGCATATGTATTGTTTGAAAGGGAAAATGTATGTCTTTCCTAAGAGATTATGTCTTTTTGTTGGTGCTTTTCATGAATTGTTGTGGGAAATGTTGTAACTTGTAAAATGGGTTGTACTACAAACATGAGTAGATTTTTTTTGTTCTGAAGAATTGACTGCCTATTAATTTCATTCCTACACTCTATACGCAAGTTTTAAAGATTCCATGCCATTATTTTCATAGTGCTTATTCTTCTTGTGAATTAAAGGAGTAAGCCTTGAGGCTACTCGTTGACTCGAAGCGCCTTTAAAATATTTAAATATCCTTTCCTATTTGTAACTTTGTACTAAAGCCTTGCAATTTGTGGACACTTAATGAGTCACTTAGTAATCTGATAATGATTGATTATCTGGGATTAGGATTTTTCATCTAAAATTTGGTTTCTAATTGCTTGGTCTTGTTACAGGTCTTGATGGCCACCAATAGGATTGATATTCTGGATCAAGCTCTCCTAAGGCCAGGACGAATTGACAGGAAGATTGAATTCCCAAATCCTAACGAGGATGTAAGTACCACTACTTGTTTCAGTATATACTTCTGTTATTCAGAGAATATTATGGTGGTACAATTAATTTTTCTTGGTTTTAACTGTGACTCTTGGTCTGAAAGGAAGCTACAATTTTTTGAAGTAGAAACATAAAAGCTGCGTATCTTGTCAGTTTGGTTATGCTTTAATATGTGTTTGAGAGTACCTACAGTTGCCTACATAGTTTTCTGTTTTAATTACGTGCCTTTCTTCACCCCTGGATGAAGCTTGCAAATTCATCAGCTGTTGGGACTTAGGGTGGTATTAATCACAGTCGCTTACTATATAAATATACTGACATTCGGTTTATATGAAATCCAGTCCCGGTTTGATATCTTGAAAATACATTCCCGGAAAATGAATTTGATGCGTGGGATTGATCTGAAGAAAATTGCAGAGAAGATGAATGGTGCATCTGGTGCAGAGCTCAAGGTAGATTAATCTTTTGATCATGATATTTTGAAAATAATCTCAAGCTTCATGCATATCATTGACATCAACTACTATTAACTGTAAGAGTGCATGCTTTTAAAGGAATATTCTCTATGAACTCTCGGAGAAAAAATATTATAAATAAATAAGCCTGTTGAGTAGGATTAGGCGACCTTGTGATAGCCGAAGGACTACAAGCTCTCTACGCTCAAATAAAAGGCTCTTGGATCTAATGCTTCCTTGGATATTCATCTGTATATGTTAAATTGTTCTCGCTATAAATTGCTAGGTTTATTACAAGATATGAAAACGAATGTAATCGTCATTCAGCACAGTTTGACTCAGTGGTCAATAAGAGTCATGAAAATCTTGTCCTGTGTGTTTAGTTAAGGTCCATGTAAGCTTGCCTTGACATTCACGTATAACACGAAAAGAATAAATAAATAAACAATCAGAGTCATGGAAATCAGTTCAATCCCATAATCTTGGCATGCAAAACCTGTTAGGCTAGCGGGTTATCCTGAAATACTAGTCGAGAGTCCAAACACAACATTCATGGATATTTAAAAAGATTATAGCACCGTTAACAGTAGGAGTGTTCAAATTCACTAATTACTTTTTTTTATGGCATATTTTGCGATTGAATGCAGGCCGTATGTACAGAAGCAGGGATGTTTGCTTTGAGGGAAAGAAGGGTTCACGTGACTCAGGAAGATTTTGAGATGGCTGTTGCCAAGGTGATGAAGAAGGAATCAGAGAAGAACATGTCGTTACGAAAGCTATGGAAGTAGAACTATCATACGAAGCAGCCAAGGCGTGGCAAATTCTGAACAGTGCTTACATTTTTATTCTTGAATTCTTCACCTCATCTGTCTGTGCTTAGAGATTTATTGAACTTGGTTTATGTACCTTGAATGATATTTTATAGTCGTCAACTCATTTATTTTCACCTGGATCTTGTAACTTAAAACCCCTCTCATGCCAAATTTCTTTGTCCACCTCCTTTTCCAGATGTATTGAGAAGTTGATGGTAGCTGGTAAGGATTAAAGAATTACCCAATTGAAATCAAATTATTTACTTTGTTCATATTACTGGAGAGACAAAGAGATGATACTTTCAAGATTTCCCTTTCTGAAACATGTTTTGAAACTTGTTGTAGGTTGGAACTACAGTCAATGTGAACTTTATACCAAACTAGGAACCAAGAAATGTTCAGCATCACTATTAATAGATTTTAATCAATAAAATGTAATTTTTCTTTTTTTAAATAAAAAAAAAAACTTAAAATAATAAATTTGTTTAGTGATACTATGATTTTAGAAAAATCAGATGTGAAATTAATATTCTCAAGGATTTATCGAGTGTTGAATATTTCTCACTACATATTTTTAAAAACTTTGAAGTTTTTTCTTTTCATAATTCATCATTGAGGTGTTTCTCAATCCAATTATTCCAATTTCTTGACTATTTGTTATTTATTAGGAATTTTTAAAAACCCATTTTTGGTTATCAAAAAGTTATGGGAGACGCACTTAAATTAATATCATTAAGAACTTACCCCCCTGGGGGTAATAATTCAATTTGTTCTAGATTTTATTTAAGTTTTCAAACTAAGTGAAAGAAGAATAAAGTAACACTCGAAAACATTCATTAATTTAATGAACGTACGAAAGTGAAAGTTAAGCAGTCTATTTCAATTCTCGACCACCAAAAATTGGTATCAAAATGGTAGATTGGCGTTCAAATTGCACAAAAAAATGTTGAAACATATATATATGTAAGACGTTACTTCTTTAGGAAGACACTTACCTCTTGCCCCTTAATAGAGGATTTGTCTCTGTTAGACGTTCAATTTTGTATGATTTATCAATCGGTTAACAAGGAGCTGTTTAGTTTAGTTCAATGAGGTATTAGTTGCAACCTTTTTCAAGGGAGTTTGTAAAAACAAATTGTGACTCGTAGAGTATGTTATTTCATTTTAAGTTTGAAGTTGAGGCGTATAACATACTTTCTTCGAAGAAAAATTGCTAGGAATAACTACTTACATATCATAGTATTGACAAGTTGATCATAGTTGGTAAGTATCGATGAATTATTTATATATATAATTCAAATGTTAATTCATACAAATTAATAATATAAAATCACCCAAGTCGCTAAATAATAAACTTGTGTGTACGTATATAGTGTGTATTAAGAAAATTGAATGGAATTAGATACAAGATTGAGATGTATTTCAATTTATACAAAGATGATGTACAAGAAAATTGATCTTTTCAATAATATATACACAAGCACACATGCGTATTCTTTAAAATGATATTAACATTTTAAGTTAAACTACAAAATCGTTTCCTATCGTTTTGAATTTTGACATAATTACAATATGATTTTTCAATATTAAAAAAGTTCGATCCAGCTCGCGTTTTATTTAAATTTCTTAAATGTTCAATTATCACTATGTGTTTCTACCTAAACACATCAACAACTAGCTGATTTGGCAATCTTTGAGTAGTGATGTATAGTCAACAAAATAAGACTTTAATTTCATGGTTTAGTAAGAAATAGAGAAAGGTAGGTGAATCTTTTAGGTAGGTAAAATACAATTGACAATAAGAACTAAATCGAAACTTTATTCAAACCTATTTTAAATTAGATAAATCACAGATCTTAAATATAAAGAGTCTTTATAGTTTATATCATGCTTCTACGACCAAAATGATACTTAACTTACTCAAAGACGGTCACAAAAGTAATGTAAGAACCATAACATTATAGAAAACGTGCCAAAAAAGATTACAAAACTTTATTACAGTACTCAATATTTCTTCCTTACATTTGAAGGAAAAAAATTGAAAAATGCAAGATTAGAGGATAAATTATTCGAGAAAACAACAATAATAAAACATTTTGCACCATTTGATGTAAAAGGAAGAATATGTAAAAGTATTTTGAATTTGCAACAAAACAAGAACAATTATTGAATGAGACTGTCACAATGTGGTTGTCTCTTAATAACGGTCAGATATAGATTTAAAAATCTATATACTTCTTAATAATCATCGAATATAAATTTGAGATGCTTCTAACTCACACCTCAACAAATATAAAAAAAAGTTTTTGAGTACATTGTAAGATCGAATAATTTCTCGGTACGAGAAGTTTGTTATAAAAACTCTTTCTCGAGGTTATACATGAAAAACTTCCGTTGGCCCAAGATAGATGAGCCCATTCCCATGACGAATTTACGGATGAGGTGAGGCCCCAAAGAGGAAAGAAGACGAGGATGAAATGGGGAAGAATGAACGAAGATCACTATTATGGGTAATTCATATCACAATCATCGGCGCTGAGAAATCGTTAAAGGAAACATCCCATCTGCTTTGCACTTGTGCACCCTTCTTCAATGTTTCTGTTATACTTTACATTAAAATTCATCATCATCTGTAGAAACTTCACTCTGAATCTTTCCTCAATTTCAGGTACCCAATTTGGAGCTCTCTATTGTCTTTGTTTCGTTTTCCGATGTAAATTTTGATGCTCTGAAATCCCATCTCCAACCCCAAGTTTTTTTTTTTTTTTTGAATGATTGACTTTGAGATATGTAATTCCTGTTCTGGGTATTGGTTTTCGATCTCTGAATTTGTGATTGAGTTTGTTTAAGGGTTGTGAAGGCTTTGGATTTTTGGAGAAGAAGATAATCAATGAAAGGAGAAGTACAATTGGAGTCGTCAATTGGGCAAAACCCTAGTGATTCTGATCCTCTGCTTGAGAATCAGAACGATTCATCATCCCATGGAACCTCTGATGAAATCAAGGATGAGGATACTGAAGCTGGTTCCATTCCTTGTTGTCGTATTTGCTTAGAGAGCGATGCCGAACCAGGTGAATTTCATTGTTAGTTTGGTTGTTGGATTATCTTTTATTGCAATTTCTTGCTCAACTAAATTTTCATGTAATTGGTGGCTCAATTCTGTTGAATGTTAGCTCCATTGTATATTGGCGGGTAATTCTTTTGTTTATAGTCTCTCATTATCACTAGAATTGAAAATTCATTTCAATTTTGGTCTTGCCGAACCTTGTTTTTTATGCAAAGTGACTTTTGTGTTTGGTCTTTAATGCTTATAAAATGATATAAGTTCCGTTTTTCATAGCTCGGGTAATACCTTCTTCCACTTGGCTCAAATGAAATTTTCCATTTTACAGAAGATGAACTGATTTCTCCATGCATGTGCAAAGGCACACAGCAGTTTGTCCATCGATCTTGTCTTGATCATTGGCGCTCCGTTAAGGCAAATTTCTTTATTTTAGTTCTTCTATGCTGTTCCTGCTTATGACTATGAAGGATTTGCTTGTTTCCTATTCTATTTTCTTATAATTTTAATCCATCTGAAAGAATACCCATATTTCTGCAGGAAGGGTTTGCTTTCTCGCATTGCACAACTTGCAAAGCCCAATTTCACCTGAAAGTTTCCTTATTTGAGGACAACTCTTGGCGTAAAGTTAAATTCAGGCTTTTTGTGGCAAGAGATGTTCTCCTTGTATTTATAGCTGTACAAACTGTGAGTTGCCATAAATTTCCTACCTGTCATAGAATTATTATTAAAATTCTGAAGCTTGAGTGTTTATTTATCAAGAAATTCCATTACTATCCTGTTTTTTTGAATTGCAAGGGACATGATTGTGATTTGTATCAAACTGCTATGTAGTTATTCAACTTTTAGTTTTCCTTAGAACTTAAGGACACAGTTGTACACCCTATGGATTACAACCTGTCAAGGAAGCTGCTTGTCACTTTTTGTTTTTCAAGCTTACAAGAACTTTTGACTTTTGTATTTTCAAGATGATGGGTTTTTTTTTTTCACTAGGTACTCCCATCTTAAGGAGCTGTGATAATTTATTTCATTTAAGCATATCTTGTCATTTAGATGACAATCAACCCAAAATACTAGTAGTGAATAAATATTTGAACATAAACTTATGGAGGATTTTATCCTTTTTGTAGTTAATAGCGGCAATCGGTGGTTATGCATATATTATGGACAAAGACGGGGCATTTAGGAATTCTTTCAGTGATGGATGGGATCGTATTCTGTCCAAACATCCTATTCCATTTTATTATTGTATCGGTAAGCTACTTTGGAATTAAACTGGTCAGCTGTTTCTTTTATTCATAAATTCAGACTTTGCTGTGCATTGTTGTTCGTTCATGCTTCATATAAAGTAGCAAGGATGCAAAATCCCTCATTTCATTAGTGTTGAAAACTCATTACTAGTTAAAATGAGCTTCGTTTCCATCCCTCCTGTCAAAATATTCATTTTACTGTGGATCGTTGATGTCTTGTCAATAACACCCCCCCTTTCCTCTATAATGTATTTAAAATCTTAGTTAAATTGACTTCTTATCAAGGTAGATTCAGCGGCGATTTCAAATTTGATACTGATGTCTTGTCGTATGTTTGTTTCCTTTTTCTTTAATATGAATAAATATCAACGTGGGAAAGGGTTATTTTTGTGCCAAGCTGGGTTTTGTGTTGTTTTATGGGGTTTGTGAGACAAGAAAAATAATATTCATCCTCAAGGGGAAAGATTTCTTTTGATTATGTTTGGGCTCTTGAGATTCTCTGTTTCTCTTTAGGCAGACCCTTTTTTTATTTGCTAGGTCTTATTTTAACTGGACCCCTTTCAGTAGTTGGCTCCCTATTGTGGGCTTGTCCATCTGGCTTTTCTGTGTTCTCTTTCATTTTTTTCTCCATGGAAGTTAGGTTTTTCATTAAATAAATAATGTCCTTGTTGCCATTTCTTTCTGAACATTTTTCTTTTGCCAAATCTAACCAAGCCATAGGTTTCAATTATTCTTAACCAATGACTTGTTTCATGGTTTTGAACTAGTAATGACTTTATGTATGCTTATGTTTTCGTATACCAGGAGTCCTAGCTTTCTTTGTTCTGCTCGGATTCTTCGGGCTCATACTACATTGTTCGTCCCTGAATAGTAATGACCCAAGAGTTGCTGGGTGTCACAACTGTTGCTATGGATGGGGAATCTTGGATTGTTTCCCTGCATCAATGGAAGCCTGTTTTGCACTTGTTATCGTTTTCGTCGTTATCTTTGTAATCCTTGGCATAGCTTATGGCTTCCTTGCTGCGACTATGGCCATTCAAAGGATCTGGCAAAGACATTACCACATTCTCACAAAAAGGGAACTGACTAAAGTAAGATTCTAAACCTGTTAAATGTTTTTTGTTGGTAATTGTTAATACCTGCTTTGGTGGTTTTAATACTTCACTTCCTGGGATGTAGGAATATGTGGTGGAGGATCTTCATGGATGTTATACTCCTCCAAAATTGGAACCAGAACATGAACAGCACTTGAAAATGCTACAGCTTCTGTAATGAAATGGCAAAAATGAGGTGTTAAATTTCTATCATTTAGTTTTTTGTTATGTTGTTTTGTTTTAGAAGACACAATGTGCATTTTGGTTGACAAGGTTGTTATAAATGAGCAATGTGGAAATTAGATTTTAACTAAATTGTGTTACCTGACACCCTTTCTTGCATTTTGAGCATCTGTTTCTGTTTTTAGGTATTGTCTTAGATTAGATTGCTTCTCAAACCCTAAAAAAACGACAACAACTTTAGGTTTGTTCTCAGATTTAGTAGACATAATTTGGTTAAAACCATTAAAATTTGTCAAATCTGAAGTTGACATTACTCATTTAGATTTTCAATAGTTGCTTCTTTCAGTTATTCCTAAGATATCTACATTCAATATCTATATTAGAGAAATATATATACATATACTTTTCAATTTAGTTGGTTATAATTTTCTTGTTTCAATTTAGTTTATAAGCCTCAAATTTTATAATTCTAACTTTTAATTTTTAATTAAATATCATACTTTTAGTCATTTTAGTTATTGGTGTTATAATATCTATTAATTAATCTAAAATAATTATAAAATAAAATTTTCAATTTAATTTAATGATAAAAATTGGTGAAAATTATAGTTGTTTTAGTTCTTTCAAAAGAATTAATAGATATGGCAAAAGATCAAGGTTATTTGCACTATAGGGATCACATTTGAAAGACTGCATTTTGAAGATTTGAATCTCCCATTGATTACACTGTATATGTAAATGATGCCGATGGTATTTTGGGTAAATCAAATTCTAAAAAAAGAAAAAACTCAATTTAGCTTCAATCAAAATACTTTTTTTAATAAAAATAATGTTACTTTAATTTGAATGAGTAATAAAAGATAGGGTTGGATAGAAAATAATGGCATAATATAAAGTTGGAGAATCGTGAACCTAGTACACACAATTAGGGAAAATATCCTAAATTATGTATCGAGTCCACAATTTTAAGTTCTACACGGTTGACGGGTTCTAGATTTTACCACGTAGTATATTACTTTATGAGTTTGTGTCCAAAATTTTACCCCTCCTTAGATATGTTTTATTCAGCGCTCCCTTATAATTCTCTCTAATTTTTTTAATTCAGTTGTCATTGTTAATTGCCAATTGTCTTGACTTTACTGTCAATGTTATCTTTCTTTTTTTCTTGTTTTTTTTTGTGGATGAACAAATCTATAGATCTAGAGTGCTTATTGTCGTGGTTGTGTATTTATTTTAGATTATTTTGGATTTTATTATTATTTTTGTGATATTTTTGGTCGAGTACCCGATCCACGACTAGGCTGACACGTTGCAGGTGGATCAATGACTGCCACGTGTCAAGCATGCACGAAGTCATGGACCCCGTCCACGACTTCAATTAAAAAACCCTATTCCTTCGCACAAAAACCCACCTCCCTTACTTTTTGCTACCGTCAACTTCTGCAAGTCCTCCACCATCTTATGCATTGATTTCTATAGCCTTAATCGGTTGATTTCGATTAATTTTACTTCCAATTCATTTGACACTGAAACTTTAAAGCAAGCAAAAGCAGTTTTGAACAAAAACCCACCTCCCTTACCTTTTTCCATTTTGGGGTTTCTTTGCCACATTTTTCCTATACTTTTTATTAATTTTTCCGCAGCCCAGTTTCGTGAGTCTTGATTATTCAGAGTTCGTCAGAATTTTGATCAAGAAGATTGGTTTTGATTTTTGTTTCGTTTTTATTGATTTTTCCATGATTGTTTTTTTTTAAGTTAATCAAGATTAATTTAATCACGTCTGAAATTTGTTCTTTGCCACCACTCTTGATTATGACGTTCGTGTTTGGTTTTGTTTTTGGAGTTGTGGCAATCGTTGCAGCGGAGGTTTCATAAATGTGTATGTAGTGGTTGTTGAGTTTACTAAATTGACTAATATGAAAGTCGTGTACCGAATACACAACTTCAGTTTGGTTTGACCAACCTTGCCATGTAGGTTGTGACTGAACTAATGGAAATAGTGTACTGGGTACACAACTTTCATCTAACAGTAAATTTACCCTATTTTTGACAATAATTTCAATCACAACCCATACTTATTTTTTATTTTACAACAATCCTATTTTTGTCATTAATTTAAAGAACATCATTATTCTTGAAATTAACCCAGATTTTTGTGGTTTAATTAACCCAAGATATTTATTAATTTTGTAGTTGATTTATTTCTAAAATCTTTTTAAGTGTTGATTATGGATCTTGGTCCTACTAATACAATACAATTATATCTACAACAAATTCATCCTTCACAATCATAACAGACCCATCCTTCATTTATATATAATTTTATTAATCAATTTTTCGTATTGTATCAAATTAATCGTATTTCATCTTATGTTTCAAACGTCGTTCTTCCATTTGATACCTGCTAGTCTTTTTTTAAGATGTACCCTCAGGTTGCAAACTTTTTGATGGCAACAATGTGGTTGGAGCGGAAGAAATTAGAGAGAGAGTTGTAAGAGAGTGCCAAGTGAAACAAATTTGAGGGAATGGGTCGAGTTTTGGGACCACGAACTCGTGGTACTCATGCATGATTTTCAACGTAACAACATGAAACTCGTGAACCTCATTCATAATTTTCAATGTGGCATACTATGTGAAAAAATCTTGAATGAAGCAGCCATGTGGAACTTAAAATTGTGGACCAGGTATACGATTTATGGTATCATGTACTAGTTCTAGGATTCCCCAATCTTATTGTTTACATTATTTTTCTCTCAACCATATTTTTTGTCCTAACCTATTAAAATAACACTATTTTTAAAGAAAATAGTTTATAGATCTTTTAAACTTTTTGTATTTGAGCTACAACTTCAAGTTGGTGGAGTGAGTTTTGACAGTCTTTGTAACTCTAATTATAATAATTGGTGTTTCCAACCAATGGTGGATTTAAAAATTTGTTGACAAAGCTTTATAATTTAGAAAAATAATTTGAAAAAAAATTGTAAATTGTGAGGCTTGAACCTAAGACAATTTTACCACTAGGTTTAACTAATAGTTTTCATATTATATCATTTTTATGTGTGTGTATATATATATATATATATAGAACATGGGGGTGAGCCCTTTCTGGCCGATACTAAATCCACTCATTTTGCAAGTTTAGGGATTAAAAAGGTATGTCTTGCAAACTTGAGGACCAAAAACAAGTTTTTTTCTTTTGTCAATGTATTGTAATTAAGAAATCAAAGTTCGAGGTTGATACTACATGCATCATGTCAATTAAGTTAGACAACAAATCAAACATTAATTAAATTAAACAAATAATTATAAAAACTTAGAGAACTAAAAAGCTAATTTTCCGAACGAAAAACAAAGTACCATTCTAAAACAATGTGTATGTGAATTTGGTTGGAAGTGAGTTTTTAAATAGAGTAGAGCAATTCGAAGCAGTACATTCCAAATCTCGACCACCAATTTTGGTGTAAAAATGGTAGAGATTGGCATTCAAATTGCATAAAAATTGCTCAAACTATATACAAGTTTTGTACTTTACAAACCCCTCTCTATCTATTCAGTAATCATTCTCTTTCGTTTACAATTGCCTTTCACTAATTCAAAACCAAACTAAAACAATGAAATATTATGTAGTTCTTCCATCACTGACAAAAACAAGATGATCACCATCCCTAATGACTTCTATATCTTCAATGGCAGCTCCATCTTTGTTTAATACCTTTGTTGCCATAATTCCATATTTCTTCACACCAATCTCGAGCAGCTCGTTGTAGCTTTCTGGAAGCAGCACCAACTTCCCGCCAACTTCGCCGATCTCTGGACAGCTTATTATCACCCTTGCAGGGTTGGTTCCAGAGTTCTCTAAACTGGTTTGGTTATCAGGAAAAGGGATGTCTTTCTCCCCTGATTGTGCTGCTGACATGATACCAAACAATGAATTATGGAAGTTGTTAGTCCTACGCCGGGGACGAGAATGACCCGGCCATGAACCATCATTTGCTTCCTGAGGTTGGGGACGAATCATAGGCTCGCTTGTAAATCTTCCAAGGAAGCGAATACCGGTCTGCTTCTCTGGAATCGCAACAACAGATTGAGTTTTTGACTCTTTTGTTGTTTGGAAGAGGTTTTTAATTTCTTCATGTCCTTGTTGGTCTGCTAGATCTCTCGGAGTCCATCCATGGACATCTGGTTTGTCAATATCAGCTCCTTGTTTGAGAAGGAACTTGACGATCTCAATGTTGTCTTCACAAACAGCAACATGTAAAGCTGTTGTTCCGTTGTTCCTAGCACTCGTAACGTCGCCTCCATATCGGTGAATCTCCTTGAGCAACTGGAGGTTGTTTTGCTCTGCAGCAGTACATGCAAAGTGGCCGACATCTCCCAACCGAAGGTTAGCACCATTGTCTATAAGTAGCTGAGCTACTGCCTCATGGCCACCGAGTATCGCCTCCCATAATGGCACAACCCCATCTGAATCTGTAGAAAGAGATAACAGGGAAAATAATCATCTTTCCAGTCTGTTTGGATTCATTAAATCAAATAATGCAACAGTATTCTTTAAGATAGATCCCCATCTCAAAGAAATCCTTCAATAATTCCAAGTTTGTCAGTTTATGTCTCTACATTCCCCCAATATTAATATTTTAAAACGTTCCTCAGAGTAGAAACAATCCAAGAGAGAAAGATCCACAGGAGATGTATAAATAATAAACAAAACAATTCAACAGACATGAACCACAATTTCATTAAAAAAAAACTAATAAAAGCAGACATGAACCACATGATAACGTATATTGTTTGCAATGACCTTTGCATGATCTGTTTATCAAGTTATGATAAGAAATTGGATGCCAGCAAGGACACTACAATAAGAACACCTATAATGGGAAATGAGACAGTTGGACTGGATTTTTTTATGGGTTCTAAATGCGTCTAAAGCAAATTACAAACAACACTATTTTGGATAAGAATTTTAGAAGGTCAACTTGGTCCTTAAATAGAACACAAAATTCCTTAGGAAAATACAGTTTATTTTAGTACACTCATTGTAAAATCATATTTTTTAAAAATGGAGATAGTTGACTTGAAATAGAATAATGGGGGGGAAATAAATGCCATTAATGTGTCAGCAAATACTTTTTCAGGGGTGAGAAAAGTCAACGCAGTGGCAAATTTCAAGCAATCTGACCTTTAAACATTAAATAACAAGTATGATGTGCATAGTAAGCAAATAGTTTAAAGAAAATAATCTCTAAAGTCGTTTAATAACATCAGTGATATCGGCAAATTGTACAGAAAAGTACCTCTACTATTGGGATCTGCTCCAAAGTCTAGTAATAGAAGCACACAGTTCTCATTTCCATTTGATGCTGCTATATGCTGTTATTGACATAAATGGAGAAAACAATCAAAGCAATAAGGGATGAGAATGCGGAAAACCTCTTAATCAGTTGATAGAAAGTCAAAAAGAGCAACAGGAGATTAAACTCACAAGTGAAGTCCTCCCGGTATTGTCTGATTCATTTGGATCGAGTCCTCTTTTCAAAAGTTGGTGTAAAAGCAAATCATCTCCTCTAAGTGTTGCAAAACAAAGACTAAGTGGTAGGTCCATTCTGCCTCTAGCTAGCATGTTCTCTGTCTCCAACAAAACTCCTTCCATGATGGGGTCCTTGTCTTTTAAGTCCTTCAAATGCTGCCAACAAAGAAAATAAAATGTCATTGTAGATAAATTACATGTTAAGCATCGCCTTGTAAGTTACTCGAATATGGACAAATCGTTCCATTCCATTAAAATTCAGTTTTTGTTTTCTTAAAAAGAAAGCACAGGAAATGTAACTCAAGTTAACACACATAATATAATTGATAAAAAGGGAGCAGACCTGAAGAAGATTGTTCATGATTATAGTCCCATCGCCGACATTGGATTGAACAATATTCAGAAAAGCCGTCCGATTTAGACGCAGCAACTGACTTAATCGCTTTGTACGAACAGTAAACAATTGTGGCCTGTAACATAACACCCCAATCTCTCCACAAAGATCACCAGTTTTGGCCTCTCCAACAGGCTGCAAGTATTGGAGCAATTTAGTTAGTAAACTAATTTCCTTGGACTAACACATGTAACCAAAAAACCAAATATTCAAAAAATCTAAGAGCTTCAGTAGGCAGACTTGCCTGTTCAACTCCATTCTTGAGTACTAGCAAATCCTGTGACAAAATATCAAACATTAGACTTTGGGTTGAGCTGAACTAGGTGGTTAATTAGTGAATACACCAGTAAGTAACTTAAAAGTTTCCATAATCAAATAACTTAAATAATTACCACAGCACCCGTGACAAGAATGTAGAAGTCTGTTGGGGCTTCATTTTGTAAAATTACATCTTCTTTTGGAGGAAAATACTCTGCCTTCATTTCTGAAACCTGTAACATTTCAGAAAATCACTCAGTATCAAAGTAAGAGCATATTCGTCAACAGAAACATATAAAAATGAAAAATTACTAGGTTAAAAGCTTATGGACATTTGTCAATTACCAGCTGAAAAAGTAGGTCATTCGAAACACCGCGAAACAAGTAGACCTTGTCTACTAGAGAATAGAAAAGATAATGTGAAATGCTTGATCGGATGGCTTTAGGCAAGGAATCGAGAGTTTCTTGCTGCTGCAATCCCTCAGAGTCAGTTCTGAACTTCAGACACAAATGTGCAAGCATTTGGTCTTGTAAACGGAGAGGAAGTTGATTCCTATGGGCGAAACTAGATGCAGCTTGTATCGTATCCCTCTGTGGAAAAAAGTATCAAAGTATTGAACAAAAAAGAAAAATTTGTATATTATAATGTAAAGTATAAAGGGTCATTTGTACACTGTGCAAGAATTTTCTACTTACGAATTTTCTAGTTCTACTGGTCCCATGGACAACTAAGTTGGTCATATTTCCAATCAAGTATGCTGTCAAACCAAGATTGAAAAGCATGTAGAAGATGTCAAAAACCATCTCCCTTGTATTCACAGGATGCAAGTCGCCATAGCCAACAGTGGTTAGGGTAGTGATAGACCAATAAATGGAAGTGACATATCTAATCCACAAACTTTGGTCCAGAAAGTTTTCCATGGATGCTCCAATCCATGTATTTTTTGGGTCATGATAACGAGCAGCAAGAAGATAATAGAAACATGCCGCACAGTGAACTGCAAAGAGAGTAACCTGCAAAATACATAGACTAGAAATAAGAGAAACAGCTTGAGAATAAACTACACTGATTGAAAACACAATCCAGTTGGCATATGAAAACTTACACAAATGAGTTTCGCACATCGAACCCAAAAGTAGTTATAGTTCCTATCCTTTTCCAGTCTGTCCAGAAGAAAGAAAACAAACATTAACTTGAGGTAGAACCAAGGATTAAAAAATGGATGTTCTTTTGTAAGTCAAAAAGTTTAGAAACTTAGATTAATATTTAAGTTGTTTTTAGTATAAAAATAAGTTACGGATATTGTTGTTAGTACTTTGCGTAATGGATTAAATAGATGACATTTCTATCTTTAACAAGCATTTATATAAGATGTCAAAAACAACCGTAGATATTTGATTTGCAGATATAACGACCAATAACTTCATCCTTGGGTAGAACACATATTTGTTTATGCTACGACAGAGACATGGAAAAGTCTTTGTACCTGGAGAAAAGAGCACTGACTCTTCGGAGACGCCATAGACGAAGCATGTTGAATAATCCATAAGAACGAAGAGGCGAAGGGGAAATCTTCTGTGCAAGTTCAGAAGGAATTGTGGATATGACATCAAAGATCAGCCATGTTCTTGCATACTTCAGAGCAATCTTCTTGGGTTCATCGACAAGTAAATAGGTGGTTTTATCAAGGTAAGCAACAAAGAATGTGAGAACAATATCCACAGCAAAAAAACCATTAACCACATTGTCTGTAACAGAGAGTGGCGATTGGGGTTTCTTAAGGAATCCAAACTCGAACGGCGAGACCCAAGCAGTATATACCACCAAAACAACGAGAAAAGTCTCCCAAATCCTGTAGATAACAAAACCTTAGCCACTTTTGGGAGAAAAATGAGAAAGCTATGCATCACCCTGTGCAAACAACCATAAATATTGGCTTTATCAGTGCAGGAAAAGAATCTCTTGAGTTCTCTTTTTTCTTTTTCAAAAACATCCAACACCTTGAGACCATTCACCAAACAAATATATATATATATATATATATATTTCAGTTCAATGCTATATTAAATACAAAATCGACCTTTTTGCAAGCTTTAGGGCATGAGGAGAATCGTCTGACGTTATAGAATAACCTTTTATAGGAAGAAGCGCATAAACAAACAAGAACTAAAGCTAAAAACAAAAAGAAAAAGAAAAAAAGAAGGACGTAAAGCCAGCACCATAGTTTACAATAACAAAAGGAGAGACGAAAATTCACAAGCAGGAAAACCCAAAAACTTGAGAAAAAAAATGGAACCAATAAGAAATCCGACCATAATAAAATGAACAAAAACATAAAAGAAATCCCTTTATGATGTAAAATTTAAAACCCAATTCAGAAAGTCGTATGAAATTGAAGAAGGAATTCAAAGGAACCGATAAAAGCCATTTTCAAAAGCCTCTCAAAAAACCCAATAAAAGAAAAACGAAAACTGACCTGTATCGACGGTCATAAGGCGAAATAATAAAACGCCGGAGCTTAACTCTGCGATTGCTTCTAGCGCCAAGAGAAGGCAATATTCCAGTGGTAAGGCTATACTGACTACCATCTCTGGAGAGTTGTTCAAGCTCTTCTTGACCACAAACAGAAACCCTGAAACCCCCTCTGTTTCTAAGGGTGTCCATTGTTGAGGTTGGACGCAGAAAAAACGAAAAGGAACAGAGAAAGAAGAATCTCTGGGATACCCTGTTTTGTGGGTATGCCTTATTACTCCTTCTTCCTTCTTGTTGTTCGGTTTGGTTTTATAACGTAATTTCTTAAAGTGGGTACGTAGTCTTCTTCTTCTTCTTCTTCTTCTTCTTCTTCTTCTTCTTCTTCTTCTTCTTCTTCTTCTGTTTTTGCAGAGATCCTTTGGATTGTGCTTATATATATAGAAAAAGCAGTGTGTCCGCCGCGCGTAAGGTTTTAAGGGTTCTTTTTGTTTGGTTTAGGGTGTGGGCTATTTACCAATTGGCACTCCCATATATTATTTTTCCTCCCATTTTGACTATTTTTCTCCTTTTTTCCTTACTTTTTTTTTCTTTTTTTAAATAAAAATTAAAAAAATATATCAAATAAGCACTTTGGTCAAACACACCTTAGTTTTGGTTCTTTCAAAAAATGTATTTATCATATGAAGTATACTTTTCTTTTCTTTTCTTTTCTTTTCTTTTTTTTTGTTATACTTTGATGCTTTGTATTTGGAAAATAACAATTTTTTACCTTTTAAAGTTGATGCTGTCTATTGATTTTTATCCTAAATCATAATTCCATCCTTATTTAGCTTTAAATACATATTCAAATATTTATCTTTATATATATATATATATATATATATATATATATATATATATATATAACATGTGTGCAATATAAAAAAAGATGGAACTTTGGAAAAAAAATAATAAATGATTGTTGAATTAAGATTTTTATCTTTTATAATAAAAAGGTTGGCTTAATTATATATTTAAAAAAATACTCATTTGTTTAAAAAATATCTATTGTTCTTTTTAAAATTGAAATATCACCGTTTACGAAAATTATTATTTGAGTAGAAAAAACGGTAATTATGTCTAAATCGACGTCATTGAACGTTGTTCTTCTAGATTTAATCAAAACAAATGTTCTAGTCACCAAGCTTGACAAAGCTACCGCACTTAAAGAAAAGTAATATAGAAACTTTGAAGGAGTGAAAAGGAAATTTAAATAAAAAATAAAAAAGCAAAGTACAAGAATATTTCTTATAATGCTTAAGAAAGAAGTGCAAGAACATTTTTTTTTAAATAGAATAAAAATTAATTTATATTTTCCAAATATACCCTAACTTTCTATAATCTTTTTAAAATAATTACAAATATAATTTTTTTATTTAAAAATCAAATTGAAGGAAGAAACAAAGGAAAGGAAAGAAATCTTGAGCATTTAAAATGTATATTATAAATAATTAGGATTGACTTATTTTGAAATGAAAGTACGGAATTGCCCTTAGGAGAGGGAATCACCGCCATGCCAAGCTGGTAAAGCTCTATAAATCCGTGATGGCATAAAACGGAAAAACAGCATAACCATCATATCTTTCTCACGCGCATTAATAACGCGTGACACACTCGCTTCAACGACCTGCCACGTTGCGTGCATGTCACCTGACTTTCACGCCTACCCTAAAATATTGCCCTTTTTGCTGACAAGTCCAATATTTTGGATAACTTTCGACTTCTTTTTATATGTATTCTTAAATTTGGGAGTAAATTGATTAAAAAATTTCTCCAAATTATAAAAAATGGTAAAATTGACCAAAACAAGATATTTAAACTCAAAATTGTGTGCTGTCTTTTAGTAAATAATTTTTTAGAATTAAGTTTATTTTTACAATTATTTTTATTGAGCTTCACTATCTTTTGGAATTTAACTCAAATTTTAAGATTAAGTTTCAATTTTTTTAAATATATAAAAAAGTTATAGCTTGATTTTTATAAATATTGTCTCTAATTTATTAATCCGAATAATACGACTAAAAGGTCAAAAGTTTGAATCTCTTCTTTTCACATTGTTCTAGCAAATAACATAACATATGCTAACTTTAGATTGTTGATTGTCGATAGTTGTACATTCTAGATATATAAAAAAAAGAAACCAATTTTATGAAGAATTAAATTAATAAATGTAATTTAGTTATATGAAAAAAGAATGGCCTTCTTATTTCAATTATTTTAATTAGGATAATTAATTAGAACATATTTATTTAAAATTTTATATGAACGAGTAGTTGCATTAGTAGATGAGATCAAAGGTTGTAATTGAAGTGTGAAATATTAGGGATATTAATAAATAAAAATGAATGCAAGATTCAATATTTGTTGCACAGTATCTTTCGTATTAATTAATTTGAGATAATTTAATTAGCCATTTTAATTATAACATATATATAATAATTATTGTTATCATTATTAATTTTCATAGCTTGCATCTTGAAATGTGAGATAATTTAATTAGCCATGTGCCAAAGTTTTGTATTTGTTTTAGAAATTACGAAAAGTATATAGTACTGGTATTTTAATCTACATTTTTTACATTATATATATATATATATATATATATATATATATATTTGAATTTTTATACATTCTCCCCATGTCTATATATTTCAAAACTAAAATTTTAAGAGTAAATTAAATTTGTAAGTTCTTTTACATGTAATCTTATTAAATTAAAATATCAAACATCGCGTTTCTAGAGTTAGCATAGTCTCGATTTATCATTCGTCTTATTCTTTTGCATAGCAGTTAAATACTTTTCAACTAACAAATTCAACATATTTATCGTTTTAAGTTTTGGAAGGGTTGAGGAGTTAGCAAGTGTGACTTATTGATATCTCCACGCATGGCCGGTCAAGTGTGATGAAGAATAATAATATTTTTATTAACTTTTTTTTATTATTATTAACTATTTTTTGGGGTAAGGTGGTGTGTTAAGATGAGAACTGACTATTACGTTACCGTTAACGGTAACAGTTACACTTCTCACACCTATATAAGCACCTCATCCCCTTCTCATTTTTATCATCCCAAAAAACATTCTTCTCTTCTTCTCTCCACAAATTCTCTCTTCCTCCTCTCGATGTTTCTCTCCACAAAAATATTTTATCTTCTTTTACGTTTTTCGAGCAAGTCATCAAAGTATACGTTTTTCAATCGATTCTGGTGCAGCTCCGGTCAAGATTCCGGTTGTTTTATCCTTGAGACGATGTGGCAATTTCGACTATTTGCACACCGAGCAGAGTCGCGAAACGTCTTAAAGAGAACGTGATCCACGACTCAATCGTTTTACTAACATGTTTTATGTTTTGTAGTTGATTGTTTATTTCAGACGTTCTGTTCAGCAGTCCAATTCCACTGCACCGTACACCAACAAGTATAAGCATAATCTAATTGAATTTGATAGGGGTATTCTTAAGAATGGCGAGTTATTCTAGTATAAAAAATATTTGAATTAAAAGATTTAACGTTGGTGTAAATGTATTTCCATTTATAGTTTAATGTTGAAAAAAAGGGAATGGTAGAATTAAAGTAATTGAATCAAATTCTATTTGACTGAATAATGGAATGATTTAATAAAAGATTTGTAAAAGCAGATACTTTGTTATCCCATTTTCCCCCTTATTACTATTTATCACAATTAACCTATCAAATTACATCCAAACTACTTATCAAAATTTATGTTAAAAAGGACCATCGAAATTTTTTGTTTTTTTTGTTTTTTTTCCTCAAAATTAACTATAAAAAAAAAACCTATTTTTAATTAGGTTAATAATTTAATTCCATTTTTATTTATTTCATACCACATTTTATATTATACAAACAATCTTACTATATATAAAAGACACAACAAGGGAGAAATTTTTTCTCTCCATTTTGGCCCCCATTTTTTAAATAATTACCTATTATAAATACCAAAATTTTAGATTATATTGAAGATAAACACTTAGACAAATAAATAAATAAATAAAGTCTATTTATGTCCATAAAATATAAATCTAAAATTTTACTATATCTTGTAAATATTTTGATTTATTTTGTTATATTTGAAAATGTGCATAATAAAAAAAATATATATGTTTTTCAAGATAAATAGTAGTAATAATAAATTTTTTAAGAAAATTGAAATGTTGTTCTCCTTTTTATTTTCTTTTTTCTTTCTACAAGAAAATAACAGAAGTCATAGGGGTGCAAAAGTACTAAAATTCTAAAATATGAAAATCTACTATTGAATATATTCAAATGTAAAATTTATATATAAATTGTATAATTTTTTTAAAAAAAAAAATTACATCTATTTTTAACATATTCTAGCTTTTCACATTTTTTATCTTTTGTCGATTTAATTAAATCATTTTTCTTTCGAGATGAAGTTGATTAAATTTCAGACTTTTTTCATTTTGATTAAAAATGAAGGATTTGCGTGTATTTCCAAGAGTTTCAGAGTCAATATTAATATTTCAACAACAAACCTCCATTAGTAATTCAATCTCGATTGATTCATCAAATTTCCCTTATTGCTACCACGGGAATCTAAACCATGCACTAAATCAATTGATTTATACTCTTATTGATAAAATTACGATAACACATTATGAGATCCGTTAACATGGTCAACTCAAGACAATAAAAGTAGAAAAAACATGACTGATTTAAGATTTAAAAGACAAGATGGTGATTGAGAAATTAATCAATGATTTTAATCACGAATATATATATATATATATATATATATATATATATATATATAGTAGCGTTAATTGTATTGATTTGTTGAGATGTGATTAGTGAAACAGCATCTTTGGATTTTCCATTTTTCTTTAATTCCCCCTTCCACTAATTATTAATTATTAAATAACAAACTTTTAGTGCTTATTAATTTTATTATTTTCTCAAAATATTTAATTTATAAATTCTTGCGGACCACATTTTTCTTAAATTAAAATTCTTTCTTTTGCCAAATTCTTCAATTTTGAAGTGCCACCTACCTAAATGCTATATTTATTCCAATGTTATCTCCACAACTGGATTTAATTAAACTAAAATATCTTACCAATTATTTTTTATTACAAAAAAAAAGAATATTTTTTTTTAAAAAAAAAAATCCCTTTTAAGTTTGGGGAAAATGTCTGTCGATTTGCTTTTTTTTAATTGATTATTAATTTTGTCCTAAGTTTAATTCAATTTTATTTTTGGTCTTATTTTTTAAAATTATTGATAATAAAAATGTACTACTAAGTTTGAATTAGAAAAAAAAAATTAAGTTTGTAATCTGCCTAATAAAATAGGTTTATAGTGTTAAATATCGCAATAACGATTCTATTTTCAACCAAAACATAGTTTAATTTAATTAAAACATTATATTCTCAATCACAAAGCAACTATAATGTAATTATATATTTAATTAATTAATATCTAACGAAGAAAACTTACATTAAAGTTCATTTAACAAGAAAAAAAAAAAAGAAGAAGAAGGAAAAAAAAAAAAGTAAAGTTACTATATGTATATTTATTATTATTCTTAATTACAAAACTATAATGTAATTATATATTTAATTAATTAATGTCTAAACAAACTTTTCATTAATTTTCATGTCAATTAATAAATATATCATAATTTAACCAAACTCTGGTCCCCTTTGGATTCAACCCATGCTAGAGAATGGAGATTCAACTATTATTTTGGACTTAGATTTGTGTTGGATAAAAAAAAAACTTTATTTTATTTAAACTATTTTATTGAAAATGTTTAAAATATACTTTAAAAGTTATTTTTAGTGATCGTCAAATAGTAAAAAAAAATTAAAATATTTTATTTTTAAATTAAAACTTGAAAATATATTTCAAATTCACATTTAGTAATTAGTATTTTATCTACTATGTTTTGTTCGGATTGATCTTTCAATAGTTTAAAATTTGTAACTTACACTTAGTTTTGAGATTGTTGTAGCTTTAAAAGTTATTACCGACGACCATTTTTTTTTTTTTGATAAATTAATTATTAGTTTTCATTAAATAACTTTTTGGTTTTTTTTTAAAAAAAAAATATAGTTTCAAAGAATTAACCTTGAGTTTCTAAAGTTTGTTATATGCTTTGTTTAAAAAATAATAGTTTTAAAAATTATAATTATTATTTTTAGAAATTGACTAGGAATTCGAGTATCTATTTAGCAAAGGTATAAACCAAGAAGAAAAATAGGAAGGAAACAAGCAAAATTTAAATATTATAAATGAAATCGTTATCAAATAGAGATTTAGTTGTTTGGCATAGATTTCAAACTTAAATGTAAAACAAATGGATAGACTAGACGTCTTCTAAGAGAAGGTTCGTTTAGGCATTAGGTTCTCGAGGAAGTCGATCTCAAAAGCAATAGCATATAGTTAAACAAATTTTACAAGCAACTTAAAAGTAATTTAAAAGGTTAAGATTCTTTCATTGGTCACATGTAACAAAATCAATTCCAAACACAACTTTAGTCCTCTCATATTTTTAACTCGGTTTGAGTTTGACCTCTAAATTTTTAAAATATGATTAAACTTTTCGAAACATCTCTAAATTATTTTTTATACTAGAATAACTCGCCAAACTTTCTAATGTTTTTATATATATATATATATATATATATAATATATTCAACTAACATAATGTACCCAAATAGAAACATATCATTAGCTCACCCCCATATACAAATATAAATTTAATTATTACATGTTCAATATGGTAAAGACAATAATAATAATTTGTGAATTTGACTAAACCCTGAAAATAAATCTTAATTATTAAGGTTATCAAATGTCTAATTTATTTTCTCCAAAAATAAATAAATAAATCAGAAAAACAATCTAAAATAGACCCAAATAATAAAAATATAAATTACAACACTAAAATCACAAAATTAAGTTGAAGTTATTGTCATTTGTTTTCAAAGTTTTGAAATTATTCTCTTTTATCAAGATAAATTAATCTTAATATATAACATATAAAGAAGAAATCAAACCAAAGTGTGTCCTCAGTTTGATCATTTATAGATAAACACTGAGTTAAAAAATATTTTTGTCTAGACTTCTATCAAATTAGTCGGTTATAACTTAATTACGTACTTTCAAAGTTGTAAATAATTTGATCTATAAATTTTAGAAAATAATGATTTAGTCTATATTTATCATGAAAATTTTCATTACTTAACTTATAAATAAAATTGAGTCTGATCATTTTATTATATTAATATTGTTTTACTATAGAGACCAAATCATTATAAATTATAAAGTATCGTGATAAAATAGTTATTTATTGAATTACACTAATACAAATTAAAAAAATATAGAGACTAAATGGTCGTAATTAAAATTCACTAGTAAATTGATAAATACTTTTAGTAATGTCAAATGTTTGTTTTAGTCTTTGTACTTTCAACTTCAATTCATTTTAGTTATTGTAGACCGTATCTTGATTTTCATCTTTAAAAAATTAAAATGGTCACTTTTTAGAAATTCAAGAATCAAAATGAATTAAAATTAAAAGTACAAGAATAAAATTTAAAGTATAAAAATTAAAACGATGATTTTAAAAGTAGAATAACCAAAGTGAACTAATATTCAAATTACCTGGGATCAAAGTTGGATTTAATTTAAACTTATTTCATATCTAGAATTTAAAATATAAATGGAGACGCGTATCATAAATTCCGTCAACCAAATTCCAAGATTGACCTTTCTCCTTTTTTAAGTTAATAATTCTTTTTTCTTTTTTTTTTTAAATGTTAATTAAACTTCTCTCTTCAAAAGAGCAAAAAAATAAAAGAAATCCGGGCGGTGAATTAAATGAATCTAACTTTATTTATTTACTTCCAATTTTGCTTTTTTTCGACATCACCGACCAATAGGGAGAGAGTGCCACGTCATCGTACTGATTTTTTTTTTTTTATAAAAAAAAAATATATAATTATTTTTGTTTCGCCACCAACGGCAGCGGATCGGCGTGGCACCGGCCGCGGCGGTTACGGTTTAATATTAATCATTATAAATCCTCATAATTACGTAAATTAAACTGAAATTATGGTTCTAAGTTGTACCGTAACTTAACATACTTTGTCTCCCCCAACTAACATCCTTAATTACTCTCCAACTAACTGCCACTCATTTTTCTTCCTTCTCTTAAACAATTTCAATAACCATTTTCTTTTTTCTTTTTTTTTTTTCTTTTCAAAATTAAGTGTCTATTTTTATTTAACTTCTTACACAATTTACATCCTTTTTAGTAGTCCATCCAACTTAGAAAATAATATCTTAGAACATATCTTAACTAACATCAAATTTGTACTATCAAAATCGAGATCAAAGATTTGTTCATATTACTCCACAAATTGTCACATAACCGTGAGTATTTTAACACTATTTAGCAACATGCAATTTAAATTGAAAAAAGAAACCATCAAGAGTAATAATAAAAAAAGGATTGGTTGCAAATATAGTAAAATAAATCAAAATATTTATAAATATAGCGAAATATTATATTATATCTATTATCACTATTTGTATCTATTATGACATTGTACAGTGAAATACATACATTGATTAAGTGCTCTAGGCAGCAGCTGATTATTGCTTTTCACTCGCATGCGTGACCAACCACCTCCATCAAATAGTTGACTTTTTTCTAGCCATGCTTTGAGTTTGACTTTTCACTTCATACTCATTTAATTCTTTTCCATAATATTTTCTTTTATATATTAATTCTGTCCAATTCATATTTTGACTTCTTACCAATAATGAAAATAAATTACTTCTTTATATTATCCATTTACATTAAATACGTATATCTCATTTTACATTTATTATCCCATAAAAATAAAAACCCAAGTTGCCCATTTTATTTATTTATTTATTTATTTATGGCACGTATATGAAAGCTATTTTTGTCAAGTTTAATTTAATACTGGAGGAAATATTTTATTTAATTCTTATTTAAAGAAAGTCTTCTCATTTTTGCATTTTTAAATCATGAAATATATTGTCTAAAATACTAAACATTGACTCAAACCAAAAAAGGAAACAAAATAATTTATTGTTATCTTCCCTTAAACAGAAATATATATTTATAGACAATAAAAGAGTATTTTATTATATCATATTGAAATAAAATAAAATTAACATACACCCCAACATTTCTATTTAAAGTCTAAGTATATATTAAATTCTATATATATATATATATATATATATATATATATATATATATTAAAGGAGGGTGGCCATTGTTTACTCAAAATGTACAAATAATTAATTTAATAAAATAAAATAAAATAAAAAAGGAAGTACAAATCATTGAAACAAAGATTAGTTTTTGTTTACTCACATTGGACAGGTCATTGAAATAGATTGCCTTTGTATAATTAATAATTTAACCAAATATTATTTTTATTATAAGTGCAAGCCATGACCTCTACTTATCTCTCATCCACGAGCACAAGTTCCATAACGTTTGTCTGTTTTGTTATCTATTTTTAAAAATTTTGTTTTCAAATACATATCAAATCTTGAAAGGTATATCAGAATAATAATATATTCTAGAGCTGGTGAACAGAACGTCTGGACAGAATGCTCAACTGCAAAACAAAAGCTAGTTAGATAAAATGGTTGAGTCGTGGATCACGCTCTCTTTAAGACGTTTTGTGATTCTGCTCGAAGTGCAAACATAGTGAAATTGTCAGCCAGAAACTCGATCGAAAAACATACACTACTGAAAGACTTGCTTGAAAAAACTACAAACAAAGGAAATATTTTTTAGAGAATTTGTAGAAAAGAGAGGAGGAGATATAATTTTCGGATGATCAAATGAGAAGAGTAACGGTCGACGCCTCACCTTACCGCGCCGGTTCGATCAGATGAACGATAACGACGCATGTGAAGATATCAATAAACCTATATTTGAGACAAATATCACCAATTTTTAAAAACCAAATGTTGGTTAAATGTAGTGTAAAAAATTAATTTACACATGTACAATAACAAGGAAGAAGTTGATTATTATCAGATTTATTTGTCAGTTATGTTATATTGTCATTATCTTTTAATTTAAAGTTGGATTGGAATTCACAAACTTGTCACTCTCTCATATTAATTTCTGTATTAGTTGACTTTTTTTTATTATTATAAATACATTCAATACTTCTATTATTTGATCTCACACAAATATATATTTACTGATTAAATAATTGGGAGGTAGAGATCCAAATATTATAAAATTGTTTAGAATAATTAAGCTATGGATATGATTCAATCGCATATTAATTCAATACAAAATTTTATAAAAATTAACAACATCAAAATAATACAAGTGAGAGGATTCAAACAACATATCTCTCGATTGTTAACATATATTATATATATCCATTCTTTCTTTTGTATTTGAGAAGATTAATTATCTCAAAACAAGTTAAATAATTATTCAAAAGATTGATTCTCTCCTACATCATCTTTGTATAAACAAAAGAAAAAAAGGGTCAAAACTTTTTGACTTTTAAGAACATTCACACAAGAGTTCAAATTAGTAACATGATTTATTATTATTATTATTATTATTATTATTATTATTATTATTATTATTATTATTATTATTATTTGTATAGAATGTGAAAGAAAAAAAATAAATAAAATTAATAATGGGACAAATGGTCCATAAAACATGCAAAAGTTAAACTTAAAACTTAGGTAAAAGAGTATTAATTAAATAGATTTAGAGGGATAGGGATATGTGCATTCCCTCTTCCACAATCAGCTCCATAAAAGTTGCTCCACAATCATCATCAATTTTATTTTATTTATTTTATTTCTCCTTTTTTTTTTTTCCTTTTTAGTTCCCAAAAATTATTCATGATTATTTCTTTTGATTTCCTTTGAAGTGAAAATTAGATTCCTTCTACAGATTCTCCATTGCAGTTGGGATCCTTCTAAATTCCATATAATGATTGGAGTCATTTCAAAAGTTTTTAACTTTTGGGAAATTATATTTTTAAAGTTATTTTCTACTTATTTAGGAATAATTATGTGATAGTTTTTAACACTTTAGTATAATTTTGGAAGATTATTAATTTTATTGTGATAATTTTCTATAGAATAAATAAAGTGGAAAAATAAAAAGTTAGGAATAGGCAGGGAGAATGATTCATTCCGTACGATTAGAGTTTTAATTGATAAAATAATTATTTATTTTAGAAATTTGATTTATCAGCTAACTTTTTCAGCTCAATAAACTAAAAAGGTTTGGATTGAGTCCACCTTTGACCTTTTGGTTGAGAGTACTATGCAACTAATTAAATTTGTCTCAGATCGATTGATTAGTATTAATTTATCTAAACTTATTATAAAATTTTGAGATATAAAATGATTGGCTAAATTATAAGTTTAATCCATAAAATCTAACGTTTTAAGTTTATTTGGTTTTTGAATTTTAAAAATGTTTAATAATTAAGTTTTACACTTTCAAATTTGTGTCTAATAGGTTCATGATAAGTTTGAAATTTAATAATTAATTGGTCTATCATATCATTATTAATTTATATTTTATGTCTACTGAATCTTGATTTTTCAATTTTATATTTATTACGTTCATCATTTGAAAAAATAATAAATAAAATAAATTTGAAAGTTAGAAATTAAAGTAGACACAAAACTACCAATTTTTACTCTCTTTTTTTATTTCTAAAATGTCCCTATGCTCTTGTGTGATGTAATAAATACATACATATATATATAGAAGCAAAATTTAAGAATAATGCTTTTTTTTTTTTAGCTCCTAATTTATTCGAAAACTATGTGAAAAGAGGACTTTGTGTCTATCCTCTTAAAATTCCATTTGGATTTTGGAGATTATAACGTTTGTGAATTTAATTTTAAACGGAAAAAAGATATTAATTATGCCTATAATAATATTCCTTCTTTAAATAATATAATAGTAATCTTTGAACTTTATCTTTTTTTTTTTTTTTAACATTTGAGATAATTTTGCGAATTTTATTTAGAGAGGAAAAGAAAAAGAAAAATGATATTTTTTTTAATTTTTAATTTTTAAAAATATTTTGAATATATTTGTAGAGCTACTGTATTAGGTGAATTTGCATCGAATTGGATTATCAACTCTTGTATTATAATCTTATTGTTTTTTGGTTGTGCTGCAACTTGTTATACTGTAACTTTATGTTGGACAAGAGTGATGTCGATAGATTTTTCATATTTAAAATTTACTTTTTCACCCACACTAAATTTCAACAATTGTACCCATTTAGTTCTTAGTTTTTTTTTTTTTTTTAATAAAGAAAAGTATTGGTAAACAAACAAAAAAATTTAAAAATAATAATACCAAACAAACAAGACTCTATATCCACCTAAATTAATTTTCGGTCACATTTATAGACATGTTCAATTATTAAAAAGAGATTATGTCACACTAAAAAATGTAGAATAAAGAATTAGAAGCCAAATCAAAAACTCAAAAAAGCATATTATTACATATATGTGTGTGTATATAGTATAT
>JBBPDJ010000008.1:10100109-10122995 GCA_037974625.1 Cucumis cinereus | reverse complement strand
CATGTCACGACTCTCTTATTTAATTATATATTCTTTTTCTGTTTTTAGGTGAGTGTGAAAAGAAAGAAGAAAAAAATCTAATTTGATTATAAAACACACTCATATATGTTCATCCAATCAATTCTTTTTTGGTGAATCTTTAATGAATGACAATTTCGAAGAAATGTCTTAAAAATTAATTTACTTTTTGTTAATTCATCTTCTTATTCTTTTTTCTAAAATTAATTTTTTTAAAAAAATAAAAAAAAGAAAAACCAAATTTCTTTTGGGTTTACCTAAATTTATCCAAATGGTCAAAAGTTTTTAAGTCGTTAGAGGCTGCCCTATGTTCTAATGGCATGTCACGACTCTCTTATTTAATTATATATTCTTTTTCTGTTTTTAGGTGTCTTTTTTTTTTTTTCATAAATCTTTCTTTTATACCTTTTTTATGTATTTGAGTAAAAAGACGTGCTATTTTAAATTTTGAATCTTTGCTTTGTTGATTTTTCTATTCTTATACCATTTTTGTATTACACTTAATAATAATTATAGTAATAGTAATAAGTGTTATAAGTGATTTTGGACCAAATGACATAAGCAATATTAAGAAAAGACGGAAACAACCACTTCAAGAATGTAGCAAGATTCAAACTGAAAGTGGCAATTTAGGAGGACTACAAAATGGGGCTGGCTTGCGCCTTACCAGCATGCCCGACAAGTCGAGCCTCACAAAATACTTAATGAGGTATGTCACGTGCATGTCTCGACCCCAAGAGATCATCTTAGGCCCAAAATATGGCTAAGAGAAGATGTTCGACCTCAACCAAGCAAAGTACCAAATGGGATAGCTCCTCAGGTGCCCAAGTTTAGTGAGTGAAAGGATAACCCAATGTAGCTCTAAAACCCCTATGGGGAAGAATATAGGTCAATTACATTTATAAATACATAATGATACGGAGGAATAAGTTCATTCTAATACTCAAACTTGTAATGTGAGCCAATATCATATCAAATCTCATACACACATATTGGATGGTATCTATATCACACGTGAAAACATATAATTGAAACAAGATCTATGAAAAAAGTCATATGGATGTGAACAAAATCTCAAAATTTGAAATTAATGATAAAATAAAGTTTGAATGAATGTCCAAAAAGCAATAGAACAATGATAAATAATTTAGAAATTAATTAGAGTATGGAGATAATATATATTAATTAATTGACTATTTATCCATATGAATGGAGGTTGGTAAAGAGACCAAAATAGAAGACCAACTAACTTTTTCAAATAGGAGTAGTTAATAACTTACATTTCCTTCTTTCCAACCAACTAATCACAATTTTTAATTTAAATATTTATTAAACAAATCCCAAAAAAAGAAAAAAAAATAGTTTTGAGAAGATTTTCAAGGTCCCAAATTGATTTGATGGGGTCCCAACTCTCTTGAAAACTCTACAATATTTGATTTGGTTGTCACAAATTTTTCTATACATTTAGATAAAATCCATTTCTTTTTGATGTGATGAATATTTTGTGACATATATGTATGTATAGTGTTATTATTGTAAATGTCGGTATGTTATTTCAATTTATACACGTGAACTTTATTATGAATCATGTAAGGTCTATTTAATTCTTGGTACATGTGATTGCAATTTAAAGTATGTATTTTTTTAAGGTTATTTTTTAATCGTATGCTTAATTAATCTATGAAATAGGGTCACTATACCATTCAATTATTTATATATTGTCTTAATTTGCTTTATTCTAGTGGCTTATATGAAATGATGTATGGTTTTTCTCGTATGGAATTAGATTCTAGCTATAGTCCGTTGATTTTTTGATGAGCAACAACCTATAATTTGAGAAAAACAATTGGAGAATACGAGATTGAACCTCTACATAAGCTAAATTTAATGATAATTTTAAAAAAAAAAATAAAAAAACTACATTAGGTGATTTAAATTATATTTGTCATGATCATATGTTAAAATTGAATCTTCATATACATATTTCTATATATGTGAATTTAAGCATAATTCAATCGGTTAAAATATGTATTTTTTACCAATCAATCGTCGCCACCTTATGTATTATTGTCTTAAAAAGACAAATTGTGTAGGAACCATATGAGAATCTCTTTGTCTTGTATTTCTCACGAAACAACTGTTAAAGATTACATAAGGATGATGTTTTTTAATTCGACAATTGTGAGAGTTAACCCTAAACCCTAAAAAATATTAAAACATATTTGACTTAGTCTTTCTTTTTTAATATGAATTACTTTTATTGCATGGAAAAAGACATGAAAAATTTTCCTCACTTTGAAGATTAACACCATGATACATTTTAAGTCAAAAATTGGATGCTTCTTTAAACCCTAATATGGAACATATCTTATTGTTTAACCCTAATTAATTGTTCTAAAAGGTAGATAATTTTATGTAAAAAAAAAAAAACAAAGTAAATTAATAAATGAGCATTGAGGTTCCAAATTATGTATCATGGTGTTCTAGTTTTGAATATGTACCGAGTAATCATATGTTTGTTGATCGTATGTAAACGTGACCGAGAGATTCGACTCTAATTTTTACTTTTAAATATTATATTATATTATATTATCAACGGAACACATGACATATATATCTTCCAAAAAGGTTTCGAATAAGAGAATTTGAAGTCAAAATAAGCTAAGGAATTTTGCCAAAACTTGAATATGACAAGAAGAATCAATTAAGGGAAAACTCAAATCAATTATATGAGAGGGTTTGCTTTATTATTATTCACTATTGAATAGAACATGATGTGTGGGCTATGTTTTTTTGTATGCCTAAGCTTTTATGAGCAATATGAGAGGTTAAGGACAAAAGTGGTCATAACTATTTAAAATATATAATATTTATATTATTATTATTAATAATAATAATAATAATAATAATAATTAAGTGGAATAAAATTTGCCACATCTTTTCATGTGAAATTGTTGTCTAATATTAATTCTAATTTAGTTAGTGCCATGAACCCACATGCTATCAAACATTAGCCTTTGATTTCTATCACCCCTTAGATTAAACAAATATTATATATAATATGGTCTAAGCTTTGACATTTCCTAGGTCTGTCACACATTATAATCAGAGACCTTTGATGAAATCAAAAGGCCAAACAAACAAAAACCACCTTCTTTGATTTTAATCCATAGTTTATGAGTTCTTTTTTTTTATTATTATTATTTCTTCCAAAATTCAAAACATTTGAAATAAATTGGTATTTTGCAATTAATTATTTTATAGGGAAAAAATCATTTTTTACTACTAAAGAATTGTATTATTTAAAACTTGTTGATGCCAAATTTTGACCAAGGAAAAGCGTATTTGGCCCTCACATGATACTAACGATTGAATTTGTAATTTAGGGGAGAGAGAACTTGCAAACCAAAGAAAAAGGGCTTTGATGCCTAAGTCAGTAAGAGAATATATTATAGAATAGAGAAGAAGTCGGAAGTCTAGGTTACTTCATATTGAGTCATAATGAGGTGTATTTATAACAGGGGCCTATTTGATAGAGGGTTTATCTTTGTCCAACTAGGATTAGCATATGAGATTTCTAATCCTAGATAAGATGGGTCAGGGTGTGCCAAATGGGGAAGGTTGGCCTCGATCTATCTTGGCTCATCCTTGGTCGAGGTTGCGGCCGAAGAGGTTGGTTTGACTTTCGACCCATACCATCATTTTTTTCACTGCTCAAATGGGTCATAGCACACTCAGATCATTGAATAGAGAAGGTAGGCCACAACCTCGACAGAGCATCTTCCTCTGGCTATATCTTGGGTTTTTCTACTTTGGACTGAGGCAGGCGTAAAACATGACCCGTTGAGCATTTGGCAAGTATCGGTCTCGGCCTCGGCTGTTCATCGAGCTATGTCTTGGACTTAAAGTGTTACTTTAGGTCGGACATGAGTAAAACATGTTCCATTGAACATTTGGGAAGGGTCGGTCTCGACCTAGACTGCTAGCTTGGGCCCAGCTCAGATCAACTTCTTTTCTTAAACCCACTTCGACCTTTAATTCTCAAATTTGGCCTATATTATGTTTTTCTTAGTTTGTTATTTTTAAATGTTAATTATACATTTTGGTCCAAAATCATGTATAACAAAATTTAAAATTAATAATTATATCAATTAACATTTTAAATTTTTACCAACAAGATATTTTTTTTGTCTTTTGTTTTTCCTGGCTTGAATGAACCGTTGAAACATATGTTAAAATTTCTTTTTAAAACCATTAACTAGACACCTTTTGTTCGTGTATAAAAAGAACGTAATGAAATTAATGTAATATTAAAAATAAATGCTATAGAGTGAATTTAATAGTAGTTACTTCTAATTAATATGAGTTATTTTAGTTTCGTTTTTGTCTTTTTTTTTTTTTACTTTATTCCAAAAGAAATTCTATGATTTTTTAAGCCTGAAGTTTGGTAGGTTTTTTTTGAAGAAAAATTATCAAAAATGGAAAACTTTACAAAATATTTACACTTATAGAAAATTCAAGAATAATTATTTTTTTTTAGTGGTTTTTTTTAAAAGTGTAAATAGTTTGTTTTTTACTATATTAAAATATTTATAAAATATAATAAAATTGTAGATTCTATCTATTATTGATAAACTTTGTCTAGGATTTAGAGTTTAGAAGTCTATCAGTAACATTGATAGAAGTCTCTATTGTATTATTAATAAAATTTGAAATTTTGTTATATTTTATAAATATTTTGGTAAATTTTACTGTATTTGAAAATGTCTCTTTTTTTTATTTAGGTGAACTTTAATTTGATTTTTAATATAATCAAGGGAAAAGGTCTAAAGTACTCCCACAAAATTATGGTCCAAAAATTGACACAATAATTTGTTTGAAGTTTGAACGGATAAAAATGGATTTTATTTTTATTCCTAGATTATAATATATGCATTATGTATATGGTCTTCCCAGTTTAGGGAACATAAATACAAGATTTCATTTTTAAGAAACACAGTCCTACATGTATTTTAAATATAGCAAAATAAACTAAAATATTTACAAAATGCTGCAAAATTTCAACGTTATATATGATAACATTGATAGCAGTGTATTAGTGTTTAATACTGATAGAATCTCAAATTTGTTATCTTTTATAAGTATTTTCAACATTTTTTTCATTTACAATAATTTCTCTTTACTTACCATACAACTTGATTATAAAATTCAAAACTTAATCTAAACTCAAGAAGGGTGTAATCTTCCCAACATTAAAGCTAAATGTAACTAAAGAACTCAAAATATAAAAATGAAATCTAAAAAAAAAACACGTAAATATAGAAACTGTAAAAACAAATCGAAATGAAGTTTGAGATACACTTAATTCAACTCAACTTCATTTAGCGTGACTTGAATTTAATTCGATACATAAAATCGAAAAGAAGTCCATTTAAAAACCCTATGTTGAGGTAAAATAAGTGAAAGGAAGTGAGATTGAGGTATTTGAAAGGACGAATTTAACCTTAAGAATGGATAGGATATTTGTAAGAATGGGTGAGTTGCCCCCACGGACCGGTGGTTTGGTTTAATATCGTAAATCACGGTCAGGCAAAAGCCCAGTTGAAGTGTGGACCATTAGCCATTAGCCATTACCCATTACCCATTACCCACACCCTGGCCCTATGAGGATCCATTTTTCTCCAAACGGGACCATATCTTTTCCAATTCTCTTGGGGTCTGTCTATTACTCCAACTTGTGTGGTCACTGAAACCCTTTCATTGGACCACCCTCACCCACTTGACTTACCACTTACCTATTCCTCGTCGTAGTCGAAGTCGTAGAGATATGTAGAGGGTTGTTATCTTTGTTAAATAGTACTCTTACATTTTTAACCATATTATTACGAGTTTTTTATCATTTTTTTTTAGGATATGTAGAGAGTGAGAATCTAATCTCTAACTTTAAGGTATGTTAATAATGTCAATTTTTAACTTTTAAATGATTGAGTTTACGAGAGGATTTTCATTCTTAAAAATAAACATGTATTAATCATAAATTTGAAGTACAAATACTTATCTGCCATGCTCTTAAAATTGCAACAAATACATAACACTGTTCACTCTTATTTCTCTCGCTTCTAATTTATTCATTGGACATCACTGATTTGAGCTACACAACATTTCAGTTAGGTTATTATATCTTAGAGAGAACAAATTGAAAAATATTTGTTACGCCTGTGGTTGTTGTATACTGAAATACAATACATATCATATAAGGCTTGAATCTTCTTAAAGAAAGTGAGATACTTGTTCCTAAACATAATTGTTTACATGTTTGTTCTTCAATATTTACTCCAACTTTCTCTATTATTTGTAATTCTCCCAATTCTTAAAATTATACCCTTACGTAAATCATGTTAATATAGAATCTTTGAGTGTCAAAGAAAGAAGTTGCTAAAATCTCTAAATTATAAAGTCACGTGGAGCATGATTTGAGTTTATTGGATTGTCAGTGTACCGATCCAAAACAACAAAGCTATAATAGCAAATTTTATCATTAAATCTAGATAAGGTCAACCAATAGATGACTATGTTGTTTTCTATTGAGAAAAAAAAAAACTTGAGCGCAGTTCTATTGCATCCATCCATTATGCATATCTTCTGCTACACCCAACTAAAAGTTGCCACTTGAAAATTTAATTTTTTAAAAAGAAAAAACTAATAAAAAATTTTAATGTATGTAGGTAAAGGGGTATTATTGTAATTTAAGAAATGCAAATGCTTATATCTAAGATGAATAATATCATATGGTTGTGATAGATTTAGCATTCATTTGCATTGTTTTAGAGTAAGAAAATTCAATGTTTTATTGGCTCTATAACACTCGTTTATGATTGTTAAAGAGAATCTTTGAACAGTTAATTTCACCCACCACGTGTTTGTCAAAATGCCAAACTGAAAAAACTCTCTAATTCTTGGTAACTTCAATCATTAATTAAACAAACCTTCAATTTAGTTTTCAATTCAAAAACTAATGAAGACCCACTTGTAAAAGAAAATTAAAATGAAGAAATAAAACATTTGCTTATGAAGATGGATTTGTGACATAGGAGACCCACTTATGCAATTAATGTGTGATATTATGAAATGATGACGCTACTTTGGGGACATTGAATCTAAAATGGCTTAGTTTCCAACTATATATGTCACCTACCATTAGCCCCAATTAACTCAATTATTTACAAATATGTCACCTACCATTTACAAATATTACATCATTGAAAAACATTTGCATTTTGTTAAATATTTTAAGCAGTTTTGTTACTTATAACAATTTTCCTTTAATATGAGATGATTAATAAGGTGAATATATATATGCATAGTCATATTCAAGGTAATAGAAGGATCCGTTGCAAATATAACCATTAGGCTCAAAGTAGTAGTAGATATAGCACAATGCAAAAAGAAAATATTTAGGTGGATCTTAGGCAACACCTATCTTTGTGTATCCTACCAAATTGTCTAATCATAACTTATCATGTTATATGACAATTTTTTTTTTACTTCTTTTTTATATTTTAATTAATTTTTTATGTGTGATGAGAGTGGGATGCATAGATATAGATGCCGCTCGAAATGCGTTTAAGTATTACTCGTGTAATAAATTTTGCAAATATACTGAAATTTAGTTCTACCTTAGAATGTACGGAGTAATAGATCATATAACTAATAAGTACATCGATGATAGAAACTAACGTTAGGTTATTTTTACAATTCTTTTAAAACGTTGTTATACACCGACTATTCAAATTTGGACAAACTATTTTTCAATTTTTCATTATTTATGAAATTGGACCCATGCCCAATTTTAATTGAGTCGATTTTTCTTGTACTATTTATAAAAAAACAAAACTTTAGGTACCCTAAAGAGATTTCATGGACCCATTCTCAAAAGATTTTTCATCTCAACCTTCCTCCCTCTCACTTAATTTTTAAAAAAAATAAAAAATAAAAAAAATCTAAGAACTGGTATGAAAACTTCAACCCCAATATTTCATTTTTATTTATTTATATTTGTGACGTTTTTTATTATTATTATTATTATTATTATTATTGTTATTATTATTGTTATTATTATTATATTTTGTTTGTATGGTATGATGAAAATGTTGATTCGAAAATATGAAAATATCAAGAAAAAAAATTAAAGTGGGGCATATAATATATAACTGATAAAATTTTAGATAAAAAAGGGCATTCGAGCTTTTAAACATAAAAAAAAAAAAAAAAATTAAAATGATTTGGGTGTTAATCAAAATTACTTTTATAGTAAAACTATGTTTAACTAAAACTAATGAGTTTAAGATGTCTACAAAATTAGTAGATGAATTAAAGAAATTGAATCGAGAGTAAAAATTGCAATACTTATTTAAGTTTATAGTCCAATTTAAAATAATTAATCTATACAACTTAATCAATTTATGGTTAAATTTGATTTTAATCTTTTTTTTTTTTTTTTTTTGTATTTTAGTTTTTCCCCTCAATATCTTCAATTTCATGTTTTAAATTTATTTAGATATTTTATTCTTAATTTTTTTTGTACAATTAAGTCATTTTTTTCTGATAGTTATGAAAACAAAAGTAATTTGAGATCCGGGCCCAACGTGCAATTTGTACTAAAGCCCACAACAAATATTGTGTATTAAATGGGCTTAAATTGGGCCACTCCTTCAATTACTAACAGCCCAGGTTGTCCATTGACTCTACTCTCTCTCTAAATTTTAAACACATTCAAAGCATCTTCCATAATTTGTAGGAATATGTTCTCTTGAAAGCAATCAATTGTAGAATATGTGCATATACATGAGCATAATTCATAAATTATTATTTTTTTAAAAAAAAAAATAAACTAACATAAATTATATGTTTTTACCGAACAACACAAACTTAAATCGTTCTATCTCCAATTAGGGGTGCTTAAATGACTGAAACAATCCAAATTATCTAACCCAAAATATAAGAATTGAGTGGAGTTAAACTTTATCTATCTTTGTTAGATTGAATTGATCTTTTTCTATTTTTTGTCGTGTTGGATTTGGACGTGGGTTGACTACAAAAATTTGGGTTGACCGAACCCAACTTGAATTATACATATGTGTGCACGTGCGTGATTAAAATTTAATTAAAAAAGAAAAAGAAAAGTTATAACTCTAAACCCAACCAAAGTCAACCCAATCAAACTTGAATTTTAAGGGTTTGATTGAGTTGGATTGGAAACTTTATTTGAGTCTTTTGGGTTGTCATCAACCCAACCAACCTAAACATTTGGATTGGTTCAAAAACTAGGCAACCTATGTACACGCCCACATTCAAGTGTTGTTTTAAACAAAATGACAAATTTCAAAAATAACCCTTAAAGCATGCTGGTGGTTACAATTACACACTCAAACTTGCGATAATAACAATTGGGCTCCTAAACATCTAAAAATGTTAAAATTTGATCCTCAAACTTAGATGCACAAATAATAAAAATTGAAACATCAAACTTATATAATCAATACAGTTATACATGTAAGTTTTAGGGTCCAATTTTAGAACTTGGATAAGTTCGAGAGCTTAATTTTAATTTTGAAAGTTCAATGGTATGATTGCAACTACCATCATATTTTAAGGATATTTTTTTCCATTTGCCCTTTAAAGAATTAGCTTATATTTGTTCTAAAGACCCATTTGGATTGGTTTAAGAAAAAAATATTTTTCATAAAAAGAAAAAAGAAAAAAACTCGTTCTTATTTAAACTCTTTTGACAAACGTGTTAAAAATACACTTCAAAGTCTAATTTGAGTGGTTGTCGAACACTCTATTTTTTTTTTCAAAATGACATATTTTTTAAATTAAACACATAAAATGTATGTCAAACACTAGAAATTATCACAAATGTATGGTACCAAATATTAAATTATAAAACATTAGTAGTGATGTAAAAATGAAGCACAACGAAAACAAGAACGTTGAAAAAATATAATATTAAAATAAACATATAATAGATTAAGAAATTAAGAAAATATAAAATTTTCCAAAAAATTTTCATTATCTCAAATTTATTTTGAATTTCAACCCATATGTGTCTTATAAAGCTCACCAAACAAGGGCCGAACCACATAGGGGCAATTGGGGCACATGCTCCCTCGACTTTTCGCTTATTATATTATTAACATAAAATTTACATACTTGTTAAATATATATATATATATATACACAAAATCTAACAAATGATCAAATTATGTTGGTAGCTCAGTGGTAAATGGTGGTAGGTTTGAATCTTTTATACCACGTTTTTATGGGTACGACAGCAACTCCTAAAGTTTTAATTAAAGAAAAAAGCTTTGTAACTAAAAAAATAGCACATTCTATTTTAAATACATATATTTGTTTCGTTATTTATTCTACCGTTATTTCAAAACTAAATTCAAGTTAGTACTAGTTTAATTCTTAGTTTCTAAAATTGTGATTAATAAAATATTTGAAATTAAGTTCAAAATTAAATATGAAATAAGATAGGATTGGAGAATATATTTTACTTTTATTTGAAAAAAATTACATAGTCAATTCCATATCAAATCTTACCAGATGGGAGAATCTGTTACAAGCTTGAACGATGTTCTTCATGTATTTCCTTTGAAGGTTGATTCACACCTGAGCTCTACCTTTTTTCCCACACCGGCGTCACACATGGTCAAGTCTTCAACGGCGCAAAAGTAACTTTAAGATGGTGAAACCCTAAATCTATTGATTAGGAAAGAGGTGGAAAAAAAAATTGTGCGATGTTTTGGGCTTTTAGCCTTTGGCTTCGAAATTTGCTCCCAAAAGTCTTTTCTTTTTTATTGAGATTTGCGACGTAATCATATTTTCGTTGCAACCAACGACGTTTTATATTTTCACCTCAAATAAGTTGTGACGATTAACTCCTTTATCACAACCACTTTGATGAATGATTTATTTGGCCACATGTTTGGACGATTTACGATTTCGTTGCAAATTTAGAGACGAAATATAATTTTTGTCACTGAACGTGAGACAATTTATAAATTGTCACTAAGTTTTGCCACTAAAGGGTGGAAGTGTACCCCCTAACTTGGAGTGGTAGCTACGGCCGTGCCATCAGGTAAAAAAACATGAATGAGTTGGATTACATGAAATAGATGGATGGCACATGATCAACACATGTGACAATGAAAAAATATTGTATAGCTTTAGACACCAAACATAATAAAATAAGACATGTTTAATAATATTTATAATAAGTAGATATTATTAAAAAGGCAGATTTTAGCATATTCGAATTAGATTCTTATCTCATTATATAATTTTGAGTACAAAGTGTTAAGAAAATCAAAATTTTGATTATAAATAAATGAGTAATAAAACCTTTGAAAGTCAAAGTCAAAATTAAGCAAAATTGTTGTATTTATTTGTATGTAATGCGAATTGTGAGGGGTTTGGTTTCTCCAACTAAACAACAAGAATTAGGAACGCCAGCTAAACATACTCGTCGTTTATTGGAGGAATGAGAATGACACGTGTCGCTATCTGTCTTTACAACTAACGAAGCTACCCTGCACCCGCTGTGGCATAGTAAACCCCCCCCCCCCCCAAAAAAAAAAAAGTTAAAAAATAAAATAAACAATTTAATTTTCACGTGCTTGTCGCATGCGCCAACACGAAATTTCTAGGAAAAACTACATATAGGACACGTGTCACATTCAAGTAGAAAATTACGGTGAAACAGCATGCACGTGATAATGTCTTCAAAAAGTTCAAAAAAAGTATTAAAGAAATCTATTTTATGACGTGTCAAGATTATACTGGATAAGTAGGGGGTTATGATGGAACGGCATGCAGAAGATAGCTTCTCTGAGTGTGATGGAGGAATATCAAATTTATGATATATGTAAATTATGATTTGAAAGATTTATAAAAAAGCGTTGGACTTGGACTTGCGTGCCTCTCACGAGACGTACACTCCTCTTGTCGTCAACCATTATTTTCCATTTCATTTAAATTATGTTATTCTCAATCTCAAATATAGCAAGAAAGAAATATGAATATAAATATTAAATATGGTTAATATTTATATATATATTTTAAAACATTATGAGTGGATTTTGAACTTTTCATCTTAACAGAATTTGAAATAATACATATCAATTAGCATTGAGTTATATTAACTTAAAGTTAATAAAAAAAATCCATCATTTCAATTGGATTGAGTTGGATTCAAATATATGAAAAATTTTACGGGTTGGGTTCAGTTATTGGTTCACATGAAATAACTCAAATCAACTTGGATTTAGTATTAACTTTTTTAAAAAATTACTGTAAATGATAAAATTACTGAAAGTATTTACAAAATGTAGCAAAAATTGAGATTCAATCAATATATGAAATTTGTTATTGATAGAATCTAAAATTTTGCTACATGTTGTAAATATTTTGATTCATTTTGCTATATTTGAAGATGCTTTTCAACTTTAATATATATACTTATTTACTTATAATATCATTATATATATCGAAATTGATTTGTAATTCTTAATTCAATAATATGAAAATAATTAGATTGAATTTTTAGGTAATAATATTTTACATATTTTTAAAAGTAATAGTTTCAACAAATGATTCGAATGACGTGAACCAATCCAACTTAAATATTTCAATATTGAGTTGAATCGAGTTAATAAAAATCATTTGAATCGAAGAAACATACAAGACGAACAATTAATTTTGATCTAAAAAGTTTAAATTCAATTCAATTCATCCCTATTGTATCCATATTAGTAACAAATGGGGATGAGGAAGTTGCGTTTTTTGTTTTTTCCTTTATTTTTTCAGGCAAGGGGCATTATTTTAGAAATATTGCAAATGATTTGATTATATATCAATTTCCATATATTGGAAACAAAAATATCCTACCTTCTTTTAACTTTAAAATAAGGAATTCCCAGTTTTAAATTAAACACCATATGTTAAAACTATATTTAAATGGGCAATTCCAACTGTAATTTAATTTTACATGAAATAGTATTGGATGATTTATCATCTAAAATATAAATGTAAATGTTGCAAAATCAAAATACGTGTATATCATCCATTGGTTATCAAAATTTCAGTGACATCATGGTTGATTACTAATCAATTTTATTTAACTAAGTCTCTTTCATAATTCTATTTTTTTTTTTTGTTTTTTTTTGAGTAGAAACATAAAAATGATGAGAGGCCAAACTCTAAAAATAAACAGAGCTCCAACTATATACAGATTGATAATTCAGTTTGGTGTAATATTACCTACATGTAAGAACAGTTTGTTCGATTAAAATAAACTTTACTAATAAAAGATTAAGTGTTTATAATATGTCGTATTTATCTGTTAGATATTTTCTATTACAACAAAATCGAAAAAAACAATAACAACAAAATTGAGTCACATTAAACATAAAATTCGATTAAGTATATAATATATCACATATTAAAATTGGATATGTAATTTTATCTATGAGTGTATGTGTGTGATATACATACAGGGTGAGATGCTTGTACTTGTTGGGGCCGGCCACGAAAGTATGTAACCTAAACAACCGGTAAAAGTGGACTATAAAGCACAGCTCTACCCCACACGTCTTTAAACGCCAAACAGCCACGTGTCCGTTCTTATCCGTTCACAGTTTCTCCCTTTTTAAAATCCCACCCAAAGGGAAAGGGTACACCAAAAAAGCAACACCCAATTTCCACTCTCTCTCTCTCTCTCTCTCTTACAACCACTTTCCGATCATCTCTCTCTCTCTATAATGGCCACTAATCTCCTCACCTTTTCCCCTGCCGGCATCCGTGCCTGCGCCTCCTCCGACCATAACCGCCGCAAAACCTCCTCCTCTTCAAACTGGTGGGCCCCGGTCTTCGGCTGGTCCTCCGAACCCGACTATATCGACTCCGGCAACAAGGCCGAACCTCAGAACCTCGCCGGCGGTGCTTCCAAACCGGATCTGGAGAGGAAATCCGTTAGGGGTCGATATTCTCCAGGCTCCTTCACGGAAGCGAAGGCTCGACAGCTGCGAATGATGACGACGGAAACAGAGTCGTTTCACGACGTTATGTACCACTCGGCCATCGCATCTCGTCTGGCTTCCGACTTCAAAAGTCACGGCGATTCCTGATCAGGCGGCTGCCGATCCCTCTCATCTACTCCTTTGTAATTATGTATGTTGAATTTTGTATAAATTAATTGCAAATTTCAGGAATTAAAGAGCTGTAAACTGTTATTACTATTATTATATTTGGTTCTGATCTTTAATCGTCGGTTTTGTTGAAGGTGAAGATGTTGGTATTAAAAAATTGGGGTTATTTTGTCTTTTCTTTTCTTTAAAACAAAAAAATGGGGTTAATTAGTGACTAAGCATATATAAAATTTAATGTATTAAAATAAGTTTTTTGATTTGAATTATTTAATGGTGGATTTAGTTGAAAATTGGGGTCCGGAGTGCCCACCATGACGTGACATTGAAGGAACACACTATTAAATAAGTGATTAATTTGTGGTTATGTGATGTAAGCAGTGATCAGGAATTTGATTAGGAGGGTACGACAATTTGAGGGGGTGCTAATTAACCTAATTACTTAGCCAACTTTATTAGGTTGTGATCCAAACAACATTATTATTTTTATATTATAATGTATTACCAAATAATAATTACACAAATTTCTAACGTAAAACAAATTCTTAGTCAACTTATATTCAATCTAACGGTTAATGAGTCAGTACAATTTTTATCCTTATAAAACATGTGGCTAAATTACAAAAATTCCCATTTTGTTTGTGTAAAAAATGTTTGACTTTTAATAATTAAAAAAAAAAAAGGTTCTAAATTGGTCAAGAAGATTTTTTTTTTTTTGTTTAAAAAATACATTGATCTAATTTTTATACGAAAATTTTGTGGACCCAAAATAGAAACAAATAATTTAAGTTAAAACAAATTTCACCAAATTTTAAATTAAAATTTTCTACCTAAAACAATAATAACAAAAATGTATGTTATGATTAACACTTAACTTCGTTTGAGTTCTAAAATCACTTTTATTATTCTTTTTATTCTTATTAGCATCAATATATCTTACTAAATTGTACGGTCTTATTTATTTGTTTGTTTCTATTGAAGAAGAGTCGAAAAAGAAAGAGATAAGAAAATTATATAAAAACAAGACGGTTTTAACCACTTGTGTTATATAACGAGGTATTTTTTTCTTTTTTTTTTGTTTTAAAAATAATTTTAAAACATTTTAAAGTTTAAGGGTATTTGCAAGAGTTTAGTGTGTTAATAGCCAATTCATTTTTCTTTATTTGACTAGTTATTGTTTTACAATTATTTTATTTGATTAGTTTTTTTAAAATTTTTAAAAAAATTGTAACATTTTGTGAAATTTTATGTTTAATAGAAAATTGGTGTAAATTTTAGTTTAAAAAGAGTATTTTTTTAAAAAACTTTTTTTTTTAAGTTTAAAGGTATTCATGAAACTTTTCAATAGTAGGAGGTATTTTTGAAACAAAACTTTACCTATTTCTATCCAAAACTAACGGTAAAAATATTTTATAACCTTTTTCGAAAATTTGATGACATTTTGAAAATTTTAAAAGTTTATGACCATTTTTAACACAAACTTGCAATGTTTAGGGACATTTTTTTATAATTTAACCTAAACATTTTGAATAATTATTTGGAATTGCAACTCTATTTTAATTGAATCTAATGGTTTTCAACGAGATTCTAAGGTTTTTAGGTAGATAATAGATAATTTGAAAAGTTTAAATAAAAATAAAGTTGTTTTTAGGTAGATACATGTTTGGTAGGGATTTGATTCTAATTTTAAATTATTTGTAGTTACTTACCATATATTAGTTGGCAATAAGTTTTTGTTTAGTTATTATTAATTAATTTATTAACATGTTTTATACTAAAAAATTATATAATTATTGTTTTTAAGTATTTATAATTTATAGAATACATTCAAAATGGTCCAAAAAGATTTTCCATCTAAGCCACTTTTAATATAGTTAAAATAATAATAATAAAAAAAATACAGTAAAAATATATACGTTGTTACGAATACTTTTAGAGTAACACCATAATCGACATCAATCAAAGACAAAAATACGAGAAAATAAGAAATAATAAAAAAAAAGATTTGGGTCAAAAGCAATATTTTAAAACCCAAATAAGCATAAAAAAGGACAGGTCGAGATTGAGCCTAACAAAATACCTAATGCGTGAATGTCCGGTGCATGCCCTGACTCAAGGGACTGCCTTAGGTCGAAAATGTAGCAAAGAGAGGATGCTCGACCCAAGACAAACCCTGGCAAAATGCCAAATGTGACACGACCCATCGTAATGAATTTGGATAATATTAATGCAACTTTGAAATCTTATTGGAAACTAGGAAGCACAAACACTAACATGGATACGAGATACAAATACGATAGGATATGACAATACGTTAATTGGTAAAAAAACTAAGATAATGATACGTTTGAAAATATGTTTTTTTTCTTTTTAAAAAATCTAAAATATAGATAAATTTAACATAAAGATACTAAATGTAATTCACTAAATCCATGAAAAATCATAAAAATGTCAAATTAATAACAATAGTACGAAATACAATACAAACATTGAAGTACAATAGAAAAAAAAACCAACATCAAAATTACGGAAGCACATAATCAATAAAATACAATAGAAAAGAGACACAAATTGATAGAGAGGAGAAGAAGATTAGAGTAAAAGTATGATGATAAACAAATAATTTTCTTCGTTAAATTGTTGAAGATATTCAAAGAGGGTTACCTTTTAGAACACATTGTGTGACCTCAAATGTGATGATAACGATTAGGTAATTCTAAGATTTGGTTTTTTTTTTTTTTGTCATTTTAGTTTTGGACAGAGAAATTAGCTTTCTAAATAGGTTTTTTTTTTTTTTTGTTTTAAGTTAATAAATATTAGATGAGTTGCTTATCTTTCTTTCTTTAAAAAAATGGCAGCACAAAAATAAATATGTTATCATAAAAATAGATACGTACTTGAGAAGTATCGATATCCCATACGTATATGATATAAATTCTTTACCTCACATTAAGTATTTGTGCTTAATAAATTGGGAAGGATCTAGGATCAAGTGGTCAACTATATATTGTAAATGCATCATGGTAACTTTATGATGAGTAAGAAATCTAATATTCAAACTATTTATCTGTTACACATATTCATATTATAATTTAAGCATCGATGTTTATCAATGTTATGATGACATGCCTTTTATGGTTTGAATATTGGGGTTAACATATGTTATCTTTTATCATATATCATTTATTTTAATTAATCCATTGAAATTTTTGAAAATTGGAAGTTCAAAATAACAAGGTTAGGAATACGTTTTGTTGATGTGAAATTTTAGCTTAGGAAAAACTCACCTGACCTTCACGTGACATCAACGATAAATGTGAAATTTAGAGAAAAAATGACCTGCAAATCGAATAAAAATGACTTCGATGCCCAAGTCAGTAAGAGAATTATATTTTAAAAAATAATTTATAACTTTTCAGTCACATTCTTCTATGCGTGTTTCACCTATTTTATAGGCTTCTTCTACTCTTAATCTTCATCGAAATAGGAATATCTCATTCTTCGTAGAACAAGGATTTTAGACTATTTTTGGGTTCAACCTCGATTGGGAATAGATCGAGACGTGCAACACGAGGTTCTCTGGAATCCTTATGGGCTCATAATCAACTTGGACTGAGTGAGTCAAATTGCTACTGCTCCTGAACTCGAGCTCGCTTCAGCCAAGGGCGAGTAGGATGAGGTGACCAAGCCCATATATGCTCCCTATTACTTAATTATTAAATACTCATTTTGCCCTTCGATTTGAATTATCCCATAACACGTTCATAACCTAAAACTAATAACAATTTCGCACACAATTTTATTAGAAAAGGCCATACCAATTATCACTAAATTAAGCTCAACTAGACATTTTATTTTCTCATCTATCTATATAATTAATGCTATTATATTTTTTTGATATGTTTAATGTGTTTTTAATTGAAAAATTGTCAAAAATAGTAAAATGAACAAAATAATTACACATTCATAGAAAAACCAAGGACAATGAATTTTTGTCTTGCAGTAGTTTTAAATAATTTATTTATTTTTTGTTATTTTTGAAAACCCCTTTTATCTTTTTTATAATGAAGTTAAAAAATTGGTGAAAAATAACTTTATTTATTTATTTTACCAATAACATCATTTTGAAAAAATGTTAAAGGAGATTTTCTCAATCTATATAGGGAAGAAGATTATTTTAGACAATTTACAAAGAATTATCCCATTTATTTAAATTGTAAAAACCATTTATTTTCATTTTTTCCCTGGGGGTGAGAAAATGGTAAAAACAGCGCTCAAAATTTAAAAAACTCACAACATTCAATTCCACGAAGAAAAACAACGATGGAGCGTGATCCGACTACTGATCCAACGGTCAGAAAAATAGCGTGAGTTGAAAGCCACTACAGCTTACCCTATAAACCCTCGTCTTCAACTCTCAAACCCATTTTTAACCTAAATCGCCGATTTCCAACCCAATGGTGATTCCTCTCTTCTACTCTCTCTTCTTCACCCCCCCTTTTCTCTTTCTCACTATTTCTTCATTCTGTTTCCTTTTTAATTTCCTAGGCTTTGCCGGACCAGAAGACTGTTGATTATCCTAGTTTCAAGCTTGTCATTGTTGGTGATGGTGGCACTGGTACGTTCTTTGCTTCTCGGTAGTATTATTTTTAAATTGGAGATTGAACAACAAAGCTTATCACTTTAAACTGTGTTAATGCCGTTGATTTGAACAAAGATTGATGGGGGATTGGATTCTTTTTCTGAGAAGAAAACTTGTATTTGGTTTATTAGGGTTTTAATCCGTTTGATAGCACCCGATTGTCGATGTGATGGGTATTCTTGATTAATTCTTTTAAGTGCATGCCACTTACTTTGTGTTTTTGGCTGAGATAATTTAAACATGAAATTCGTCATTCTTCGTTATTCTTTGTTGATTGTCTATTAAAACTCAAGTTCTTGAGATTGCCTGGTAAATGAGGATTTTGAAACGGTTGCAACGGAAAAGAAAAGAAAAGAAAGAAAGAGAGAAAGAGAGGTTTCGAATTTTCCGAACATTAGGTTTTGTTCATCCAGGTAGATTTCCATTGTTTGATTTGCTTCAGTTTGAAGGCCCTTCCTTCGTTGAGATGGATTCATCTAATACTTAACAAAGCTTCAACTTACGGGTATGACTGGATCATTTATGTTATGTTTGCTCAGGGAAAACAACATTTGTGAAAAGACATCTCACAGGGGAGTTCGAAAAGAAATACGAACGTAAGCATTTTTGCTATCCCCCCCAATTTTTTGGATTTTAGTTAAAATTAATAAACAACTTATAAGTTTGGGTTTGGCCTACTATTGTTTCTTATGAACTTAGCAACCATTGGAGTGGAAGTGCACCCTTTGGACTTCTTCACAAATTGTGGAAAAATTAGATTTTATTGCTGGGACACTGCTGGACAGGAGAAGTTCGGTGGCTTACGGGATGGCTACTAGTAAGTTCAATAATTAGTTCTTCTATTCTTTCGAATGTATTTTTATGCTCCCAAGTTTAAATATTCCCAGTTGTACTTTGTTGTTGCACTTGCACATTTTCCTCATTTCTATAGGGGAGCTCGTTTCCTTCTTGCAACAATGCTAAATTTTCTATTTTCTTTTGTACATCTATTTGATCTGATAGATTATTTTATCTTCACAACCTTGTTATGCCTTGATGATATTATTTTTACGATGCCTTTCAATTAAGTTAATTACTGTTCTGGTTTCAATTTCCTCCTACTGATGAAATTCCTTATTTTGTGTCTTAATTCATGATTGCAGTATCCATGGGCAATGTGCAATCATCATGTTTGATGTTACTGCTAGATTGACATACAAAAATGTTCCTACATGGCATCGTGATCTTTGCAGGTAATTTAACATTTGTTTGTAGGAAACTGAGTTGTTGCAACATCAGGGCACTCTTTTGCAAGCTGCCTACCATCTGATGACTTATTAATAACCTGCAGGGTGTGTGAGAATATTCCGATCGTTCTTTGTGGAAACAAGGTGGATGTTAAAAACAGGCAGGTCAAGGCCAAGCAAGTCACATTCCACAGAAAGAAGAACCTACAGTACTATGAAATATCTGCAAAGAGTAACTACAACTTTGAAAAACCATTCCTGTATTTGGCCAGGAAATTAGCTGGGTAAATCTATTTTCCGGTTTACTTTGTATTAGTTTTTTCTTAAATTTGGAACATTCATGACAAAGGACTTCATTTTCTTATGGTGATTCAGGGATCCTAACATTCATTTTGTGGAGTCTCCAGCTCTGGCTCCTCCTGAAGTACACATAGACTTGGCTGTCCAGCAACAGTGAGACATCCTCATCCTAAGTCATTACTAGTGAAACCATTCACGTTCTTTGGAGTAACCCATTTCTACATGTTTATTTTCTGCAGGCATGAAGCTGAATTGGTAGCAGCTGCTAGTCAACCTCTTCCCGATGACGACGATGATGCTTTTGACTAAAACTGGTTGATCATCTGGTGAAGTTGCCCTTTGCATATCTATTTTAAGTGGGATTTTTTTTTCTCCTTTCTAGGATTAACAGAAGGGAATAGGTGTGCAGGGTATGGGTGAGGATTGAAACTTGAATTTTGGAAACGTTAGTTTTCTTCCTCTTGGATAAAAGAAAATTGTTGTGTAGATGGTGGGTTTTCTGTTGGTGAGATTCTCTATCAATTATAATAGAGCCACATGGCCTTTGATGAAAGTTCATCACGCAGAAATATTTCTAATGAGTGTTTCACTATTTTATTTGTGTTTATTGTTCCCTTATTTCTTCCCTGGGATAATCTTTTGCTGTGACACACGTTTGCGAACTATGTCCATTGGACTTGTATTGCATTTTGGTGACTTGTTCTTAAGAAAAATGGGTTTAATGAGAGGTGTTGAATGCTTGATGAAGAATTTTGATGGTTATCAAAACTTTAGGAATTGGGTTTATGGTTGACGTTGAGATAAAATAGGATGATCATTGTGTTTTTTGTGGGTTCTGGGTATTCTTGGACGAGTAAAGTTAAAGCGAAGCTATAGATCCAAGATCGATGAAAAGTGATTGAATTGGGTTAAGTACTTTTACTATTAGGAGTTGTATTGAATATCATAATCGTCTTCTAATCAAAATATATTGGTGTTTCAATGTTATCATATGACAAATTAAAGTTAAGTTATTTGTTAGTTGATGAGACTTTGTTTTCAATTTAGTTTATTCTATGTTTGAAGAGCCATTAAGTTATACCCACCAAGAACCATTTATTATATCTTAATTTGGATTAATTTTTTGAGTTGAGTTGATGTTTAGAGCAAAGTATACAAAAATTTAAAAAGATCTAGCATAATTAGGATTCTATTCTCATTGAAGCCTCTAAGTCAGGCAAACATTCTTGTGCGGAGGAGGAAGAGGAAGAGGAAGAGGAAAGGTGGAGGGAAAGAGAGATGTGAGAGAATCTTTAATTTTATATTTTGAGTGTATCTCGAACATTAATTCATCCTTATGTATTCTTTTTCAATATTTACATAAAAAATATTAAAAATTTATAAAAAGAGAAAAAAGAAAATTAAATTTATCACATGATTAGACAATTTGATGAGTCATGTGAGAGATGTACAACAAGTATTTTTCAAAACAGATTTATTACAAAGTTTCATTAAACTTTACAAACTTATATTTCAAGAATTTGTTACATCTACAAGTCCGGTTTCATGAAAAATTGCCAAAAATAGGACAAAATTTTCGGAATTAAATGAGGTGAAAAATCAAACACGTTAAAATATTACAAAAAATTTGAACATTACAATTTCCACGTGTGTAAAATCATTAACACAAGTATAAAAATTGATTTGGAGATGGATATTACAACTTTTGAATTTGGGAGATATTCAAAATGTCTACAAGATAAAAGGCAGTAGCTACCTAAATTACCAAAAACAAGTATAGAATTCCAAGGCAACACAACCTGGCAAATAACAATAGACGAATGAAATAAAAATACAAATAGATAATTTACTTTCACACATTAACGTATCATACCTACCAACAGAACCTGAATCACTAGAATTTGCAAATTAGGGAGTAATACATGGTTATTTGGAAGTTGGGAAGAAGCTTCAAAAGAAAAGCACTGTGAAATAATTCTCTAAATCAGACCAAAAAAGTTAAAAAGGAAAAAAAAACAATCAATCTAACAACAAAATCTACATCAATTTCTCTATTCCGAGTCTTCTTTCACTATTTTAATGGAGGATTAGTCAACCAGATCAATCACCACTGCCATCGCCAATAAGCAATCGTGTTCTAAAAAGTAGAAATTTAATCCCTTAGAATACCCAAAGTCGCTTATGCTTCTCGTCGTCGCTGTTCAAAATCATAGATGCTCTCATGTAAGCCGTTGTTCGTCTTAGCCACTAGTCAAAGTCACAACAGTCTGTGTGTATTGAGAAAAAACACCAGTGAAGGGCTAGATGTCACGATCCTAACTCCTCGACCGTGCGGCACCATGACATTTACTCAATCATGGTCAGCCTAAAGGCTATCTCTAGCCCATATATAATTTTCCTCGAGTCTTTTCTCCGACCGGACCCTTAGGCAAGGTTCTCTCTAAGCATCATCTTGATGAGTCTTACGCGGAAGCATCTTTTCATTCGATA
>JBBPDJ010000008.1:10082647-10097531 GCA_037974625.1 Cucumis cinereus | reverse complement strand
GATGTATCGTCCTCCTCGATCACATCGTGGCCCGCTCTCGTGGCCCTTTCTTCGACCAGTGTCGACGTGCTTGCTTAAGCCCGTCGAGGTGCTTCTTCTTCATGTCGACATGTTATCTCACACATGTCGAGGTATTTTGCTTGGGCGAATGTCACATCCTACATTCTTATTTGTAGGATTGTGACACTAGACATGGGGGGAAGAAGAACAGGGAGTGAGGGGTTGACATGAGAAGTTGAAATTTAGGCTTTTTTTTTTTTTTCCTAATAAGAGGCAATTTCGACTGTTCATATCCTCAAAGGTCCCAAAAGCTTTTAAATTTAAAATCCATCCCAAAACTCTTTACACCCCTAAGTTTGTCTTATTTCTGGCAATTTCTCAAGTTTCAAACCAAGAGAATATAGAAAATACAATATTCAAAATCAAAGGAAGAAAGTTAATACAAACAATATAACTTACTTCGAAAGGAGACTAGGGAAATATTGCTCAAAATTTAGGAATAAAAGGAATTAACGGAATTGTTAAGTTAAGAAACATTAATGAAACGAGAAACATTGTTATGATGGGATTGTGAGGGACCTATAAGATTGGAAGTCGAAAGTGACTTAGAAAGATACGAAGATATCTATTTTATGATGGCATTCTATTCATCAAAGATTCACACCTCAATACATTTTTTCTTGAATAACCATAATACCAAAATGCAATGTCATGTATGCCAAAGGATATACGTGGGTTAATAACAACGAAATGTGCGGTTCAAATCTCTTTGCCTCCAATTGTACTGTAAAAATGCAATGTCATTTTGGAGTCCAATGGACGCTGTTAGCACCAAAAGATAACCCCGAAAGATGAAGAAAAGGGAAACCAAACACAAATCAATAAGTGGGACAATCAGATAGAGAAATTTCTTCATAACGAACTTTCATCAGAGGCCATGTGGCTCTCTATTAATCGATAGAGAATTGAAACAATCCATCTACACCACAATTTTCATTCATCCCGGGGGAAAACCAACATTTTCATAATTCAAGCTTCAACCTTCAGCCACACCACCTATTTCCTTCTATTAATCATCCTAGCAAGGAGAGAGTATCTTACTCGGAGGGCAACAGTAGGAAATAGATATGCAAACATCATCACCACATGATCGACCATTTTTACTCGAAAGCATCGTCATCGTCATCGGGAAGAGGTTGACTTGCTGCTGCTGCTAATTCAGCTTCATGCCTGCAGAAATAAGCAATATATAGATTTGGATAAAGAATGAGAATGGTTTCGTTAGTAATGACTTAGGATTCAAAAGTCTCACTGTTGCTGGGCAGCCAAGTCAATGTGTACTTCTGGAGGAGCAAGGGCAGGAGACTCAACAAAATGAATGTTTGCATCCCTGAATAGCCATAAGAAAAGGAAGTCCATTGTCATGAAAGTTCCCATGTTACAGAAAAATGTAATACAAAGTAAACCGGGAAATAGATTTACCCAGCTAATTTCCTGGCCAAGTAGAGGAATGGTTTTTCAAAGTTGTAGTTACTCTTTGCAGATATTTCATAGTACTGTAGGTTCTTCTTCCTGTGGAAAGTGACTTGCTTGGCCTTCACCTGCCTGTTTTTAACATCCACCTTGTTTCCACAAAGAACAATTGGAATATTCTCACACACCCTGCGAGTTATTAAGTGGCCAAATGTTAAGCAGCTTCAAGAAGAGTGCACTGACGATACACGAACTCATTCATAAACAATTGTTCTTACAACAAATGATAAATTACCTGCAAAGATCACGGTGCCACGTGGGAACATTTTTATATGTCAATCTGGCAGTAACGTCAAACATGATGATTGCACATTGCCCATGGATGCTGCAACCATCGATAAAGACACAAAATGAGGAATTTCAGCGGTAGGATATTTGAAATCAGTACAGAAATGAAAGTCCATCACAAAAAATAAAAAATAAAAAATTACCACATCATAACAAGACTCTCAAAGCAGGCCCTCATAAGGACAGTAAAGATAAAACAATCTAACAAATCAAGTGTGCTAGAGAATATTGAAATTTCAACAATATTGTTCAGAATAAAAACTAAAGGCCAACTTATGAGGGAAAATGATAATTGAAACAGACTCCCTACAGGTATGAGGATAGTGCAATAGAGTATTTAATGGGAAACAGAGAAATTTGTAAGGATAAAAGCACATCCGAAAGAATAAATTAAATAATTCTTTAGCTTACTAGTAGCCATCACGTAAACCACCAAATTTCTCCTGCCCTGCAGTGTCCCAACAGTAAAATCTAATTTTTCCACAGTTTGTGAAGAAGTCCAATGGGTGCACCTCCACGCCAATGGTTGCTAAAAGTTCAAAGAAACAGAACAAATTCATAATTACATGTTGTTTGTTCATTTTAACTAAAATCCTAACAATGAATAAACCACAAAATGGAGAAAATTTGCACTAATTCTTACGTTCGTATTTCTTTTCAAACTCCCCTGTGAGATGTCTTTTCACAAAAGTTGTTTTTCCTGAGCAACGAAAACGTAATCAATTCAGTTATACTTGTAATTTCAAGTTTAATCAAGTATTATATGAATCCATCCTGACAAAGAAAGATCCTTCAAAACGAAGCAATAAAAACGATTGACGTGCCCGCTTGGATTGACTTTCTAAGTGTTTATAAACACATTTTTTGCACTTATAAACACTTATTTAGACACTTAAAAAGTCAATCCAAACACACCAAACATATACCTAGATTAACCAAACCCAATATTCTAATTCATGAATCTCTTTTCGTTCTTTCTTCCTTTCTTACTAACGTTATAACATCCTCGACTGCAAAACAAAGTCATAATTTTCAAGTTTTTATAGTGAACCAAACAAACAATGACGAAAAAGGGGAAATATTCATGTTCAAATGACCTCAGCCAAAAAGATAAAGAAGTTCAAGTGGATTATATACGATGTTAAAATAATCAATCTTGAATACATTTGAACAAAAATTAAAAACCCCAATATATCATACACAAGTTTCCTTTCGGAACAGGAATCGAATCCCCCATCCACATTTTGTTAAAATTATACGCCATCGACACAATTTCAAGTTTTTCTAAAGTTTTAAGCTTTCTTCTCTCTCCAAGCTCAAACTAGAACTACTAGCTAGCAAAGACAATGATATATTGGTAGCACCATAAGATATGATAGAGCTATTTCCAAGACACACTGAGGAAAAAGAACATACCAGTTCCACCATCACCAACAATCACAAGCTTGAAACTGGGATAATCAACAGTCTTTTGGTCGGGCAAAGCCTACGAAATTCACAGAAAAAGAAAACCGACAAATACTCAGAAAAGTAAAAGAGCGTATCCAGAAGTGAGAGTAAAAGAGAGAGTACCCACCATTGGAATGAATCGAAATGGAAATGCGAAACAGAGACGAAAGGATCGACAATTTAGGTTAAAGTGGGTTAAAGTTAGAGGACGAGGGTATTTCAGTAAGCACAAATTACTTTTTATTTTTTTGTTTTGCCTTTTTTATCCCTCCTCCAAATTTTCAAATCAACTAAAAACATGCTTGGCTCAAAATGATAAATTACATAATTGATCTCGTTATTTTTTTAATTAACAAAATTCGTAGATTATAGTCTGTATTCGTAAATTTTTAACTTTCTTTTCTTTTTTATTACCATCCAAAATTTAAATACATTTATTTTAATTTCTTACAGTTCCAAACAAAATAAATAATTTAAAATAATTTATTCAACTTTCTTAAATCCGATAAATGTTTTGAATTGAAAGAAACCTCTGACAACATAACGAATAACACTTTAAGCAACTTTGATTCATAGCAGGAAGATAAAAAGGAAAAAATAAAAAATAAAGAAACAACTTTAGAACGTTTTGCCAAAACAATGATTTCATCAACTGCATTCTTCATCTTAGTATTCACAAAGCTTAAATAGAATATTGGTGTGTCTAATTATGTAGCCATGGAATTATTCCATAAAGCTATTTCTCTAATGTATTTTTAGTTTTCTATTTTATTTTTTGGGAATTCCATGTGTAATTTAATGATAAAAGTTTTGGTATATTTATTTATATGGGCTCATCAATAGCTTTTGTTTTTGTTTTGGTGTCTCTATTTTAAGTTTTGGTATCATCAATACCCTTATGTCTCTCTTTCATTTGTTTTGATCCTCATAAGATACATATGCAATTTTTCTTTTCATTTGTTTAGATTCTTCTTTCTCGCTCTTCGCTTTTTAATTTGCATAAAAATAATAAAAGAGAATGATGAAAATGCATTTGGAGCTAAAATGGTAATTTTACGCGGTAATAAGATCAAAATTAATTGATTTTAGAAGTTGGGTCAAATTAATTTATTTTACGACATACTAAAATTAATAATTAAACTGCACCAAACTCCCCTTATGATCTCCACTTTTTTATTACAATTATTAAAAATATTATGATTTTTTTTTTTTATACTAATACTTAAAATACAGAGCCATGTTTCTGTCGGGTGAGGGAAATAGCAAAACTGCGCCCCAAAATTCAAAAGAAACTCACGAGATTCAATTTGATCGAGAAAAGCAACGGTGGAGAGTGATCCGATTCCAAATCCAACGGTCTAAAATATAGCGTGAGTTGAAAGCCAGTACAGAGCATAGCCTATAAACCCTTGTCTTCAACTCTCAAACCCATTTTTAACCTAAATCGCCGATTTCTTCATCCCTCACACCATTTCCATCTCCACGCATTTCAATGGTCATTTCTCTCTTCTACTCTCTCTTCTTTATCCCCTTACTCTTTATGCCTATTTGTTCACTCTATTTCCTTTTGAATTTCCTAGGCTTTGCCGGACCAGAAGACTGTTGATTATCCTAGTTTCAAGCTCGTCATTGTTGGTGATGGCGGCACTGGTATGTTCTCTCTTCTCAGTCTTTTCTTATAGAACAATAATCACTTGCGATCGCTGTATCGTACCTTTTGGTCATGACAATGTATCATGGTCTTTGCTAGCCAGTAGTACTAGTTTTGAGCTTGTAGTGAGAAGAAGAAAGCTTAAAACCTTAAACGATGTTAATGCCGTACGATTTGAACACAGATTGATTGGCGGATTGGATTCTTGTTCTGAGAAGAAAACTCGTCTTTGATTTATTTTGGTTTTATTTTGGGTCAGCATTCGACCGTCTAAAGGTTATCTAGATTAATTATTTTAAGAGAATGTATGATCCATAGTAACTTCTTTATCTTCTTGGCTGAGATAATTTAAACTGGAAATTCCTCCTCCTTCGTTATTGTCTGTTGAATCATTGATCATTTATAAAAACTTGGAAATTCATGACATTGCCTTGTAAATGAGGATTTTTGGAACGGTTACAATAAATGAAGGAAGAAAGAAAGAGATTCACGAATTTTTCAAACATTGGATTTCATTTCTTTGTAATGCTTCGGTTCCTTTGTTTGGGATGTATTCATTTAATTCTTAACAAGACTTGAAAGTATGATTATGACATAAACTATTTATGTTATGTTGCTCAGGAAAAACAACCTTTGTGAAAAGACATCTCACGGGGGAGTTCGAAAAGAAATATGAACGTAAGCATTTTTGCTATCTTTTTCTTCCATCTTTTAGTTTATTCATTTTCTGGGGTTTATTTTAAATAAACAAACAGCTTATAAGTATGAATTTGTCCTTCTATTGTTTCTTTATGAACTTAGCAACCATTGGCGTGGAAGTGCACCCTTTGGACTTCTTCACAAACTGTGGAAAGATTAGATTTTACTGCTGGGACACTGCTGGGCAGGAGAAGTTCGGTGGTTTACGGGATGGCTACTAGTAAGTTCAAAAATTAGGTCTTCTATTATTTCGTATGTATTGTTATGCTCCCAAGTTTAAATATGCCCAGTTGTACTTTGTTTTTTCACTTGCACATTTTCCTCATTTCTGTAGGGAGCTTGTTTCCGCATGATTATGCCTTTACTGTTTATCCTAAACATGAATTGAAACTCACAGAACTAATTGTAACTTATTCCTCTTGCAACGTTGTTGGATTTTCTACTATATTCTCTTGTACATTTATTTGATCTGATAGACGATTTTTCCTTTACAACCTTTTTCGGATCTGCTTTGGGATCTTCTTATGTCTTGCTATCATTTTCATGGGGGACTCTTGTTTCTGTTCAATTCTGTTATGATTTCAATTTCCTCCTACTGATGAAATTTCTATCCATTATTTCAGCATCCATGGGCAATGTGCAATCATCATGTTTGATGTTACTGCCAGATTGACATACAAAAATGTTCCTACATGGCATCGTGATCTTTGCAGGTATTCTAACATTTGTTTGTAGGAAACAAAACAAATGTGTATGAATGAACTGTTGCAATGTCATGGCATTCTTCTGGAAGCTGCTTACCATCTGATGACTTATTAACCTGCAGGGTGTGTGAGAATATTCCAATCGTTCTTTGTGGAAACAAGGTGGATGTGAAAAACAGGCAGGTTAAGGCCAAGCAAGTCACATTTCACAGGAAGAAGAACCTACAGTACTATGAAATATCTGCTAAGAGTAACTACAACTTTGAAAAGCCATTCCTCTACTTGGCTAGGAAATTAGCTGGGTAAATCCAATTGCCAGTTTACTTTTGTATTACTGTTTTCTTTAATGTTGAATATTCATGGCTTTTGTTATGGCGATTCAGGGACGCTAACATCCATTTTGTGGAGTCTCCTGCCCTTGCTCCTCCTGAAGTACACATTGACTTGGCTGCCCAACAACAGTAAGACTTTCTTCTACACAACTCATAACCAGTGAACCATTGACATTCTCTCATCTTGCTGATATTCTTCTGCAGGCATGAAGCTGAGTTGGCGGCAGCTGCCAGTCAACCGTTGCCAGATGACGATGATGATGCATTTGAATAGAAACGTGGTTTGAACATCTGGTGATATTCTTTATCAGAAATCTTTATTTTTCCTTTTCGTCCGAGTGATCTTGTTGCTAGGATTGACCAGGAGGGAATTTGGTGGGGGTGGATTGGATGTGGGTATTGATAGAGATTTGAGTTTTGAAAACGTCAAGTTTTCCCGGAACAAACAGAATTTGGTGTCAATGATTGATTTTTCTTTTTTGTTTTGTTTTGTGAGCGAGTGAGTCGTGTATCAATGAATGTAACTGTGTGGATTAGATGTTACAGTATTTGAGATGAGTTGATGATACCTTTGTTCATCTTTCTTGGGATTTTCTTGAGTTAAATGTTATATGTTCTGTTCTGTTGACATCTTTTTTTTTGTGTGTTTGTTATAATTAGTGAGTTCTCTCTTACATTCTGATTATTCTTTTAGCTTAATTACATCAAATTACTTAAAGTTTTCCCTCGTTTTTCTCTAATTGTGGTGAATGTTCAAATAAAGATGATTTAATCTCAAGAGTCAAAGAGCACATTATTTAGAGATTTTCCTTATGTTCTTCTACATTTTGTCATTGTACTTTATATATCTTTAGGGTGTGTCTTTATTTTATATGCTCTACTTCTTTAGCCCTCATTCTGCTCTTTCTTTTTTACTTTGAACCTCTTAGGATTCAAATGCATGGATGCTTTTAACAAAGGAATAATAGCACTACTTTGTCTAATTTCTTTTATTAATTGATTTAATATTTATTGTTAACCTAAATCCATCACTTAGGTAAGCGTGTACCCCAAATTATAGATGTTTCAAAAGAGTATGGTAATATATTGTTGTTGTAAAAGCAATATAAGAGAAAATGGTAGCACATAAGATTCATTTATTGAAATATGTGTTTAATTGCTTAAGTCTTTATTTGTTTGATTCAAAGTATTGAGTTCCCCTGAAATTTGATATCCCAACTCCATTATGCTATTTATTACTAATCTCTATATCCATCAAATTAAATTATAGACATTCAATTTCATTTTTTTTAAAAAAAAAAAATTTAACTACTACCTTGGTTTCTATTCTTTCAAATTATCTTCTTTTTTCATTTTGATTTGATCCATGTTTTAATTACTATGGAAATCCTACATGCCAAAAAAAAGTAAATTATAAAATTGGGCCAAACCCACTTATGGGGGACAGTGATTAGCCACTTCCAATGGGCCAAATAGCCCATTATAACCCAAGTTCTGCCACCCTAAAATTTAAAATAAATTACAATGTCTCTTACTCGGCCTTAGTTGTTGTGAGTTGTCTCAATCGATCTCCGTCTCACTCAACCAAAACATACCCCTCATGAACTAAACCTTCTATTCCTCATAATCTTTCATTCTTCTTTTCCTTTTCCTTTTTTTTTTGTTAAAGTAAAAAGAGACAGTGTCGATTTCAAGGGCATGTGAGAAGTGGGCATCGGAGGCCGCCGGCATGTCTAAGATATGTAGGCACTGTTTTAATTGTGGCCTTGTGGGGGTTCGGCGGGGCCTCCTTTCCTTTTGCTCCTCAAAATCACCAACAAAACACACCATATAATATAACATAAACATAAACATAAACATCCATCTTCTTTTTCACTGTCGGTGGTGGGTTGTCTCTGCTGTCTACCTATTCGCTCGTCTCCTAAAACATATATTTGTTTCTAGGCTTATTCCAAAATTAATTGACAATGATAAGAGTAAGTTATAACCCGGGATATTTTATATTTTATATTTTATATGAAACAGACAAAACTCCCACTTACAATGTTGGTTCAAAACCAAAGCAAAAGTGATGTCAAATTCCACCCAACAAGTTCTTCAAATTTAAACAATGGGATATGCAAAGGGATTGCATTTCATGTAAAAACTTGAAAACAGGACATGTTCTGTTTCTTAAGCATTCAATTTTGTAACCCACCTGTTTTTGTCTTTCTTCTCTTTTTACCAAAAATCTATTCCCATTTCAGGAAGATGATGATTATTTGGATTCTCATGCTTAACAAAAAGTTTTTAAAAAAAAAAAAAAGAAATAACTTTTCAGGTTTTAAAACATGAAATTGGAAGGCTTTTGCCATTGTCCTGTTTTATCCAACTTTGTACACAAAAAAACAGGATGGGATTATTATTATTATTATTATTATTATGGTTTTTTGAATAAAATTTGAGAGCACAATCTTTTGCTTCCTTTTTGTTTGTCCCTTATATATTTCTTACTTCTCCAATGAAATTGGTATCATGTCATCTTTCATACCATAATATTACACAATTAATATAAAAATTACATAAAAAAAAAGGATTTTTTTCAATTTTTTTTTTTAATGATAAGATATAAAAAATGAATATTTATGGAGAAAGTGAAAGTGATGGTATTGATAATACAGATGGCAGTGAAAGTCTGCAATTGAGAGAGAGATTTTAACTGAAAAAGTGAAAAGAAAAATTAGAGAAAGGGTTCCAATTGCAATGAAAGATGGTTGTAAGAATAGTACCAAATTTTAATTGTATTTTTATTTTATTTATTTTTTTAATTTTGAAAATATATATATATATAATTAGTGTCAGAGTTTGTTATGTTTGGTAGAAGAAGACAAGTTTTGTTATCCATTCTTATATTTACTTATTTTTCTTTTTTTCTCTCAAATAATTCCATTTCAAATATCATACCTAAAACTCTATGGTTTCACAGCAAAAAAATCCATTTCCTACTGTTTAGAATCACCTCAGGATGATAAAATAATCAACCAGTCCGAAGGACGTACCCGGTTGACCTTAGTCGAAATCGAACATCTTCCTTAACCTATATTACTACCCTAAAATGATCTCTCGGGTTACTTAGGGCATGCTTTACACGTGCCCGTTAGGCATTTGGAAAAGCTTGATTAAGCATCTCCCCAAGGTCATATTCCAAACCTAAAATGATCTCTCGAGACGAGACATGTTTTATGCGTCCTGTTAGGCATTTGACAATCGGCTTGGACCAAGAACCAAAATGTCACTTTCAGCTTTTATCAATAATGTTTTCTTGGATTTGTCGTTTCCATTAATTAGTGTTAGATGTTAATTACACACTTCGATCCAAAATCACCCGTAACAAGTTAATTTTTCAAAATCTTTTAGTTTACATTTTTAAGTTTTCATAATAATCTACATTATCTAACTTTATAATATTGTTTTATTTTACACTAACACATACTTTAATGATTTAGATCCCACATTTTAACATGATTCAACAGTTCGATCGTCCTCGTACTCTTACCTCCCAACTCCCAACCCCAATTATTGAACTAAAAGAATTTAGAGGGATTAATATGTTGATGATTTTAAATTGACTATAATCTTGATTAATATGGAGTCATTAAATAGATAATTTGGAAGATAAAAAAGGGGAAAAAAAATTAAAGACAATAATGTTTAGGGCTAAATATATTGTGTATTGGCCTTTATAGGTCTGCCATGCCACCTTTTAAAATCACAATTAAAAGAGGAATAGCCTTTTTAATTAATATTTTAAATACAATTAATGCATATCTTTTTGGCCCACTTGCTTTTCCCTACCTCCCTACTTCATGCCTACCTTAGCTTAGATTAGCTTCCCCACAATTAATTACTTAATTAATTCTTTAATCTTCATAATTATTTACCCTATCTTTGATTTGACCAAATTATGACATTGTTTTAGAGTAAGATTATGTTGTATTATTTTATTAATTAAAAACTTTGCTTTTTGTTCAAAATTCACTTTTTTATACCCTCATTTTATATTATCATCAATAAATTTGCATACTCACATCTCCAAAATCTAAAATAATAATAATAATAATAATAATAATAATAATAATAAATGGTTATTGAATTGAAAACATAAGTGGATTATCCAACTAATATAATTGATATTTTACTATGAAAGTATCATATCTTGTGTTACTTTTTTTTTTTTTTTGGATTGTTTTCAAATATAGCGAAATGATCAACAAAAATATTTACAAATATATTAAAGATGATTGAAGTGTATCACTGTTGATTATCGATAGAAGTGAACTTCACTATATTTGTAAATATTTTTAGCACTTTTGTTATCGAAAACATTTATTTATTATCTTTCTTGTGAAGACAAAACTCTAAAATAGACTCAAGTAGAATAATATTAATTTATGTAGGAAAAAAAAATACTATGTCTTGTGAAAATTCAAACTTCTAACTCTTGAGAGAAAGTAAGATGATGGGAAAATTGCAAACAATTAGGTTTAGACATGGATATCTGCCTCTCTTTAAGGAGAATCAAGTCTTGTTTAGTGTGTGTTGTATCTCTTATATCAACTATTAGTGTAACAAATATTCTTTGGTTTGTCATCTCCATGACACAATAACTCAACTAAAACGTTGTGTAACTTAAACCACTATGCATTGAACGGTTGAGCTCAAAGCTCCACAACCAAGAACACTATTCTTTTGGCCAATTGCTCTTAAGGAAGCCAAAGATAGAAAAGTATATGTTGAATATTTGTTGGTGTATCTTGAGAGAAAGGGAAGAGTCATTTTTATAGTAAAATTTTACATTAAATATATACGTAATAAATATTATTTAAAAACTCATTATGTTTTTGCATAAAAGAACTCATTGAACTTAAATAAAAACTCTCACACTAAGTGAGTTGTTTAAACATAAAAGAATGTAACAACATAAAGATCACCTTAATTGCTAACACAATACATAGAATTTAGCAATAATGTCGATAAATGGGGATTGATTTATATACTCTCGAGTCACTCTACATTCGTAAACCTAAAATGAAATAAGAATAATGTAGATTTTAACAATTAAGTTAATTGTACAAAATGCATAGGGGTATTATAATCAATCTAGCCAATTACTCATAAATACTGATTAAACTTGAAACCTAATTTGAATAATTGATTCAAACTCTCCATCTTTCATTCTCAAACTATTTTGAAGGCCAATATTTGAATGAATTTGATCATTGAATTCATTATTATTTACATCATAATAGGACAAATGATTGTAATATATATATTAGAATAATAATTGGTTTGGAAAAAAAAAAAAAAAAAAACAATGATTGGGATATATATAGAAGGGTAATTCAGTAAATAAGAAGAAAGAAAACAAGGATCTGCTGCATCTGCCAAAACCATTGAGTTGATGTAACTAAACACTTTCTCATTTCCACCTCCCTCACTCAATCATTGGATGACACGTGTCCACACCTGATTTGACAATCATCTTTCACCTTCCCTATTATAATATCATTATTTTTTCATCATATTAACAAAATAATTTCTCTTATCTTATCCCCTTCCCTTTACCATTATTAATTTTCTTTTTATTTTTTAAAAATACATTTATTGTTATTGTTATTATTATTTAGATAATGAACTTTGATAATTATTATTATACATGATTTTTATGGTATTAGTTTAGGGAGAGGTATATATAATATAAACATCTTAATTTACATTTACATTTTAAAAGCGATTGAAAAAGTAGATGACAAAGAAATTTGGGCAAAAAACGACAACGAAAAATCATTTCATTTAATATTTTAGAAATAAGAATGGACAATAAATAATTTTTTTTAGAGAAAATAAAAAAAGGAAAATGGTTGAAAATAGGAATGCTAAAATCTAGAAATGATGTAACTACACAATATGGATTTTGTGGAGAAGTGGATATTGAGAAAGATGCCCCCAAAATCACATTTATTTAATTCTTACAGTGGTCAAACAAAAATAGATATAGAACTTTTTTTTAAATAAAAAAATAAAATAAATATAAAAATAAAAAAAGAATAAGAATAATTAAATTTCCCCCCTGCCCTAAAGTTTGGTAGACTTGAAAGTCTCTCTCTTTATAAAAAGAAACAAAAACAAAGAGAAATGAGGAAGGATCCTCTTCTTGTTCTGGCAGTGGCAAATGATTTGTTATTTAACAATACAAGATGCTATTCTATTGAGTTGGCATTCATATAATATATATATATATATATATATTATATTATATTATATTATAATTCACAACTATAATAATAATAATATTAATTAAGAAGTATTATCCAAAATTACAATATACTTAAAGACTTTTAATTATTATTTGTGTAATAAGTGAGAAGAAGAAGAAGAAGAAGAAGAAGGAAGAAAATGAATTGGTGGAATGAGGTGGCTAATTGCGCATGCTAAGTAATGAAAATTGAGGGTTTTAATTAGTTGATAATTGACTAAGTAGATACATAATAATGCCCATTAATTGAGTATCCACTCTTCCTAATCTATGAAAATAAAAAAAAATAAAAAAAAAAGATGATTGATATGCACATAATTATAATTATAATTATATGGATGACAAAAAATTAAATCACAAAGTTTCTCTTTCTTTTTGAAATAATGGATTTGGCATTGAGTATTTATAGATCCTTGATTAAAGTTTATGTTAATGTTAGGAGAAGTCAAAATGGTTCTTTTTAAAAAAGACTACTCCAAGTTTTTGTTACAATAATAACAAAAAGGGGTCATTTTCATTATGTGATCTAATATCATGAATCACTATGTCATTGTGTGATGATGAATTATAATCACTCACTTTTTTTTCCCTTACATTTTCAAATTTATGACATGTTTTGAGAATGATTCTAAAATAGTTTTATTTAAATCACTTTTCTTTGGTTTTCATAAATTCATTCCAAGATGCATTTAATAAGTATGAAAAATATATTTGGAAGTGTGAGTCTGAATTGATACATCCTGTTATATAAAGGAATAATGCTCATAGATACTGTTATGAACAATTTTGGACGAAAGGTATATTTGACATTTAGAAATGACAAAATCAAGGAGAAGCATGATACATGCCCAAAACTGACAACAAAAGCCGAAGTGAGCGTAGGAAAAATGGGTCGGCTTAGAGAAGGCTCAAGCCAGCAACCTAGGCCAAGGTCAAGGTCAAGGTCAATTTTGGCCAAATGCCCAACATGACATGTTTTATGCATGTTCCAACCTAAAGTAACATAAGTCCAAGATATACTCCAAGGAAGACCCTCGACAGAGATTGAGGCTGACCCTAGCCAATCACGAAACTGGGCATGCCCTTTGGCCCAGTTAATTATCTAATTATCCTAAGACAATTCGAAAATCGTAGAGAACACCTAGGTTTATTTTCTCTATAAATATATCATTATAACTTTGTACGAGGTAACTGGAGTCCGACTCTCAAACTCTTTTTAGCTTCAACACTTTTCACTCTCTGACGTAGACAACAGAGTATTTGTGACAAGCACCACACCCATATTTTAATAACAAAAAAACAAAACCCCCATTTTTAAGGTTAAAGATGGAGGAAAAGAGAGAATGGTGGGGTTTAGGGTTTAGGGTTTGGTGTGGAAAATCACATAATTTAGCATATCCCATTTTTTGCTCCACAAGCCTTTTCTTTAACCAAAATAATTAATCTTATAATTTTATAATACCATGTCGCCTCCAAACACTTGCAAAACCCAATTTATTTTATTATTTTATTACTATTATTATTTTAATTCTAAACAGCAAAGCATTTGAATTTCAGAATTATATATATTATATATTTTGTGTAGATATAAAGAAGGAAAATATGGCACCAAAAAAAAAAAAAAAAACACTTATGAAATTGACTTTTAGAAAAAGTTGGAATTGAATGAAAATTTCATATGGATGGCAATGCCTTAAACCAAATGCCAATAAATACAACTACTACCCTTTTTTTATAAACTGACAAAATTATTCCATTATTATTTACCCTTCTCTTCTGCTTCTGCTTCTGCTTCTGCCTTCTCTTCTCTTCTCAATAATAATACTAATATAAATAAATTAATTTGTTTTTTAAAAAAGAAGTTGGCAGCTTTTTATGGATCATCATCATTTAAATCGTTTATATATAATAATAAATGGCTGCACCCAATATA
>JBBPDJ010000008.1:10047521-10067430 GCA_037974625.1 Cucumis cinereus | reverse complement strand
TTTATACTCATCCTTTCTATGTTTTATTTCAGGCAAAGGTAAGAAGGGACCGACGAGGGACAAGTAGAACCAGTGACCATACCAGGAAGGACCAAGAGACCTTTTTGCTTCCGCTTATGATATTTTGGCATTTTTACGGTTAAACTGTTTTATTTTTACTTTTCGTAACTATTTGGTTTAGAAAACTATTTTTAGGGATCCCGTGTAGGTACTTTTATTTTTCTTTATTTTGGTTAAGTACTCATTTTGTTGACCTTTTAAATGTTTGTTTTTATTAAATAAAAGTATTCGTTTCGTCTATTTTCGTCTTTAAAAATTGATTTTAAAGGTTTTAATTAAGTAACGACCCGGTTCGACTTAGAAAACTTGGAGCGTTACAAAATCATAGTCATTCATGATAAATTCTTCATCTTTTTACTAACATTCACAACACCACATTGTGATTTAAATCATCATGTGTAACTTATAAATATTCATGAAACACTTTATCAGAAATCCGTTCTCAAGAAAGCTCATTAACAAAGAACCATTAAAATCCAACTTTAGTAAACAATCAAATGGAAGTCATCATAAGAACTTGAATTCAAAACATATTCATAAAGAATATATTTCATTATCAAGATATAATCATTTCAAACATATAATTCAAATTCATGGAATCTTATTCATAAAGTTTTAGGAATATTTGAAGTTAAAGGTCACTCACTACAATAAGAAAAATCGCCTACAATGACACTTTTGAACAGTGAAGAGGGAGAAAAAAATGTCGTCTTTTCCCAAAATCGCTTTTTTGGTGGGAAATGATGGAAATTTTTGGATTTCTTAAAATTCATGACGCTTTTTTCGTGTCACGAAAAGACAACGCAAAAAACGCGTCATCTTTCCATTATTTTTTTTACCTTTTGCCCTAACATTAAAAAAAACTCACGTCCAATTCTTTTCTCACCTTCTGTTCGAAACCCTTTCCTTCTTTCCTTCAACCCCTCAGCCTTCCATTTCTTCACCGTCTGGCAGGTCCACGACGTTGGAGTTCCACGCAATCTGGCACAACGCTTCCATGATTGTCGTCGCTTCAACGCTTCAGTCTGTCCGCCTTCGTCTCCTTTAAGAACCACGTAAAAGCTTTGTTGTCGTGCAATATTAGATGCCACAATCCATCCGGCCACTTTGGATTTCTTCGCTTTATTTGCAATGCCGACACTCAATTGACCTTGCCAAACTAGGTAGGTAAATCTATTAAACGTTTATGTCTAAGAAGCATGTCAAAAGTGTGTCTCATCACATAGCTTACAATGTGATTGAATAAATGCCTCAATGAAGCATTTGGTTACTTTTTCTTTGATTTCTGTTTGTTCCAATAGAAAATCGAAACTTGTACCATATTCTATAATTTTTTGTTTGTAAGCTATGGATTTGAAATATATGATGTTTATGGAATAGGATTGCACACTGTAAAACATTGACATTTTTGTTCTAATTTGTGCCCTATATAATACTAGTTTCGATTTTCTGAACTGTATTAATGTTTTGAGAATAGGCACCCTTGGTTCATTCCTTGGTTATGTTGGTTCCTTCCTTGGTTATGTTGAGTCATTTAGAATTGAAATTTATTCTCTTCCTTGAAATTGAAGAGAATAAATTTAAAAATCTAACCTTCCTTGGTTCCTATAGTGGTATGTACCTTACATTGTGTTTGATGAAATGCCTCAATGAAGCATTTGGTTGATTTTTCTTTAATTTTTGTTTGTTCGAATTAGGAAATCGAGGTCAACAGAGATTCCATGGCTATGGGATGAAACTTTGAGAAAAAAAAGAAGGAAATATGATGTGTAGAAAAAAATATGTCTCAAAGCATTTTCTAGTATTTAGTTGTTATGTTTAATTATATGTGTTTAGTATTAGGTTTTATTACATTGATAATTAAGTTTCTTTTGATAATTAAAAATTGATGTGTAGAAAAAAATATGTAGAAAAATATGTAGAAATATGATGTGTAGAAAAAAATATGTCTTATTTCTTAAGTTTCTTTTGATAATTAAAAATTGACTTAAACAATTTTAGTTCTTTTATTTTTTTCTCTTAGTTTTGATATGCTTACAAACTTGAGTTGATAAGTTTGTTTATGGTTTATATTGAGTTGTATTGTAATTGCATGATAGTTATAGCATAAATAAACTATATATATATAAACTTGAAACTTTAGTTTCTTTTTGTTAACTTTTGGAAGTTCATTTACTCACATTTACTGTAGGAAGTTTTTAAAGAAAGACTTTTTTGTTTTGATGGAACCAGTTTATTGGTGGCCAATAGGTATGTGTTACACTTATCATGTTATTCCACTTTAGAAATAATTGAAAAGTGTGTATTTTGTGTGCAGAAGGGGTAGTTTTGATGATGACAATATTGTGATTCGGAATAAGGTAGTCCATAATATATTTGGTGTCACACACATACAACTTCAGGTAGTTTTACAATTTTGCATAGTTTTCTTCATTATCTTCACTTCATGTTGTTCTACCACGGAGTGGTTTACTACTTATTAGTAACTATCGCTTTACCATAGCTGATATATGATTGACATATGATACATAAAATTTCTTGCTTGTAGAAAATATATGATGCAAGACAGATATAGTTTATTTCATTAAATATTTTCTTTTAATATTTCCTTAATGAGAAATAATTTAGGTTGGAGAATTTTGGATGCATATATCAGGAGTGGACTAGACCAAACATTCCTTATTGGTAGGAGTCATTTCTTAGCAGCCAAGGAAGCTGAGTTTCTTGGACTACTTGAAGCAACAATATTGTTGCATCGAGGTGCATTCATATTTCTATCTACTAATGGATTCATATTTCCATTTACTAATGTCAAGTTTGTTTTGTTGGGACCTGATCATTGTGCCCATCCTGCATCTACTCAACGTTATTGTACTTAAATATTTTTGGTAATTTGATGTTAGTACATGGGCACTCATTTCGCTATTATTGGTAAATGTTTATAGTTGGTCTATTGATGCTTAAGGTTTTCTAATTGGTTCTAATTGGTTCTTGAATGTTTTCTGAGCACATACCAAAAACTCTGGTAAAGCATTAGTGATAAGTATCATGTTGGTTTTGCCAGAGAAATCCTTCAAGGTATAGCCTTCCCATGCAAACAATTGGTATCATATTTTTTTCAGCACAGAAGTTTCTTATTAATTGTAAATTCTTTGATATTCTAGAAATTTTTGGATTATATAGGTCACATCTGGTTCTTATAACCATGTTTCTTTTGGATCATATGAGAATGTTTGTATATATATATTAGCTAAAGTGTGCACGGACAGATTGAAATAAATGTCTTAAAGAAACTGTGCTAAGAGAAGTTGGTAAGTGAAAATATGTTTAAAGAGTGAATAAACTAAAACTGTTAGCGACTGAATTAGCTATTTGAAGCTTTTGATAGTTTATTGTTAACACGATTGAATTCAAGGACTAGGTTTAAAAACCCATGGTCGAATGTTGATGCTATATTTGAGTGTTGTTAAACTACTATGGCTTGATTGAAGCAAGGTAGACTACGGTTCTGCGTTGAACTTTCTAAGTTTCAATGAATCAATAACTAAAAATTTCATTTTAAACTATGTTCAGGTATTTCACTGTTCTCTTTGGTGTTTCAAGGAGTGTTGATATTTGCTCTCAGGTTTGTTTTCTTTAACATTCATTTTCAACTTTACCAAATTCTTTGAGATTTACTTTGTTCTATATGTGAATTGCTATGACTATCCTGCAGTTATGGTAGTCATAGATTTGTTTGGAATATGATATAACGTTATATATAAAGTGCTAGATTGACTAGAATATACGAACATAGTTTTTACCTTTTAAAATTTTTTAGAAGTTGATAAGGAAGAAGGTAGATTCTTGAGCAATCGAAGCCAAGTTGTAGACTTCAAAGTTGTGGAATGTTTGTTCAAGTGCTTCATTTTCCAAGTGTTTGAATAATTCTCAAGTCACAAATTTTTGGTTTCAAGTAACTATATCAAGAAATGTGAAGTTTATGAGGAAGAAGGTCTATTCTTGAGCAATTGATGCCAACAAGGTGAAGGTTTTAAGGTTGTGGAATATTTGTAGTTCATGTGTTAGTTAGTTATGCTCACTTTTATATATCTTCATTATATTGATGCATCTAAAACTAAATTTATATGTGTACTTGTGCCTCATTCGATAAAATTAAAGATTCGTCATTGAATTAGAATTAGAAATTTGGTATACAATATATGCTATGTCATAGCTAGGTTGGTATACAAAGTGAGAATTTAGTATATTGTTCATTGAGGTCATGGCTATGTTGGTATACAATATATGCTAGGTCCTTGCACTTCATCCCATGCATTTCATTTCTTTTTTTTACATAGTAAAAAAAATCACTACAAGAAATTCAGTTTTTAGTGGCGCATTGAGAACGTGTGCATCGAAAGTAATAACGTTTTGGGATTGTTGGGGTAAGTATAGAAAGTGTTTTCTCCGTTTTGAATCATTTTCAACTAGATTACCTTGTTTTTGAATTGTCCCTAACACTTGGAAATTGTTGATTGTATGTTCAAACTAGGTTCAAACAAATAAGAGTATTGTTTCTAATTTCAAAGTGAGAGTTTTGACTTTATGACATTCTTTTCATTGTTTTAGGAATCTTGCAAATAGTTGAAGAGCACTTTAAGACTTCTTCGCTCTCATTATAGCAAATAAGTAAGATTTTTTTTTTTTTTTTTACTTTTTGACATTCATTTTGTTGTTTATAAGCATTTTTTCAAATTTATGTTTATGTATTTTTCTAATGAATATGGTTGCTAGTAGGTGCTATATTGGGTACCTCTTGTACTTATGGTTGCTATTGATATTATGATTTGTTTTAGCATATCTAGTACCTCTTGTATTTTTCTTGTTAATTACGATAATTTTGTATCATTTAATTTGGTAAGGAAAACTTTTAGTCCAAACCAACAATTTAGGCATTATAAACGTAATTAATGGCCTCGTGACAGATTTGAAAGGACGGTTGTCCAAACATCTCCCAGAGGGAATCCATGATCTGACGTGTAGTGTCCATGGACTCATGCTTCTTACTCAGTACGTCAGAGATACTAGCAAAGATATAGACATGGGCCTTCTCATTGGCCTTTGTCCAGCAGTCATATGCATCCCTGACAGTCTGGAATGCATTTCGACCAGGGAAAGGATGAAATTCCTCCATTAAGACGAAGTGAAAATCATCAACGGCAAGAATCATATTCAAGTTAGATTTTCATGTTGCATAGTTTTCACCGGTTAACTTTTCATGCTTTAGCAGTTGAATTATAGAGGAAGACATGCTGAAAAATTAACAAACAATTGACCGTATTAGTTATCTTTGTTTCAACCCATTAACACAAAATAATCCAATCAATTCAAGAAAAACATACAATCACAGAACCCTAACCAAACAAATAGTTTAGTTTTTGCAACGATACTTTAGTAGTTTAGAGAAACAGTCACCGAAGGGTGATCAACTACCCATTTCCTGAATTGAGACAATCTCAACTAATTAGTAATACCAGACTAACTCTCCTATAACTCTTAGTTATCGTTTTTCGGTCAAGGATTCATTAACAAACTTAATTAATCCAGTAAGTGTGACTCTACCATTTTCAGATTTCAGAGGTACGCTTCAACAGACTACCATTAGGAAAGCCAAATGTTGGAAATTGACCTAAGAAACCCTATCCATTTCTAGAGTTTACAGTGTATCAAATTCTATGATTGGGCTCTCCGAAGGGATGGTCGCTCTAGGAAGACACGCAGTCGGATCATAGAAGTCTCACGGTGCAACCTAATGGAGGAGACCGTAAGATACGTTGACACATATCCTTCTACCACTTACTATGAACATTTTTCCTATTCACTTTGTTATTGACCCATACAAACACTTTTCGAAGGAAGGTCGCGCCGAGGGCGATACGAAGCCGAGTATAGATCTCACGTGTGAACTCTTAGAGACATAAAAGTAAAATATGATATATCCTATATACCATTTTTCTCCCACTAAAATGTTCTAACATTTTAGGATTTGTTGTACTTAGCTAAATTTCGGCTAAATGAATCTAACTAAGTCTATTTCTATTATAACTCTTATAATATAACTTTACTCTAAAGTTTCTAGGTGTATTAAAGCATTTAATTTACCTAGTGACTTGTTATTCTAATAGAAATAAGGTTAATTCAACGTCGGTTCCAGGTCAATTCTCAGGTAGGAGGTGTTCCATAAACCATCAACTTAAATACCTCCAGCCTTAGACATAGCTTCACTGGTGGAGTTTCCTTATAACCTTAAATCCTATTTGTCCTACTTAGTTCCATTAAACTAAAATAAGAATTAATTCTAATCTAATTAGATATAATGTGATCTTAGGTCTATTTAATTTTAAACAATTTTAAAAAATAATTATCCTAAGATCCTATGTTTGCATGCAACTTTTATTATAGGTTGACGATTTCCAATTATCAAATTTTATAACTTTTATAAAATTAATTAATGACCCCTATAATCATGCATTCTATAATTTAATTAAAAATAATAACCGAATTATAATTAATTAAAAACTATTGCATGCAAATTCTAATATTTAATATAACTCTTATATTATACTATGGATGTATCATGCTCAGTGCGTATTGAGTTTCATTTTAATTAATATAACACTTTATATTTAAAAAAAATATGAAAAACAATCAAGCATATTCATGACCTTAATAAAATATAACAAATTATATTTACCTAATTAATGTCATACATCATACATATTCAATTTCATATATTTAATACTTAAAATATCAACATACATTAAATAACCCATGAAATTAATCTACCATGTATAAATACCATACATTCTAACAATTATAATATATAAAAATGCATGAACATATGCTTAACCGATGGTGAAATTTATCTAAATGACATCCATAAAACATTTAAACAACAACTGAGCCTGTAAAGTTTGACTCCTAGGATAAAATAAAGCAAAATTTTACAATAATTTAGCTAACTTTATCCTAAAACAACTTCCAAAGCTTCAAATCCTGTCCAAAAACCATGAACGAGTCTAAAAAATGATAAAAAACCACTTGAATTGACCCAAAATTGAAAGAATCGGCCCAATATTGGAAGCAAAGCCGCTGCTAGTCAACGCTAGCCACACCCACGTCGCACGCCAGCCGCACACGCTCAACGCCTTGGAGCTGAGTCGTGCCGCTTCCACGAGTCAAGCCCTCGAGCGCCAGCCGCCTCCTCTAGTGCTTGTTGATGTCAGCATGACGTCAGCCCTAGTTTCGCTGACGTCAACCCTTCTTCAACCTTGTGTAGCCGCTATTTCTTTTTTTCTTTCAGATTTCCCTCTGTAGAGTAGCGAAAAATGACCGTAACTTGGTCTCCAGTGGTTCGATTTAGGCAAATTTTGTATAGTTTTTCTAAAAAAAATGTACGAATACAAATTTGGAATAAAATTTAAAAGATTTACAAAAGAAAATTCCCAAACACTCAGCATCCTTTACATTTGATCATATCAAAAATGTAAATCTATGGCCAAAATTTATAGCAAACATTCAATTGCAACTTAATATTCATAATGTAGTACCCACCATAAACCAATGCAAATTTTCAAATTTTTGATTAAAAATTGAGATGGCTCGGATACCAATTGAAGGTATAAGAGCCCTTCGTAGCGGAAGACTGCGTGTGGTAACCAATTGGAATTCTACCAAACTCCAAAGTTGTAGCCACCACCACTTATAACCTCTCCTATCCTCTAAGCAATAGAGGTTTGGCTTGCGGTAACCAATTTGAATTTACTTTTGAAAATTTTTGGACATAAATTAAAAGAGTAAGAGAAAGGTTTTTTTCCACAGACCATCTACAATTGAGACGTCAAAGTTAAACCTCAGTCGTACTGCTCTTCCTCTTCTTCAGAATGAATAAGAGTGAAAAAGATGAAGTTATAGAGAAAATTGGAATACGTGGAATTATTCCACGTTTTCAAATAATAACTTCCTCGTTAGGGAGTTATTAATTTAATTTAATTAAAATTAAATTAAATTAAATTAATTAACTAACTAATTAATTAAATCATATTTAATTAATATTTCATTTAAATCATATTTAAATGAATATCTCTCATATAACCTATAGTTTAAATTTAATTAATTTAAATTAAATTAAATTAAACAGTTAATTAATTTTTCAATTAATTAATTACGAAATTAAATATCTTATATTTAAATTAATTCACATTTGAATCATATTCAAATATAACATTCTCTCATAACCTATACGTATTAAATTTTATCTATAGTTTTAATGTGAATCTAGTTCACATTAAATCAATATTTTACCTCATTCAAATATTTTATTCTCTCAATTAATTAATTTAAATCATATCCAAAATAAAATTTATACTATAAAGTTTAATTAAAATATAAACTTTATATTATAATGTATCACCATACATTATATTAATTCCCTAAGTTAATATGAACACTTCAAATTATAAACAAGATATATTAACCTCATTACCCTTTACGACCTAGGAAGAGGACCTCATGGACCTACAGATCAGAAGCTACTACGATATGAGATTAAATGACTAAACTCACTAACCACATTAATTAATATTCGTTAACTGTGTGTACACTCCACTAACGACTCACAACTGACTCTTCTTAATGTAGATATATTTATGTGTCCACGGATGTAGACCAATAATAGCAAGTTAGTCCTTTAGAAACGTTTGTAACCCCAACTGGATCAAATTACCGTTTTACCCCTGGATTACTTCTTAATCCTTAAATACTAGTGCTCCTCTAATGAACAACCTTCTTATAGTCCACCCAATAAGCAAAAATCTCTCTCGTGCCATAGAGAGGATAGGACTCTTTGAAACTCTCGGAAACACCAATTAAGAGAACACTCATCTACTTACCCTAAAGTCGGGAAGATGTGAATTACATCTTGTGTGATTATGTTCCCAGCTTTTCACTCGATCTTATCCCCAAAATGGTAGGTTTATTGAGTCGACAATCTGACTACGCTCACCATAAAAATCAAAAGACAATCCCTCGTGAACAAGAGTTCATAATACACTCAGGATTAAGACTGAGTTGCCTAGGTCGTCCTATTTGAAATAGAAACCTATCAAGTCAACGGGCTTACATCTAGTGGTTACTATTTCGTGGTCCAGTCTTATGCAAACTCATTGCATAGGATACCCTCATACGCGTGTCACCTACACCAACATATTGCCCGTCCACCTTACAACAAACTTCAATTTTCCCATTTAATTAGTTCTTCTACAACACTTAATAAATTTCTTAAACAGGAATGGTTTAAGTAGATGAGTGTTCCCTTCATTGGTTTCTCTAGGACTTGAACAAAGGTTCCTCCCCTCTCTATGACACGAGAGGAATTTTGCTTATTGGTTGGACCATAAGCAGGTTGTTCATTAAAGAAACATTGGTTTTTAAGGGACTAAGAAGTAACATAGGGGTAAAACAATAATTTGACCTAGCTGGGGTGACGAACACTTGTGAAGGACTAACTTGCTGTTATTGATCTACATCCGTGGGCATAGAAATATATCTACAGTGAGAAGAGTTCTGTTGTGAGTCTTTAATTATATAATTTGTTAATTTAATTCAATTAAAACTAAATTAAATAACTTTCTTACGGGAATTATTTTTAGGAAACATGGAATGCTCCCACGTTTTACTAAAAGTTTCTCCAACTTGCCCTTCTTCATCCTGAAGAAGGCTTAATCCTGAAGAAGGAAAAGAGCAGAACAGTTCTGCGGAGAACCTACGTTTGAATTACAGAAGGTCTGCAGAAGAAAAAAAATTCTCTCTATTTTTTTTATTCTTCAACATTCCCAAAGTAAATTTCAATTGGTTCCCACAAGCCAAATCTCCATTGCTCACAGATTAGGAGAGGTTTCAAGTGGTGGTGGCTACAATTTGGTATATTGTCGATTTCAGAGACTACAACGAGCGTGAGTCCCTTTTTTCTCTGAATTTTTTTTAAAGCATGCTTAACTTTAAAATGTTAATTTAACTTTAAAATGTTTCTGTAAAATTTTCCCAATGTATTGGTAAATTTTCTCAAATTAAAATTGAGAATGGTCTTGTAAGTCTTTCGCTGCGAAAGGTTCTTATCCCTTAAAATGGTATTAGAGTCATCTAAATTTTAATTGAGAATTTTAAATTTACATTGGTTTTATTGTGTGTATTGCATTATGAATGTTAATTTTGCAATTGAATATTTACTGTAATTTTTGGTCATAGATTTACAAGTTTGATATGATCAAATGTCGAACCCCTGTTTTCTTTTCTTTTGTAAATATTGTAAATTTTATTCCATATTTGGATTCGTGGTATGTTTTTGAGAAAAATGATACCAAATTCGCTCAAATCGGACCACTAGAGGCCAAGTTACGACCATTTTTCGCTACAGTACAAATGAAATCCGAAAGAAAAGGTGTCTGCGCAAGGTTGAACAAAAGAGCTGATGTCAACAAGCAGCAGAGGCGGCTGGCAGTGGCTTGGACTCAATTTTAGAGTGCTTTTTCCAATTTTGGGCCTATTCAAGTGGTTTTGGGCAAGTTTTGTCATTTTTGGACTGAATCATGATTTTTGGGCCAGTTTTGAAGTTTGTTTGAAGGTTTTTGGACCGAATTTAAAGCTTTGAAAGCTGTTTTAGGATAAAATTAACTAAATTATTGTAATTTTTCCTTTATTTTATCCTAGGGACCAAAATTTACAGGTTCAATTGTTGTTCTAATGCTTTATAGATGTCATTTAGATAAATCTCACCATAGGTTAAGCATGTTCATGCATTTTTATATATTATAATTGTTATAATGTATGGTATTAATGCATGATAAATTAATTTCACGAGTTAGGTAAATATAATTTGTCATATTTTATTAATGTCATGAATATGCTTGATTGTTTTTCATTTTTTTTTAATATAAAGTGTTATATTAATTAAAATGAAAATCAATATGCATTGAGCATGATACATCCATAGTGTAATATAAGAGTTATATTAAATATTATGATTTGCATGCAATTTTTTATAGTTAATTATAATTCGATTATTTTTAATTAAATTATAGTATAGATGATTATATGGCTAATTAATTAATTTTATAAAAGTTATAAAATTTTATAATTAGAAACCGTCAACCTATAATAAAAGTTGCATGCAAACATTGAATCTTAGGATAATTTTTTTAAAAATTGTTTAAAATTAAATAGACCTAAGATCACATTAATTCTAATTATATTAGAATTTAGTGTTATTTTTGTTTAATGAGACTGAATAGGACAAATAAGATTTTAGGTCATAAGGGAACTCCACCGGTGAAGTTCTGCCTAAGGCTAGGGGTATTTAAGTTGACTGTTTACGGAACACCTCCTACCTGAGAACAGACCCAGAACCGACGTTGAATTAACCTTATTTATATTAGCATAACAAGTCACTAGGTAAGTTAAATGGTCTAATACACCTAGAAACTTTGGAGTAAAGTTTTATTATAAGAGGTATAATAGAAATTGACTTAGTTAGATTCATGTAGCCGAAATTTAGCTAAATACAACAAATCCTAAAATATTAGAATATTTTTGTGGAAGAAAAATGGTATATAGGATATATCATGTTTTACTCTCACGTCCCTAAGAGTTGCCACGTGAGATCCATACTCGACTTTGAGTCTGTCGTGAGTGCGACCTCCCTTCGAAAAATGTTTGTATGGATCAATAACAAGGTGAATAGGGAAAATATTAATAGTAAGTGGGAAAAGGACGCGTGCCAACGTATCCTACAGTCTCCTGCATTAGGTTGAACCGTGAGACTTCTATGATCCGCCTGCATGTCGTCTTAGAGCGACCATCCCTTTGGAGGGCCTAATCATAGAAGTTGGAACACCACAAACTCTAGAAATGGATAGAGTTTCTTAAGTTAATCATCAAAAGTTGTCTTTCGTAATGGTAGTCTGTTGAAGCGTACCTCTGGAATCTGAAAATGGAAGGGTCACACTTACGGGATTAATTAAGTCTGTTAATGAATCCTTGACCGAACAAAAGTAACTAATAGCTATAGGAATAAGAGTTATTCTGGTATTAGTAATTCGTTGAGATTGTGCCAGTTCAAGAGAGAAGTAGTTGATTACCCTTCGATGACTGCTGCTCTAAACTTCTGAAGTATCGTTGAAAAAACTAAATCATTTGTTTGATTAGAATTTTGTGATTGTATGTTTTTGCTGAATTGATTGGATTATTTTGTGTTAATGGGTTAAAACAAAGATAACTAATACGGTAAAGTTTTGTTAATTTTTCAACATATCTTCCACTATAATTCAACTGTTAAAGAACGAAAAGTTAACCGGTGAAAACTATGCAATGTGAAAATCTATCTTGAATATGATTCTTGTTACTCATGATCTATGCTTCGTCTTAATGGAGGAATGTCCTCTTTCCTCTACTTGAAATGCATCTGCGACTGTCAGGGATGCATATGACGGCTGGACAAAGGCTAATGAGAAGGCCCACGTCTATATTTTTGCAAGTATGTCTGACATACTGAGCAGGAAGCATGAGTCCATGGTCACTGCACGTCAAATCATGGATTCCCTCCAAGAAATGTTTGAACAACAGTCTTTTCAAATCTGTGACGAGGCCATTAAATACGTTTATAATGTTTGTATGACAGAGGGCCAGTTTGTTAGAGAACATGTTCTCGACATGATGGTCCACTTCAACGTGGCAGAGATAAACGAGGTGGTCATTGACGAGCAGAGTCAAACGTCTTTTATCATGAAATCTATTCGGAAGAGCTCTCTTCAATTCTGCAGTAATGCAGTAATGAACAAGATAGAGTACAACCTGACTTCCCTCCTTAATGAAATGCAAACCTTTCACTCTCTTATGAAAAATAAGGGACAAAAGGAAGGAGAGGAAAATGTTGCCCATTTCAAGAGGTTTCGGAAGGGTTCATCCTCTGGAACCAAGTCTGCACCTTCAACTTTCGGGACCATGAAAATCCAGAAGAAAAAAGGAGGAAAGGGAAAAGGCCCTACTACTGCCAAGGGCAAGGGAAAGGTTAAGGTAGCTCCCAAGGAAAAATTCTTCTATTGTAATGTAGATGGACATTGGAAGAGGAATTGTCCCAAGTACCTTGTTGAGAAGAAGAAGGAAAAGGAAGGTAAATATGATTTACTTGTTTTAGAAACTTGTTTAGTGGAAAATGTCCAAAATACTTGGATACTAGATTCAAGAGCCACTAATCATGTTTGTTCTTCTTTAAAAGAAACTAGTTCCTTCTAGCAGCTCGAGAAGGATGAAATGACGCTCAAGGTTGGAACGGGAGATGTCATTTCAGCTCGTGCAGTGGAAGACGTCGAGTTATTTTCCGAAGTAGATAGTTAATCTTAGAAAATTTGTATATAATAGCTAAGGTTAAAAAGAATCTTGTATCTATTTCTTGTCTTCTTGGACAATCATATTCTATCTCTATTTTTGTTAATGAAGAGTTCATTTTGAAAAATATTGTGCATATTTGTTCAGCTAAATTAGAAAACAACTTGTATGTACTATGACAAAATGAAGCAAAATAAATTTTAAATCATAAGATGTTTAAAACTGTTAATACTCAAAACAAAAGGCAAAAAATTTCTTCAAACAACAACACCTATCTTTGACATTTAAGATTGTGTCACATTAATCTCCATAAGATCGGGAGATTAGTACAGAATGGACTTCTAAATGAGTTAGAAGATGATTCATTACCTCATTGTGAATCTCGTCTTGAAGAAAAAATGAGTAAAAGACCTTTTACTAGAAAATGTTATGGAGCCAAAAAGTCCTTAGAACTTGACCATTCAGACATTTGTGGTTTAAGGAATGTAAAAGCTCGAGGAGATTTTGAATATTTCATCTCTTTTATAGATGTTTATTCAAGGTATGATCATTTATATCTAATGGAACATAAGTTCGAAGCTCTTGAAAAGTTCAAGAAGTATAAGACTGAAGTTGAAAATCAACTAGGTAAAAGGATTAAAATACTTCGATCTGATCGAGGTGGAGAGTACATGGACTTGAGATTTCAAGACTACATGATAGAACATGGAATTCAATCCCAACTCTCGGCACCTAGTGCACCTCAACAAAATTGTGTATCAGAAAGATGAAATCGAACCTTGTTAGACATGGTTTGGTCTACGATGAGTTATGCTCAATTCTCTAGCTCGCTTTGGGGGTATGCAGTAAAGACTGCAGTACATATCTTAAAAATCGTTCCTTCGAAAAGTGTTTCTGAAACACCTTTCGAGTTGTGGAGAGGACGCAAACCTAGTTTAAGTCACTTCAGAATTTGGGGTTGTCCAACATATGTATTAGTGACAAATCCCAAGAAATTGAAACCTCGTTCAAGGTTATGCCAATTTGTTTGTTACCCTAAAGAAACGAGAGATGATCTACTCTTCGATCCATAAGAAAATAGAGTTTTTGTATTTACAAATGTCACCTTCTTGGAAGAAGACCACATGAGAGATCATAAACCACGTAGCAAATTAGTATTAAATGAAGGTACTGATGAATCAACAAGAGTTGTTGATGAAGCTTGTCCCTCATCAAGAGTTGATGAAACAAACACATCAGGTTAGTCTCATCCTTATCAATCATTGAGAATGCCTGGACGCAGTGGGAGGATTGTATCACAACCTAACCATTACTTGGATTTAACTGAAACTCAGGTTGTCATGCTAGATGATGGCATCGAAGATCCATTGTCCTTTAAACAGGCAATGAATGATGTAGACAAGGACCAATGGGTCAAAGCCATGGACCTTGAAATGGAGTCTATGTACTTCAATTTAGTGTGGGAGCTTGTAGATCTACTAGTGTGTGAGCTTGTAGATCTACTTGAAGGGGAGAAATCCATAGGGTGCAAACGGATCTATAAGAGAAAGAGAGACTCAGCTGGGAAGGTACATTTCATGATTATGAAATATGACAAATGGATATCAAGATTGCTTTTCTGAATGGCAATCTTGATAAGAGTATCTTTTTGTCTCAGCCCGAGGGGTTCATAACTCAAGGTCAAGAGCAAAAAGTTTGTAATCTGAATCGATCTATTTATGGGTTGAAGCAAGCATCCAAATCTTGGAACATTAGATTCGATACTATTATAAAATCTTACGGTTTTTACCAAAACGTTGGAGCCTTGTGTATACAAGAAAATCAACAAAGGTAAGGTAGCTTTCTTAGTACTTTATGTGGACGATGTCTTTCTCATTGAGAATGATGTAGGATACCTAGCTGACGTTAAAACCTGGCTAGCAACTCAATTTCAAATGAAAGGTTAGGGAGAGGAGCAGTTTATTGTTGGGATCCAAATCACTAAGGATCGTAAGAACAAAACGCTAACACTGTCTCAAGCAACTTATATTGACAAAATGTTGATTCGATATTTAATGTAGAACTCTAAGAAGGATTATTACCTTTCAGGCACGAAGTTCACTTGTCTAAGGAACAGTTACCTAAGACACCTCAAGAAGTTGAGGATATGCCTCAGTTGTGGGCAGCTTAATGTATGCTATGCTCTGCACTAGGCCACACATTTGTTATGCAGTGGGAATAGTCAGTAGGTACCAGTTCAATCCAGGGTTAGACCAATGGACGATAGTTAAAATTATCCTCAAGTAATTGAGGAGAACGAGGGACTACATGCTTATGTATAATACTAAGGATTTGATTCAAACTGTTAAGGATTTTAGGAAATTCACATCAGCATCAGTGTTCACCCTGAATGGGGATCTGTAGTGTGGCGTAGCATCAAGGAAGGATGCATAGCATACTCCACTATGGAGGCTGAATACGTTGCCGCTTGCGAAGCAGCAGAAGAAGCAGTTTGGGTCAGGAAGTTCCTGCATGATTTCAAAGTTGTTCCAAACATGAAATTTTTCGTCACACTATATTTGTGACAACAGTGAGACCGTAGCCAAATCTAAAGAGCCTCGTAGCCACAAATACGACCTCCTATTTACCCGTAACCCTTCCTTGTGGCCTGCTCCACGACCAATACGACCTCCTATTTACCCATCTATATCTATCTCTGAAAAACCACCTACTCTCTTTCCCGGATTAGTCTACTCTACACTAGAGTAATGGAGTGACTAAGCCAGCCCATCTCCACCAGTCTTGACACAAATGGGCTTTCTGCTTCTGGTTTCCTTTCCCATCATCATATTGATGATAAATCCCCTCGTGATAGGAGCAAGGCTTTTCTCACAAAACAAGCAGTAGTTAAAACTCAATAGGCAATTAATGATAATTACGATTTCATAAGGTATCGGAGCGCAAAGATTGCTAACATCAAGAGAAGTAGCATCATGGGAACCTTGCCATTACTGTCGAGACCTATTCTATTAGAATAGCTTGGGACCCCATTCCTCTAATGAATCTGATCAAGACTAGACTAAGAGTAGGTGTAGTTGCAACCAGTCCAATGGTGCTTCTTACAGAGAAGTGTTTCAAGTTATTCGATTAAGAGCACTAGCTACCCTTTTCTGGATTTGTGCGTAGCCTTCTTGCACATTAGTAAGACAAGCTCGTTCAATCATCTTTTTAGGGTCAGCTCTCTTCTTTCGACATAAGACCATAGTAAAAAAAGAGTGTTTGTTCTTGTATTTAAGGTCAATCCTTGGATACTGAGACTAAGCGTGGTCTTATTTTTAGCCTCAGCTTGGTGCTAAAATAATGAGTAATCCTAAACTCTAGGGGAATATATGCAACCGGTTCGGGTACCGTTATCTAAGACTATATAGACTTAGAAAGACCTATTCAATAAAGAAGATGAGTGTAGATTAAGCATGCCACACCTTTCCAATCGGTTAAGACCATTGGTATTGCTTCAACCCACTTGGTGAAGTAGTCTGTAGCGGCGATAAAAAAATGGTGACCATCACTAGAAGAAGAATTGGACGGTCGAAAGCGGGTGTGAAAGAAAAGTTAGACCTCTTAAAAGGGTAGCCGAATCCGTTGAGAATCTGGCAGTTTTTGATGGCTCGGAAATAAAGCTGGGCTAGGTCTTCTTCCCTAAGCTTAAAAAGGAGCAGTTAGCCTCGAGGATGATTTTCCTATGTTGTGTCCAGTTTTATAGGATATGAACTAAGTCTAGGTACTTAGTAGTCATGGGTGGAAGGCATTGAGAAATTGTTAAAGTTGCTGTGGCGAGGGACTTTATTAGATTTCACAATCCCTGTAGAGATCTATCCTGCAGGGTAGGAATACCCAAAGGTCTTTGGTTACTGTTTGCTTTGGGCATCAGATTTTTAAATCGATTACCTGATAAACTCTTTTCACTGGTTTAGCGTTGTCAGATTTTTTTTAGATTATGAATTGCATTCTTCATCCATTCGACTGTTTATCATTTATCTCGATAGCTGATAATCAAACATTGTCACACCCTTTAGTTCCACTTCCTTTATTGGAGCTAACTTTTTGTACCGCCAGCAGAAAAAAATCTTTGTTCAGGGCCAGAGTTCTTTTCAACTTGAAAACTCAAGATATTACCAGATTTGGAAGCTAACTCCTCATCTTCACCTTACGAACTTTCTGTTCAATCTTCTTCAAAGAAGTTTTTCATTCACAAAAGAAGATGCCCTTCCTATAGCTACTATAGTATCTATCTCTGGTGTAACATGCCTTAGTTCGTCATTCCTGATGCTAGAAAATAGGTTCCCAAAAAACTTTTTTTTGCCTACTGCTCACTAACAGAAAGACTAGGAGGAGAACTTGGAACTGAATACGTGTCTGACTAGGGTGTTGGTGCTCTAGCAGTCAAACTTCCCCTGCGAATAGATCTCTTCTCCTTTTCTCGGCCTTTGACGCCCTTCTGCCCGGAACTAGTCCCAATGGAAGACAAGAAGACTTTTACGAACCTTGAGCTCTAAAGCTCTCCAACAGCTCTAACAATGAATGGATACTTCCAACCTAGATGATTCCCTCCCGTCTGAAAAGGCTTTGAGCCACTCTCAGGTTAAAGGAAGATTAAACCTCTTCCCCCAGGTAACTGTCTTATCTAGAGAGAGGGACAAAGGGCCTGCAAAGAAATGGAGTCAAGGCCGACCGATAGCCCATCTGGACTACATATATGCTTAAGTTGCTCCTTCTTTATTTAGAATTCACACAACCGATATGCGAGACTTCTCATTTGTGGTGAATCAAACTATCATGCAACTTGCATTTCGGTTTCACATATCGAATGGGGGAGTTCAAAATTTCTAAGGATTCCCTATTTCTGGCATAGCAGGGACTAAAGAAAGCATAGTTGCACGGAAATTGCCTGCCGAATGGACTATTATAGTGAGTCTAATTCATTTCCAAATTTCTGCTTATAAAAAATTTTCCTATCTTTTTTCAGCTTTATCTTGCTGACTCAACAACCTGCGCGATCCAGCTTTGCTTACTCTTGCACCTTTTCATTACAAAAAAAGTGATTTCAAAAGACGATTCTTTCTCTACTGCTTTCTGACGAATGATTGATAGGAACGGGTTGCCTGGGCTTCCCTGCATCCGATCGACTCATACCTCCCAGCCCTATCTCCAGGATCTCATTCAATAGATCCAACCCATTTTTAGGGTATCTCGAGGAGTTCGTCTCCCACTTCCTTTGCTCCACTGGCACCAAATAGAAAGAATTTGATCTCAAAAGATTGGTTGGTGCGCTATTTGTTTAAGCCTCCCTATCATTTAAAGGTGGATAGCGGAAAGGTGAGCGGCTATAGCTTCATTCTTCATCTTCCTCTCGCTACCGGATGAGTGAACTCTACCCGTCTATGCTAGATGGGATTGCATTCAATCCACCCTTAGGCCTTGGAGGAACATATATTGAGATAGGATTGAATGCCATGTCCCGCCGGGTTGCATTAGGAGAATAGCTCGGCCAGCGGTACATCATCAGGAATAAATGAAATCAACGAATTCCCCTTGCCTCCTTGATCCACTGGGTGAGTGGAAGACATTGAGAAGAGCTTCACATCCTTTGCAGTGCTTTGAGGTTGATTGAAAGTTGCGCTCCGAAAATGGAAATACCTAGAAAAAAAGAACACCTTGAGGCGGAGGATTGTACTTGGAAATGGAAGCTCTGTCCCCCTCGCACTATATTTTAAATCAGGGGCTTGCCTCTTTCTTTCTCTACCGCCTGTGTCTATCTCCTGTCAAGTGTGCTCCCTGCCATGCTACTCTCACAGGAACTCTAACTGTGTGACTAACAATAGTACCAGTTCGTGCATTAGTGGTTCAAGTGTAGTGCCCAGAAACGGTTCAAAGATCTATGGCGACATAAATTTCCCAAGAGATCTATGGTCAGTATATTCCAAATAATCATTAAGTAAGCTAAGTGGCCTTAGTTTCATAACCTAAAGCACCGATCTTCTTATCAACAACAGAAGCAATCCTATGAGATTCTCTTGGGTTCTCATCTATGATTTACTTGGGTATGTATACTTTTTATTCTCTCTGGAGACATGGCTATCGTAAGTCCACAGCGTTACAACTCGAGTTTTTCTTCGCATCAAACAACTGGTATTATGCATTAATCTATCAAGCGCCATTCTCAATTGTTTTTCTACATTTACACTAGGGCTACCCCATCATATGACGAGCAATCCGGCAGCATTTGTCTCATCCTCGCGGTACCAAGGCAAAAGTGTCGTCTTCACCGGTGACCACACCCCACTCTTTATTTCAGACATTTGTACGATCTTTTTCTTTATCATTTCGTTCTGGCAATGTTCTTCATCTCAATGATGCTATGTTGGTTCCTAAAGTCAGTCTCTCAAAA
>JBBPDJ010000008.1:10029310-10047421 GCA_037974625.1 Cucumis cinereus | reverse complement strand
TTTCATCTTGTGTGATTATGTTCCCAGCTCCCCACTCGATCTTGTCCCCAAAATGGTAGGCTTATTGAGTCGGCAAATAGGCCACTCTCACCCATACAAATCAAAAGACAATATCTCGTGAACAGGAGTTCATAAACACTCAGGATTAAGACTAAGTTGTCTAGGTCATCCTATTTGAAATAGAAACCTAACTAGTAACGGGGTTAGATCTAGTGGGTACTATTTCGTGGTCCAGTCTTATGCAAACTCATTGCATAGGATACCCCCACGTACGTGTCACCTACACAAACACATTAGATCATTGTGTTTGTATCAAATACAAAGTGGGTAGTATCCATAGTGTTACAAGGATAAGGTACCCAACCTTATCCTTATACTATAGACCTTTTAAGTTGTATATCGAACATTGATCCCTGTATATCTTCACATACTATTCAAGACTCATAAAACAGCTTAGGATATTAGTTTATTGGATTTAGGTTAATTAGACAAAAATAATCAATAACTTTTCATTGAAATTTAAATAATAACTATTTATTAATAACGATCAACGATTTACATTTACTATCTATGAGTTTTAGGACATAAAACCTAACACTAACATCTTGAGTTGTCTTATGAGTCTTGAACTATATGTGGAGACATACAGAGATCAATGTTCAAGATATAACTTAAAGGGTCTATAGTATAGGGATAAGGTTGGGTACCTTATTTTGATAATACTATGAATACGACCCCAATTTGTATTTGATACAAACACAATGATCAACCACTTTCGAGTAGGTGACATACGAGTGGGGGTATCCTATGCAATGAGCTTGCATAAGACTGGACCATAAAATAGTAACTACTAAATGTAACTTCGTTGACTAGTTAGGTTTTTATTTCAATAGGATGACCTAGGCAACTTAGTCCTAATCTTGAATGTATTATGCACTCCTGCTCGTAAGGAATTATTCTTTGATTTGTACGGATGGGAGAGAGTGACAAAATTGTTGACTCAATAAGCCTACCATTTTGGGGGTAAGACCGAGTGGGAAGTTGAAAACATAATTACACAAGATGAAATTCACTCAGCCCTTACTTTAGGGTCATACCTCTCTATAGCACGATAGGGTTTTCTGTTTATTGGTTGGACCATCATAAACAGGTTGTTCATTAGAGGAGCACTGATATTTAAAACTAAGAAGTAATCCATGGATAAAAGGGTAATTTGACTGTTGGTGTTAAGAACACTTGTGAATGACTAACTTGCAGTTATTGGTCTATATTCACTAACACATAAATGTATATACAGTGAGAAGAGTTCAACTATGAGTCTTTAGTGGGTGTACACACAACTAATGAATATTGATTAATGTGGTTAATGAGTTTAGCCAATTAATCTCATATTGTTGTAACTTCTAATTTGTAGGTCTATTAGGTCTCTTTTCTAGCTCGTAAAGGGTATTGAGATTATCATATCTTTGATAGAATTTGAAATGTTCAAATTCATTTGGGAAAATCACATTATGTATGGTGATACATTATAATATAAAGTTTATATTCAAATTAAACTTTATAATATAAATTTAGTTTTGAATAAGTTCAAATACTAATAAAATGTGAATTATATTCATATTAAAACTAAAAGTTAAAATTAATGCATATATGGTACACATTAAAACTGTAGATTATGAGAGAGATATGTATTTGAATATGATTCAAATATGGATTAAATTAAATGTAAGATATTTAATTCAATAATTAATTAATTAGAGAATTTATTAATTGTTTAGTTTAATACAATTTAATTAATTTCGATTTAATTAAAATAAAACTATAGGTTATGTGAGGGATATCCATTGAATTTTGATTTAAATGAAATATTAATTAAATATAATTCAATGGATCAATTATTAATTAAATATGATTTAATTGATTAATTAATTAATTAATTATTAATACTGGTTTTACTTTAATTTAAATAAATTAACCAATTTATGCGAGAGTTGCAGAAAGGTCATGGGATCATTCCATGTGATTCTTTTCCACGTTGTCCCTCTTTGTCAATCGGATTTTGAACTCAAGGGTTTAAGGTCGGTTCTGGAGCAATAGAGATTGTTTTAGGATAAATTTAGTTAAATTAATGTAACTAATTGCTTTATTTCATCTTAGGGGTCAATTTTTCCGATTCAATCGCTATTTAAACGTATTGTGAATATCATTTAGATTAAATTCACCATAGTTTAAGCATGTTTATGCATTTTTAGTATATTATAAATGTTATAATGTATGGTACTAATGCATTATAATTAATTTCATTAGTTATTTAATATGTATGATATGTTAATAATATGAAATTAGAAAAGCATCATGCATGACATTACTTAGTTATATTTAATTAATGTATTGTAAATGTTTGCTTAATTTTAATGTTTGATTGATATAAGTGTTATGTTTATTTTTTTTGTCTTTTTCTTTTTTCTTTCTTTTTTAGAATGATATAAGTGTTATATTAATAAAATGAAAATCAATTTGCATTAAATGTGACACTTTTATAGTTTAATATAAATGTTATATTAATGTCATGAATCCAAAATTGTATGGTTTAATTTGTTTTAAAACCATAGAAACACATGTGTTTAAAACTAATTATTAGTTTTATACATTATTATAAAATTAATCATTAGAAACTGTGAACTTATAATAAAGAGTTGCATGCAAACATAGGATCTTAGGATAATTAGGTTTAAGGTTGGGGTACTTAAGTTGATGGTTTACGAAACACCTTCCACTTGGAAACGGACTCGGAGCCTGAGTTGAATTGATCTAAGTCCTATTAGAATACAATGTCACTAGGTTTAATTAAATGGTTTAATTTACCTAGAAACATTAGTATAAAGACCTTAGTGTAAGAGTTATAATAGGTGTAGACTTAGATAGTTTCGTTAGCCGAAATTTAGAACACTCCAGTGGAAGAAAAATGGGTCATATGATACATCAATTTTAGCGCTCACGTCCCTAAGAGTTCATACCATGAGATCCATGTGCAACTTCGTGTCGCCCTGAGCGTCGCCTTCCTTCGAAAAGTGTTTGCATGGATCAATAACAAGGTGAATAGAGGAAGTCGTTCATAGTAAGTGGGAGAATGACACGTGTTAGCGTATCCCACGGTCTCCACCATTAGGTTGCACTGTGAGACTTCTATGATCCACCTGTGTGTCGTCCTGGAGCGACCATCCCTTCGGAGGGCCTGATCATAGGAGTTAAAACACCACAAACTCCAGAAATAGATAGAGCTTCTTAGGTTAATCTTCAACAGTTGTCTTTCATTACAATAGGATGTTGAAGCGTACCTTTGGAATATGAAAATGGTAGGGTCACACTTACGAGATGAGTTAAGTTAGTTAATAAATTCTTGATCAAGCAATGGTAGCTAAGAACTATAGGAATAAGAGTTAATATGGTATTAATAATTAGCTGAGATTGTTTCAACTCAGGAAAGAAGTTGTTGATCACTCTTCGATGGTTGTTGCCTAAAACTTCTAAACTATCGTTCCAAAAACCTAATCATTAGTTTCATTAAAGTTCGCTAATTTCTTGTTTTTGCAAAATTGATTGGATTGTTTGTCAAGGGTTAAAGACAAAGATAATTAATACGATCATTGTTTGTTTATATTTCAACATGTTTTTCTCAATAATCGCACTGCTTAAAAATGAAAACTAACTGGAGAAAATTATTCGACGTGGAATTGAACCTTAATATGCTTCTAGTTATTGACGATCTACGCTTCATCTTAATAGAGGAATGTCCTCCTTTCCCTACTCAAAATGCATCTCAGACTATCAAGAATGCATATGATCTTTGGACAACGACCAATGACAAGGTTTGCGTCTTCATCTTGGCCAGTATGTCTGACGTACTGAGCAAGAAGTATGAGACCATGGTCACTACACGTCAAATCATGGACTCCATCCAGGAGATGTTTGGACAGTCGTCCATTTAGATTCGATACAAGGCTAGCAAATATGTTTAAATGCTCGTATGAAGGAGGATCAATCTATCAGAGAACATGTTCTCGACATGATGTGGACTTTAATATGATATAAATGAATGGGACGATCATTGTCGAGTTGAGTCAAGTGTCCTTTATTTTAGAATCTCTTCTGAAGAGCTTCCTTCAATTTTGCAGCAATATAGTTATGAACAAGATAGAGTACAACATGACTATCCTCCTTAATGAGTTGCATATTTTTCGGTCTCTTTTGAAAATAAGAGACATAAAGAAGAAGAGGTAAAGGTTGTCATTTCAAGAGGATTCAGATTGGTTCATCCTCTAGAACCAAGTCTACACCTTCATCTTTTGGGGCTAAGAAAGTCCAGAAGAAGAAAGAAGGAAAGGGATGGGTCCTGTTATTGCTGCTGCAAAAGTAAAGGGGTAGTGCTTCCATTGCAATGTGGATGGTCGCTAAAAAAGAAACTGTTTGAAGTACCTTGTTGAGAAAAAGAAGAAAAAAAAAAGACAAATATGATTTACTTGTTTTAGAAACTTGTTCAGTGGAAAATGACTAAAATGCTTGGATATTAGATTTAAAAGTCACTAACCACGCTTGTTCTTCTTTACAGAAAACTAGTTTCTTGTAACAACTCAAAAAGGGAGTGTTGCGTTGGGTATATTTATTATGATTCTATACTATGCGATTAAATGGATTGTGTTACAAGTTTTTCTAACCTACTTCATGTTTAAATTAAATTAGGTACCTGGTAAGTTTAGATCGAACACAAGGAATATTTTGTTTAACTAGTGAATTAATTATTATTCTTTCAAAAAAAAAAAAAGTAGTAATTCAATTAATGAGTTAATCTATGCACTATATTAATCTAATCTAATCTACTCAGTTGGTATGCAATAGATAAATGGGGATGAAAATGTTTTTGTTACTCTCAAAGCAATGCAAATGTTTTGTTTTAGTAATTATGCAATGAATAGGGTTGAGTAGCTAGTCTCTAACTCTTTTTCAAATATGGATTATATTCATGCACTCAGTACTAATTAAGACAAGCAACTTTCTAGTCCCTTGATGTCACAAATATTCTATTTATAGATATAAAGGATGCACTGACAATGCGATAGGTTTATGCTTATTTCTAAATTACTCTCTATCTTTGCTCACCGTGGTCTAAGTTACTTACTCTTTCGAGCAGTTGACTACCTTTACTTGAAAGTACTCTTTTGATGCATTCAAGTTTATTACTTGGTAAAGATCAGACAAAATGAACAATCGAACCATGCTTATCTTGTGACTTAAATCCTAACTTTCTAACCCATTACGAACTTTAGCTACACATAGTAAACATGGAAACCAAAGGCATAAATGTGGTGAAACACAAAGTAATCATATTGATAATGCAAATTTGTTACAATGATTGAACAATCAAATACAACTGCTTGAAATGCAGAAAAATAAACACAACAAAGAAGTAAAGATAACTCTGATTCACAATTTCTTGCTTTCTAGATCGAAATGATCTCTAGAAAGCTTCTCGGCTGGGGAGTGAATAGATAATGGAGGTGGACATAGAATCTGGACAGAATTTGGTCTTTGATGTATAAGGACTGGTCTATATGATATTCTTTGTATGTCATGATCTCTTGAAGACAGTATTTATAATCTTCTGACACGCGTCTCTCACTAAGCATGTCCCATGTTCTTCGACAGTGATTTTTATGCTTAGTGGGTCTTAGATACGTCTGAAAGTCATGCATCACATTGGATTCTCGATGCATAATTATTCTATGTGGTGGATTTTTTGTATTATCAAAGCCTCTTAAAAGTCTTGCTATGCTTCAAGTGATGTCTTCCATTCATCAAATCTTATTAGCATTGCTTCTGATTAGGCATTGAGAAGTCTTCAAGTAATTTGATCCATCATTTATAAAATATTGCGATGAACAACACCAAGAGATCACAATTTTCTAATAATACCGCTTGTAAACATTGAGGCATTGAAAGCACAAAGCATAATTTCCAAGCGTACATGATGTGTTTCCTATGTGTTTCTCATAATATTCTTGAATAAGAATTACATGTATTTCTACACTCTATCACACCTCCAAATTTAAGATGATGCTTGTTCTCAAGCATTTACTCGTAACCTTAGCTAGAAATGCCTCAGGTTGGATACAATATCTTGACCTCTCAATATGTACCTAACTCTCAGATTCATCCAACAAGTGTATCACCTCAAAGTTAAGATACCCTGCTTATAAAAATATTTCATATTTTTCAAATGGACCAAGTTTAGCCCTAAAAAATTATTTTCTTAATGTCCAGACATTCTTATGTGTTTATTTTAGAATGGTTCTATTATTACATACAATGGAGTAAGACCTTACATTACTTTCTCATATAATACAACAATTTCTAACTAAGGCGCTTATTGGGACATTTTTGGTATTCTATGAGTTTGCTCCTTTTCTCAGCTATAACTTTTATCACCGCTTTAGACATGAAAGTCATGCTCTTCTTTGTGACCACTTATTACTAAGTGTTGTCCATGTCTTAGCAATAACATTGGAGTTTACAATTTGTAAGTACAAAAAACATATATTTTACAACATTTTTTTTCATTTTTTTCAATGCATTGTTGAACTATTATACAACACAAAGCTGATGCAATTATTCCAACCCTCATACTTCCAAATTTAAGAGGCAACAAGGTCCTTATTGCTGAAATCGAGTTATAAGATTATCTTAGGCAAGTTTTAAAAATTAGGTTTGAGGGCTCGCATTCAGAATGTATGAAATGTTTCTAAGTAAAATGACGTAAAATTGAGTTTCAACATCAATCAAAAATTTTCTAAGTGTCAGCTACACCTAAATAATCATTAAAGTCTAAAGTCATTGCATCAAATAAAGAAAAATTCAAAACCAAAGAAATAATAAAAGGAGTCAGTGTAGAGAACACATTATATAATCATCAAACCACTTATAATTATATAAATGTGATTTGTAATGCTTTACAAAGTTGTTTACAAATATTTGAAGTCCAAGAAAAAGAGAAAAGTTACAAAGAGAACACTCTCAAATTAATCCTCCTTCGCATGATGGTCTTCTTGAGGCGACGAATGTCATTTCCATAGAACCAAAGTAGTTGGCGAAGATCTCTTAGAATGTTTAGAGCAAGGACGCACTGGACGTAAACATCATGAATATAATTCATCAAGGTTCAAAATTAGGTGCATGCCTCTCCGCCTTTCCTCTCATAAAATCCTTTCTCTCGTCTACGCGTTGTAGGATGTGTTGATGTTGGCGTTGCAACTTAGTTATTTGTTCATTCTGGCACAAAATGAGTTCTTGAAGAATTTTTTGATCTTGTCCATCGGTTGAGTGATATAAGATTTTGTTGTTGCCATAAAAACGCATCATGAGTTGTGGAGATCGTATCTAATTGTATGTTGAATGGTTCAATGATTTCGTTGCGAAGAAGATTTTTCAAGTTGCCTTATCCATATCTTAATATGCAGCTTCTTATCTTGGCATATTGGGGTCAGGCGTTGAGTTATCTCGATATGGTATCTCTCTTGTCTCACCATATTCCATGATTTGCTTGAGTGGGTTATCAGTAAAAGGGGTGTCAACTGGATTGTCTTCGGTGGTGTTGGGATTTTGTTGGGGGTCAATGTCATCATGTGGTGGGGTTAATATTATTTGTGAAGCCAAGACAACTAAGTCTTCTAGGCAATCAAGGTCATCAACCCCAAACATTTTGTCTTCAACTAATTGAACGTGTGGGACGAGATGTGCCTTGGCTCGGGGTGATTGAGAAGTAGGCGGTGGAAGTTGAGAAGTAACCAGTGAGAGGTGTGTGATGGAGGGAAAATGGATTATTGTTAAGTCTAGGATAATGAGAGGAGTTGTTGAGATTGGTTTATTAGATTGTTCGACCTCTTTGGGCTTCTTTTCCCCTTCCTTTATTAACATGCACTTCTTGACGATAGGGGAATGCAATGGTTGGGAGGTTGAGGCTTTCTGCTTTCCCTTACCTTGTGGAGTTTCTTTAAAATATTGCATGTCATATTTCAATAAGCGTTTAAGTATGTTGTGCAATGTGATACCTTGAATCTTCTCTTCAGATTCAACCTCTTTATTAGGAAAAGCGTTGAGGACCAAACGTTCTACAGTGAAAGGTAAGAAGAGGTGGTCTCTCTTCTTCAAAAAGCATCATCTAATCTCCGAAGCCAAGATGCATCTAACGTCCATAGGACGCATCGTGTTACATTAGGTATGTGAAAATGATTTTGTGCTTATGCGATAAAATAGTTATGTATTACAGGTTTTCTTAACTTAGTCCAAGTATAAACTAAATTAGGTACTTGGTAAGTCCATGATCAAACACAAGGAATTTGTTATTTAAACAAGTGAAATCATTGTTGCTTTTTCAGATAAAGGGGTTAATAAAGAAAGAGTTGTAGTTATCTATGCTAATCTAATCTAATCTATACAGTTGATATGAACTGGATGAATGAAGATGGAAATGCGTTAGCTAGCCTCGAAGCAATGAAGATGTTGTGTCTTAGGACTATGTGGTAAACAAGGTTAAAAAGCTATATTAATTTGTTCATAATCAAGGTTATATTCATACACTCATTACTAATTAAGACAAACAACCTTTCGACGTCTTGATGCCATAAATTTTCTATTTCTAGATATAAATGATGCACTGACAATGCTATAGGTTTATTCTTATTTCTAAGTTACTCCTTATCTTTGCTCACCGTGGTCTAAGTTACTTACTCTTTCTAGCAGTTGACTACCTTTGTTTGAAATTACTCTTTCTATGCATTTAACTTTATGACTTGGTAAAGTTCAAACAAAATGAACAATTCACCATGCTTACCTAAAGATTAATTCCTAACTCCCTAACCCATTAGTCACTTTAGCTACTTATAAGACTCATGGAAACCAAAGACATGGATATGGAGGCATAAAGAGTATTCATATTGACAACAAAAATTTGTTACAATGATTGAATTAGCATATACAAACACTTGAAATGCAGAAAATAAACACAGCATAAAGTAAAGACTTTGAGTCACAATTTCTTTCTTTTGTAGAGTGAATTGATTCCTACAAGGCTCCTTGGCTTGGGCAGTGAAAGGATGATGGAAAATGGAAAGAGATATGGGCAAAATGAAGTATTAGGACTGTTCTATGAGATTCTGGCTTCGTGTGTATATGTCGGTAAATATTTCGTTGATCTCTAAATGAAGTATTTATAAGCTTCCGACACTTGCCACCCACTAAGCACGTTCCATGTTTTTTGTCATCAATTTCTACTCTTAGTGGGTCTTAGACATGTTTTGAAAGTCTTACCTCGAACTAGATCTTCGTTGCAGACTCTGCTACACGATGGATTGTGTTGTACTTCTCAATGCCCCTTTGAACGCTTAGTTATACTTCAAGTGATTACTTCTTAGCATTGCTTCTCATTAGGCGTTGAGAAGCGTTCATGTCATTTGATCCATATTTTATTAAAATTTTGCGATGAACAACACCAAGAAATCAAAGTATCCTAATGATATTGCATTGTAAACACTGAACGCATAACAGACACAAAGTGTAAATTTCAAGCGTATTTGATGTGTTTTCTATGTGTTTCCCACCATAATACTAAGACATTGACGCATAATAACACGTATTTCTACATGTTATCACATCGCATGATGCAATAATTGATCATGACTCTGTCCAAGGATACCCATTTGTCATGCGTTGTGGGTATCCATTTCTTCTTTAAAAAATATAAACAGACGTTGTCTTCAGGAATCAGACATATCATTTTTAAGCACATACACCTTTGTGGCATTACGTCTCATTCAACGTCTGATTTTACCACGACAGTCAACGCGTCGTTTATTTCTAAGTCTGAAGGACACTTGATAATTTTGGTTCCCTCAGCTTCCTCATTGCATGGCAGATCGTAAAACCTGTTTATTTTCTGTGTGTTGAAGTCAACACGTTTCTCTTCCATCTTTATGTAGTCCTCCCTTCGATGTTGCTTGCATAAAACTGGTGGACTAAACTTGGTCACATTTTCGTATGTCCTTTACAAAATTGCTTCCATCCCACTGCTTCCACTGGTGTGATGAACGCATGAATCATCGCATCCTCCAGGTCGAAACCCATCTCCAACAATAATTTTTTAACTCCCTCTTCTTTACGGGCCTTTGTAGGTGCCCCATTTTCCTCTTCGACAATTCTCCTCTTTGGACAACTTCCTTGGCTCCTACTCACCTTTCTTCTGAATTCTTCTTGGCACCAGTTTTTGTCTTGGTGCCTTGTCTTCTTCTTTCATCTTCTTCTTCGTTTGTTCTTTGCTTCTTCTGCCACTTTCATTTTCTTCTTCTTCTCCCATACTCTCTTTTCTTCTTCTTTTGCCTTTTTCAACTGCTCAATCACTCTTATGCGGCGTTCCTCCTCCTTCCTCTTTTTCTCTTCCACATCACTAATTTGCTCATTCAATTCTTCCTCCAAAATCATTGCAAACGCCTCTAACGTTTTTGCTTCTGTCATCTCTTTGGAGGCAGAAAGTGCGGTTGCCATTTTAGCTTGCAATGCTTTGAATTGTTGCTTTGGTTTTCTTGTCTTCTCCCTCAATTCCTTAGTCAGGCGTTCAGTTGAATTTGACGCCTGAACAATCTCTAGATACCTCCTCAATGGCAGCCACAGGTTTAATCGCATTGTTTCCCTTTATTTCACCACTTTCTCCCAAAGCGGTTGAACTGAAGTGCTTTCTTTCTTGACTTACATCTTCTCCTTTTTCTTCAGCTCAAAGGCCTCAAACATCTTTCTTAGAGACTTCTTAGGTGATGCTCCCACCATCGCCTCGTTTGGTGGAGAAATTTTTCTTATTTCTTCACCTTGTTCGTTCAGTCTTTCGACCAATTTTGACGATGTGGTTTCCTTGTTTGTTCCTTCTTTTTCACTTTTCTTCTCCTCAATGGTTCTGTTGAGCTTGTAGAAGTAACACTGACACTCTTAGATTCCATTTTGGGTTAAGAAAGAATGAAATGCTCGTCGGATACAAAAAGAATGTGATCGAAAAGTAATCCGAAAGTTTTGAGAGCTTGAGAGTAAAGAAGTTAGGAATTTCTCTGCTTTCGAAAATAGTTATTTGTAGAAACAATTTCTTTTTATAGCCTTAAGCGGCGACGCATTGTCCTAGGGTTTTTTAGGGAATGATTAACATCATTAATTGAGATTAGCGTCTGACGGGGGCTCCGAACCTTGAAAATCCTAACGGTTAGAAACATTTTGTCTTTATTTATGCATTGGAATATTGTCAACGCATAGAGTATCTTTTGGTTTTCTATCGCTTAAGGCATTTTCCAAATCATTGGATGTATGCGATCAACCAAGAGAAACAAGAAATTGAAAATTTTATTTATCAATGTTCTTTTTTTTTTTTAATCAAAGAAAATAGACAACTAACAATTTAACCTATTTAATCAAAATTAAAATAAACTTCAAATTAAACAAACAATTGAAATAATTAAAAACATAGAGGTACCCATTTTGAAACAACGTGTACTGATTTCAACGAGTAGGGGCTCTATACGAGCACCTCACAATGTCACCGTCTGGCATTACTCTTTGCCTCAGTGACCTATACTCTTAGGACTTCAGTATTGCTGGGTAGACTTCCTAGAGGCCTAACATTTAATTCTCTTGCTAGTTGGCGTACTTGGACCTCCAAGTTTTGCAAAGAAGAAGCTTTACTTTGCAACGCATCATTCTTTTGCATATACTGCTTGATAAGATCCTCCAGAGGCGTTCAAGTCGAACTGGAAGCCTGATTACTTTGATATTGCTCTTGATGCGGCTTTTGGTATAGTTGGTGGAAGTGGAACCCTGGAGGTCCACCTCTGTTTTCATTGTGTCCAACCCCTTGTCTGTCATTTTCACTACTACAAAAATCTCTTTTCTTAACAGTTTTAAAACTATCGTGAAAGTCACCGTCAAGAATTTTGAAGTTCACGACAGTTTAAAACCATCAAGAAAGATGATTATGGACAGTTAAAAACTGTCAAGAATGTAAATATTTACAACAATTGAAAACCGTCAAGAACGTGACTTAAAAATCGTCAAAAAGATACATAAAAACCGTCAAGAAAAGTGATCTTTAGTAAAAAAAAAACGTCAAGAAAGTTGATATTCTTGACAACTAAAAACCATAAAGTATTTTGACATTTTTTACATTTAAAAAGCGTCAAGAATGCACTTATTTATAACAGTTTAAAACCATCAAGAATATTGACATTTCTGTTTTTTTTTTTTAATTTAAATTTGTATATTTTCCTACAATTTGATTTTTGTTCCTATATTGGCCATCTAGTACCGGTGTTGTGGTTCAACAATCACATAAATAAGCAATATAATACAAATTCCAAAACTTTGAACTATTGTTTACAACCCGAACTTTAAGATTTACAAAATAAATATATAAGTCAACCACAATGTGGAAGTCAACAAATACATAGTTGTAGCCAAATACATAAACTTCAAAACTTCAAACTTCAAACAAACCCTCCCAACACCACCATGTTTTGTCTTTCTTCTATGTCTTAGGTGTAAAAAAAAAGTACAAAGGCAAGCTATTTAACTAACTACATGTATCTTGTGTGCTTTGAGATCCACTATAATCAACATTATATTTACAAATTGTGCTCTATTGATCCATTTGTGCGGTTTGATATCCAAGGAACTTAAAACCTACAAATATACAACAACTTAAAACATTTGTGCGGTTTGCAAATGGTCCTCAACTCAACTTTGCAACAGTAAACAATAAAACATTTTTTTTTATATTTTTATAGCAATAAGTTTGATGAAGTTGAGATCCGAATTGGACAATAGAAAAAAGAAAGATGAATAAAAATAGATGTTAAATAGTGTGCTTACATTTATATCTTCACAGGGAAATGAGCCAAATCTTTCTAGAAACCTTTTTTCAACAAGGAACCGACCTTTCACAAAAAAGAATGAAAGAATATAACAAGGTCATATAAAAATTTAAAACAAAAACAAAACAAAAAGATCATTGCAAACAAAACAAAGGACTCAAATCCAAAGGAAGCATGAACACCATTAACTACAAAAATGACATCGTGACATCATACCATAATATACTAAAATCAATTGATGAACATCATAAAGTAGTAAAAAAATCAAATGGAACATCACGTTCGGCACTTAGCTTTGACAATAACTTATGATGAGGTAAATGCATCTAATTGAAGTACCAAGTTACGACATTATGAGTCCATCCCAACCCTTCGTTAATATGCTAACAGAGCAAGCACGGAAGAAACTCTTGCCCACTGCATAATATTAATATTCGAATGGACATTGAAGCAAAAATGTGTTTGAGATTAACATGATGGTGTCAAAAAGAAAAGAAAATAAACAAATTTACATCTTGCATCACCATTTAAGTATAGAGATTTTTCTCTTTATGTTAATTTCCTCAAATATTATGTTTGCATGTTGCAATATGGAGGATTAGTTAAATCTGTTGGTTTTCTTCCCATTTTTTTAGGAAAATAAAGAACATCAATCTTACAAGTTAGAATTAAGACATGGTCCATTTGGAGCAACTTTTATTCGGTGAAAAATAAAATAAGAAATAGTACATAAAGGGTTGATACCAAAATAGTAGATAAATTTTGGTATAGATCTTATCAAGACAATTCCACTTCAATCACCTAGCTTATTCCACTCTTTTTAGCTCTTTCCTAACCCATATTATTTCCATAAATGTGAAACTCAATTCAATTAAAAACTATCCTAAGACATTGACTATGCTAGAGTTTGGGAATTTCAATCAAGAGTAGGGTTAACCAAGCTAGAAACTATAAAAAAACAGCAACTAAGTATAATGCAGAAACTAGCTTATTCCACTCTTTTTCTAATGTGCCTATCAATAAGTATAATACAGAAACATAAGACTTCAACAACAAATAGTAGTACAAAGTTGCACATTTCATGATGTTATATCATACTTCTTCCCACTTCTTTAGCTTATTCCACGCTTTTTCTAATGTGCCTATCAATAAGTATAATACAGTAACATAAGACGTCAACAACAAATAGTAGTACAAAGTTGCACATTTCATGATGTTATATTATACCTTCTTTTAGTAGGTATTCTTGAGCTCCATTTATGAAATACAAACTTTCATTCTACAAAAAAATAAAAAAATATTTGGTAAAACCTTCCCTAAAACACCTTAAAAAAAACGAAACAAAAGACTTAATAGAAGTTTGGTATCAACTACCTATCAATGTATTTCAAAGTTACTATCTAACATCAAAGTTAGTAGACAATATGCAATGATAAACCATAAATATACTTAACAAGAATATCAATTTCACAGCTAACTTGATAGAGAAAGTGATTTGAGGAGTTGAGGAACGATGAAAAAAAAAACACAAAAGCAAAGGAAGTAAATAGTGAAAAATATATAATCCAACTGTAAGCACACACACAAAATAGGAAAAAAAAACAAAAGATATTTAACTTTACTTATAAAAGACATTTCGTCGAACACCTAGTGGGCATCTAAAGGCATAGACGAATTGAACTTCTTTACCTTCCAATAAGACGCTTTCTTTTTCAGCTTCTTTGTTCTTCCAGATTGCTTGATAAAACATATTGAGGAGAAAACCTTATGCATAAGAATCAAGAATAACAAAAGAAAAATGTGAAACAAATCAAATCCTTCAAAACTTTTTTTTCTTCAAAACAAATCAACCATATGCATAAGACTTCAAAACTCAAAGTGCACAAATCAAAGCTCATAGCAGAGATTAAAAATCAACCCTATGCATAACACCTTCTACGTGCAATGAACTGTCTTTAAAAATGCAACACTAACCCATTCAATTAGTGACCTTAAAAAGTACAAAGATGCTCATACAAAAAACAAAAAATGAAAAAAGATTGCAAGATTGTAACTCTCACAAGCGTTCCAAAAAGAAGAAATCACTCGTTGCTCTGTGGGTAGTCTATATTCTTCGCGTGGTTCGTCGTTGGTTGCAGTGCTCGTCGTGGGTCGCCATGGAATGTCGTGGGTCGTGCGAATGATGGTAGATTGGGAGCCATTATCGTGAGATGGAAAGAAGAAGAAGGGTTTGGTGGATATGAGTTTTTTTTTTCTTTAGTAAAGCATATTTTATTTTTTTCATAAAAACTGTGGAGGGAAACTAAAATGAAAGGGGAGAAATTTCTTGACGATTTAAAATCGTCAAAAAATTTCTAAAATCAAATTTGAGAAATTTTTTATTTGCATTACTATTTTTGAAGGTTTTAAATCGTCAAAAATAAATATATATCACTTGACGGTTTAAAACCGTCATGAAATGTTGAAGCGTAAAATTTTTCTAAAAATTCGTCCACCGCCGCTTTTTAATAAAAAATTTTGATGGATTTTCATTAAAATCACCATTTTCTTGACGTTTTGGCCAAAAACTATCAAGAATGAAAAAACAAACCGTTAAGAAAGCCTATATTTGTTGTAGTGTTTGTTGATTCCTTCCCCAACTAAAATTAGGATAATTTCTCCACTCCGGATTATAAGTATAGGAGTAAGGATCATGTTTGATGAAACAAAAAGACTTAGGATTTTGTGGGCACATATCATAATTGTGTGGCTCCCCGCATCCTACACAGCTGACCTGACTGACAACTTTGACCTGACTATTTGCTATGGCGCCTTGATTCAATACCAAAGATTATATCAATGAGGTCATAGTTGTCATTTACTGTTGCAGGGTTGTCACCGTATCATTGACAACTTTTGCTGACTCAGTCTTCCTCTTGCCTGATCTGGACCCAAAATCATTATTTTCTCATTCTTCATTTTTTTGTAGACAATTTGTCCAAAATATCCTTCGTCTCAGTGTAAGTTTTGTCCATTAGTCCCCATGTTCCAGCAGCTGTTTGCTGTGTATTTTTGTTGAGCCTAGCATGGAAGATCTCCATTTGTACGCATTCTGAAATCCACATATGCATACAACTTTTCACCAGCCTCTTGTATTTGTTCCACGCATCGCTCAAGGTCTCATTATTCTTTTGTTCAAAGTTAGTGATGTCCCTTCTCCTTTTGGCATTCTCAGTTGGTGGAAAATATCGTTTGATGAATTTATCAACCATCTAGTCCCAGGTTGTTACCTCTCCTGCTTCCAGGCAATGCGCCCACTTTCTGACATCATCCCTCAATGAGAAAGGGAATAAAGTCAATCTGATTTCATCTTAGGTAACATTAGAAAAGGAGAATGTACTAGAAATCTCCATAAAACTAATTAGGTTTTCATGTGGATCCTCTCCTAAAAATTCCTCAAATTGACCAACTGTCGGAATCATCAATAGCATCACTAGCTTCATCTCAAACATTGCACCTGTAAAAGTAGGTTTTGTACTTCCAAAAGAAAACTCATAGAGACTTAGAGAGGCATAGTCCTTGAAAGGCCTATTGATGTCATGAGCAATCAATATAGGATGCTCATATTCTCTGCCTTCTCCATTGGCATTGTGTGTTGCACTGGATTGTTTGCCATCACTGGATTATTTGGATTCAAGTTGTTATTGTTGTTTTGATCTCCCATGCACTAAAACTGATCAATCAAAGTTCTTAACCTCTGGTCATGATTCCTTTTGTTTCTCTGTTCAAAGGTTTATTTAATCTCAGGGTCAAATAAAAGATCTGGCGTTGAGCCTTCACTCATATATTGTTTCAAATGATCTTCGGCTAAGCTTCAATACTTCTTTAATCAAACCTACAAAAGAACAATAAATTCACTTGATAAACAAAAATAAAATCCCTGAAAACAGCGCCAAAAACTTATTGCGATGGGTATATGCTTTATAATTCTATGCCATGTGATTAACTGAATTATGCGTTACAAGTTTTTCTAACCTAGTCCAAATGTAAACTAAATTAGGTACCTAATAAGTCCAGGGTCGAACATGAGAAATTTGTTGTTTAATTAGTAAATTAATTGTTATTCTTTCATAAAAACAAGTAGTAATTCAATTAATGAGTTAATCTATGCCCCGCACTAATCTAATCTAATCCACCTAGTTCGTATGTGATGGACAAATGAGAAGGGAAATGCATTTATTAGTCTCAAAGCAATGCATGTGTTGTGTTTTAGGAATTATGTGATGAATAGGGTTGAGAAGCTATTCTCTAATCCTTTTACATATATGATGAATAGGGTTGAGAAGTTATTCTCTAATCCTTTTACAAACATAGATTGTATTCATACACTCATTACTAATTAAAACAAGCAACCTTTTGATGCCTAGATGCCACAAATACTCTATTTCTAGATATAAATGATGCACTGACAATGCGATAGATTTGTGTTTATTTCTAAGTTACTCTCTATCTTTGCTCACTGTGGTCTAAGTTACTTACTCTTTCAAGCAATTGACTACCTCTACTTGAAAGTACTCTTTTGATACGTTCAAGTTTATTACTTGGTAAAGATCATACAAAATGAACAGTCAATCCATGCTTATCTTGTGGCTTAATTCCTAACTTCATAACCCATTATTGGCTTTAGCTACACATAGTAAATATGGAAACCAAAGGCATGAATGTGGTGAAACACGAAGTAATCATATTGATAATGCAAATTTGTTACAATGATTGAACTATCAAATACAATCGCTTGAAATGCAGAAAAATAAACACAACAAAGAAGTAAAGATAACTCTAATTGAAAATTTCTTTCTTTCTAGATCAAAATGATCTCTAGAAAGCTTCTCGGCAGGGGAGTGAATGGATAATGGAGATGGAAGGAGAATCTAGGTAGAATTTGGTCTCTGATGTATAAGGACTGCTCTATATGATATTCTTTGTATGTCATGATCTCTTGAAGGCAGTATTTATAACCTTCTGATACTCCTCGTCCACTAAGCACGTCTCGTCTTCTTTGGTGGCGATTTCTACCTTTAGAAGGTCTCAGACACTGTAACACTCCAAATTTCCGGAAACTAAGATGGATTGTTACTAAATCAAAAACAAGAAAGAAGACGTTTGGAAACCAAGACGACGA
>JBBPDJ010000008.1:9965338-10029210 GCA_037974625.1 Cucumis cinereus | reverse complement strand
ACCACTATAAATTCGGTGTCATCTCTTCCCTAAACTTACTTTACTTTTGCATTGTTTATTTTTAAACTTTTTAGATTTCATTGGATTAAGCAAATATGTATACACATGTATTCTATACATTTTGCTATAATTCAAAATAATCCTCCGTTTTACTATTTTTCAAATGAAAGTGTAATTAGTGCTACGTGGCCAAATCTTTTACTATCACCCAAAAGAAAAGCAATAATAAATAAAATAAGAGTAACAATTTTCAAATTCATTAGTTTTACTAGAATAAAATTTTGCACATAAATAGATATTACCCATATATATATAATATAATATAATATAATATAATATAATATAATATAATATGTGTGTATTAACCCCTTAAAAACTTTTCTAAAATCCATAAATTTCAACAATTTGTTTTTATATCTAATGTTACTAATTTCCCTAAAATCTTATGACATCAATATTTTTTTAAAAAAAAATAATTCATCAAACACATAACAACTTTTTCAACCACAGCATAAACCATAAGTAGTTAATTAAACGATTAAAATTGCAACACATCAACAAAACAATTATCTAAATTTTCACAAATTTGACAAAGTTTAAAAATTCAACAAGGCAACCTTAAAAACTCATTCCAAGTTGGCTAATTTATTTGGAAACATTACTAAAACGTTTGTGTTTGTCAGTTGTAAGTTGTAAGAGCAACATGTGAAGAGGTTAGAGATGACACATTGAAACAATTTGTTTGTTTTTCATTTTGTTAAGAAAATTGGATATGAAAAGCGGCATGAATGGATAGGATATACCTACGCCAGATGGCGATGATTGTGATGCGGCTTTGAAGAAGAAGAAAGTAGAAAGGTCAACTGAAAGGAGAAGGGTTAGCACGTAGGCCGTTTGGGGGCCCCATAAACCAAAAGCAACACTCATTTTATACCAAATTCAAGCATATCTTGATGACACCAATTATTATAATTAAACTTCCTCCATGGTTGAATCGTTCATCCAAGATTAAAAAGACTCAACCTTTTCCTAACTTTGGGAGTACCCACCTGCAGCTATGGCAAATTAAACACAACAGGTGCGAACCGGGCGGGGCGGGGACAAAACGCACACACCCCTCTAAACAAAACTGTGTGTGTGTGTGTGAGAGAGAGAGAGAGAGAGAGAGAGAGAGAGAAACAATCAATACAGCGACGACAGCAACAACGAAAACAAGATATAGCCATAAGCACACCCCACTTCAAACCCCTCTCTCTGGCTCCTCCCCCACCCAGGTTCGTTTTACTTTCTTTCTCTCATACCCTTTTGTTTTTTTACTCTAGATTCATCGTTTCTTCATGGGTCATTGATGTTTTCCTGTTTCGATTCGTTTTTCTGAGTTTTTTGAAATGGAATACATGATGGGGGCATTTTTTTTTTTCTTTTTCTGAATGTAGTTTTCACTTGGTTTGTTGGATTTCTTTTGGGGGATGGGATGGTTTGGTGATGGTGAGAAGTGGTGTTTGAATCTTGGGTAGTGTTTTGTTTGTGGGGTTTTTGAAGAGTTGTGGTTTTTTGTGGGGGTTTTTTTTTTTTGGTTGCTCTTGGGCTGTAGTCATAGGGGAAACTTGTTGTAAATTTGTGGGGGTTGGTTTGAAATGTACGTATGTTTGTGGTCTCTCATTGTTCATTCTTTCTTCCATGGATGTTTGAAAGGGGACTGGATCCTGGAAATTTTAGTTAAAAGGATTGAAATCAGTTATAATTTCTCGAGTGAAGCCGGGGTCCTCGCATTGATTTTAACGATCTTTGTTATTGGATGATGTTTAACGAGATTTCGACTTTGGATGATTTTTAATTCAGCAAGTTTCTCGAAATAATTTCAACAGTGTGTAGGTGGCTTATTGTGATTTGTTTTCTTTACCCCCAGCAGGATCAATTCATAGTCAATCTCTTAAGGTGGTGGTTTACTTGGCTTTTGTATTGCGAATATGAGTTTTGCTGGCTCTTCTGTTGCTGCTGGTCAGTGTAATTGTCCCTCTGCATTCTCCTGCCTGCTGATTAGTTTTTTTATTTTTTCTTTTTTTTCTTCTTTTGATTTTAAGATGTTTTATTATATTGTATATCTCATTTTGGATTTATCTCCTTTTCCATCCTTTGAGCCCTTAAACATTACCGTTTTATTTCCTGTGTTTCCTGTTTGTGGGAGTAGCTCTGTATCATTCCAATTTTATGGCACATTCCTGAAGGAAGAGTTTTTTTGGAGACTTTCGCTCTTTTCTGTCCTGATGACCTTTTCTTTTCACGGGATAAGGGGAGAGTTTTGTGGCAGGCTTGTTGTTGTGCTATTTTGCGGGAGTGTAGGTCGATTGGAATGACAGATTTTTAAGAGGTGTTGAGAGGTCTTTACTCTTTAGAGGAGCTGTAGGAGAGATCAAGGTTTATTGCATCTTTATGGATGTTTGCTATTTCTTCTTCTTCTTTTTCTTTTTTTGTCTTGTACTACTTTTCTATGGTCTTCTTTATTCTTTCATTTTTGTTGATTGAAAACTCGATGCCTTTAAAAAATGATGGGAGTAACTAGCCTCTGTGTTGGCTTCACTTCAAGATATATTATTTTGTGGAAGTTGGGCTAGCTTGCTTGAGCATGTCATGGTCACTTTCAGGTGGTAGGGCTGCCAAAAAGGCAATTGAGTTTGGTAAAACCTACGTAGTGAGGCCGAAGGGAAAACACCAAGCTACCGTTGTCTGGCTTCATGGTCTTGGTGATAATGGCTCAAGGTTCTCTTTCTTCTGTTTCTGTTTTTTTCTTCTTCTCTTAAATTTTTTGCCTATAGCATCAATTCATCTCCCTAGTTCATCTGTATGTGGATCATTCAATTAGTTATTTAATTACATAATGTTATTTATATGTATACATGTGTCATCACTCCTTGTCTTGGTCTTCATTGACAAATTTCTTTGAGACTAATATTTGACCTTCTATCCTCATTATTTTTGAAGCTAGGCCAAATGTTTGGACTTTTCCCATTCTGCATCGATTGTATGATAAACCCAAAAGCTTAAAATTTAATATTATATAAACACTCTAACATTTCTTCCCACTTGTGGGCGAAAGTTCATTGAGTGCCCAACAAGTGAAATTCCCTATTAATTAGGGAAGAATAACTTTACACTGGTTCAAATTTCAGGATCTTTTGCTTTGATACTATGTTAAACACTAATCAACTTGAAAGCTTGAATCAATGTATGTTGTCTCCCGTCTAAACTTTTTCTCATTTTGTGTTTCCAATTCAAAGATTGTTTCCTCCAATACAAAATCATAGACCCCTTCTAAAGAAATTGAATTTCCATTGTATTCTCTGATTTCTTAGTGTTGTGATATGACAAATGTTCAGTTGTTAGAAGAACAGACCTTTTAAAGTTCCATATCCTATTTCTTTCCAAGTTATCTATATGTTGTACTGATACGCTCTCTGGGTTGGAGTCCACGGCCAGAGGGAGGGATCATCTTTCATCGTTCCTCAGCAATTATTATTTATGTACACACTCCCATGCAGATTATTTTTTTACTTATAGAAATTGGGGAATGGTGTGATTGAGTTGTTTCCTCAGTTGGAATGTAGAAATTGGGGAATGGTATGATTGAGTTGTTTCCTCAGTTGGAAGTATTATATTATTGTCGAAGTGGCTTTGTAATCTGACCTTTATCTGTGTATCAAAAGCTAACTTTGTGAAACTTTTAACAAAGCGCTGTATATAGTTTAGCTTTTTCACCACTTTTCAGTACGATTCATGAGACTGCTAAGGATACTTCTCCTGGTAGACTTTTAATTGAAACTTTTATCTGACAGACTTCCACGTTATGATCATTCTTAGGATAAGACCTTTGAAAAATATAATGGGAAACATGAAATGTCCTATTTTGTTATAAACCTTGCCATTTTATTCAGTAGAATGTCATGTTTAGAAATGTTTCGATTTTGTTTTACAGCTGGTCGCAACTATTGGAGACGCTTCCCTTACCAAATGTAAGAATATGAAGCTTATCAAAGTATTCAGAAGCATCTATTTTAAATTTTTTCTATAATTTATTCTCAGACCCCTTTCTTTTTGTAACTCTTTTTTACTAATCTAAGAGGTAAAAAATAGATGGAAAAAGTTCATTGCTATAAGATGAAATCTTTTATTTAGTGTTATTTTATAAACTTGGAGTTTCTGATGCAGATTAAATGGATATGTCCGACTGCGCCTACTCGACCAATAGCTTTATTTGGTGGCTTTCCATCCACTGCATGTAAGCTTACTGAAATCCCTTTTTTTTTATATCTGATCACTCAAACCAGGATCTCTTGTGTATTTATGTATTTTACAATAGTAAGGGCGTCAAGACTGTTATCCTACCTGCTCTTGTATGAAATATCTCCTTGCTCCTCCTCTTATATTTGAAGCAAAAGCTTTATTGAAAGAAGCAAAACTCACTTGGACCAACATATATTACACAGTGTGAAACAAAAGTTACAGTGATATGTTCTTATGAAACCAGGGTTTGATGTGGAAGATCTTTCAGAAGATGGTCCAGATGATTTAGAGGGTTTGGATGCTTCAGCCGCACATGTTGCATATTTGTTATCAACAGAGCCAGCTGACAGTATGTTTCTCTTGCAGTTAATGTCTGGCTATCATTGATCCAACGCTTTCTTTAAATCCTAAGATGGAGTTTCAGTAGCATTTTAAGTGATTAGACTACTTTAACTCCTATTTCTTTTGCCTTTGCCACTGATTGTTGGTATGATTCTGCTATAATCTTTATTCTTTCCTACAGTTAAGCTTGGTGTAGGAGGGTTCAGTATGGGAGCAGCTACTGCGCTTTACTCCGCAACCTGCCACGCGTTGGGAAAATACGGGAACGGAAATCCTTATCCAGCCAATCTGAGTGCAGTTGTTGGGCTTAGTGGCTGGCTTCCATGTTCAAAGTTGGTTTCTTAATTTTGTCATCTGGACAAACTCTGATCCTTTTACAATCAATATGAAGTTTCATTTAACGAGTTATCATGGTGATTACAGGACTTTGAAAACCAAGATGGAAGAGAAGAAAGCCAGTAATAGTGGAGCAGGATCCTTGCCTATTTTGCTATGCCATGGAAAAGGTATTTAATTTAATAATTTTATAATTGTTCTGCAGAAGATGGTTATTTTTCTTACAGATCCTCTGTTCTATGGTTGGGCTGAATTTTACTATACAAATTTCAGCTTGTTGTGTTGTCCATATGGCTTATATTTTCACCTTAATTATGGTTTATATGTACATAAGACGATGGGTGTTATTGTTAATTTATCTTCGACTGTAGAATTGCACTCGAGCAAAGGAGGAAATGGAGTTTAAGAAAATAGTTTTCTTATTACTTTTGTATGAACTTCTAAGACTCAGCTAAATGCACTTTGCACAACTTAGGCTTCAAAGATGTTTTATTCTGATAATGGTTTGGTGTGAAACTCATTGCAGTTGATGATGTGGTTCTTTATAAATTTGGAGAGAAATCTTCAGAGGCATTACATTCAAGCGGATTTAAAGATGTTACATTCAAATCCTACAGCAGGTATGTTACGAGAGTAATGTTCTCGACCTTGTGTGTGTTTCCTTTCTGAATTTAGGAACTACGTATCGATATCGGTTCATATTTTGTTTGCAGCCTTGGCCACTATACAGTGCCTGAAGAGATGGATGAGGTCTGTGCTTGGTTAACTTCAAAGTTGGGGCTATAGAGGGAGGGGAGGAGGCTCTTCAAATTGCACAATTTTTAACCTTGCTGTTTAGACATTCTTTAACCTACAGTTGATTGGGAACAAATTTGGTGTGATATTATTATTCCTTTTAGACCTTATATTTGATATGGTTTTTACACCAAGATTGAATCCTGTTGGTGAACTGCAGAGAAACCCTGACATGGGATTGGGATGACCTAATCATACACTTGATTGTTACTATTTATAATATCATTCCCTCTATGTTTTTGCTTGATATTTTCATTTTAATATTCCTCAAAAAGGGTTTATCTAGAAATTGAAATCTCTGTGTTGGAAATCAAAATGATATTTGGTATGTCAGAGTAAACTTTGCCTATCTTCAGAATATTAGACTTTTTATCAAACTATTTTGACATGTTTGCAAAGGTGAATCATTCACTAATTAATGTTGTAGCATAATATCATACCAAGTAACAATGGTGTGATATAATATGATATAGAAACTCAATATCCAAGAATTGTTTTGCAAACTGAGACAAAAGTCTCATCGTTTCTAAGGATATGGAAATGAAACAACAAACAAATTGATCTCGAGACTTTCCTGGGTCAATTAAAGCTCGAAAGTATCAACAGCTACTTAATGAAAAACAAACAATCTATTTCCAAACATTTAATACAAAGAAGCGAAACAGATTTTACTTTTGCAATGGAGACAAGATCATAGAGCGCTTGGGATGAGATTTGTAAGCAATAGAAGAGACTGCCTGCCTGCTCCTTCAGTTGTGAGATTCTTTGACAAAAGCAACATCGGTAGCTCCAGGCAATTGTGTCAGCAGCCGCCTCTCCTCATCGTCATCGACTTCTGCCAAAACTTCTGCCGAGACTTGCCGAGTGCTGAGTGACAGGGACTCGGAGGTGCATTCTTCCTCTGGAGGAAACAAACCCCAAATGGTAATGCTAATAACAGCATACTTCGTTGGATTCAAGTTTTAACTACATACGTTTTTTTATCAGACAGCAAGTTTGAAATCAAAATTCAAGAAGGCGTAAACATCAAGTAAAAGACCACAAACCTGAGTACTCATGGAACTCAGGCAATTGTTTGACAGAAGTTACTTGAAGACTTTCAGGAAGCAAACAACTGCACAAAGCACCTGAAGTTTTCACCAGAAGAATAAGTTAGCAGAATTCACTTTCACTCGTGCAGATGCATGGAGAGACCTAGCTCGACATCTAACTGGCGACATCCATAAATGTGCTTAAGTAAAGGTTATTACAGTAAACTAACATAATTCGTTCTATATTTCCATCAGAGCAAAGACTGAAAATGAATCAATGGAGTGAAACAAACCATTATCATTGGAGTTGCAGCTTGTAATATAAGGTAGTTTCGTAACAAAGAAGTACAACATTTCTGCCATTTTTTAAAAAAGATATTTGCAATGCAAATGAATTCAACCAGAGTTGTAATTGTAGACATATTCTTTCAAGCAGAAAGTACGCAAGTGATACAGTTTTTATTTAAGATGTCAGATGAATGTAAAAGAAGTGGCTCTTGTAAAGGTCTTCTTCCACATTTCAATGGCAATATGTTATACGATAACGGCAAGGAATTTAATTAAAAGATAAATGCAAAAGAAAGTGAACACTGGTCAACTGAATAGAGACCAAAGACCACTTAATCGAGAAAACTGTTACCCATCCGAGCAAGCCGATTAACCCATCCAGGTATCCTTTTCCCAGTCAATCTACATGCGACATCATCCGTGAAATGATTACAGTTTTTGGAAATAAGATGATATGTATCTCCATGATATTCAGAAGCAATAGTTTCAATAAACGTTCTGAATTCAGAGGGAGGCATATCAACATGTCCCAACGTGACAGAACATCGGTATATGAAACCCGGACAGCTCTTTGGTTCTACTTCAAAAACTCCACTAGCAGGGAAGTCGTGAGCTCCGAACCCATACTCTTTGCCATGGACTGTGCAACATGAAAGACATTTGAATGAATTCACACAATATCAAAATAACATTGGATAAAAAATTCTAAGCTCACAATCTAGAATTTTCTATACAATCAGTTGCCTATCCAGTTTCAGCTTCAATCTAATACCAATGCAACAACTTAAAAACATATCAAGATCATACCAAAAGATCTCTCTTGTCTCTAAATCATACACATACACACAAAGAAATCCAAGTGATTTTGTTTCTCTCCACAAAGGCATTGTCACTCAAATATTCAATGGCTAACCACAGAAGAAGAACAAGATCTAAAACAGCCAGAAGAGCAAATAAAAGGTTGCGATCAGCCTGAAAATAGCCTACATTGTGAATTATTTGCTAACCCTGAAAGTTCAAATATGCAATGACAACTACAAGAAAAGATTTTGCTACACCTCATTGATCGCAAGTCAAGCTATCTTCATACGAATATTCCAAATATCCACCTCTGAGTTAATTTCGATCCAAGATGTAATCAACACAAGGTGCCTAAATTCAATCTTCTCTTATTCCCATCCTAAAGTTTCGATTACTTTGCATCCTAAACAAAACAATTTAAAAAACTCCAAAAGAAAATGAACGTTTTCACTACTCTTTCTTCAGAGACATTTTAACAAGCACAAAGGGTGCACAAAATACCAACCAAAATCAGAAAGATGTCAAAAAGGGGAAGGGCAGAAACGGATATGGCAATCACCTTCAATACCCGAATGGAAAATCCCAAAACCAAACCAATAAGAATAATTGTTGGCAGGGGTGAGATCATAAACGTTTAACACCACCTGGGTTTCGTACTTCTTGTTCCAATCTCCACTTTCGGGGGTCGTTTTCGAGGTGCTCTCTGCTCCCATCTTCAAAAAATGTACCGCTACAACAATATCTTTCCCTGAAAGATCTCAAATGAATCTAAATTTGAGAATCTAGAAAGAAAAAAAAGACCTTTTTGGCTTCAATTTTCCTTTCCCTTTTCCTTCTCTGCCCATCGGAGAAAAAACATGAATCAAAGAAAAGAGATTGATCTCCGGCGAGAAGGGAAAAAAGAAAAAAGGAAAAAGCTCAAGAATTTCGAAGAAATATTATAAAAAGGAACAGTGAATCAAATTGAAAAAGAAAAAGAAAAGAAAAGAAAAAAGGTGGCATTGAGAATTAGGATAAACGGAAAGGTGGGCTCCCCTCCCAAACGTTCCATCTGGTGCCCTCCCCAAATATGGTTACCACCAATCTTTGGACTCAAAATACTGCCTTCCTAGTATTTAACACATCTCTATTCTTTTCAAAGTTTTCGTATAACAATTTTCGCTAAACTATGTTCTCGAGATTCATCATATTTCGTTAGCTAAAGTTATGTTTTTCATTGTTTTTAAAATTTTGACAATATGTAGGATGAGAACACAATTTTGACCTCAAAACGGGTGATACATACTTTTTACTAGTGAGTTCATCCTTAGGTTATATATATAATAGAGACGTCTCCTAATTCAATTAATATACTATGTTATAGTGATCAAAAGACATGCAATTCAAATTTCTTACGTGATTGTAATTTTAGAGAGATAATTTTTCGAATAGTGTTATTACTAAATTTTGATTGGAGGAATACAAGTAAAAGCTGTTGCCCAAGACCAAATATTAGAAAAGTGTTGGATTTGAAGATAGTGCTTGAAATGGCATTGGGTATTTGTGGGTATGATTCAATTTAGGTGAAATTTTGTTTGGGTAGGAGTAGGACCATGGATCTTAAAATTGAGAGCCACTTTCCTATAAATAAAAAAAAAATAATGTAGAGTGGACAAGCCCCCTAATTGCTTGCCCAAAATAATTGTTTTTTTTTTTATTTTATACAATTTATTAAAGTGGTTAGATGTGTAAGACATGATTTGTTTATAGGCATGTGACGTTCCTTGATTGGTGGGTAGGAATTAACTTTAAACATAGTGTCAAGATTGTCTAGTCCCATCCTTAAGAAAAAAAAAAAAGAAGAAGCAAAATTCAAAAACAAAATCATGAGATTATCGTTAATTCGAGATTAGAAAGTCAAGTTTGTACTTGATATATAGGATTATTTGTTTTAAGCTTTGTATTAGTAGTGATAGATAACTTATGAAATACTTGTGGTTCAAACATCCATTCTTATAGTACTAAAAAATGTGTTACTTGAGGGTTTGGTAAGAATGAGTTTATCACTATTTGCAAATTTGTAACTCTGAACAAGTAGATTTATATACAAAATAAATATATACTTTAAAAATTTAGAATTTCAAGCTCAACCAATCCAATGCCTTACGTTTTTGCCATGTTTCCTAAAAAGTGAATAAAGGTGCTCGTGCTTTTGCAACTTTGACATCCTCTTAGAAACTTTGATATGAAAAAAACGTTTTCTAGATAGTATTCTCTTCGGTAAGAATTAGGAAGTTGGATGTAGTTTCAATATAAAAAAAGGAAAAAGAAACCCTACATAAGCTAAACGTCTAAAGCCTTATATAAACCTATTACAAACTCTAGGAGGAGCCTTTACCAAGATCTGAAATTCAAGTCGGAAGAGAATCGTGGACCGAGAGAAAATTTGGACGTTCCTCCTGTGCTAGTTTTAAGGTATATAGAGATTAAAGAACATAAACATCACGGATTATTGGTTATCATGATACTGAACAAAATGCTATAGTACTTGTCTAACTAAGGCTCTAAGCAATCAAACAATTGTTCCAATCACATAATCCTCGTTTCAGAGATCCTTTTCCCAATTAATTTTCACGATTTTAAAAGCAAAATATCAAGAATTCAATCGAAGTAGACATTCTTAAGCAGAGATAGTAAATTTTATCTCGCTTCACTTTAATACACCTTAGAGGCAAATTTAGCTACTTGATTGCATTCATATAGCTTAGAGTTGTAATGTGAATTATGTTTGATATGCTAGTTTACTTATTCAATCATATCAAGCTAGTAGTTTAGCAGTAATGATGGAACCTCTTTTTGTGTTTGTTTCTTTGAGGCTAGATATCCATTTGGTTGTCATAGAAAATGGATGGTCCAAGAGCATTTGATTGAATTTACCACTTTCCCTGAGAAATCAAAGTAATTTTTATTGAAAGTTGAATATATATATATATTTATAGAGGGAGAGAGAGAGATAGAAACTAAGTTGAAACTGCAGCAATATGTGTAGAGAGTACGAGGGCTGCCAAAGAAAGACATTAAATGACTCGAGGTCCAGTAAATTACAAGATTCGAACCAGAAGCGATCCAGAATCAATGGAACACATGATAAAGGCAGCAAGAAACAACCTCCATCTTTCTTTCCGTTTAGGAGAACAAAAGGGCAACAGAAGCAGTAACCAATTGCTATCTGCTGCCGCACACAGATTGAGCAAACCTGCTTGCCCAACCATCCTCAGTGCATGAGAATCAAAATAAAACCACATACATTAAGTATCATCAAGGTGCATTATCTGGAGTCGTCTGTCGCAGTACGCGCTCATGGTGCCTCAACGGCCCTGATCCATCATCTGATGAGTCGTTATCATCATCTCGAGAAGATGAACCTATTTCTCCATCATAACTCTCACCCCACAGTCGAGTTGTTCTCCTCCTAAAACTCGGTTGGCCTCTAGCTCTAGATACACTAGACCAACTGCTGCTCCTTCTACTGGATTCAGGTCTAAAAACTCGAATAAGGAAAAAAACTGTGAGCCAACCCCCATCATCAATGGGTAAAATACTATCATCAACTCTATCCTCTCCAAATGATGATTGCAGTGTGCTCAGAAGGTCTCCCAGGTCCCTTTGGCGTTCAAGCCGTCTCCAATTATGCTGCCGTTCGGGGTCTACTTCGGATGGACGCACAAGAGGATGCTCCTTCCTTGCATGCTTCCTAAGATCTGTATACGTTCCGCTGAAACTACATGTCTCACAGGAACAACTTCTTGATTTTGCATTCATGAACTGACGAGCATGGTCATCAACGACCCACTTTTTTATTTTCCCTCGGCATAAAGGGCATACCAGCTTTGGAGGCATCTGATTCTCACAAGATGAAGGGTGCACAGCAAGTTCAATCTCCTCACTTTGTCCCTCTGGTGTATCATCAACCACAGGCTCAGATTCCAATGTTGGTGGAGAGTTCACTGTCGGGAGTTGCATGTCTTCCTGCACTGGCATTGCTGTTGAAATTTCTGAAAACAACTTGCAGAATTGATCTAGGCAATTTGAGTGGCGACGGCTAGTATCACACATGTAAGGACGGCAACCCTTTTCATGGGACGAACATATGAGAAGAACTGCATTATGAGGATGTTCCATGCAGACAGGGCATCTAGCTTCTTCCCACTCTCTCAAATTATCCTCACTTCCCAATGGCAGTTTAGGTGAAGATCGTATAGGACGGCTGGAGCTGCAACTGAATGGAGATGCTCTATACCTATCATGAGATACAGAGCGATCTCTTCTCTCCTTTGGCATAATGAATCTTCTATAATAGATAAAAGAGCTCTAAAGTGCTGAGCAATCCTAACCAGGAAATAGCAGATAAAAACTGTAAGAGATCAATTCTAACTTCAGAAATTACATCCTATTTTCATAATACTAAGTAGTAGTCTATACATTTGAAACCCATACTTTGTGTTGTGTTATCATATGATTAAAATCAGTACAGGAATTTTGGCCAAGGGCATAAAAAAAGGGAGCCTCCAATGCCATTAAATGACTAGATCATTACTTCTTAAATAAAACCAAGAGATTTAGAGTGACAATCGAAAAAAATAATAATAATATTGGAAAGAAAAAGAGCAATGATAAAGCAGACTGCACAAGAACAAGTCGCAGACATACTGATCACTGTAAATCAAGAACACTCTTTTCAAAACATGAAAAAAAACATGGAACAACTTCTATAGAGTTGGTTGACAATAACAAAACGCACTCAACAAAATTCCACATAGAGGATTACATAAATAAAAGCCGTTCTCCCATTGCATCGCAATCAATTGAATAATACAAAACTGGATTTCATCATCTTGCTGATTTTCCTGGAAAAACCAAGGTTGCAGGCTCTAACAACTACATTTGCAGCAGCCAGCAAACATTTGATAATGAAATGTACGGCTTGCTGTATTACTTAGTTTTATATGGCACACATAATTCAGAAAAGGATGAGACTGAAAGAAAATACTATATAACTGCAGAGATAAATTATTTATGTCTCCAATTTTTTCCTTCCCATATGAAATACAACAGTTAATTTTTTTTAAAACATAACAAAAACATAATTCTGAACAGCACGGACTAGTGCAAATTGAAACCATAAAATCAATCCTATAAGCAAACTAAATGTTAATATCTTTCAATACAATCACCCTCGTTCTCAGTGATTACAACAACAAGAACACACAGTTGCAAGTAATAAATCAAACAGAGCGTTTCTCATTTCCAGAACAAAAAGTCGATATAAACTCAGAAAAAAAACATCAAAACACCAGACCAATGAACCCTATATGCAATCCAATAACCAGCCCCAGCCAAACGATGAACTCAAACATATATGCAATTTCACAACACAAGTCCCCTAAAGCTCGTGTAAAGTCCACTTAAACCGTCAGAACCCGCAAACCCAGAAATTGAGTGGGGGAAAAATGATAATCGGGGAGAAAAGCGACGGGAAAAAAATCGATTGTGGAAAGGATCCGGTGAGAGGTAAAGAATTAAGAATCGGGGAGAGGGGAAGAGGAGAGAATTACCAAAGAGAAAAGGGATTAAAGGAAACGGAATCCAGAGAAGTTGTGAGTGAAGAGATAAATAATCTTATCGAATCGGAAGAAGGAAGGACGACGACGACGATGAATTGCTCAGACAATGAAAGCTCGATCTAGGGCAGCTTCTTCAGCAACAGCGAGAAAGAAGGGACAGAGAAACTCCGAGGGCTATATATAAACAAATCGCTGCTTACATGGAACCCACGTGGATGATCCCAGTTCGCTAATGAATATGTCTTACCTTAATTTTATATTTAATTTTTTTCTAGCAAATTACCAATTTAGTCATTGTATCTATTTGGTTTATAAAATGTAAAAAAAAGTATCTAGTAAGTTTTTAAATTCTCAATCATTGCAATTTCTTTTTATTGTAATTTTATATTTTTTTTCAAATAAAGTTATTTTAATATTTATTCACAAAAATAGAGCAGAAATGATAGAATTGACAAAAGTAGGATAGTAAAATTGTGTACTCGATACACGACTTAGGAGTTAAAGCGTGTACGAGCTCTACAACTTTGTGTCACATCACAAGCTTCTCATGCGCTTGCTGACCGGCCCTATATCTCCATCTTCACAAACTTTTTTTTTTCATTTTTAGCGCGTGTGTATATATATAATATATATATATAATTTTATTTATATTAATTATTTAATATCTCAATCTCCAATTTCAATCCTAAAAATATGTTTCTTTATTAAAATTGACCTCACCATTTTCAATTTTTATTTGATTATTTTCTCACTAAAATTTAGTTTCTAATTTCAATTCTTTTAATTAATTTCTTTTCTTTGAAGATTTCTATTTCCATTTTCTTTCTTTTTAAAATATGTTTTTTAAATTTCAGCTGGAGTAATATATTTTATTTTTAGATCTTTTAGAAAGTTATATTTCTATCGTTAATATTAAATTTTAGTTTACATTTTTAATTCTTTTAATTAATTTATTGTCTTTGCAGATTTTGGTTTTCATTTTTTCTTAACAATATGTTTTTAATATTTTAAATACATTTTTATTTAAATAATTTCATTTGAAATTACTGACTAAAATATATATGATTTCATTATTGAATAAATTATTAGAAAAATATTAAAAAAAAAAATTTAACAAAATATTTTAAAAAATAATTAAACTAAAAAAAATAAATAAAATAAAATATTGAAGCGTGGATCTAGTCCATGACATTGATCTTAACATTTGACCAAACTTACGCGCACTGATATGGATAGTCGCGTCGTTTGTGACTGAATTAAGGAAAGTAGTGTATCTTCGCTCCAAACCAAAACTACCTTATTTTTGTTTGGACTTCAACCCTATTTTTGTTTATTCTTTTCAATGTAGTATATTTTTGTCAATAATTTGGAAACAACATTATTCTTGAATTTTCTCCTGATTTTATATAAATTTAAAGAAAAATATTTAGGTGTATTTTGGGTAATGCTTATATTTATGTGTCCCACCTAATTCCTAAGTTGTGTATTTATAGTTTTTCACGTAACAAATTCTTTTTACCACCTTTTACAAATATTTTAATTTATTTTTATGTTTGCCATGAAAATGGTATACAGGAAAATATTGTTTTATTGTAAATTCATAGATGAAAGTTTAAAAAAAAAAATCAAAAATAAAAAAATTGACAAAATATTTACACTTTATAGAAAAATCAAGTATAATAGTTTTTTATGAGCTTTAGAAAAATTAATGGTTAATATTGTAGTTCTCAAATTTATGAGCTTTTTTTTCCCATAAAAAAGATAATAAGGGTCTAACTATAATTCTTAGGAGTAATTTTGGACCAAAGAATAAAATTGACATTTAAAAATGACAAAATCAAGAAGTATGATGCGAGCTGAAATTGACAGCTAAAGGCCAAAGTGGGCCTAAGAAAAAGGGAATTAGTTTGGGTCAAAACCAAGTCGCTAGTCTAGATCGAGGTCACCTTGTCAAATGTCCAAGTAAAACCTCAAGTCCAAGGGATAGTACGAGGAAGACACTCGCCAAGGTTGAGATCGATGTCGACCCTCTCCAATCACGAAATTAGACATACCCTTTGGCCCAGTTAGTTATCTAATTATCCTAAGGCAACTTGAAAATTTTAGAAAACACCTAAGTCATTTTTCCCTATAAATACATCATTATAACTTCATATGAGGTAACTTTAAGTCTGACTCTAAAACTCTCCATTAGGTATCGAAGCGTGTCACAAGTACCACATCGATATGCATGTTTTCTCAATGCTCTTCAAACAAATTCATTCTCACGCAAAGTTTAGATGCATTTACCGTGGTCTAACATTTGATATCAATAATAATAATTTTATAATTTATACATTGGATTGTTGTGAATTTGTAATGTTAAACAGATTAATGATTACAAAATATTTGTGCATTTCATAGTCAAAGGTTGTGAATTCTTACATTTCTGATGTCAGCTAGTAACTTTTAATATATATATATATATATATATATATATATATATATTTAAAAGTGAAGATGGTGAGTTTTAATATTATAGAGCTTCATTATAGAATTTAGTAGGTGCAGCCATAATGAATAAAATAAATTTTGTGAATAAAGAACGGCGTTTTCTAACGCGCTGAAATTGGCGCTTGTTAGACACGCGCACTCCGGCAATTCGCTGGGACAGCTGCTTTTGGGCACTTAACAACCTTTGACTTTGACCACACTTTTCAAAATATTAAGTTATTAAAAGCTATATATTTATCTAATTTCACTCACAAATTAAAAAAAAGGTAGTGCTTATTTTCATCTTTATTATTTAAATTTTGTTAATTCTTTAACTAAAAGGTATGTAGTATTTTAGAACCCTAAACCCTAAAAATTAAAAAAAAAAAAAAATCTAAATTTTCAATTTTTTAAAAAAGTGGCAAAATGATGTACTATAAGAGAATTAGAAAGTCATTTTATGTTCAGTATTTTGATCGTTTACTATTTTGACTTGTTGGTTGATGACATTTTAATTTACAATCTAAAAATACAAGTCCCTTCAGATTTTCATTTGGGACAAATTTAAGATTATAATAACCACATATTGTTACAGTAAATAATATTTAAAAATTCTCAATTGACCTTAGTCTACATTATTTTAAAACCCTTATTCACTACAATATTTACTATTTTATGTTTATAATTTTTTTCTAATTATTTGTTACGTGGTTTACTATTTTTTTTCTCAAACTAATACATTTCAAAGACATACCATTATAATCAAAACTAAAATAATCTACATTTCAAACACAAACTATTATAACCAAACTATGGTAACCTATGAAGCACATATGAGAATCGGTATCAGATATGTATCTAACACTGATACATCTAGATACGTGAAATGAGGTATCTATTTTTTTTTTCAAATATATGTATCCCCTTCAAGATACGTGAAAATGATACACCAATCATTTTTTTAATATATATATTTGGAATGAATTTTAACCATAAAACTCATAGCTCATTTAATTTCGGAAAAAATATTAGAATTAATAGCAAACCAAATGGAAAATAATATATATAAAATATTTAGAATTTTAAGAGAAATATACCAAATAAAATCATATTTCCTCGTTCTTATTATTCATGTAACACTTTCAAGGTTAATCATCAAATCCTTCCCTAAACTCAATTTCTTCCATTGTTAAAGGATTAAATCAAATATCTTTATATTAAATATATATATATATATATATATATATGTTAGTTAGTGTAGAACATTTTGTATGAATTTCAAAAACATTTGTTTGCAAATTAAAACTAAGCAAAGGCATGTACACACACCATGTAGGTATGTTAGTTGGTTTAGAACATTTGTATGTAAAAAATCACACAAAGTATGTAAGTGTGTAAGTATGTTGGTTTATAACATTTTGTAAAAATTTAATAATATTTGTCCAAACTAAAATTGATAATGTATGTGAAGGTGTGAGGTAAGTTTTATGAAAGAGATTAAGGGTCTCCTTGTAGAGGTTTTATATGAATGACCTAAAGAGCATTTGATGCATGATTTTATCTCAAAATCAAGTGATCAGGAATAAATAAGAAACATGTCGCGGGAGTCTTTACCATAATTAACAAAAGTTCAAGATGGTACTTTTGTGAATGCAGTTGTTGTGCCTACTTCACGTTGCATCAATTCAAATCATAAGATATTGGTGTTTAAGTTAAGTATCATCCAGAATCACTCCCATTTTTCTATCAATTTTTGGTACATGTAGGTCATTCGGGGAGGATTATTAGGAATGACACAGATACATCTTAGGCACATGGGAGCTGCACTTTTCACTTGTCCCGCAGTGAAGAATTATGGAGTGGCTAGAGGGTATGTATATGAGAGAGTAGAAGTAAAAGGGTCTTTCCCCACACAGTTTTATGTATTTTTGTTTGTTTTTTTTAGAACCCTTCAAGATTTAATTATGATTACTTTATGTGCACTTAATTTTTCAAATATGAAATTAATTCATTTTTTTTTTTAAAAAAAACGTTTTATGTTAGTTGGTCTTCTTATTCTTCATTGATTCACAAAACCAGAAGCTTCAGATCTGGAAAACACAAACCTTTGAATCTTGTTTCTTTTTTCTTTCTCCTGATTCAAACCAAACGATCTTCTCTCACTTTGATTCCAACCCTCCATTCGACGAGTACACGTCTTGTTGTGTTAACTACAATCATGTTGAATTTGCTTTCAAGGTAGTGATTTCCATGACACAATAAATAGGTTTTGGATCTGTTGACAACTAGGACTTTGGATTGCTTAGGATTTAATTTTTATTTTTTAGAATTATGTAGCCACTAAACCTAAGTAATTTGTGATCCAAAATATGAAATTGAGAGCCAGCATTAGGAGAAACTCCTTCATTTTTATGTGTTTGTCCAAAAAGTTTCCAAACACATTACCTTTCCACCACAAAATTCTTCTGTTTAGCTACTGTGTTTTGGACGATTCTGAGGTTTTTAGCTGCTGTTCTTTTGCCGATTTATTTCCATTCGAAAGTTTTGAACTGTACGTCCCTCGAGTTTTTTCTTTTCTTTTCTTTTTTTTTTCTTTTGAGAAAAGTTGAATAGAGCCTCTCAAATTTTGTAATTCCATCTCATTTTGAAATATATTAGATAGAATGAGGTTTTATCTCAAAATTAATTGAGTAACTTATTGAGGTTCCTTGATTTTTTTTTCAACGTGAGATTCTCAACACAAACAGTTAATTTAATAAAACATCGTCGGTTTGCTTATCCCCTTTTTCCTCTCATTCTAATTATTTTTAGTTTGGTTTTCTTTTTTTACAATTTCTTGGATTTTATACATTACCATTTGATCTGATTCCCTTTGAAAGATTGAGATTGTGGTAGCTTGAATCTTCTTGAAAAAGGTGGAACAAGTTATAGATTGAGTAGGGTATAGGAATTCAATTTAACTTCTTGATCTTATTGCTCCATTTTTGCATTTAAATTTCAGTTTTGTAATTTGTAGTTCTTGTTCCTTTCGTTCAAATTTTGTTCTTTATTTCTTTAATATAAGCTAATGTTTTCTTTGGGATTCAAATTAACTATATGAATACTCTAAAGAAAGGAGAAAAAACATAATATATAAAATAAAGTAATTCGGTTTCTGGCTATCTTAGAGTTGCGAGCATTGGAGATTCATATAGCACAATTAAATTATGTTGTTTGGTTTATCCAAGGAGGGGATGGACAAGCTTGGTGAGGTCTAGAAACAATTCTCTTTAACTGAGAATGAGGAAGTTGTGTCTAAGGCAACAGACCAAAGAATATTAATGTCTAAAGAGAATGTTTTAATGTGTTGTGCTGCCATTTTAACAACAAAGAGGGTGAATAGTGATGCTTTTCGATTTGTGAAGGTTCATCAGGACATGAAAATCGAAGTGGGAGAGGAGAGTGTGTTCTTCATTCACTTTCAATCAGGTATGAAAAAGGGCTATAATTATGAATGTTGGCCATTGGAGTTTTGATAAAGCTCTCATAGTTTTAGTTTCTCCTATGGCGGCTGATCAAATTGGAGAATTGGTGTTTCGGATTCATAATCTTCTAGCGAATTGTATGTCTTGAAAGATGACATGGGTATTGGAAACCATGGTGGGAAAAATTGAAGAAATCGTTTGCGATGATCGTAGTAGATGGACATATCCTTTCATGAAGATACAAGTGAAAACTGATATTATGCAACCTCTGGAGGGGTGTTGCAAGATAAAAGACAAATGAAGGAAAAGATATATGGTGCCTTGTCTTGTATGAGAAATGATCAGATATTCATTTCACTTGTGGTAGGTTGGGTCATTCGGTTCGGAAATGTCAGAAGTCGTGGGATACAAACAGTGAATTCCATGGATATGGGGCGTGGATGAAGGCAACAATGGTGAAGAAGGAATAATGTATTTGCTAATTGTCTTATTATGTAAAGTATTCACCAATAGTCATTACATGAGCAAGAACCATCTTTGAAGTGATGGAAACGGTTTCTATCTCTAGCAATAATCTCCCTATTGAATATCTTAGATATTAGCTTTGTAGCAGAATGACAATTACGACAAACACGAAGATTTTTAATGATTCTAATTGGTGTACCTGGTTTTGTACTTATCAATCCAAAAGCAATTGCTAATTTCTCACTGTGGTGGCTTAGAGCTCCTTCTTTCCATTCTTCATCCATGTCATATAATACCTCAGAAGTATCTGCCACAAATCCAAAAACCTTTAATTGTTTGTCTACTTCTTCCAACATCTTGTAAATGTCTTCACTTTGTGGATGAACTTTGTCCCCTACTAGGAACTCATGAACGATGTTATCGACTTCAATCGTGGTACAACCAGGAACTTTTTTCATTCCCCTGTCGTTCAATCGTGTTCTTATTCTTGCTACATCATCCCATTTACCAGCTCCTGCATATATGTTAGATAAAAGCACATACGCTCCAGGATTATCTGGCTCGAGTTCGAAAAGACGTTCTGCGACTAATTCTCCCAACTCGACTCGTCCATGGTCTCTACATGCTCCAAGAAGGGAACCCCAAATGGCTCCGTCTGGTTTCACTTTCATATTTTGTATCAAGGACTCTGCTTCCTCAAACAACCCAGCTCGCCCAAGAAGATCTATCATGCATCCGTAATGTTGGGATTTAGGAGATATCTTATAGTCTTCAACCATAGAGCTGAAAAATTGGCGTCCGAGATCAACCAAACCAGCATGTTTACAAGCAGATAAAACACCAACAAAGGTTATCTCATTTGGTTCAATTCCATCACTAGACATTTTAGAGAAAAGCTCAAAAGCCTCATCTGCTTGTCCATGCATTGCTAACCCACATATCATAGCATTCCAAGAAGCCAAGCTTTTGATATTCATACCATCAAAGACCTGTCGTGCCGCCTCAATATTACCGCATTTGGCATACAAATCTATCAGACTCGTCGAAAGAGAGGTACTGACTGAGTTGAAGTTTTTGTTTATGTAAGCATGTATCCACTTACCAAGGTCAACAGCACCTAAATGAGCACAAGATGGAAGAATGCTAAGGAAAGTAATCTCAGTAGGCTCAACATCTGAGGCTAGCATCTCGCGGAAGAGCGCTAAAGCTTCTTTATAGCTGCACATGTGGGTGTAACCTCCGATCATAACATTCCATGAGATGACATCTCTTTCAGGCATATCATCAAACAATTCACGAGCAGTCTGAAGATCACCACACTTCGAGTACATGTCAATAAGGGCATTAACAAGCTTAAGATTTGAACGAAACCCACGATCTTCAATCCAAGAGCGCATTGAATTTCCTAAATCAAGTGCATTTGACTGAGCACAAGCAGAAAGAACAGATACAATAGTACTCTCATTTGGGGGGACATTTGCATTCCTCATATCTTCAAACAGTAATAAGGCCTCTTTGGAACGACCCATTTGTGCATAGCCTGCAATCATGGCATTCCAAGACACCACATCTTTCACAGGCATTTCATCAAACAGTTGCCGAGCACGATCCATATAACCCCACAACGTATAACCAGCAATTAATGCAGTGAAAGAAATCGCATCCCTGAAATTACTTTGATCAAAAACCAATTGGGCATTATTCATTTCACCACTTTGCGCATACATATTAATAAGCGAAGTATGAATGAACACATCCGACACAAACCCAAGCTTCAAAACATGGGCATGAATCTGTTTCCCTTCATGGGCAGAGGCGAGCTTAGCACAAGACTTCAAAAGAAAAGGAAACGTATAAGAATTCGGCTCGAGCCCGGAATAAATCATTCTGACGAAGAAAACCAAGGCCAGAACTGGCGACAGACTCATCGAAAGCCCTCGAATCATGGAATTCCAAATAAATAAATTGGGCTCTTCCATGGAATTAAACAGGGAGATGGCGTAAGAGATATTACCAAAGCGCGAAACAGCAGAGAACTCGATGAGCTTGCTGAGGGCGAAGTGGGTGTGGTGGAGGCCAGTTTTGATGATGTGGGCGTGGATTTGTTTGAAAGTTCGAATGTTTTGGCATTTGGAGAGAAGCTTGAGAGATGGGTGTTCTTGAAGGAGCCTGTAAGGCGGATCGGAAGAGGGAAGGACATGGAAAGAGGGTGAAAATAGGAGTGAAGGGGAAGAAGTCGCCATTCTTGGGCGCGGCGCTACGAAGGTCGTGCTGGTGGCACCGTGGCAGAGTTGGGTTAAAGATAAGGGTCGTTATTATTTGAAATATAGTTGTACGGACTTCACCCGCCAAAACGATAATTAACATTCTTTACGCCTAAGTAAATGAAATTTAATATGTTAAATTAACAAAACAAAAAAAAAATGGAAAAAGTAAATCTAATATTTTTGTGTGTGTCTATATATACATATATATATATATACTTCTTAACAACTTATTTCATTATTTGATTTATTTCCTGGATAGAAAGGATTAGTGGGAATTGTTATAAACTTACTTGAAGTTTAATTCATAATTATTGAAAAATAATAGGGCTTTTAGTTTAAGAATGATCGATAAGAGAGAATAAACATAACCAAAATTATGTCAAATATAGAAGTACGTAGATTTCTCAAGTGTATTTATCTAATGAGTTTCGTATATATCTAGAGTCATTAATTGATTGTTCCAACCAAAACTGTTAGCAACTTGAAAGTAACAATTACGATAGAAGAATTTACTCCAAAGATCGCATGATAAAACAAAGAGTTTTGACATGTGTTAGCTTACAGGCACCTTAACTAATTTCACGAGATCATAACTCATTTGAGTCTAAATGTTTGGGTGTGAAGGAAACTTATAAGAGTATTAATTAAATCCTAAATATGTAATCATGTACTATGAATGGATTAAACTGATGACGATTAAATCCAAGTTGTCGTATAAAATATATATAAATAGGGTAAGATAGGAGTAAGATTAAGGTTTAGGGTTTGGAATTTGGAAGAGATTGGAAAAACAAAGAAGAAATGGAGAGAAATGGAATATTCAGATTGAAGACATAGAGACAAAGTGATGGCCAATTCAATTTAACCTTTGCTTTGAAGTGTTAGGATGAGGATTCTCCAAGTATTATTAAAGGGGTTTTTACCTTTTTTTTCCTTTTAAAAACACTCAATAATTTTTTTTTTTTCTTTTTGAAGAAAAAAAAGGAGAGAAGAAAGAGTTTTTTTTTTTTTTTTTTTTTTTTTTTTTTTTTTGGGAATTATGGAAGGGCATTTGCATTTGTCTAAGGTTTTCATGTTTCAATTGGAATATTCACAATGTCTTTGTTATTACATTTTTGGCCTCACCCTTTTTCCTTATTCCTTCTTATCAAATGCTAAGGTCAAACTTAACAAAACCCTAATACCCCCACTTGTGCTTCCTTCCTCCTTTGCACACTTGCCCCTTCCTCTCTATACATCTGCTAAATATCTTGGGTGCACTCTTGTGCAACCGTGACAAGCATCCAATGAAATTATGTTACGACGTGGCACGATTTTTGTAGAAAAGATTCATTTCTTCGAATAAAATAGGAGAGTATGGAGCGCTACACCTAATCATCCCACATGCATTATATATGTATAGAGAGAGAGATAGGATGGTTTAATGATTAGTTTCTAATCTCTTTTTTGTAACATTTAGTTTTTGTAACCTCGTTTTTGTAAAATAAATAGACTTAATTTAAAAAAAGAAAAAACAAAATAGTTATTAAATGGAGCCTAAACTTTCAATTATGTGTTTAAGGCTATTAAACATAGAAGAGTTAAAGGAACACAGCAAGAAAATTTAGTGTAAGAAATTATATATAGAGAGAATTTTTAAATGGTGTGAGACCAAAACGTATAGGTCGTAATTGACATGTACACTTCGTCTAGTAGTATCGGAATTCAAATCCTTATATCTTACATTTGTATATAGAAATATTGAAGAAGAAAAAGAATAAATTTGATATTCGAGTGAGAGAAAACTTAAAATAGATTCTCGAGATTTAGTTTCTATTTAGTTTCTATTTAGTTCTCAGATTTCAAAATATTACACATTTAGTCCTTAAGTTTTGATTTTGGTTTCAATTTAGTCCTTAAAGTATCAAAATGTTACAATTTTACCTTTAAGATTTTAGCTTTGTTTCAGTTTGATCCTTAGATTTCAAGATTTTACATTTTTTTAACTTTGATTATTCATTAAATACTCACTTACAAGTTACAAACATTGATGTCATTGTTTATTAACTAACTTAAAATAATTATGAAGTAAAATTTAAATTTAATTTTAAAAGTGATGAAAAAATAATAAAAGTTAATTAATTATAATTCTTTTAAGTATTTTAGATCTATTAACAATGAGTGAAAAATTAAGGTTAAAAACGTAAATAGTAATTGAAATAAAATTCAAATGTCAGTGGTAAAATTGTAACGTTTTGAAACTTAAAAACTGAATTGAAATCAAACTCAAAACTTAAAAACCAAACGTGTAACACTTTAAAATATAGGGACTAAATAAAAACTACACCCAAAATTCAGGAAAAAAAAATAATGTTATTTGTATAGTATTTTATATAAAAGAATCAAATTCTTTGTTGAATTATTAATTTATATATATTGCTCCTCTGCCTACATCTACGTGCATGCACTCCACACATGTACAAATTAAATAATTAAATAATTAAATAAATAATATAGAGATATTTTTGGGGCTCCCAATAAACAATATAAAGTTATATCTTTCCCAACAAAATACCCTAAAATAATAAGTATTTTTCTTTTATATATATATATATATATCTGCAAAGTTCTCACACTGTCCCATGTACTCCATCCAGCGTCGGTTCGCCGCAATCCTAATTATTCCAATTTAATTATTTACCTTTTTTCTCTTTTTTTTTTTGTTAGAAAATAAAAAAAAAATGTTAGGCTGACTTGGAAATGGAAATATGTAAAGGTCACACTTTCATAAAAATATCGATGTGGACGAAAGTTTTGAAAAGTTTTATGAAAATTGTTATAGTTTATTTTTTATTATGACTTAATTAAACTATAATTTGTCAATTTTAATAATTCATGTAGAGCAAAATGTTACAAAATAATATCAAATATTGGTAATTGATTACATAATTAATGAAGACCTGAAATATTTGTTACAAAATAATTGTATTGTTGATTATAAAATGTACATATTTTATATTATAATCTAGAATCTTGATAGAAAGTATAATATTGTTGATGTTCATCCTATACTAAAAACGTTGAAAAGTTAATTATTTGAATGAAAATGACGAGACTCATGCGACCAAGTAGATACATTTCACTAATTGGTGATCTTCCTCGTTCAAATGGATAATACTTATTCGATGAAAAGTTAGGCCGAGAAAATAACAAAATCTTAAAGACTACACATCATAATTTGAGGAAGAATTGAGCGTAGCTAATTTTTATTGTAGTTCCATATCTTGTTTGTCACATATATCAACTACCTTTAACTTACGTTTTCAATAAATTGAATATTAAATTTAGATGAATGTTAGCTTAATTTATTTTAGTAATACTTTAGTGACCCTCCAATCATGGAAGAGTATGGAATTGATATATTTTGGAACATTTTGTTATATTTGAAAATGTCCCTTAATACTATTTATTTTTAAAATATAATTTAAACTTTTTTATTGCACTTTTTATGTATTTGGATTATAAAATAATATGAATTTTACGTTCTTGAAATGTAAATATCAAGTATATTGGGATTTGTGGTTGTCTGATTATGTATAATCATTTCTAATATGCCTAAGATCAGGACATAAAATTGGCTTAAAAGAATAAACAGTTCAAAAAGTTGACATCAATTGAGAATATTCTATAACAAAATGACGTCATATATACCATGACAATAGTTATTGATATTAGACATAAATTGGTTTTTTTACCCTAACATTTAAGAATATTTTCATTTGAAATAGTTTCATATTAAAACCTTGAAATCAATTTTTCTCTCCCAGTAAAAAATAATTAAATTGAGAGAAATTATTGTAAATGACAAAATATTTACAAAATATATCAAAATTTCATATTCTATCGCTGATATCCTTGATATCATAGAATCTGAAATTTTATATATTTTATAAATATTTTGATTCATTTTGCTGTATTTTTCTAATTTTATTTTAATATCTTATCTTTCATACTTATCTCAATATACTACTAAATAATTAACTTTATCCACTTTTATAATTTTTAATTTTAGTTCATCAACTTGATAAACAAATATGTTCTTATTTTGTCATGTTTACATTTGAAACCCAACACGTAACCTAATACATGCATTTGTTCATATACTTATATATATGTTATTAATATAGTAAATGAAAAAAAAAGATTAATCTATATCAAAATTTTGCTTTATTTAAATTATTCACATGGCTATTGTACACACTAACATCAAATGAACAAATTGAGCACAACACAAATAATTTAGGTATAGATTCTTAGACAAATATGCAAATCTTTTCCAACTCCACATGTTTTAAATTTGAAAAGAAAAAGACAACGACATAGGAGGATGCTAATAGTATTAATACACAAATTTGTTGGTAAAAAGTACCGTTTAAAGTTTAATGATATAATTGAACTTAAAAAAACTAATAGTTACTATACTATGTAGTACAATTCAAAGTTTAATCATATAATTGAAACTTTTAAAAGTTCAAAAGACCAATAATCACTATTTAGATTGACATCCTAAGTATTTAAAAAGTTAATCCAAATAAACATTAAATAGAGGATAGAACACCGGGATAGAAGAGTCAAATCAAAGTAGAATTTGGAGATGAATTTGCATATACATGCATATAAATTAAGCAATGGGAGGGCCAGAAAGGAAGCAAGGGGAGGTGAAATGGGATGATGAATCTAAGGAGTGCCCATCTTTTTAGTTGAATTATTGAAGGAAAAAGGAATTTGGGAGGATGATGGATGTGCACTTAACAGGAATAGATTCTAATGGGGGAGAGAGAGGAAATTGTCTAGTAATATTGATAATAATATTCAACAATTTCTTTTTAACTTTTGTTTCAGTTGTTTTTATTTTATTTTATTTTTTTAAAATTATTATTTAACCCCTCCTTTTTGTGAAAGGGTTTTGACCCCATAATGAAACTACATGGGGAAGGCTTATTTGGCCAAGTTGGAGCAAACAAAGGCCATCCAACACAAAGGCATCTCACCTATATGACTGTATCAGATATTTGCTTCCTTCTTTTGTTAATGTGCAGCTAGCTAGCTACCACTTCCAACCTGAAACCCCCATTCAACCTCAATTGGTTAGGGCTCGTTTGGTAACTATTCCAGCCAACGAGACACTCGTTTATAATTTTTAGTTTTCGAAAATTAAACTTACTTCTTCATATTTTCTTACAATAATTTGTATCTTCCTTAGGTACTAGAGTTAGATTATGTTTTTAACCAAATTTCAAAAACAAAAACAAAGTTCTAAAAGCTACTTTATTTAGTTTTCAAAATTTGACTCCGTTTTTGAAACATTGGTAAAGTGTAGATAACAAAACAAGAAACTTAGAAGTGGAAAGAGTGGTTATAGACTTAATTTTCGAGAACTAAAACAACCAAATGATTGAGACTATAAATATACTGATTTTGTACCTTCAATATAAAGGTCAAATGGTCCAATCTCCCATCTCATATGCTGCTGAAATAATAGTACTTCAAACTATCAGTAGAATAGAGTATTAAACTGCATCAAAAGATCAATAGAAGTTTCTACCAACTAGTTTGTGTTCAAATATTGCTCTATCTATAACTAGTTTAAATCTATTTTAATCACTAAATTGTATTTATTATTCTTTTCTTTATTCTTCATTTCAGTCCTTTTGAATTATAAAATCTTACTTTTAGTCCTCTAGTTAAGTTTAACTAACATTAAACGTTTCCTAGTGTACAAATGTCCAATTTATTTCTAGGCTCATCTTCCATACATAGCATCTCTTTTGTCAACTGTAACTGACCTCCACAATTAAAATAAGGCTAAATTTAAAAAAAAAAAAAAAGCCATTAAGGTTCGTTTAATAATGATTTGACTTTTCATATATAACGATGGTTTTCATCTATGTTGAGTAAATCTCATACTCTATTCGATAATTATTGGATTTTTTTAACATACATACGCTTTGTTGTCTACTTTCTACTAAAAATTATTTTTTTTTAGAATTTTACTAGGAATTTAAGAGTTTCTTTAAAAAAAGTAAACCTTTAACAAGAAAAATGAGAAAAAAAAACAAACACAAATTCTAATAACAAAAAACAAAAATGAAATAGTAATAAAACCAAACCTTACTTCTTTTTTTTATTTTTTTATTTTGGTTTCAAAACTTAGGCCTGAATTTTGAAAATGTTCCTAAAAAAAGAACAAAACAAAGAAACCAATAGATAGAGGTACGATCCTAATTTTCAACCTTAAGGGATATTTAAGGCGTTGAATTGATAATTATAGTTAGTGGTCATTAAAGTTTTTGGGTTATAATAGTTTATAGCTTATATTAATATATGTTTTCAGGGCATACTATTTTACCTTGAGGCGGCCTTAAAGTACAAACTATTTTAGTTTGGTAAGAAATAGTAAACACTGCAATAAAGAAGAAAAGAAAAGATGAGTATGAAATAATAAATAAGAGATATAAAATAGTTAATATTAAAATTAATTAAAAGTTATAATAATTAAAAACACCAACTATTATATTCGAAGCTTTAAATATATTTAAAGTGAGCTATAATCTCACTCACACTCACAGACACCTTAGAAGGTCATCCAAATGGCTTAATGACTAGAAATGATATATTTAAAATATTAAAAGACCAAACTAAAAGCCTGCTGCTGACACAATTCAACGATTAGGAGTTGAACAGCTTAGAAAGCAAATTAAAATTTGCCTTTTATTTTTCTATTTTGTCAAAAAAAAAAAAAAGATTACTTTTTTATTTTTCTATTTTGTATATTAAAAAAAAAGTCAGGCCTAAAAAACCATATTGAGACATATATATACTTCAAATGTGGAATGGAATAGATTTACGAGTGAGGAATTTTGGGTTGTCTTTAGGGTATCCAAAGATACAAAATAAGGCACTAGTATAGAGTGAGTGCAGAGTACTTTTGAGAAAAGCTCTCACTCACACAGACAGACAAAAGCACATTATTGGAATAATCATTTAAAATACTCGTATGATTGAACAAGATGTCTAGTACTTTTCTAGGGTAATTCATGAAGCATATGAAATGTGTCTTTCTAGATAGATTTGTGATACTTAAAGAAATTATTAATTTACCATTTGAAGTTTTCAAAAAAGAGTACACGCAGCCTTTTCTATGATTTCCTTGTTTTGATAATCCGATGCAAAGTTTTCGTTCCCTATACTGGGGCGCACACACCCGCTCCAAGACTTGGATTTAAAAGGCAATGAAGATTTTTGGCATTAAGCTCACTCGAACATTTGAACCTCTAAAGTTGATATCACCAAGAGTGTAGGATATTTGCCAAATTGTTCAAATAGTAATACCCTACATCAAAAAAGACTAAAAACAAAATAATGGGCTCCAAACACTACAAAAGAATTCTATAACTTTGGTTTCAAATCATCCCAATTAAAACTATACTAACTCTAGATGTGAGAGCGACATATAAAGCTTCGAAGGAGTATTTTTCTTGTCCTTGGAGTTGAAGAAACAATTTTGTGTGATTGCAATAATTTTTTACACAACCAAATTTCTTTCTAATGGGTCGTGGGTTGTGGCTTTCTACTAGTTATGGATTTTTTCACGTAAACTTTTTTGTTTCTTTTTCTTTGTGTAATTTTTCTATTTTGTCTTGGGATAGTTAGTGAGAGGTCGTACCAACAACGAGACTCTGAGCTCTTTCCAAGGAGAGTCTCCCTTGGACCTAACCTTTTTCTACGTTATGGAAAGATAATTATACAATAAAATTTCTTTCAAATGGGTTGTGGGTCTTGTGGCTTTTTTTTTGTTTTGAAATTTTCCACGTAAATTCTTTTTGTTTTTTGTTTTTTTGTTTTTTTGTTTTTTGTTTTTTTGTTTTTTTTTTTGTGACTATTTTGTTTTGAGATTACTAAGTGAAAGGTTGTTCCCAACAAGAAGACTGTAAGCAAGACCCTCACCTGGGGATCTAACCTTTTCTAGGTTAAGAATAGGAAAGATAATCAAAAGGTAGGATGTTAACCTTTAACCCATCATTTTCTCAAACATAAGTTTTTTATATACACAAATGTGTTGAAAGTGGGGATTCGAACTTCAGCTCTGAAAGAAAAAAAAAATTGAAAAAATTGGTAGTTCCCCACTTTTAGAGGCCCTTCCCACACTAGAATCTCAAATTCAAACCAAACACTTCCATAAACAAGCTTAACTGCATAATTATGAAATTTATTAAATAAATATAAAACTTAATCTAGAGAGAGAGAGAGAGAGAATTCAACTTCGGGAATCGCGTCACGAGGAAACCATCTATGAAAAGGCAAGGGAATAAAAGAAAAACCACCATAAAATGGACCCCAAAGCTAAGAGAAGTTGGCCGACTATATAAACCCCTCGTCCCCCCATCAAACAAATTCAACAAACTCTCACTTCTAACAAAATCTAAATTCAAATTCACCTATTACCCAACAAGAACCATTCATTATTCCATCCATTTTCTTTTCTTCATCAAGGTGAGCTTCCTACTTCAGCAATCAAACTTTTTTTTTTCTCTCTCTTTTGGCCTTCTGTTATTATCTAGCTTTTAGGATTCAATCTTTTCAAGAAAAAAAAAATGTTAGCCATCCATACTAGCCTTTTTGGGAAAAAAGAGATTTAAAATTTTAAAGTCTTAAGTTTCATTTCCCTCCTTTTTAGTTTTGTACTCCAAAGCTTGAACATTGCTGAAGATTATGACAGAGTTTTAAATTCTTTACACAGTTTTTTATTTGTTTATCTCTCAACTTATGAGTAATGGGATTTTTATATATAGAAGGGAATGAGCTGGTCAGCAGGAGACTGGATATGCAACGTTTGCCAGAACGTAAACTTCAAAAAAAGAGAAGCATGCCATCGATGTGGTTACCCCAAGTATGGAGGCCCAGACCCATCAACTTACAGTTACAACAAGACGGAGGCGTTGGCTGGAGACTGGTACTGCACCACCGTCAGCTGCGGAGCTCACAATTACGCCAGCCGCCCCAACTGCTTTAGATGTGGTGCATTTAAGTCCGTCTATCCCGGTGATTATGGCGCCTACATGATGGGTTCCGATCAGTATGGATCTGATGCAAGCATCCCACCTGGATGGAAATCTGGAGACTGGATTTGCCCTAGGTACATACAGAACAACAATAAACTTATAGTTGAAGTTGTTATTGTATGCTATGAAATTACAAATTTCGTAATCATCAAAATCATTTCTCATGACATTCACTCGGAAACATGTTTGTAATCAATCAAAATCCATTTAGATAGTATAAAAGCTGAGTTTCCAAACGTGTAAACAATCCAACATTTAACTAAATTTTGAATGATTATATGCATGTTTTTGCATATAGTTACACCTCCACCGTAACAAGAGAACTTCAAGTTTCTTACTCAAAAGATCATACTGAAAACATACTATCAAGTTGGATAATGTTATTTAAATTCATACCAGCATTAAATATGCTAAATTAAAAGTTAATGTTATGCTGTACAGAATGGGATGCGGAGTACATAATTATGCAAGCAGGATGGAGTGTTTTAAATGCAAAACTCCAAGAGATTTCGGTAAGTTTATATCAATTAAAACTCCTCTGTTTAACTGCCCCTAAAAAGTGGTTAGTAAAATTAACCAGTGGATGGGGTTTAATTTCTTTGTAGGTCACTTGGGTGTGTGATACAATTTTGGGTGCTCTATCTTTCAGGTGGTGCAGTTTAAAGCGGGAAGGAATTTTGGAAGGCTCTCCTTATGCGATATATCGTCTTCCTTGGCATCTGATCCCTATCCAAATGCTGCCTTTTTCTTTTCCTTTTTTTTTCTTTAATGACTAACAACAATAATGTTAAGCCCTTAGAATGATCCTCAATATAGATATCATGGGTGAAGGCCCATTTTTCCATTCAAGCATTGCAATATAGCTAGCTACTCTCTCTCTCTCTCTCTCTCTCTCTCTCTCTAATGGGTGCGCAAAACGGGAACAAACATATCCAAATACTGAATTTGGATGGTCCTTCATGGAATGTCAATGGTTGCTTTATAAACACAGAATATAATCAAATTGAAATGAGAACTATTAAGGCTTGAACAGAACCAGAAGGTTAAACAGGAGGAAAAAATTATGAAAGAGAATTGGGTGAATTGTGGGGTATTGATTAAGATTCAGAATCTGTATGAATAGCAAGTTCGTAAGGAGATAAACTCAACTTTCAGGCTTTCAGCTCAATAATTTATGGTCCTTTAAGCATCAAATCATTCTTATATATACAAACAGATAAGAACCAGATGCCCCACTTCAACGGACATTATTGGAAACACCCTTCTAATAATATCATTAAGCTCAAATTATGAGTCAACCCAACTTTGATTTGTGGTTGTAAAGAGGATTTTGTGTTCCCTAGAAAAAGGTACAATCTCTAGAGAATCTTTGGAGGTTAATTATATAGTATAATTCGCTTTCATGATCTTAATTAGGCTATTTATTTTAACTTTGGAGATTCCAATCAACTTATCATGGAAAATTTCTTAGCTGAACATGTTCCCCCAACACTTCACAAGAATAGATCCAAATTACCCATAGCCACCAAGACGATCTATTTCAACACGTATTTCAAAAGAACAAAATGTAGGCAATACTTTATGAAATCGAAAAAGATAATCATATTAAGAACGCGTTTCGCTGGCATGAAAATAGTGTCAGAACAGAAATTCCGAGTTTACGAATTTTGATTTTGAATCATCTCTTACCTTACTTTCCCGCTTTCGATTTTTGGTCGGAACACCTTCAATCTCAGGTACCGTCATCGCCTAGGAAATAACTTTATCATCTGTAAAATACAAGAACGGGATTGATGGTCAGAGCAAGCACACACATGAATAAAGTTGCAGTGTAGGAGTGTATCGATTGTAGGAGAAACATGAGGTTTTTGCAATCTGGTTATGGATATGATAGAGAAGGAAGGGGTTATCTTATTACCATAATGGTAGTGATTTGTTCGGCGGATGAATGTAAAAGCTTAAGAATTCCATAGAGATGGAGCTTTGTGGAGCCCTAAATTCGTAAGAAGAAGTGAAGAAGGAGAGAAATTTGTTACGCGAATCCCCAGCTTATTCGTGGAGTTCATCCATTTGTGACGCGGGAATGGGAAACCGTGATCGACTTTGATTTTTAATTCCCATATTTTTGTGTCCTAAATTAAATGTGTTTTTTTTCGTACGGATGACATGTAGTGGTAGACTCAATGAGTCTTTTCCTTACTTTTTAGAAATCAGGTTTATTTTATATTTTATCATTTAACTTAAAATTTAGTTGAAATTATCAAAATAAAATTAATTTCACGTACTTAAAATGGATTCTCTCGATTTATCGTTCTCTAGCACGTCTGCTTACTACTCTCTCGTTCTCTGGAATTGGTTCTCGCTCTATAACACAAATTGAATATAGGGAGAGAAGAAGAATATGCTAGAACTGTTTGAGTGGACGTGCCAAAAATAGGTTCATCGAAGTTTGCTACTCTAAAGAAGAAGACGAGAAAAAAAAATAAAAGAAACAAATCCATGGAAGGGGAAGAGAAAAATATGGAATATTATTAATTAAACTATAAATATTAATTGTAATTACCAACTAAATTTTAAGTTGAATATGAAATATTATTAATTAGTTTATGAACCCCTTTTTATGCTTCATGTAAAAATAAATCGAAATTATAACACTGAATATTATTAACTAGAGTTCTAATTTTTTTTAACCTTTTTAAATATAATTATGTAATACATATAAATTTAAAAACTAAAAATATTAAATATGGATATACTAAAAACATTAAAAAGTGTTTTTTTAATAGACTTTTAATCATTTGTATCACATAATCCACGTTGTTGAACAACACATATACGACTTACCTTAGTGAACCTAAAAACATAAATCAACATCAAGATTACCAACCAAATAAACTCTATACTTATTTCTTATAAAAAAAAAAAAACAAAAAAGAGAACCGTATGATACTTATAAAACTTGACATTTTATATGTTTTTTTGAACATTTTTTTCAATTAAGTTTTATTTAAAAAAAAAAAAAAATTAAGAGCCAATAAAGAATAAAGAAAAGAATCCATCCACGAAGAAGAAATGGAGCGTCAAACAAAAGATGTTAAAAAATGAGGTACATTATTACAAGCTTTCGAAAAATGAAACAAATAATAGGAGAAAAGTTGGTCGACAGACGTTTGAGCTTCTTCTATTGAGATGTTAAGTACATGTATAAACTGATAATGATTCTTAAGGTCATTGATAGCAACAAACGAGTCTAATTAAACTATATATATATATATATATATAAATAATATCCAACCAAATGCTATTTCAATTATAATAAAAAACACATATATGAATAGAAAATAAAAGTTCATAAGAGTTGTATTGTCATCAAATTTGTAACAAATATAATCTCTTAATTTTAAAGTAATGAAGGTAAAAACAATAATCTTACTGTGAATGGCTATAAGAATTTTAAAGTTTTTGGTTATTTTATTTTATAGAATTTAATAATTATGAACATCACAATTTCCCTTAATGGTACAATATTTTATATAAAGCTCTTAGATTTTTGTTGTTTTGTTGTTTTGTCCATACTCTAAAAACCATACTTATACATAATTAATTTAACACTAGAAAATACTAAAAAGAAAAGAGCAAGTAAGATTACATGCATGCAACAAAACTTGTGTTAATGAAGTAATTAAAAAAAATGATTCTATAAAAATTAATAAATTAATATAACATCAATTTTATCCCACATTTTTTTTAGTATAATAATTATGAGAAGAAAGATCAAACCATTATCTCTAAGGTACAATTAACAACGAGAATAAGTTAGGATTACTTCAAAATCCTTTTTACACACCCAGAATGAATCTAAATAAGTGTAATTGAAAAGATATAGATTATTCAAATATTCAAATTTAAAAGTAAACTGACTGGTAGCTGTTGTGATGCTCCAAAAAATTTCAAATTCATATTAACATGAAAATATGTTTGATGTTGTAATTATAAGAACTGTAAGAAAGAGAAAAAGGAAAGAAAAAAAAAACTATTTTTTGAATTACGATAGCCAACGAAATGAGGATTTTCTGATGGCAAACAGCGCGAGAACAATCGTCGCTGTATCGAAATCGACATGTCGACTCCTTCGTCTTCCTCCTTCTTCAGCTTCCATTAACCTCCATACCCCATTCTCTCTCTCCTATCCTCCGTCTCCAAATCCCAATACCAGAAATGGAATACCCACGTCTTGTTTACGCTCGCCATTTAACACCTCCTTCAATGGACCAACCTTCTCTTCTTCTACTCGAACCCCATCCATGTCCATTAATCTACAGTCCCATGCCTTTGCACGAAACCCCATCAGATCCAAAACCCCTAAACCCGAACATCCCCTTTCCCCCGATTCATCCTTCGAATCGCTGAAAGCGAAGCTTTTGGCGAAAGCCCCTTTGCTATCTTCTCCAGATTTCAAGATTTTGCCCTTCAAGAAGGGTTGGCCTTTGGTTTCTTGCAATGGCGGGAAGGGGAATGGTGATTCTGCGTCTGGCTGGGGTCTGGGTTGGATTAGCTTGGCTGATTGCAAAAGTTTATTGGCATTGTCCGGTTCGCAGGTGACGGAGGATTTGTTGGTTTATCTTGGTTCTTCTGTTGAAGATGATGCTGTTTATTGGGCCATTGACTTCTCCGGCGAGGATCATTTGGATGAGGAATTGGGTCGGAAACAGCTCAGTTTTATCGAGCTGCGAACGCTCATGGTGGCAACGAATTGGTCGGATTCATGGGCAATGGGACAATTGGCTGTTGCTGGTCATGTAAGTGTTTGAAATTGGGCTGTGGTATTACTTTGCAATTTGGAGAATGAACGTTGTTTCTCTTCATCTCACTTGCCAATTGGGTTTCTTTCAGCTAATTAGTTAAAATTTTGTAATGGGTATTAGTTGATCTTTGTTAAGTCTTTGGCATTCAATTCAGCAGCACTTACTGAGATTCTTCCAAGGAAAAAAAAAGTTGGGGACACAAACATGGTCTCGTAAATGAGTTAGAAGTGAGGAATATCTTGGGACAACAACTTCAATTTGTTTAAGGGAAGCTAAGAGAAAACTATGTGGGTTTAAGTTGATAATATAGTGTCATTGTGTGAATTTGGAGAGAGCCCTTGACCACATTCATATTCCAATGTCTTTCTTCATTCTTGGTCACTTTTAATTAGTTAAAATGTGATTGAATTTGTGCATACCTTCTTGGTTTTTTGGAATGGATCACTCAGGGCAGGGCTTTGCTAGATTGGCATAGGACGTCGCGTTTCTGTGGACATTGTGGAGAAAGGACAGTCCCAATGGAAGCTGGAAAACGAAGGGAATGCTCCAATCAGTCATGTAAATTGAGGATTTTTCCTCGTGTCGATCCTGTGAGATCATTGTTCGTTGCTTTTATGATTGCTGAATCCCTGCATACTTAAGGCTACATATTAATGTCTCCTGCTTTTAAGCTTGTTAATCGCAGGTTGTTATCATGTTAGTCATTGATCAGGAGAATGACCGTGCACTCTTAAGCAGGCAATCGAGATATGTGCCTCGAAAATGGAGCTGCTTAGCTGGTTTTATGGAGGTATCTTTCTTTTTCAACGACACAAATGATAGCAAAATACATATGAATCTGATTGAACAAGGCTTCTAGCAGTAATGAATAATAGTTCCTTATTACCCTTTAAATTTTTTGTAGTATGATGTCATGTGCATTCTATAGTTTAATCTTAATCTTGTTTCATGAACTAATAGAGTTCCTTGATTTGCTTTTGTAACAGCCAGGAGAAAGTTTGGAAGAAGCTGTGATAAGAGAAACCTTGGAAGAGACTGGTATTGAAGTTGGAGAGGTGGTCTATCACAGTTCTCAGCCATGGCCAGGTCTGACCATTTAGAAATTACAATTTCTTAACAGTGTGTTGATGCCTTTGAAAGAACAACACCCAATTTTACATCTTTCTCGTCAATATATATACAGCCTCTCTTATTGGCCATCAGTTTGAAGCTTCTTACTTTTGATTTAAATTGTAATTCAGAACATGTATCGTAAATGACTTATGGTTTTTTATGTGTCTTGTTCTTAGTTGGACGAAGCACTATGCCATGTCAATTGATGGTTGGGTTCTTTGCATATGCGAAATCACTTGATATCAAGGTGGACAAGGCTGAGTTGGAAGGTATATTGACTAGTGTTCGCAGAATTATATGTTTGGATAGTGATTCAAATCTGTCAATCTAGTATCCTCACAAGGTGCTGGGTATGGCTAGCAGGAAATTAAATTGGGGGCTGTTTAAGAGGTGTTTCAAGAAGCGTGGTTTGTGTAGAACAATAGTTTCAATGGAATTATGTCTGTATAATTGTCTTTTAGTTACTATTGTTTCTGCTGAAATGCTTTGAGTTTTTTGAAACACTTCTTCTTGCGGTTTTCATTTAACTCCGAATGAGTTTGAATAGGTTGAAATTGTTTGCACAGATGCTCAATGGCACAATAGAGAAGATGTGAAACGAGCTTTGACATTAAGTGAATACGAGAAGACACAACGAACTGCAGCAGCCAAAGTCGAACAAATGTGCAAGGGTGCTGAAAGCAGACACAGTGGAGATTTCAATGCTGAAGATAGTGGACTGGCTTCGATGTTCTTTCCTGGCCCATACGCAATAGCTCATCAACTTATCTCATCTTGGGCATATCGAGACAATGGAAAATGAAGCTGAAGCTCATATGCATCAACCTAGTGATCAACATTTCAGGATGAATTTGATGCAGTAACTTGGCTTCTGGCTGGGGCTCATTTGAATTGCACAGAGCCTGGGCATTGACAACACAGATTCAATTGTGTGAGAGTCGTAGTTAGGAATCCATTAGGATTATTAGTAGGATATTAGTAAGGGTGTAAGGATCATTAGATTAGAGTGGCTTAGGGGTTAGTTATATAGTGTGTTGGGGTTCTTAGAGAGGTGAAGATTTCGGTAGGAGTTTCCATTTTGGGAATTTGTAGCCCTCTTGAAAAGTTATTGGTGTCTTGTAACTACTTTTATATAAAAATATATTACTATCTTTACTTGTGTTCTTTATTGTTCTTTGATTGTTATTTTGTTAGGATATCACCTAATGAGACAAAACAATCAAGAACATCAAAGAACACAAGAACACTCAAAGATGGTAATACTATGGCAATACAAAAGAAGTTACAACATACCATCAATAGCCCTTTTGAGAGAGCTCTCTCTCCCAAATTCCCACAATGGAAATTCCTACCAAAATCTTCACACCTCTCTAAGAACCCTAACACAGTATGTTTATAACCAAGACACTCCTGGCTAATGACTCTCATGCTCTTACTAATATCCTACCAATAATCCTAATGTATCTCTAACTTGGGCTCTCACGAACTGTTCCTTCTAAACAAAAGGCAATTCTTTGCGACAGAATCCTTTTACTTGTTACCTCATTGTCTGGAAGACCAATGTGTAGGCGAATATTCTTCACATACTATGTTATTTTCATGACAGCACATGTATGTTCCCGATCCATCCAATTGGTTCTGAATACCATCTCTATCTGTGACTGTAACTAATGAATAGATGTTTGTCATTTGATGATATTGGTTTTACCATTGGCTGCTTGGGAGGATTGTCAAACTTGTCTCGATGGCTCTTGTGTGGGTGATGTAGCATTTTCTGATTTTTGGCTGAAGAAATAATCTTAAAAGGTCAAGGTTGTAATACTAGAAATTTAGTTCTGAGCGGTTTGACATGAGAATTTGATGTCGTGGTCTCTGTTTGGATTGTAAGGTGGTGGTATTTCATCTACTAATGGAAAAAAGTAGACCATCTAATTTTAAGCCATATCCCAATACACAATAGTTGAAAGCCCCATTTTCTCATCTATGAATACATAAATTATGCAGGAAGTGATCAAGAGAGGCACAACTAAGCTTTCTCACGTAAATTCTCTGTAGATCTAGACCATTTAATGGTTGCTCTCGCCAATGCATCCATTGGGTCGATACATTTCTTCACAATAGGATCATCAGGAGGAAGAAGATTAAGCAATTCATCAGAAGCAAGTATTACCATATTCACAGCTCTTATCAAAAGAACATGAACAGCAATTCTCAACAGATTTCTTGCTCCTTCCTGATCCCTTTTATTCAAAGCTTCAACTGCTGGAATTACAATATGCTCCATGGTTGCTTCGTCTGGCAAGAGAACATCAAAGCCCTGAAAAAGAAAAAGAAATCAGAAGAAAGTTTTGGAATTATTTACTAGATAGAATTATGAGATATGCAAAATTATCCATTTCTCAGCATGCTTAGAGATAGTAAGAAACATAGATTATGTAGTGTATTTATTGTTCTTGTTTCTTGGGCATCACTCTTTATCAATAAATTAGAGTATCAACCATTAACTGAGATTTTATCATAAAACCTGATTTTGTAGCCTCTCATGGTAAAAACCAGTTACAGTTGTATCAGTTGCAAGCAGCCCGATCCGGACATTCCTCCCTCCTTCAAGTGGCTTAAGCTTAGCTTCTTTAAGCTCCCTAGCAACACAATCTCCCACATGAAGGAAAGGCAATTTGCAGTTCTCAGATGTGTCACTAAGCCACCTATGAGTAAGATGGCATGGCGTAATTAGACACCGAGCTCCAGACTGCTCGAGAAACGCCCTTTTCCTATTCAAATTCTCGATGATTGGAGCATCACTATGACCATATTGTGAAGAATTTGTACTCAACGTGCACAACGAAGTAACAGGGGGAACCCTTTTGCCTAATGCAGGATCACTGCAAACAACAAAAGGTATGCTCTCTTGCCCATCCTTCAAACTCCACCAGACAAGCTTTTCCAAGAAAAGTAGAGTAGAAAAAACCGATACTCCCCCTATGACACCCACAGTGTTGGGCTGGACAAGAAGGGGTTTAGGAGTTCGAGTTTTCGACAGAGATTTCCCTAAACTTGATATCTTCTTGGGTCTTGGTAAGTTGTCATTTGCATCAGTTTGAATAACAGAGGAAATCTCTACAGATGAATACAGGTTTATTCTCCTTCTAAAGCGAGTAATACCCTCATTGGCATTTCGTCGAACAGGTGCTGGGCAAATCGGAGAATAAAAGGGCATAGCCATCCCTCCATCAAGCATCATTTAAAGAGCAACAATTTCAATGTGAATCAACTCTGGATCTAACTAAACACCCATCTTTTCTTCAGCATACATATTTCAATGGGGAAAGAAAAAAAACATAAAATATCAAGAAAGACGTGATATTTCCAATCTGGGTTCCCTTCATATTGAAGATGTTGCATGAACAGAGACGAAAAGGGACCATTATTTGTACAATATATGGAAGCAATGAAGAGAAGTAAAAGCAAAGAGTGTGAAGCAAAACTAGGTAAGACATTAAAAGAAGCTCCAAGATGTGAGGTGATTGAATTGTCAAAACTGAAAATGAAAAGAGAGTTTGGAAGAATCTTACACATTATTGAAAATCTGTCGTATGTCAGCCTATCAGCAGTGAAGCGCTGTCGACCGTTGAAGAGAAGAATGACAAAAATGGAGGAACCGGTGGGGTAGAGCACTGACTACGAGAATCACTCTGTTTTCCCATCCCTTCTGGCCACCGTATTCAATGAATTAAATTATGTAATATTAACACAAAATGTTAAAATACAAAATATGAATGGAAAGAAATATAAAAGAGTTTATAGTATTTAATACCAATTTAATTTCGAATTATACTAAATTTTATCCTTCAAATGTTGTAGAAATTTGATTTGTTATTTTAAATGATGGTTACCTAATTTGTAAATTGTCTAACAGGCACGTTCATGAGTTGGGTCGAGGTACCTTTTAAACCCAACTCGATTATTTCATATTGTAAATTTCTTTAACACGAGCAACTTTCATAAAATAACGAGTACAACCATAAAATATTTGAATTGGATTGGTTATGGTTATTTGAATAACTTAGGTCTGTGTGGTAGAAAATTCAAATTTTGTTTTATGTTCGAGATTCACTAAGTTTAACAAATACTTGTTATGTTTTAATTGTATCTAAACTTGAGAGTTATATTAAATAAAGATAAAAACATTTAGAATTACAATATTTCATGTTATAAACTTAATTCAATTTATAAAAAAAAACATATAATATACATTATGTAATATATTATAAATTATATAATATTACAAAATAATATTTAGATATTTTTTTTAATATTCATACATAATTTAACAATAGTTTAGGTAGATAAAACATTATGACATTTTTGTAAATAAGTTGATCTTTATCAACTTTAGAGCCAAAAAAATGTGAAACACTTTTTTGTGGGGGAGTCTGGGATAATGAGTGAGTTATTATAATCATAAGTTATTATAGTTAGAGTTATAATAGTTTGTGTTTAGAGAACAGATTATTTTAGTTTGACTTATAATTGTGTTTGATGTTTATCTTTTTACAATAATATATAATTTTGTTTCCAAGTCTTTAATAAAACTTCAATATCTTTTATCATAAATCCAAATATTTGGTATGTCAAGTGTGAATCAAATGTGTTCCGAGGATATATCATGTGTATTAAAAGTGTATCAAGTGTATAACAAGTATCTGTTAGAAGGATATCAAGCATATCAAAATGAATATCAATAGTGTATGTATTAAATGTATCAAATATCCTTCGGTGGTGTATCAAGTGTATATTAGATGTATCACATGAGTTGTGTTTGTTTTTACCATTTTTGAAAAGGTAAACAAAACTGTACTATGAGTCTAATTTCTTAAACTTATTTTATCGAATATAAAAGAAGTCGTACTTTTCTTTTAAACACCTTAGTTAATAGGATAGATTTTGTAAATTAAATTTTCCAACTTTAGAGATTAAATCCACATATTTTTTTTGAAATTAAAGGATTTAAAAAGAAGTATATTTAAAAAAAATGAAAACTAGAAGTGCATATTTTTTAAATCTTGGAAAGTAAAATGGCAATTTTTCATATATCAATATTCTCTCTAGAATGCAAACACGTGTCAGACAAATTCGAGATATGTCTTATGCTTACATAATTATTTTCCACGTAATAAGCATTAGAATTTAGGTACCCAATAATAAAAATGTCTTAAAACTTTTTAATTTGAATTTATAATTCTTATTTTATTCACAAAAGATATGAACAATAGAATTAAGTCACGTCCAAAAAATAAATATTTTTATGAAAAAATTAATTGTGAGTTGACACACTTCAATGGAATAATATTAATATATATATATATATATATATTAAAAAAATAGAAGAAACTTAATTTATAGTATATCTTTATCAGCATCAATAGATTTTTGCCACCAAATTTTGTCAATTATATGTTGATTAGACTCCACTTAAAAAAAAAAAAAAAAAGAAAAGAAATGCACATTCATCCTACTCTGGCATTGTTTAAGCCAAATAATTAAAGGGACTTTTAGGTTGTAATCCCTAGATCCTAAATTTTAATCATATATGATTGTCTATTTTTTTTTATTAAAAAATTTCAATTTTAGTCTAATTAGTCGTTATTTTCCTCAAAGTTTGACCTAATTTACTTTTTTTCATCGATGATGTACCATTCATTTTTTAAAAAGATATATATAGTAATATGTTTATGTTTCATTTTCTTCTGTAAACTTTGTATCATGTTCTATTTTGGTCCTTGAACTTTAAAAAATGTTTGTTTTAGTTTTTGAACTTTTAAAAAATGCATATTTTAGTCTCTATAGTTATGATTTCGTTAATTCTCTGACAGAATGATGAGGTAGTTTCTATATTTTGGATGACTAGACTGTCAAATAAGATAATCATTTTTAATAGTTTAGGGTTTTAATTTTAATTAAATATTAGATGGTAAATTGATGTTTTACCCGAGAACTTAAAAAGTAACTGTATTCTAGATTTTGATTGTTGTCATTTTGGCGCATTGTCATTCTACTTCACTTTCTCAACTCATATGCTAGATGCAATTCATCCACGTACAAAAAAATTTCGTGCCTCAAGTTTTAGGTATTTTGTGATTAGGTGTTTTTTTTTCTCTTCCTCCAAATTCTTTCTTTTTTCCTTTTTTTGGGAGATATTTATCTGCGATGTCGTAGAGTTTATTTTATACATGTATTGTACTTCTTTTATGTTTCTAGTTTACTTTATCTTTCCACGGATGTAAACAAGTAGCATGTCAGCTTTATTTTACTCAATGTCGTCTTCATTTGCTTCAAGCTTTCAATTTTAAAAAATAAATAAATAAGTAATGGATGGGGAGCGGGAGGGGATGTGAAAGATTTAAGTTTTGGAGAAAAAAAGAACAAAATTAGTTTTTAATTTTGGTTTACTTGATTTAAGTGTGTTGATTATGTTTCTCTGTTGACAAAAAATATTTATTAAATAAATGAGCAAAATTTCTTGGTTATTTATCAACTTAATTAATATGATGAATAATCTAGGCCTAATCATCCAAATATAGAAGTCACATCATTATTGCGCTAAAAAGTTAGTGAAATTCTAACGCCAAGGACCAAAGCAATTTTTTTTTCCAAAAGTTCGGGGACCAAAATAGACGTCTTTAAAAGTTTAGAAACCAAAATAGAACAAATACAACAAGTTCTAAGGCTCAACCTTGCCCATATGTGCGGTTAAGGTCATCGCAATTCAATATCACAATTCTATTCATTATCTAAGTTCCGGACCTCTCGGTTGTCCCATGTTTAGAGACCTTTTCAGAATGAGTCCTGACCTTAAACAAGGCCAAAACTAGCTTACAAGGCTTATTAGGTACAATCGGGTGATTCCTGCCACTTCACTCTGTCATAACTAGCTTAACGGGGCCATCAGACGCTTTGAGACCATTCCTGTCGCATACTAGTTCATAACTAGCTGATTGGGTCCACCGAGAGCTTCCAAGATGATTTCTGCAGTATTTTGCGCTAAGGAATGCTTAACTTGTCAATCGAGATGAGTATCGACACCTGTCAGATCAATACTAGCTTTTTGTCACTTACCAAGTGCCCACCGTTAACTTAGGATGCATCTCGAACTTTAGGATGCCACCGAGCTTCATTTCACATAAGGGCACGCTTATTGAGAACCATCATAAAACTGACCCATGGGTAATCTTCCAACTCATGGCTTTCTGAACATCCATCCATGCAGACATATCAAGGTATAGACCTTTACGAGCCTATACCAAAGCATAGGGGCATACCGGGTACTATGGCGAAACCCCCGATCCATGGGAAAAGGCACAATGTCGACATACCCGTGCCACCCAACACTGGCCATGAGATCCCATTCTCAATGAAAGACATTCAAGACACTTGTCTTTGAACGCTCGCCCACGCCATAGCACACACATCATGCGCCATGGGGTAGCTCACTCAAGCCACAGGGCCCAGGGGTGGTGGAGAGCTGACACCATGCCTCCCTCTATAGTACATTTTGAACATATAATTTCTTCCACCCTCTATAAGTACTTAAGTAATGCTTGATTTAAAACAAGTATGCATATTTCCAACATGTGATTTACTTAAGTTTAGATTTATTTGAGTTAGAAATTTAAAGTAAAAGTTTACAAGCATGTTTTACATTGCTCTATACCCGAGTTATCTAGAGATCAATTGAGACCTTTCAGGGTTAGTAATGTGCACATAGATAAATTTCAACTGAAGCATTTATTACAGTTGATTAGGTGCCTAGATTTCCACAGTAGCATTGATTAAATTCTGCTATAATGAGCCTATTTTCAGAAAGATTAAAGTTGTTGGTATCGATTAAATTCTACCACAACTGAGCCAGACACAAACAACAGACAAATGGGTATTAGAGTAATAAGAAAGTTTTAGTAATGACTGTTATACTGTTATTTCTTAAGAACATGATTATGAGTATGTTTTATTTAAATAGTCATTCTTTGGGTTTTAGCTCATTATTTCAAATGTTTTATACTTTCTAGGTAGAGATCGTGATTCCCAAGCCTGACCTACTGCTGCCAATTTGTTATCTAATTCTTGATTTCTTTTGTTATCATGTATCTTGTTCATACATCTAGGGTTATATTGAGTGAGAGTGTTTGAGAGAATGGTTAAATATGTCTTTTGTTTACTAAACTCAGAGTTTTAAGTTTGTTATGAGTTGTAAAATCATGTTGAGAATGTTTATATAAGTACTATGCATGTTTTTTTTCCACATTGTACATACGTTAAGGTTAGTAGTTTAGTAAGTTGTCGGTAAGTATCGTTGAGTAAAGAGATACTTGTTGACGTCACACCTTCTATTGGACTAAGAGAAGAGGTTTTAGGAGGGTGTGTGACATGATATATCTAAATTATAAGATATATACTACAACCTAACTATCTATGATTCATGTAATATACATAGGTATATCGTGTATATATATTAAAAATTTTCGTGGAGAGTGTGCTGGTTGGGCGTGAAGTATACAATCGACAATGATAGTAGAGATGACCGGTTTGTGGAGTGTGTGAACATTGTGAAGGTAGGAGGTTCTAATTTTAATAGAAATCGAAGAAAAAACTTTACCATTAAGAAAAAAATAATCATATTAAATGTCTTAAATAAAAAATGATTTACCAAAATTAAAGTCAACTAACGAATATACGCTTGAATTGTGGTCATATGTAATAATTTTGAAATCAAAGTTTTCATTTGAGTTTTATGGAAATATAAGAAAAAGAAAATACTATTAGAAAATACTAGAAAATACCATTTTGAGGGGTATGCTAAAAATGGATTAGAAACAAAGATCACATCATACTCCCTTGATATTAGAAACTATCTACAATGATTAACAAATTAATAACCTTTAGTAAGAATTTGTTAAAGATTTTCATCACATCTCAAGAGTCTCCATGGGAATCCCACCCTGATCCTCGTTGGAAATTTCACAGGTATGAGGATGGGGAATGACATCCACGATCCTACCTTGCCCTGCCAAGTCGACATCTTTAACCAAATACATTAGATAATTTTATTGAAATATAAATATGTTAAGTATGGAATTAGGGGACAATTTATTATTTGTAATCTAAAATTCTAATATGATGAAATTGGAAGCAAAGAAGCAAATTCGAAAATTGTCGAACGTAAAAATGAAAAAGAAAAAGAAAAAAAAAAAGAAAATGAAATGATCTCCGCCATGTAAAATCAAAATTCGAAATTCAATTCATATGGAAGCCCCTTTAGGACGATGATTTTGTTGTTGCTTTCTTTTCACTTCTCAAACTTTCTCTCTTCTTCTGAGAAGAATCCCAATGGCGGAAGAATTGCGTAAACGTAACACCGATTGTGTCTATTTCTTGGCTTCACCTCTCACCTGCAAGAAGGTCAGCGCTTAAAATAATCTAACCCCTTTTCATACTTCTTTGAATCTTCCCCCTTAATGTTGACATTCCTTCTCGATATGCAAGACCGGTGAATTCGGGTTATGATTACATTATTTTTTTCTCGACTGTAAACATTTTGCTCAGCATCTGAAGCATCTTTTTTAGTTACATTCTGTCGAAATGCATCGGCATCATTTTCTGTTCGACTTCTCTAATTTTACTTGTTAATGTTGAAGAGAAGTGGGGCTGGTTTCTGTTTATGAATTTACGATCATTATATTTCAAGGTTTTAAAGTGGAATCTGGTTTTCGTGTTTATGTTTATATTCTGCCTATTGCATTGGGTTTCTTTTGGGTGAGTAACAACGACTGTTTTTTTTCAGGGTTTGGATTGTGAGTATCGGCACAGCGAGATTGCTAGGCTGAACCCTAGAGATTGTTACTACTGGTTGGCGGGAAACTGCTTAAATGCAGCCTGTGGTTTTCGGCATCCGGTAAGCTAATGATCTGTTTGTTATAATTCCCCTGAACTTGGTGGTAGTCAGTCGTTGCTTCATCTACCTTACTTGTATATGTTTGGCTGTGAAACTTGTTTTGTCAGAACACTTTCTTTGTATCCTCAAGAGTAAATTTCTGTTTGAAGGGTTGAACATTTTTCTAATGGTTTACTTGGGTATTCACGAGTCTTTTGGTTGAATTATGTCCCATTTTGTTGAAATTAGCATAATCTGTGAAGGGTATGAATATGACAATGATTCAAATATCTATTAGATTGTTACAAATCTTTAGTACAAGCCAGGCAGGAGAAAACAGGTCCTTAGAACTTATTAAACCTTCCAAAGAATCTCATGTATTCCAGTATATTCTTACAAATGTTATAATGTTTTGTTGGCTTGTTCCAGGTGGAGAACCCAAGTAACACGTACTATTATGCGATCTTTCTTCATATTTGAATGGAACTTCAATAACTAACTATCTAGTATCTATCTTATATGGATGCTTTCTCTTTAACTTGATGCCAAATCCTCAATGATTTATTCAGGTTGACAATTGACCTCAACCTGTTAATGGCTCTTTTTTTATATTTTATTTTTATAATAAGAACCTGTTAATAGTTTAGCTATTAACTTTTCCTTTTTTGCCTTGTGATTGTTAGATTAAGTTGATCGTCTTCTCTGCTTTCATTATGTTATAACATTGTTTTTAAATAATTGTTTCTTTTCCTTTTTCTCCTTAGCCATTGGATGGTCCTGCTGAAAAAGTGTTAGAATCTTCTCAATGTTCTGTACCTGTGAACAAGACAAATATTCCCTGCTATTTTTATTTCAATGGCTTCTGCGGTAAAGGTGATACATGCTCTTTTTTGCATGGCAATGATCTTACTGTTGCTGCAAGATCTACAAAGATAGGATTTCCTAATGGCAATACATCTTCCTATGAAGATAAAACTGCTTCAGCAAACAAAAAAGGATTAGCCTCTTCAGATGCAGATGCATTTCTTCATCCATCCAAAAAAGTAGTTGGTCCAACAATTGATGTGACATTTCAACGTGAGAGTCTCCTTCAACCTTCTGCTGAAAATGTTTCACATCAAAGTCAAAGTACCTCTGCAAAGATCTCGTTGCCTGAGTGTGAAAAAGTGTCTGTTGATGAGACTGTCTCCTCACCTCCAGCTGAAGGATCTAATGATAGTAGATCTCATGCACATATAACTGAAGATCAGAGTTATGAGGAGCCAATGACGGACAGTACTGAGGAAGAAAACCTATGGGAGTCATCCCCTGGCTTTGATGTTGTTGTAGGCGATGGGTCGGAGAATTTGGATAGTGACGATGATCCTGAGTATGTTCTTTCAACTGATCTGGAACGAAGAGAACTGGCTACCGAATTATACAGGGACGACTATGAAGACCCTATTGCATATGAGTCCATGCATCCTGATTTAGAACTTCTTTATGAGCGTGAGATGCACTCATACGACCATTTAGAGAGTGAACCTGTCCTTTTCAAGAACAGAAACATTATCAGTTGCTCGAGAGGGAAATTTGTCAATTCCATGTTTTCTCGTAAGAGAAAGCTCACACTCATGAATCTAGATTCAGAGGAATGGAATTGTGCAGATCGTCGAAGTCATCTGCCAAGAGTCAGTGTTTATGGTAATCGTTCGATGATTGGTTTATCAAGAAGAAGAAATGGACTGTCTTGTCAAATGAGTAGAAACTTTGCAAAACCTCGGATACATGGTTTATATCATCCATCTCCTGGAAGAAGACTGGCATTACAGGTCGGGAAGATGTCTAGAGGAACATTTCCAGAAAATTTAACCTTTCCAAACAGCTGTAGTCGATATGAATCTTTTAGGCACTCAAGACAATACACACCCTGCAGGCATTACGATGAATTCTGCTTGGCCAGACGTCAACAACCATTGCTCAACATGTCAAGAAAACCTGTCTTGAGGGAACCTGTTATAAGGGATCACAGATTCAATCCGAAGTCTGTTCCATTTAAAGGACCAAAGTCCCTTTCACAGATCAAAGAAGAGAAGAGAAAAGTAGCAGGAAATGGAGGATTCTCCAGGGAAAAACGTCGTTTGGCCGGATTTGCATCATTCTCAGCTAACTTTAGAGGGCCAAAACCTTTGAGTGATATCCTGAAAGACAAAAGGAAGGTGGAGGAGCTCCTTAAGGAAATGAACACTTAGGTAATAAATTGGTTTATGGTAATAGCTATTTTTGCAAATCTATCATATGCTAACTGTGAATTGTCAAAAAAGAAATTAGATACCGTCTTTGATTCCTGGTAGTTTAGGAGCCAGAAATCATATCTTGTTTTAGTTAGAGATAGCTGAACCAGAAGCCTAACTTGATAGGGGTCTTCCTCATGTGTTTTTGACCCTCTCAATGGCTTTGTTATTCTTTACCAAATCTTCATTCAGTATTTGAGAATATGCATCTGGTCCTTAAAACTTCAGTATTGAGTTCACCATCAAATGCATTTAAACAATATGAGATGATAATACCTTTAGATTGTACATAGTCAAATAATATCATATTGGTACCTATATAGTTTGTTAGAATTTTGATACCCATGATTTTATATCCTATGTGGAAGGCTATTGTGAAGTTTGAACCTGTTTTCTGTGATGACCCTTCATTTCACTAGCTCCAGTTAACTTCTGGATCAACTCATTTCATGGTAGATTACTTGCAAATGTATCAGTTAATATTCCGTTTACTAACGGTTTCATTTTTAGTGTTATGTTTTTAAATTTTATACTTGTTCCCTCTTATTTTTTTACTATAATTTTCACGTTGCTTAAAAAGAAAAACATTTGAAAATTAGTCAAATTTTAAAATCAAAAGAAAAAAAAGTTGGTAAAAACTTTTTTTTTTAAAGAAATTTTTTACTTGAATTTTGAAATTTTTCTTTGAAAGTGGAGAATAAATCCCTAATTTTAAAAGTTCAAGACCAAAAAATCAATGGATTATTAAATGGGACCAAAGAAGTCAATTGATCATTCTCAAATAGTTTTTTTTTTTTTTTTTTTTTTTTTTTAAATTTTTAATTTTTTTAATAAAAAAATATAAAATTACCATCTACCAACCTTTTTCGGATACATTTTCTCATTGTGCATTATATTGAATGAAAATTATTAATATTAAATTAGCAAAATTAGATAAAAATTACCTTGATGATTTATTTTAAATTATGTTACAAATTGCAAGTGCAAGATTGTTTTTGTTTTTTTAGTATATGAGACCAAAAGAGTTGAAAAGATAGGTGGAATCAGAATGAATAGCGGAATCCACCCATGAAGGGGTGGCCTAAGAAGTAATTTTCAAGAATCAAGATTGTGTATCTTTTATTAAGATTATGATTGCTTTATACAATAGGGGAGTTTATTACAATTGGGGGTAATAAGGGAATTAGTCTAGAATTTTACACAATTAACTCATGATTTTACACGTTTAGAGTTTCAATGTTCAATACTTCTTTTCCATTTTCTTCGTTGGATTTTTCTTTCTTCCTTCGAGGCTACTTTTGAGTCGACATCTTTAAATTCTTCTTTTTCTTTTAGTTCGATTGCATGATTTTAGGCTCAATCATCTCTGTTAACTACATCGGGCTCAAAAAGATTTTCTCCAATTTTATCATCAAGGTTTTCTATTTGAAAAATTTTTAGCCGCGATTCCTTTATTTGTTTTCTTCCGTATATGAAATCAATTCGTTCTTGAACATTTGTAAATGAATTGATAATTGATCTATACTTTGAGGCATTTTTCTCAATGAATATTGGAGTTCTTATGTTTTTTTTTCTTTATATAAATATGTTCTTTATATAAAAAATGAGTTACTTTTGGTATTTTTTGTTAACTTCTAGAAGTTCATTTACTCACATTCTACTATAGAAATTTTTAAAAGGAAGACTTTTTTTGCTGTGATGGAACTAATTTAATGGTAAGTATGTGTTACATTTTTCATGTTATTCTACTTTAGAAATGATTGAAAAGTGTGTACGTCGCGTCGCGTATTATGGAAGGGGTGGTTTTATCCCCCTCCCCCCATTATTATGTCTTACCTCTTTTTGGTTTCTTCATATACTATAACAAATGAACTTTTGTAGGTTACGTATATATCTGGAACTTGTGTGATTTGTTATTTCTTAATTCGGCCCTTTCATAATATATGTTTGATTGTCAAATAATTTTAAATTAGATACCTTTCTTGTGGTTTTCTATATTACTTCGCCAATGTGAGTTAAATATATTTCTTAAACTTTCTATGTTGTTTTCAAATTCAAAGTTTGTCTTAGAAACTTGTTTCAAACTTTAACTTGAGCTTGCTTGAATGACGTAAGTTGTCTTCAAAGTACTTCTACATGACATCTATGTGATTGTCTTCCGAGTAAGTTTGTCTTATAATTTTTTTTAGGTTCTACATGACATTGTATGTGAGTGGCTTCAAAGTATATACTTCTAGACTTTTTCTTAGTTTATACTTATGTATTAATACGAAGACATTTGGTTGATATTAGTCTCTTTTTATGAGTTTTGATAAGCTTAAGTGTTCTTTTCTACAATGTTTTTACAATGCAAAGATTTAGACACATTTCTTCTAACGTCTCTTTTATTTGATGCAGTAGTTTGCGTTAGAAACTTGTTTGCATTGGATAAATAGTTGTCATGCTTATGAATGACGTCTGTTGTGTTCACTGAAGAGATGAGAACCCTTACGCAGCGGAAAATAAATACAAAACCATTACTAAAAAAAATACCAATACATTGACAAAAAATACAGAAACAAATTTTACTGTGGAATAATTAATGGTTAAGCATGCATTTTTAATAAAAAATAAAATTTTAGAGAAGAGATGAAACTTACTCTTGTTGTCGACTCTGAATCTACAAATCGCCAAATTTGGAGGCCACCACCACTTGTAACATTTTCTATCTTATGAGTAATTGAGGTTGGTTTGTTGGAAACCTTTTTTGGGATTTAAGAATTTTTTGGAGAGAAAATTGTAGAGGGAAAGAGAGCAAAATATTCTTCGGACCTCTTGTAACAAATCACAAAAAGTAACTATTTATCCTCTCCCTTTTCTTTAGGATGAAGAAAAGGTTAGAGAGAACGGTTGATTTGCTCCCACGTTTTTCACAGTTATTTATAATTTTAATTAAATTAAAATTAATGAATTAAATTAATAATTAATTAAATCGTATTTAATTAATATTCTATTTAAATCATATTTAAATGAATATCTCTCACATAACTTATACTTTAAAATTTAATTAAATATAATTAAACTAAACTATTGATTAATTCTCCAATTAATTAATTACTAAATTTAATATCTTATATTTAATTTAATTCGGATTTGAACTATATTCAAATATAACATTCTCTCATAATCTATAGTTTAATGTGTATCATATACACATTAAATTTAATCTATAGTTTTAATATGAATCTAATTTACATTAAAATAATATTTGAACTTATTTGAATATTTTATTCTCTCATAACCTAATTTTGAATCACATCCAAAATAAAATTATATTATAAAATTTAATTAAAATATAAACTTTATATTATAATATATCACCATACATTATATTAATTCCCTAAGTCAATTTGAACATTTCAAATTATATCAAATATACATTAACCTTATTACTCTTTAGAAGCTAGGAAGACGACCTAATAGACCAATAGATGAGAAACTACAACTATATGACATTAATTGACTAAACTCATTAACCACATTAATCAATATTCGTTAATTGTGTACACTCCACTAATGATTCACATCTAAATTTTTCTCACTGTAGATATATTTATGTGTCCATGAAGATAGATCAATAACAGCAAGTTAGTCATTCACAAGTGTCTGTAAAAGCAGATGAGACAAATTATCGTTTTACCACTAAACTGTTGGGTCAAGTTTTAGTATACTATTGCAACCATGTATTTTTTTATTGTCAACATAATTTTCTGTTTCTTCTTAACAGCATGGCATAAATTGAAGGCTAAATTATTGCATAAGCATGGTGTGTAATGTTGTATAAGCATGATGTGTAATGTTGTGTAAGCTAGAACATCTAATATGCTCTTATTTATTCTTGTAAGAATTAATTAAACTATGGAACAAAGCTTTCATCACTTGGTACAAGTTTCAAGTTTGGAACACTAGCCAACAAGCTTAGATTAGTCTTTGACTTGTGAAAGCTTGTTGTTTATAGTTTTGAACTTATTCGAAGTGAACTTGTCAGTAGATGCTCGTAGAATTCCTCTGACTCTCTGGTATGGAACTAATTTGATCTCTCCCTCCATTTTCTATATGATGGTAACACACTTGATAATGAATTGGAGATATTCGTGAGGTAGGAGTGTATATCTTCTTGTGTACTGTGGTAAAAGTCTAGAGTTGGCACTGAAGGTAACCTAGTCGCTTTCAATTCTTCTTCCACTTTGTACAAATCTAAATTTTCCTTTACATAAATTTTCAATCTATTTATATGGCATTGGTTGTTCAGTTTGTGGTATATTTTTCTGTTTGGTTATTTTTGTTAAAGATAATTGGTAGGTCAAACAAATCACAAGCACCGTATAATGCGTAGGAAATTGATGGTTCAAGTTCAAACTTCAATCAACTTCTTGGGATTAAAGGTATTACACAAAAAACTTTATCTTACCATGTTTCTCAACTTGCTTTTTAGGAAGACTTGAATGTACAAGTTAGAACAGTGAAAAGTTGTTTCAGATATTCAGGTATTCAACAATTTAGAACAGTGAAAAGTTTAATTGTGTAAATTCTGTGCATTAAAAATGTACATTAGGCTGAAACATGTTGTTTGAAATGTATGTTCTTTGTTTTGCTGACTTATAGTTATTTTTTCCCAGAAGCTTGTACTCGCAACTTGAATTGGATGAAGTATAAGGGGAGTGGGCTGAACTTTTAGCTTCAACTTGAGGCAAAGGATGTAGGGGGTCTTGTAATTTTGGAATTATCATATTGGGTATGAGTTACGTTGTTAATTTGAGTTATGCATATATTGTGATACTAGACATAGAAATTGTTATGAATTTTATGAGTTGTAATTGTATATAATGACCAACTATATATGTTCAAAGATATATATGCAATTTGTTAGTCCTTTGATGGAAAGTTTAGGGTTGATTGAAGAAACTTAAATATTGTTGAATCATGTTGTCTGGGTTGATCATGTTGTATACTATTGGTGGACTTTAAAACAGGTGCAATTATATAGGTATTTCAAATTGTACAATTTTTTTTTTTTAAAAAAAAACCTTGATGGGAAAAACATATCAAGTAATTATTGGACTTGCCAGTTTTTCACTGTCAAGAATTTACATCCATTTGATGGGTAATAACTATCAAGATTTAAAAATTCTTGATTAGTAATAAATGTCAAGAATTTATACTACTTGACAGGTAAAACAAGTCAAGTTAGCTCATATACTTGACATGTATAATTTACAAGTAAATATCATCTTGACGCTCATACACAGTAAAAAAAAGTTTCTTGTTCTTGACACAAGACTACTTGACGTATTTAAAAACGTCAAGTAATTTGACACTTAACTGCGAAAAAACGTCAAGTAATGCTGTTTTTGTAGTAGTGTATGGCAATAGATCAGTGCCATGTATAGGACGGATGTCACGACCTCATAGGATAGTGCCATGTATAGGACGGACGTCACCTAAACTTACATAGAGAAAGAGGAGTTTGAGAAATATGTAGCCTTTAACACACGAGCTTAATTTTCAATGTAGGGCATAATTTCCAAAACTTAAAACATAAAAAATAAAATAGTTACTAAACGGGATTTAGCTTCTAAATTTTGATTGTTGCAACTATTTAATCTATATACTTTCGGTTTCATGTATATATATATATATATATATATATATATATATAAAAGTTTAGTATGTGAATATTTATATGTATACTTCTAAATTTATAACAAATTTTTTTATCAAAATTAAAGGTCTAACTTTTGCTATTTAACAATTTAAACTTTGTAGGACATATACGCTTTGAGTCTCTAATTAGTTTATCGAATTCAATTAAACCTAAACAATAACTTCACAATATGATAAAAATATAAAAATAAAAAAGAATTGGTAAGACACTAAAAGATTTATAAATTTAAAAGTATTTGGATTAAATGGTTGAACATAAATAAAAAAAAAAAAAAAAAAAACTCATGGACTAACCAGTTATTTAACAAAAGTTTAGGAATGTGAAGCTGAAAAAAAAAGGGTTGGCAATAAAATTTGCTATTTTTAACCCTAAACACAGATGGGTACCTTGTAAATATACCCTTTTCCCCAAATTGCATCTTTCTCTTTTTTATAAACCAAAACAAAACCAAAAAACCAAAAAAAAAAAAAAAAAAAACGCTAAAAAAACCATATTCTTCTATTATTTCTTGTTATTGGATCTACGATCTTAGAATAAACATGGCGGAGTTGCAAAGGTCCGCCGTGTCGTTCCGGCGACAGGGTTCCTCCGGCTTGGTGTGGGACGACAGATTCTTGAGCGGCGAATTGAAACCCACGAAGCGCCGCCATGAAGACCAACACAACGTTGTTTTTCTTTCCGGTGAGTTGAGGCCTTCTCGAAGCGTCAGATCGGGCGGTGGCCCCACATTTGAACGAACCCGATCTTCCGACGCATATAAAATGGACGCAATATCGCCGTCCCCGTCGACGAGCACGGGGGATCCGTCCTCACCGAAGTTCTTCGGCTGTGGATTCTGCGGCGTGTTTGGTCGCCCCGTCGGCGGAAATCGCCAACACAAATCTAACAAGCGTCGATCGAAGTAATTTTATTTTTATTAATTTTCTTCGATTTTTTAATTATCGGAATTATGGAATGTTTATTTGGAAAAAAAGAAAATTACCGGAATTACAAAATGGAATTGAATCTGAAAAATGAAAATGAAAATCCAAATTTCTTTTAGGAGCTGGTTTCATTGTTTTTTTTTTCTTTCCCTTTTTTCATAATTTACAATAATATTTATATTTTTTAAAAATTATTTTAAATGATAAAATTATAGAAAATATTTACAAAATAGTGAAATGTTCTTGCTAGTTAAATATTTTAATTTATTTTGTTATATTTAAAGGCAACCCAAACAGAGAAACTAAAAATGTTTTTGCTGGTATTATTTTAAAAAGAACCGGTTAAATAATTATTCTATCATTCATTAACATTTTTTCTTTCATGTTTGCATGCAAAATTATTTTAATTTTTTAATTTATATTTTTTGGTATATTGAGATTTTCCACAATTTTTTTTTAATATTTTTTTTGAGGGTCGGACTCTCGGGGAATTATTTGTTTGTTTAATTCTTTTGAAAAAGAACCAAAGAAATGTTTTTTTAAAGAAAATTGTTGAATTAAATAATTAATTCTCTACTTTAAGTCCTCATTTAAATGGCTAACTTCTGTTGTAGTATTTAATATTATTGTATTTAATATTATGTTATGCTTCATTTATTTATTTTTTGTACATTTAAGAATGTAATAAACCATACAATCAATGAAATAGCCTTCATTTCTCTCTGACTCTTAAAACAATTTTACAATCAAATTTGAAATATGGAAAATACTTACCAAAGTTCCTGTGCTATGAATCATAATTTTAAAAATTAATGAAGAACAACCAGTGAAATTGTTTGATTTCACATTTCAACCGTATATACGGTCCATTTTGAACACTTTATTTAAAAATATGTTTGAAATACATTATCAAATGTTTAATTTTAAAAGTACGTCATTAAAAAAGTGAAAGTTTGATAACTACCCAAAATACTTTTGAGTTTAACGTCAAAACGCTTAAAGCTCGACTAGGTAACTAATTTGATATTTAGATTTTGTTTTTGAAAATTGAGCGTTGTAAACACTTATTTATCTCTAAATTATTTCTTAATTTGTGCCAAAACGAACATATTCAAATGTTATCAAGTATGTAATTTTACTAACAACCTCAAGGTAGGAGGTTTGACATCCACCAACCACATTTTGAAAAAAAAAATTGATTTGTTATCTGCTTTTTAGCAAGAACGTTTTCAAAACCAAGCCAAAAATTTGAAACTTAAATAAAATAGTTTTAAAAAAACATGTTTTTTCGTTTTGAAATTTAGTTAATAATTCAACTATTGTACTTAAGAAATATGCATATCATTGTAAAAAAATTGATAAAAAATAGACTCATTCATAAAAAAAACAAAATGGTTATCAAACGAGACTTAAATAATTTACTTTTTTTTTTTTTATGAAAAACATAAAAACCAAAAAAAGTTATATTAAAAAACTTCAAACACAACCATTAGTGAGTATAGCCAACTTTAATCGATATATATTTATATCTTTAAAATAGAAGGTTCAAATCTTCATACCTATTTAAGTTAAAAGACAAACAATAGAAAAAATACCATAATTATTTTGTTGATAAAAATTAAAAAGTTTAATTGAGAGTTGATGTGAATTAATTTTCATTTTTTGAAGTTATACATCTTCTAATATGAATTATAAACGAATTTAACAATACATAATAGTTTTCTTTTAATATTCACTAACTATTGTTTCAAATGTTCCCAACAATCAAACTTATTAATAATGTTGGTGCTACAGTGTGATTGGCTGATTTTATTATGCAGTTTCTTTCGTTACAGACAAAACTTGAGCAACATATTTATATGAGGATCTTTTTCACTTTTAGGGTTAGTCACATGGTTGTATTATGTGGTAAACCCACATGTTTTTTAAATAAAAAAAAACCAAGTTCATTAGGTAAAAATCTCATAAAAAGTTATGATATCAATTCTATGAATATGACCAAATACTTTTAAGGCTAAATTATGAAAAATGCTCCTAAACTTTACACTTTATACCAAAAATGTCTCTAAGGTTTCAAAAGTTTCAAAAATATCTTTAAACTTCTAAAATGAGTTAAAAAACACCTTTACCGTTTGTTTTAGATAAAAACCGTTAGTGTTTTGTGTAAAAAATACCCTTAAACTTGAAAAAAAAAAAAATACCCTTAGTCACTATTATGTGAACAGAAACCGATAGTATCGTCTTACCTCCCCATTTTTCATCTTTTTCTCCCTATCCTTCTTTATCCTCCTACTTTCTTGCTTTTTTTTTTTTTTTTTTGTTAACTATTCTCCCTTGTTTATCTAAAAGAAATAAATTTGAGCACTTTAATTAAGGTATATGAACTATAATATGAAGAAAGATAATAAATAAAGCACAAAATAATTTTTATTTGTAAGACTTAAATATTTTAACAAAATTATATATTAGTAGTTGGGTGTGTGTTAATAGCCAAATATTTTTTTTATTTGACTGCTTATCATTTTAGTATGTTTTAAGAGGAGATTTTGATTTTGGAATTTTGTAAAAAATTGTTGTATTTTATGTTTTAACTAAAAATTTTTTGTTTTTATTTTGGTTGCTAAGAAAATTGGTATGTAAGCTAAGAATTGGAAAATTAAGAGAAATATGAGAGTATCTATAAAAAATATATATATATCTATATAGTTTTTATAAAAAAATTAGTTATATTCGAACTTAAAAAAACTTCAAACAAATTGGTCATTATATTGATGGTAGGAGCATTTCTTAATTTTTTTTTTCTGTTTAAAATTTTTGAAGTTATTTTTGTCCCAAAGAATAATTGTTTTTGCTCAAATACAAATTGACGGTATTTTTAGAATTTTATGTAAGTTAAGTATATTTTTGAAACTTTTAAAAGTTAAAAAGTATTTTTGAAACTTTCGAAAGTTAAAGAATATTTTTGAAACTAAACTTTAATGGTTTTCATCCAAAACTAATGACAAAAGTATTCTTGAACTTATTTTTTTCCAGTTTACGAATATTTTTAAAACTTTTGAAAATTCAAATATTTTGAAAAAGTGTCAAGTTCATGCACATTTTTATAATAAACTTCTCTTAATATATGCATGATTAGTGTTGAGATGAAGTAAAGAAACATGACTAGAAATATCATATATATGTATATATATATGTGTGCCAGTTAGCTAGAATCCACTAAAATAAAAGTTATACATTAATATTCTTTTATTTAAGCCACATAAAAATATAGAAGAATGTGACACATATATGTGTTAGAGAACAAATTTAGTGAGTTGCGTATTCATTTATCACTAACAAAATTTATTACCTTTTCAATAAAAACTAAAACAAAACATCCAAACAATCCAACCTTGATGTCTCTATATAAATGGTACAATTTCCTTCAACCCTAATTGCATTTTATATATAAAAGACAAACACATGATTTGAAAATAAATGATTGTTACCATTACTTTTAAATTGAAATTAATTGAAATTATAGAAGATGAAGAAAACTTTAAGTTCACAACGGATCAATCCTCACAATATATAAATCTTTTTTAGAAATAAAATGAAAAGAATAAAAGTTGAATCACGGAGAAAGACGAACAATGATGATTTAGTGAGTTATAGATGATTAAAAATAACAAAAATTGTTGTTAAGATTTGGAGAAGATGAAGTGTTTTAAGAGATGGAGTTAGGTGAAAATCAAATTCAATTTGAGTCATTAGAAGTTGATAAAAGAAGATTAGATGGTGGAGATTAAAACTTAGTTAGTCATTAGAGAAAAACAAAATGATATATATATATAATTTTATTTTAAAACCCAACAAAAAAGTAAAAGTCTACTACATGTGGAAACTAGACATGAGAAGCCAACATAAAATAAATATTAAATTCATTTTTAAAAGGCCACTATGTGTCACCTCTCTATTGCTCCACATGTCACCTTCTAATGGGTCTATTTCGATTATTTGGCCGCTATATCATCACTTCAGGTATTTTTTCCGTTAAGCCTGTATCTTATAACGTATTCGTTTGAACTCCGATTTGGGTGATTCAAAATGCATTGAAACCGTTGTTTCAAGTTTTACACAATGGAATTATATATCAAAACACTAAATTATTAGTTAATAAAACTAAGTTTGCTATCATCAAAATATTAATTAATTAATTAAAAATAATTAATTTGAGGTAAAATGTCAAAAAACCAACAACAAGACCTCACATACAAGAGTTTATAATTCACTAAGGATTAAGATCGGGTTACTTATGATCATCCTATGAAATATTAAACTCTTCAATTAATGGATTTATAAAGAGATTAATTATTTTGCAGTCCAGTCTCTTTGTATAAGATAACTCCCCCTCATATGTCTTCACATGATTTAGATTATGTCATTGTCACAATTACAAAGTAGGTTGTATTCACAGTACCACCATGCTAAAGTTGACGATAAGGAACTTGACTTTATCCATATACTATAGTCTATTTAACTTATTATTTAAACATAATCTACCGTATATCAACCACATACTCTTGAAGCCTTGTGTCAAATAACCATAGATTTATTTTATTGGATAAAGCTATGCAAATTTTAAAACAAAAAATAAAACGACAAACAATTTTATTAATAATCAATCAATTGTTTATTTATTTACCAACCACGAGTTTGTAACATAGAAGATTCACAAAAGTATAAAAATCTATCATGTACAAGTGTCATCCTTAGTGATGAAATGGCTACAAATCATTCTATATATTTTAGCATGTAAGACAAGTGTGGGTTTGTTTAGTACATGTGTCATGTTTTGTAAGACAGGTGTTATCTAGCCTAAGCCACTTACTTATCTATAAATGGAGCTTAGTTTACAAAGTGAAGAGAGACATGATTGTCTTTAGGAGTTGGTTATTGAGTTTTCGCCTCCACAAAAGAGAGAGTCCCTTCTTGTAATTATCCTTAAACAGGCCAAGTTTTTTTTTTTTTTTTTTTTCAAATTTTAAGTGAGTATTCAATTTTCTTACAATAATTATTTTCAATCAATATTATTTTTATTATAATATTACAAATAATATAGATGCTCCATACAAAGCTTAGTGTCCAAAATGCCATGTGACATGTTTTCATTTTACACATATGTTTAGCATGTGTCATTCATTCCTTCATAGTGGCTTTTGGTGGCATTTGTTAGAGACACACATTGGAGAGCATTCCAAATAAATGGGAGAAAGTGGAAGAATTTAGTGGAAGAATTTGAGAAATATTTCTTTATTTTCTTATTTTCTTTATTTCTTATTTTGTTATTATTTTAATATTATTTTCTCGATATTCGTGTTTTCGTTGTGCTTCATTTTCACAATACGTTATCAGCACGAGCTCGGGCCATCTCCTACGTCGAAGGTAGGTCCTAAAGGTATGTCAATTTTTTTTTTTTACTTTATTATAATTAATAAGATTAATGTTATTTTGAATATTTGATTTATATTAAATTCCTAATATAATAATAATATTTATTATAGTGTTACCATGGCAAATCTAGCAAAACTAGAATTTACGGCTCTTCACATTAACGGTAGCAACTATTTGCCATGGGTTCTTGATGCTGAGATGCATCTTGATGCTATGAATCTTGGAGATACAATTAAGAGAGAAAATGCAACGACCAATCAAGAAAAGGCAAAAACCATGATTTTTCTTCGTCATCACATTCATGAGGATTTGAAGTCAGAATATTTAACGGTAAAAGATCCTCATATGTTATGGAGTAAATTGAAAGAAAGGTATGATCATTTAAAACTGGTTTATCTTCCTCAAGCTCGTTATGATTGGATGCATTTGAGGCTACAAGATTTTCGATCAGTAAGTGATTACAATTTTGAACTATTTTATTTTCTTGATATCCGTATTCCTGTCGTGCTTCATTTTCACAACACGTTATCAGCACGAGCTCGGGTCATCTCCTACGCCAAACGTAGGTCCAAAGGTATGATAGATTTTCTTTACTTTATTATAATTTAGAAGATTAATGTTATTTTACATATTTGATTTATATTAAATTTCTAATATAATAATAATATTTTATTATAGTGTTACCATGGCAAATCTTGCAAAACTAGAATTTACAGCTCTTCACATTAACGGTAGCAACTATTTGTCATGGGTTCTTGATGCTGAGATGCATCTCGATGCTATGAATCTTGGAGATACAATTAAGAGAGAAAATGCAACGACCAATCAAGAAAAGGCAAAAGCCATGATTTTTCTATGTCATCACATTCATGAGAATTTGAAGTTAGAATATTTAACGATAAAAGATCCTCATATGTTATGGAGTAAATTGAAAGAAAGGTATGATCATTTAAAGCTGGTTTATCTTCCTGAAGCTCGTTATGATTGGATGCATTTGAGGCTCAAGATTTTCGATCAGTAAGTGATTACAATTCGGAACTATTTAGAATTAGTTCAAAATTATTGTTATGCGGAGAAAAGATTACTGACGCAGACATGTTAGAAAAAACGTTCACTACTTTTCATATCTTGAATATGCTCCTGCAGCAGCAATATCGAGAGAAAGGCTTTAAAAGATATTCTAAACTCATCTCATGTCTTCTTGTTGTCAAACAAAACAACGAGTTGCTGATGAAAAACCATGGATCCCGACCGACTAGAACAACACCATTTCCTGAAGCGAATGTTGTGAATTTTAACCGTGGACGAGGTCGTGGTCGAGGTAGAGACCGTGGCAGAGGAAGAAATAATTATTATTTTCGTGGTGGTCGTTCTAATCATCCAAATTTCAAAAGAACCACACAAAACGATGATCATAAAGGAAAAGCTCCACAAAATAAAAATACAAAAGATGATGAAAAAATTTGCTACCGATGTGGTATGACCGGACATTGGTCACGTGTTTGTCTTACCTCGAAACACTGAGTTGATTTATATCAAGCTTCCTTAGAGAAGAAAAAGGAGAAAAATGTAGAAGCAAATTGTGCTTATCAAGATAACGATATATTCGATCCATCCAATCTGACTAACTTGGATGTGGCAGATTTCTTTGAATCTCCTGAAGAGAAGATCAACACAGTTGATGGAACAACAAATGTTTCTTTTGATTTTGAAAACATCTAGAATAATGTTGTTGTTATTTTATTATTTTCATGTTTTGTTTTGTTAATATTAACCGTTGTAAATTCCAAGTTTTACTTAATGTAATTATTTTCTTTTAATGAAGATAGATGCATCATTTTCATACGTTGGGTGATTAAAAAATGAGCGAAGAAGATCTATGTCTGGCAGACAGTGCAACCACACACACAATACTTACAAATAAAAAATATTTTTTCAAATTGACAATGTTGAATGCAAAAGTAAATACAATATCAGGTTCTGCAAACTTGATTGAAGGCTTTGGAAAAGCAGACGTTATTTTGCCTAGAGGAACAAAACTAACTATTGAAAATGCATTGTTCTCTAGTCAATCAAAAAGAAATCTACTAAGTTTTAAAGATATACGTTGCAATGGTTATCATATTGAGACTGATAGGAAAATAAGATAGAATATCTTTATATTATCTCTACTGTCTCACATGAAAAACGTATATTAGAAAAGTTGTCTGCTTTATCTTCAGGATTATATTATACTCATATACGAGTAATTGAAACATATGCGACAATGAACCTGAATTTCATGAATCTAGATATATTTGCTATATGGCATGACAGATTAGGACATCCGGGGTCTATAATGATGAGGAGAATTATTGAAAATTCCAACGGACACCCATTAAAGAACCAAAAGATTCTTCAATCTAATGAATTATCATGTGATGCTTGCTCTCAAGGTAAATTAATAG
>JBBPDJ010000008.1:9954468-9964880 GCA_037974625.1 Cucumis cinereus | reverse complement strand
ACCTACATCCACTCTTCAAGGATTCTCAAGCTTTATTCATGGTTTCAAGAGTAAAACATCAACATGTAAACTTTACATAGATAAGTTCCCTTTCAAACTCCCTCTCAACTATTTCTCTAATTTCGTTCACATGCAAAGAGATTTTTTATACTTAGATGAAAGATTACAGAGGTTTATTTATAGAAAAAAACTAAAGGGCTTTAGTTGAAACTAATTAACCAATCAATTTTCTTTTCTGTTGCAAGTAGCAGATTTTGGTTCAGCTTTCAACAGTTTTTTAAAAAATATTTTGTTGTAGGGAATGATAAATTTAGTAAATGATGGAAAATTTGTTGGAAATAGATAGAATTAGACGAACAAGATAATTAAAACTATTTAGTAATAAAACAATGTTGATTATGAATAAGTGTGGCAGGAAAATTTAGTACTCACTTGAAATATGAGGAAATTAAACTTGGTCCAATGGGAATCAAATTTTAAGAAAATAAAAACCTTTATTTAAGAATAATTACAACCTTTATTTAAATGATTTTTTTTAAAAAAAAAAATTCTATCAAATTTAGTTGAACATCCATTTTTCACAAAATTTTTATCAAATTAAATAAGCTAGGGAATTTTTTTAAAATATTTTTTCTACTAGGTTTTTTAGAAATCAATAATATTTACTTCATGTTATATCAGGGTCATGTTATAAGAAGGGACAATATTTTTTTTTATCTCTAACTAATATTTTAAAATAAGCGTTGCCTTTTATCCCTCCTAATATCTATCTTATTCTTAATATTTCAAAGAAATATAGGTATCTAACGTATTTTTTCTTTTAAATAAATTAAGAATTTAAATCTAAATTTCCTCTATTAATAGATTAAACATTTAATTTTCTATTCGATATCTTCTTCTCTCTCTTTTCTTCCTTTTTGTTTTGATTTTAATTTTGTTAATTTACCCTCCCTATTTTTGTTTTGGAAGTATCACACTTCCATTTATTTGTTTCAGGTAGTTTGTCTTTTCTTAATTTTTCCTTTTTTTTTTTCTTTTTGTGGAATTGGGTTTTTTTTTTTTTTTTTTTTTTTTTTACACTTTGGTATGAAATTGAGATTTCTATTGAATAGGCTTCATCTTCAACTTGTACAGGTAAATTTTTATTCTCAATGTGTTTAACACACGTTATTCCAACTAATAGATAAATATATATATATATATACACACATATATTTATATTAGTAATTGGGGTTAGGCTGGATAAACCAAAATTTAAAAATTTTAAAAAAAAAAGTAACTTGAGATCACAAAATAATAATAATAATAATAATAATAATAATCCAACCTAATCCAAATTTATAAAAGATTGAGTAGTTCGAGTTGTCCAGGGGACCATTTAAACCAAGTTAGTGAGAAATATAAAAATAGGTAATTTATGTTAATAGGTTAGTTTTGTTATATTAATTAGAAGGGAGTTAAAAAAAGAAGAAAAAAAAAACTTAAATGGGTAAAAAACAGGAATAAAATGTTGAATTAATTAGGGCAATTTTTACAAAATATTTGCAAAAGTAGAGTGGAGAACCAGGTATTTGCAAAATGTGGTAGTTTTTTTTTGTATTCATCTTTTGCAAAGATTGCTCTGTTTTTTATTCCTTCTTTTAATTTTTGAAGTTTAAGGTGTTACTTCCAGTGGTAATTTAGGGTATGTTTATCTGTTTTTAGTTTACTTTAAAGTTGACTTTACAGGGTTATTAATATAAATTCAATGGGTTTGTGCTTGAAACAAAAAAAACATCCTTCAATGACTTACCCTTTTAAGATGTTTCTATAAATTTACTGAAAGGCCAAATTATTTATAAATATACTAAAATTATTACCTATAATATACTAAAATTTTACCATCTATGTAATGAATTTTCAACTTAAACGGAAGTCGTTAATTAAACGGAAGTCATTACTTGAATAAAAGTTTATAATCTTAACATAAAAACTGTCTAACAATCACTCATCTCATACTGTAATCATCATAACTTAACAAAATACAATTGAAGCATTTGTCAATATAGTCTTCAATCGCATGATCACGATCATTCTTAAATTACGCCAGCCACTGCGACACGGTAGCCAAGTCGCGTACCCAGTCGTCCCGCGCCAAGTCTACAATTTGTAATGTTCTAGGTCCAGGATTCAAAATTCGAATTTGGTAATTAGCGATCCCAACATTCTCTTGTGTCCCTTGCGACTTGACAACATCATCTTTACTTGTGTTAAAAGACTTATTAGAGTGAAAGTTGTTTCCACAAACCAACCGAGTCCATCCAACATAGAATTGTTCCAAACTAAATACACTTAACTGCGGAGTTCCTATGATTAAGTCACCGAAAAAAAAGGTGCACCTTGTTGGTATAGGTAGTAACTTTCAGTTCTTTTAAGTTTTTATTAACCTTATTTTCATGTCTTCATAATCTTTCTCGTTCAGATGTGATATCGGTTCATTCACGCCTCCCTCCCAAACTCAGAACGTTACAGACTAAATAATGATAAACAATGATGTGATATCGATTCATTTACGCTCCCCTTCCAAACTCAGAACGTTACAATCTAAATAATGATAAACAATGATTGATATCTATCATACCGTATCTATATGTCTATTATCGAAAGATAGTGACATTTTCTTATATTTATAAATATTTGTTTAACAATTTTAACATTTGAAATAATTAGTATTCTATAGTGTTTACATCTTTCATTTGACATCAAGCTAGAATATATGTGTATCGATATCAAAAAGTGATTTGAGCTTTAATAAAAATTTACTTGGACGAAAAAAAATTTATATTTTGAGTGGAAAATTTAATTACTTAGTACTAAGAAAAGAGGCTACTATTCTGTAATTAAAAAAAGAAAAGAGAAAAAAAAAATGAAAATTGTTGATGTAAGTTTTGAATTTATGGGGGTAAAGGAGCAAATACTATATATAGTTTGATTTGGGGGAATTATTTTCTTGATGTTTCTTCCAACATTGTTTAATTTTTATTTCTAGAAAAAAAATGAATATGTCAATCTTCAGTTAATTTTTCTGAGACGATTGAACTTAAATAAACTGACAAACAAAGAAGAATTGATTAAAGGATGAGAAGATTAATAATCAGTGTGTTACCTACCTTCACGAGTAAAAGGATATAAATAGTTCTATTATATGGAGAAGAACATAGTACAACTTTTATATGTAAATTGAGCTATATACTTAATTGTTACCTACCTTATGTTGGCGTTTGTTAATTAATATCGTTGCAATCAAGTCTCGTAGTTAGTTAAAATCTTATAGTACCCAATTCATGAGTTTCACAAACATATTCATAATTATTTCATTTCAACTAATTATTAAAAGTTTCATTGATTACCATATGGGTGATTAAGCAAGTCACACCCACACTAGTATATTACAAAGTTATAAAATAGGAAAACCAAGTCTTAATTAATGAACTAATTACTTTTCTTTTTCTTTAAATACACAACATATCTAAATTTCTTTTAAAAAAATCAATTGATTGCAATCGAACTCATAATTTTTCCTTTATCATTTTTTTAATAAACCAGAATAATGATGAATTGATGAAGACGTAAAACAAAATAAAAATAATAACGAAGACAATATATAATTAAATTTTCACGTGCATGCGTTGCATGGGATATTGATGAGAAGTTGTTGGAGTTGCATCGTTTGAACGGTGGCGTTTTGAATTTGTTTTAGCTTTTGTTGTTCCTCAACTTGTTGTATACTGCACAAACGAGCTGTGTTGGTGGTCGTGGTAGGGGAGTCACCGCCTCCCGACACCGGTATGACGGGAAGGATCTCACAGTTGCAAATTTCGATCATTAGGCCATCAGGGTCATGGAAGAAGAGCTGGTCAACGAAGATCCCGTCATCAGCTTCCACCTCACACTTTACGTACTTGATTCTCATCTCTTTTAGTTGCATCTCTGTTGTTGCCATGTTTTCGCTCTGCCATTCATGATAGAAATATATGTGTAACTGAGTGGTTAAGACATCTCGATATCTTCATTCTTTCTTTAAAAGTTTATTCTCTAATTGTCATCATATTTTAGTTGTTATATATATTTTGTTGTTAGTTAAAAAAACAAAAAAAAAACTATGTTTTATTATAAATTTTCTATTCATATTTTAATAAATCAAACTACAATTAATTTTTACAAAATTTTATTTCTTTCAAATAGGTGAAAACTATAATAGAAAAAAAAATAACTAAAAGTAAAACTATTTTCATTTATCACTCTACAACAATTCTTTAAAAAAAAATGATAATCGAAATAGAAATAGAAAAAAAAAAAACCATAACATTTTAAAAAACATAAAACGAAAAGAAAAATTGAACCATCGTAGGCAACCTTTTATCGAGGGAAAAAACTTGGGTGGAGCTCGTTGTGTAGCTTCTTGCTACACCCATTTAAAAAATGTCACGTAACATTTTGTATGTTTTAAAAAAAATTATTAAAATATCATCTACTTTTTGTGTGTAAAAAGGAGAGCATGAACTTAGATGCAGTCTGGTTGCATGTAAGTATTGTTAGGTATGCTCTTTCGTCTGTGATATATTTCTCTCATATGCACAATAATAAATTAAATGAAACTTTTCTCTTGAAAAAAAGTTCTTAATATGGTTGTTAGATTTTTTCCCCTCAACAATAACCTAATTAGTTATAAGCTAAAATTAAAAAAAAAAAAAAAAAAAGGATGAAAATAGAGAGGGACCTGAAATGAAAGATGATTGTCTTTAGGGTTGATGACTCTTTTCTTGGGTATGTTATGAGGTTCATCAGATTGAAGAAGATGTATTCCCATCCCATAGTTGTACAACCTATTTTATCATAAAAATAAAAATAAAAATAAACAAAAAGTTATAATCTCTTTTTTTTTTAATAAAAAAAAAGGGTTTTATTTAAAAATTTACATATACAATACCATGCACCATGGAAGGTAAAGGAGGCAGGTCTTTTAACAGGACAAAACCCAAGAACTTTCTGATAAAATTCCAAAGATTTCTCCACTGAATTGCAAACTATTGAAATGTGATTCATAGACTTTAGAAGAAGAGGATTATTCTTCATCTTTCTTTCCAACAAAAAAATAAATAATCAAAAGGTTGTTTTGTAAATTAAGAACCCAAAAAGAGGAAATTAAGGATAAATGGAATTTGTTGTTGGATTGAAATTTCTGCACTTCCTTAGGGGGTTTATATATATTGGATTGAGAGTTAGAGAGAAGCTTTAATTTATTTCATTTTTATTAGTTAATTAATTAATTATTATCCAATTAGCATAAGTTTTTGTATGCTTTATGATTTCCAAGCTAAGTCAACAGAAGAGCTGGAAGAGAGATGTAATTATTTAATTTCATTTTTTTTAATTTTAAAATTTTGACTTTGTCAAAAAGTATGATGAATTTGTTCCTCTCGGATCTCAAATACATACAAATACAAATGTGAATTGAGCTAAATTCTTGATGACATAATATATTAGTAGCATCTAAAACCATGTGCAAAACCTTTGTGTATATATATATATATATATACATATATGAACTCAAACTTAGGTTTATTCCCATTCTTTTTAAAAAGGAATTAGAATATGTATATCAAGATAATTCTTTAACTCATAAATCAACTCATTTTAAACCCATTTCTTTTTTAAAGTAAACCAAAAGTATTTATTTTTTAAATGATAATTAGTATATCTTATTCACTCGGTTGTATACTTGTATATTGATTCATAAATTAAAAATAATCGTAACGACTTAAAAATAATTTTTGAAATTTAAAATAATCGTAACAACTTAAAAATAGTTTTTGAATTATGGTTAATTAAGATTCCAAGATTATTCTAAAAAGTAAAATTATAATAAAAAAGGAAGTTGAGGATAAGGTTCAGAAGGTGAATTTAAAAAAATATTTAAAAATAAATTGGTGAACAAACTCAGTCAAGAATTAATGGGTCAAACTTAGGTAAATGGATTGATAAAATTAAAAAAAAATGTCAATTTTTATTTTTGTAAATATTTAGGTTTTGGATTTTAGTAATTGTTGTTCTTGTTTTGGCCATTCTCGGTTCGTATCATCCATTGGAAGTTTATGTTTCCATAGTTTTCTCAGATAATTTTTCTAATTACTTTTGTAGTTAAATTAATTTGATTTTTTTTAGTTTATTAATTTGTTTGTTATTTTCATTTGGTGATCTTCTGTAGTGAATTTATTACATTATTACATATTGGTAACATAAAAAAAATGTCTTTATCATCTTTTTTTTATTCGTCGTTTCCAATCCATGATTCGTTTATATGAATTCGATATTTTGTAACTTTTCAAATAAGAACGATTCTACAAAATAAAATATGAAATTTTTCTATAATTATTTCTATTGATGTAGAAAGTTAGGGAGGCAATCTCATTTGATCTACCAAACTATGCATGAATGTGAAGGCCAAGTACTAATGAATTTTAGATTAATAAACTTAAATTCACTTGTTTATATTTCATGTTGAATTGATCAAGAGAATTAGACTTTAAGGATGTTAAGTGTAACTAAATCCATTGCAAAGCTGAAAGGTTTAGTAAATGATCTTCCAAGACTAGATATATTGCATTTCTTCTTATATATAATATCCTTGGTTTCTCCTCCTTTTAAAGGAAGAGAGGAATTTTCTCGGGTGGAAATGAGAAAAAAACGACGTATTATCTATCTCGCCTCGGGGACCATTAGTTCTTCGTAACCAATCAAAATAATAAAGTTGTTAAGACCCCGTTTGGTAGCATTTTGTTTTTTCTTTTGTTTTTTTTAAATTAAGCTTATGAACACTACTTTCATCTTGAAGGAACTTTCTTCCTTTGTTAACTACCACTACTACGGAAAAAAAACACTCTCTTGACGATTTTAAACTGTTAAGAATCCATATTCTTGACGGTTTCAAAATCGTCTTTGAAGCCACCGTCAATAATGTCGAAGTTCACACCAGTTTAAAATCGTCAATAAAATGAACGTTGACAGTTAAAAACCGTAAAAAAATGTTAATATTTACGACAATTCAAAACTGTCAAGAATGATAAGTAAAAACTGTCAAGAATGATATGTAAAAACTGTCAATAACAATGATCCTTGACAGTCAAAAGTTGATATTCATGACAGTTAAAAACTGTCAAGTTAGTTCATATTGACAACAGGTAAAAAAAACGTCAAGAATGTGATGTTTCATTTTTACTTGACACGTAAAAACCGTCAAGAAATTGGTATTTTATGACATTTTAAAAATGTCAATAATGCTGACAGTTTAAAACCGTCAAGCTTGTTTTGATTTTTTTTTTAATTTTAATTTGTATAATTTCCTACAATTTGATTATATTTTTATTCCCTGTATTGGTCACGTAGTACCTGTACTGTGGTCTAACAATCACATAAATATGCATGATATTCATTAACAATTGCTTACAATCCCAAACTTTAAGATTTACAAAAAGAATATATATCATTTCATAAAACCAAAGTCAGCTACCATGTTGAAGTCAACAAATACATAGTTGTAGCCAAACGTATCATAAATCTAATCTCCCTAAATCAACTAGAAGTCTAAATTTCTCACTATGGACAAAAGCCAACAATATATTGTACTACTTTCAATATTTATTAGGTATTTAGGGTTTATATATGTGTGTGTGTGTATTGTACTTTTTTTTTTTTTAATGAAAGAAAAAAATTAACAATTTTTTTGTAACAAAAAATTAATAAGTACAATTACAAAAAAGATAAAATTAGTTAAAGACCAAATATGGTGTCTATAATTTGAACATTAATTTTTACTTCAAACATTTTAATTATATCTTTGTCACAAATGAGTTAGAAATTTAACAATTTAATATAAAAAATTCATAGTAGTAATTTAAGTTAATTAGTCTCTTTTTTATCAAAAAAGGGAAAAAAATTACCCGCAGGGAGCCTGACCCTGTCAACTTCCCATTGGGATTTCCATATCGATTTTCGTAAAAATTTTTGGAGGAACGAGAAATAAGACAGAGTAGCAAGAATGGGGAAGCCTCTCAACCTCGAACAGTCTCGTGGACATCTTTATGTAAGTATCTTACTAATATATATGTGCAGATTTCTACTATTTCCTATAATAATTTATTCTTCATTTTTTAGTTTATAGGATGAAAAACAAATATCACAAGTTAGAAAAGTAAAACAAGAGAATATGGAACAAGAAGAAAAACGAACTTCTTCGGACTTTTACTATTGATTATTCGGAATCATGGCAATGTTTTATAACATTGAGAGTAGTACTATCCATAGAAGAAATTCAAGAAATAGATGATATGGAAGTTGTTGCTACAAAATAGTTTCATACGGGTACTCTTTTGAGATATATGACTGTTGTCGTGCAAATTAAGCAACTTAACATGCAAATAAACTCTATTTTTAACTCGGATGGCTAATTAAATATAACAATATTGTCAAAACAGCACAAATTTATTCTCAAGATTAACCCAGATATAAATTAATCAAGAGTATTTTCGATAAGAACAGAGGTTGAACATGAGAAAAATTTAGTTGATGATTAATCAATGTAATTTTTCTCTTCTAAGTTCACGAGTTTGACTCATTTAAAATGGTATATGTCATTACAAATGGTGTGAGATGACAATGCAACAAAGCTTCAAACAAAAATGATGAAATCAAGAGATGAAATGGGAGGTAAGATGATTATATCTTAAACATTTGAGCTTAAAAGGAAGCTCATGTTCATGATCCCTTAAGGTCTTCACCTCTGAGTGAATAGTCACAATGTTTGCTGAGGTTGTTTTGATCATAAGTAAAGAGTTTATCTCTAAACAACTTGCTTACTTCGAAATCTAGGCTCCACAAACATTTGCTCTCTCGAGTAGTTATTTGCTTCTTTGTGATACAAGTTTTTGAAATTTATCATAAGTTGGATTATGCCTAGTCCTTCATGAATGTTTATTTCGCCCTAATCTCGCTAGAATGAGGGTTAGCTCATCCCAACTCACTTATAGATTTAGCTATGCATGAAGATAAAAGAAAAAGTGATCAAGATAGAGGATAAGATGGAAATCATGACGTCTTAAATGTTGAAATTTGTTCATTACAAGATAAATAGAAAATAATAAAAAGTAAACTTTTTTCTAGTAATTTTGCCATTTAAAACATTTTTCTTATCTTTTTAACTAATATTTACTTTACGTTGAATAAATATAATTTTAGAAAAAACACATATTTTTATATCTAACTTATATCTACTTCATGTTGAATAAAAAATCTATTTTAATTATAAAAAAAATCTATCTAAACATATTTTTGTAAAATCAAATTAGAATTTCAAATTTAAATTTCCTTTCTAAACAATTGAGTTAAACCTTTAGTTTTCATCAGATATATATCTATTTCTTTATTTTAATTTTGTTAACTCGCTCTCCCTAAATTTTAAGAAATTTTTGTGTTGCGTATTTTTTCAAATGTCTTTAAGTATTATAACCACATTTGCATGTTTTTTTTTTCTAGTCGTTCAGATCTTGTTCGATAATCGTTTCGTTTTTAGTTTTTTATTTTTGAAAATTAAGCTAAATATCTCTTCCACCACTAACTTTTTTGCTTTCTTATCTACTTTTACACATGTTTTAAAAAAAATCAAGCCAACTTCTTAAAACTAAGAAAAGTAGTTTTTAAAAACTTGTTTTTGTCTATGAAATTTGATTATGAATCAACTCTTATACTTAAGAAAGATGCAAACCGTTGTAATAAAATGTGAAAAATAGGCTTAATTTCAAAAACCAAAAACAAAAAATGAAATGGTTACCAAATCAGGGTCATTCTTAGCTTTATTTTCAACTCCTAGGTATTGCCTCCAAATTTTCTACTTCATGTATCTCTTTTTTTTCAATGTTTGTTTAGGACTAGAAATATCTATCACAAATCCTTCCCTACTACAAAAACTAGATGTGTTCAAACAGTGGCAGATTCCAAAAATTTGTTGGGACTTGAACTTGGGTCTAAGGTGAGCTGAGAGAGACAATTTTACCACTATGTTATCTTCTATTATTGGTATAATTTCAGTTTATATATATATATATATATATATAACATAAAGTTGAAGGGGGTCTCGAGCTTTCCCTGGACCTATACTAAATTGGTCGGTGTGATAAAAAAGATTTACCAACAATTTACTACATGAACTAGATGTCTAATTGGAGTATCATATAGTTACTCTCATTAAGCCTATAACGACGCGAAAAACGCGTCACGAACAGCATTCGTGACGCAAACTGTTGCGTCCTTGTATCCACTGTCAACATAGGACTTTTAATGACACCACGAAAACACGTCGTTGTTTATCCTTTCGTGAC
>JBBPDJ010000008.1:9925324-9954368 GCA_037974625.1 Cucumis cinereus | reverse complement strand
AGTAGAAGTATTCCTTACCTCAAGTTTCGGAGTTTTCCTTACTCGAACTAGCCTCCCAATCGACCCTAAACATACGAGCATCAATTAATAAACCTTCTCCAAAAGAAATATTAAATCTAACCCTTCAGTAACCAAACCCAAACTCACCAACAAACTAACAACGAGCAGTGGCAACGTAGACAGGAAGTGACAGAACACAACTCGGCTGAGCGGCTCGACTTGGCGGCACGGCTCGGCGGCTCGGTGGCTCGGCTCGGCGGCTGAAGATCGGCTGGCGGCGTCACCTGCAAGCCCGAGGCGGCTATGTGCTGACAAGCTTCAGCGTTGGAGGCGGACGGAGGGGCGCGGGTTGGAGGCGTCGGCTTGAAGTCACGGGTGTGCGACTTTGTTTGACGTAGAGGGAGAGCAGTTTGGCGTGACTGGGCGCGGAGATGGAGAATCACGGCTGGACGACGACAAGCGGCTCGGGCGTGGAGACGACGTGCACGAGCGGCTGAGCGTTCGGCGAATGGAGATAACGTGGCTGCTGCTTGGCGCGCAGGGTTCGGCTCGGATGGAGAGGCGTGTGCGAACAGAGTCGTGGTGGAGCTGGGCGACTGGCGATGGAGTTCGGCGTGAGCTTGCGAATGGATGGCATGGCTGAGCTAGGCGACAATGAGACGTGGCTGCGAGCGGAGGGAAGCGGTGGCGGCGGCTTGACGGCAACTAGGGTTTTGATAATTTGGGTTTTGCACAAGGAAGATGAATTGGAAGAGATGAGAGAGATGAAGTGCACGATTTCCAAAGCGCCCTAATAAATAAATAAATAATAATAATAATAATAATAAAAAAATATTATTATTATCATCATTTATACCCTTTTTATTCTTTTTCCAAAACTCTACCTTTTTCCCTTTCTTCTTTAAAACTCACTATTCCCCTCTCTCCTCATTAAATTTCAATTTCCTCTCTCTTCTTTAAAACCATCTTTCTCTTTTCCCAACCACAATTAAAATCAACCCAACAATAATAATATAATTCCAACAATTTCTCTCAAATTAAAAACCAAAACAAACAACCTAAAAAATAATATTACTTCAACAATCAATCCAAAAATCAAACTCATTACAAACATTCCAAATTAAAATTAACCAACCTAAGGTAAGGTAATTGATAAATAAAAATTTATAAATTACCTTTTAATTTGGGGTGTTACACTACCTATTACTTTAAGTGTATAAAAGCATTTTTTTTCTTGTATAAGATTTGACGTGAGATTGAAACTTAGACTTTGTAATTAATAGTATGTGTTCATATTAATTGAACTAAGTCAACGTCCACAACGAGAAAGAAAGAAATAATAATTTAACCCATAAAAGAATTGTTACTATTATTTTAAAACATATTTGAAACCTATATGATGTATATATTGTCTCTTTGACAATTTCCAACTTCGTCATTAATAGCCTGAGGAATTCTTTTTTCTTTTTGGAAGGTGGAAAACCATAAATGAAAATTACTTGCAACTTGCGAGATAGTATATGCTATAATTATTTTAAGAGACTAATATTGAAGAACAAACCAAGTCAATTCCATTACATCATCATCTTACATTAATTTCATAGGTCTTTAATGAGTGCCACTTGTGTATTTATATATTTTAGGCAGACTTTATGAATATAAATTATATATAAGACATTTGTTAAAATACAAACACACACACATATATATATATATATATATATATATGTATATATATATATGGCAGTTATTTTTTCTTCTGTCAGTTAATAAATTGATAATGTATGATGTTATATCTTTATCTTATCTAAAGTCGTAAGGTAATGTGGTGTATAGTTAGTTACTTTGCTATAACAAAATAATGTTATCGATACTTTACCTATATAAGCTTATTTTGAAATAGTTTAAGATGGAGAGAGTCTAGTTAAAAGATAAAAAACTAATGGATGATTATAGGAGCTCAATATGGTAGACCAAGCCCAAAGAGGCCCGATCCAACAAATAGCCTCTCCGACCTTGAGAGACCCGTTCAAATGGATTGGCTAGGACCCAAACGAAGCTTAGATGCTTGTCAAAGACCTCTTGGAGAACTTAATAGTAGCCTAGAGAACCCACGAAGGACGATCTTAGTCGTAGCTGAGAGAATCCAAGGGAAACTTTGTAGGATCATGTAGGATTCATGTAATAGGACATCTGGCCCATGAAGGGGCTTAAAAGGTAGCTTAGTTTAAGGATCCATGAGGGAGCTTAGAAGTTGCATCCACAGATATAATTATTATAAATTCTTCCCGAGTTGTTTGTAACTACATTTGGTTCAAAAGTTCGTTTGACCCTTATAATTACCTATATATTCTTAAGTATCATTGATCCTCTAGTAAACAATTTTTTTTTTAATGGTTTAACCATAAACTAAGTCTCTCTTAAGCCAATGAAAGAATAAGATCCCTTGTTCACGTCCTAGAATCAGCAGTTAAAGAAACTATACTCAACTGCTTACCCTAGTGGGAAGAAGTGAATTTCATCTTGTGAAATAATGTTCCCAACTTCTTATTTGGTGAAATCCTCAAAATGATAGACATATTAAGTTGGCGACTCAAGTCACTTGATAGAATCTAGAAATACTGTTATTATACACCCATCTTTTAAGATTTTGCTGATAAACACAAAGAAAACACATCATTTACCACTACTAGAAAAAGAGGCTTTCATGATGTTTAGTTTTTTTTATTCTTGACATTTTTTGGCCGAAACGTCAAGAAAGTGGTGTTTTAAAGAAAAAATGTCAAGATTTTTTTTATTTGGGGTTTAGGGTTTTAGATTTTTTTCAACTTCTTATTTGGGGTTTTAGATTTCATGTTTGTACTTGGGGAGAATGGTTCAAAACATATTCTTAAAGAGCTCAAGCATTACAAAAAGGATCCTCTTATGTCTTGCAACACTGATATGTAACCTTTTTTTTTGTACTTTCAGCTCATTTGGCATCTTTTTGTTTTTGCTCTGAGCATAATCATTGTTGCTTCAACCATCTCTAACTTTTTTTATTTTAATTTTTTAAACTTAAGCAATTTTTCCTATGTCTTTTCCTTTCGTGTATGCCTATGAAACAAAATATATATAATAAAATAGTGTTTGACGTTTGGTGTTTTTCATTCTTCACGCTTTTTTGGCCAAAAAATCAAGAAAGGGGTTATTTTAAACAAAACCCGTCAAGAATTTTTATAAGCGGAGGTGGCCTCTTTTTAGAAAAAAATTCACGTTTTCACATTACTTAACAATTTAAAACAGTCAAGTGATATATAGATATTCTTGATGGTTTAAAAACGTCAAGAATAGTAATGAAAAAAAAACATTTCAAATCTGATTTTAGAAATTATTTAACCGTTTTAAACCATCAAGAAATTTCTTCCCTTTTATTTTTAGTTTTTCCCCACATTTTTAATGAAAAAATAAAAGAGAAAAAGAAAAAAACCCAAAGGCAAACCCACAAATCCCTTTCTTCTCCTCCCATCTCAGACGACACACTCTCTTTTCTGCCCAACCCACGACCACCCATGACGGAGTACAACGAACTACGAAACAACACTCTCTCTTGCACGACGTTCAACGACGTTTCACGACCACCCACGATGACTACGCGACCAACGGTGAAGCTAGTGATATCAATAATTTGATGGATTTCATACAGTAGCTCAAAATGTATCCTTTGAGTTGTTTTTTTTTTTTTAATGTGATTATCTCACCAGAGTTTTTGAAATTTTCAGTTATTTTCATTTGAGTTTTGATCTTTAAATGAGAAAACTCTTGTTTGATTTTTTGGGTGTTGGGGTTGGGGATGAAATATTTTGAAATTGGGGATTTGGGTTGTTTGTTTTGAATGTGATTAGTGTATATTTTGTGTTGATGTTGAATTTGTTTGTTGTTGGTATGTTTATTGAGCTTTGTTCAGTTTGGAGAAAATCCAAATGAGTTAAGGAAATTGAGAAAAAGAGATTTTGGCTTTGTGGATTTTTATTAAATGTTCATTTTTATTTAAATAATGGAGAAGATTTAACTTAATTTCCAAAACTTTCAGTTGTTTTTGCTTGAGCTTTGATCTTTAAATGGTGAAATCTCTTGTTTTATCATGTTAATAGTAAACTGTTAGAGGCTATGGCCATTAACTTATTTTTTGTTCTCTTGATTGTAGTTTGGTAGAATCAGAGTTGGTGACAAAATAAGGAAACTTCAGGAGGTTGTCCCCAACATAGATAAGGTAAACTAAATATCATGATTGATCATTATGAATGAAATTAGACATTTCTTTTGAAATATATTGTTGAAATTTTTGGTATGCCATATGGTTCTCATTGCACTTAATTCATTCCTTGAATTCTATTTTTGGCTTCTAGTTTGGTTGGAACTTTACTTTATGACTTTAAAGTTTGTTTAGGGTCTAAAAGTCATGAATGTAACTAAGTGTTAGTTTATGTTGTTTGCGTTGAGTTTGAAATAAAAAAGTAGGTGTTTGAACTTTGTGTGTGTATGAGGGGGGGCATTGTCGGAGTTATTTTTTCATTCCTTTTGGTTTTTTTTTTTTTTGACATAGGAATAATTTTAAAGTTTATTTGGGTAGTAAATGCATGAATGTTCTTAAGTCTAAGTTGATATAGTTTTTCCATTGCCTTTGGTTTTTTGTGGTTTAGAAATGGTTTTAAAGCTTGTTTAAGGTGTTACAGTCATGAATGTTCCCAAGTGTCAGTTTTGTTTTGTTTTTTGCATTCCCTTTGGTTTTTTGTGGTTTAAGAATGACTTTAAAGTTTTTCTAGGGTCTAAAAGTCATGAATGTAATTAAGTGTTAGTTTATGTTGTTTGTGCTGAGTTCTTTAAATGTAGGTGTGTGGGGGTGGGGAGTATTGACGGAAGTGAAAAGTTTGTTTAGATCTTAAAACCTTTATTCTTTGGAGAAAACACGTCTAAATTTTGTACATTTTATTACCTATTATCTAAAGAGAATGAAGAAAATTGAGCCAAAAGATACTGTGTAATTGATTAAAAAAAAGGATAATAATGAGATTACTATGTCATTCTCTGTAAATACAACATAAACAAACAAGGAAAGAAAATATATGTGAAATGTCTATTTTATTTGGGCCTAATTTACACACAAAATCAATATGAGAGTTATTAAGAATATTAGACCATTTTAGCAACTCTGTGGAGGGAATCATGTAGATTGAGGATCAAATCTTGAAGCATTGATTGAAAGAGCCTCTTTTGTGATTTATCCTACTGAATCTATTGAACATTCAAATGTTACATTTGGGGCAAGAGTTATAAGCTGGCTTCTGAAGGTACAAGTGAAACTGGATGCTCTTGTTCTCATTAACAAATATAGACACAATTTTCTGCAATAATAATCACTGAAGCTTGTAACTTTTTGTCCAATAACCTCACCTTTTCAACTGTTCATCATGAATTGACCCCTTAGAATGTTTTGTAGAGTCATCTCAACCTTCAAATGTTTGGATCTTAAGAGAGCCTTTTGTTTTTAGCTAATTTATCTAATTTATGTTGCTGAGTATACAGTCTATGAACAGGCAAAGGGTATGCCTATAATCTGATGATACACATACATCACATGCTGTTGGGGTTAAAGGTGTGATATAAAATTAAATTTACCTTCATCTATTAGCTAAAACTTTTAGGTTAATTGTAGCTCTAATGTTCAACAAACTCATATAATGTTATTTCTTATATTATTGCATTATAGATTATGGTCGATAATTGTTACACATTTGATTTTGAGCCCTCCTTCTCATTTTGTTTAGGATAGTGGTTTTGATGGTCCATTTAGTATAGAACTATAATGTTGTTGCTTGAGATTTATTTTCCTTTATGAGTTTCATGATTATCTTTCTTAGTATCGTTACTTGTCTTTCTTTTTTTTTTTTTTTTTTCTTCGTTTATTTTCAACACTAACTAATAATCATCCTTAAACACAAGATGATATTGACTCTAATAGTGTAATCTATAAGGACTTGGCTAATGCAATGTCGAGTTAGAAGGTATCATCTTTAGGCTTTTTCTTCTCAATAATCTATTTTCTTTGATCCGAGTACTTTAGAGTTGAAGTTGAAGCATATATAGGAGAGATAGTTTAGTCTTTTTTTTTTTTTTCTGCTTTTTAAAAATCAACTTGGCTTTACTTGATACTTAGTCTATATTTATATTTGTATTTGTTTTCTTTCTTGTAGACACATCTAAGAGGTTGCCTCCACAATATGGTCAAATCAAGAGCCTAGCAACCTTTCCATTGCAAAGCATATTAGAGGTTGCATGCTTAGTTAGCCTTATGTTGTAAATGTTTTGGATTTTGTTGTATTTTTGTTTAGGTCTTGAAATCTAAGTTTGTATTTGAAGCCAAGATCATCCAAATCCATTGAGTTTCAAGTATCTTTAATTTAATTCGTGTTTCCTGAACTAGAATTCTTTCGTTTTGTTTAATTATTTATCCATTTATGCTTACATATTTCATGGAATTGTAAGATTTTGTATCTATAACAATATTGAACAAATGTAAAGTTTTGAAAATTTTCATATAGTAAAATGTTTGTATATGTTCAATTTTGAAAATTGTATTTGATGAATATCAAATTGTAGGGAAAAATACAAATTGTAATTTAAAAAAAAAAAATTCAATACAGGCTTGACGGTTTTTAATTGTCATAAACAAATCATTCTTAACGTTTTTAAAATGTCATAGAAACCCAAATTCTTGAAAGTTTTTACGTATCAAGTAAACAAAAGTTCTTGATGGCTTTTAACTGTCATAGAGTACTAAATTCTTGACGACTTTTTCGTATCAAGTAACCAAACATTCTTGACGGTTTTTAACTGTCTTGAAAATTAACATTCTTGACTGTTTTTAACTGTGAACGTTTATTTTTCTTGACGGTTTTAAATTGTCGTGAACTTTGACATTCTTGACGCTGACTTCAAGGATGATTTTAAAACCATTAAGAATATGGATTTTTGACAGTTTAAAACCGTTAAGAGAGTGCTTTTTTACACTTGTATTTTATACTTTGTGCATGGTATGCATTCAGTGGTTACAAAATTGTATTCCTTGAATTCTTTGATCGCGTGGTATTGTTCATTGCACGGTTGAAATTAGAACTAAAGTGAATACATCTCAACACCAAAATCAAAAGTAGTGTTAAGGAGAATTCATCTTTTGATGCATAAATCGAGTTTTAAGGAGACGTTGAGGGTTATAGATGAGCTGAATAGGTGTCGAGAAACAGAAAATGTGCGTAGTGGGCAGTAGCTGTCCGTGGCATTTAAATACCATCTTCAAAGATCAAAGAGAGGGTTAGTCAGTTAGAGAAGATTAGTTAATTTCGACAGGTCCATATTTCAAGAATTCAACATCATCTGCCCATATTTCCTCCATCAGTCCATCCATCCCATAATATCGAGAAGCTTTGCAAGCATACAATCACTCTCGAAGAATAAAAAATTGTGATTCAGAGTCTCCATATTGTTGTGTTATTCTTCTGCATTTCTTCTATATGTATTTACTGATTCAATCTGTGTAAACACTTGATTTATAAATATGAAAACTGATTTTACATTCATCTCCATATCTTTAGTTTTTATAAGTCTTATGAGTGGCTAAAGTCACTGGGGGTGTTAGGGAGTTAGGAATTAATCTGAAAGTAAATATTGTAATGTTTAGAGTAAAAGTAGTCAACTAGTCGAAAGAATAAGTAAGTTAGACCACAATGAACAAAGATAGGGAACAATTTAGAAATAAGAAGACCTATAGCATTCTCAGTGCATCATTTATATCAAGAAATAGAATATTTGTGGCATCTAGGCACTGAAAGATTGCTTTCCTTAATTAGTATTGAGTGGATGAACTTACCATGTTTATGAATAGAATAGGATAACTTCTTAACCCTGTCTACCACATTCTTCACTTAGCACAATACTTGCATTGCTTTGAAGTTAGTAAACACATACCATCCACTGCATCACAACTGGGTAGATTCATTTAGTCTAGTTTGATTAGTCTGATATTAAAATTCCTCCGATCATCGCTTTAATTGTTTATTTTTCCATAGAGCATTGATCCATTTGCTATTGTAATCATGTAATTTTTGTGCTCGACCCTGGACTTACCAGGTACCTAGTATTGTTTATACTTGGACAATTTTAGGAAAACTTGTACGAACATTCACCCAATCACATATTTATTAGATTACCATCGGATACCATACATATATATGCATCGAACAATTTTGGCATCATTGCCAAAGATTATTGTTGTTTACTAAGTAAGTCTTAGCGTTCTTTTGCAAGTTTAATTGAAGGTGTATTTGAACTTTAGCCGAGAAGTTTCCAAACAATGTATGAGTGAAGGCTCAAAGCCTTACCTTGTGTTTGAACTTGAGATTAAATGAAAATTTCGACGAAGGAACCGACAAAACCGTGACCAAAGAGTAGGAAATCTAGTGAAACGATTTAATCAGATGTGGGATGAACAAAACAACAAGAATCAAGTGCCAACGCATAAGCCTACGCCAACACAAAATGCCAACATGTAGGGTAGAGAACCTGAGCATCAAATCTTGATTACTCACGATATTAACAGACTTATAAGAGATTATGCCTCTTCCAACCTGTACGAATTTGCTTCTTGAATTGACAGACCTACGTTTACAGGAGCAATGTTTGAAACAAAACCAGTGATGTTACAAATGATCTAGATAACAGGTCAATTTGGGAGTTTTCCAAGAGAGGATCCTCATGAGCACTTGATCAGTTTCCTGGAGGTATGCAACATATTCTCTTTTCCCATTGTCATTCAAGATGAAATACAACTGACGCTATTCACTTTCTGTTTAAGGGATGACGCTCGAAAGTAGACGTATTGTCTGAATGCAAGAGAAGTGACAACTTGAGACCAAATCATGGAGAAATTCATGAAAAGGAATTTTTCATCCACTACGAATGCCAAAAGAAGAAGAGACATCACCAATTTCGAACATGAGGACAGGGAGACGTTGAACGAGACATGAAATAGGTTCAATAGGTTGGTCAAAATCTGTCCGCATAATGGAATCCCAGAATGCATGCAGATGGCGATCTTTTATGATGGTTTGAACAATAACACTTAGCATGCAGCAGATGCGACAACCACGGGTACATGAGGTTTGATGAATAAAATGAATACTGAGGCCAACGATGTTCTGGATAGAGTTTCCAGAAACAATGAAGAGTGAGACAATAATAAATTTGTATTCAAATCCAGGAAGAGGAAGACTAAGCCAGCTAAGGTTGATACTGATGCGGTGACCACATTGTAACAACAGATGGCTACCACGACTTCTTTGATATAGTCTTTAGGTTTAATCAAGGTGCCAAAAACTCAAGTCAAGTCAAAGCGATCAACCAAATCAGATGTGTTGGATCCGAAGAGCGCCACAATTATGATATGACAAAATGTTGAGTATGTGTGCTTCGTCAAGCATGACCCATACTGCAACATCTATAATCCAGGATGGAGAAATCATCCTAAGTTTAGGTGTGGAGGGAATCAACAAGGTGATAGACAAAAGGTTGGGAGTCACAATGATAACAAAGGAGGACCACCAAGCTTCTATCAGCAATATAAAAAATCGCATCAAAGGCAGTATCAGACGCATCAGGCGTCCAATTCAGCACCTCTAAAGGACTTGATCAAGCAGCACATGCAGAAAAATGATGCGCTGCTGTAGAGTCAAGCCACTTCAATTTGAAACTTGAAGGTCCAAGTGGGCCAGTTAGTAGAAGAGTTTAAAGTAAGATCTTCAGGAAGTTTGTCCAATAATACTAAAGTCCCAAGGAGTAATGGACACAGAAGCAAGGAACAATGTCATTTAGTGACATTGTAAAGTGCTCGCATAGCATCCCCAAGCATTTAAGGCAGTAAATCAATATCAAAAAGGGTATTTCTATGTTTTCGATATTTATCATTGTTTATGTGTTGTGAATTTCTGATTCTTGTTAATTTGTGATTAATTAATTCATTTTATTTATTAAAAAAAGGTAGGCGTTGACTGGTCGCATGACTTTGTGAACGTGTATACCCTTCTATTCGTCTATTTGTGAGTGGTTATGTACTTTATGTTTAGCAGGTACCGATGCGTTGACAAGCCCCATGGGATTGTTGGACGCATTAATCTGACATATGGTTAGCGTGAGGAGCGATGAGAAGCTCAAACGACAATTTATGCGTTGAAAAGGCATGTTTAGTTTTTTCCACGCATAGAGAAAAACTAAACGTTTTTTACGATTGGGTTATTCTAGGATTTTGGGTCGTCGTCAGCCATCTAATCTTCATTATTGCATTTTAATCATTACCTGACATCCCTTGATTAAGGTGCCGCATAATAGTAAAAATCCTTTCAAATCCTTAGTTTTTGGATGCAAAGTTATCAAGCACTTTGAGTAACTGAATCTCCGTACTGTGGTGGCCATAGCATCTCCAAAGAAGTCCCTGAAGCAAATGTTCAAGAATTTTGAGCAGAAGAAGAAGGAAAAGATGAAGATGAAAGTAGAAACCTCCTCAGCACATCACTTGAGAAAAAAAGATGATTTTGTCGAGAATAAGTGATGCGGCTGGAATTGTCACTCAAGAAGGAGAGAAGGGAGAAAAAAAGATTCAAGCATCGATTCAGTAGAGCAATTGGCGGAGGACCTAATGAGAAATACGAAAGAGACGAAAAAGCAGTTCAAAGAGCTACAAGCTAAGAAGGCGGTTGCACTTGCCGCATCGAAGGAAAGAAATGAGGCAATAACATTTGAGGCGTTTATCCAGATGTTGGAGGATGAGCTTAATGTTGAGATTAGTGATCCAGAGGAGGAGAAGAGAAAGAAAGAATATCACCGAAGGAGGGTGATTGAGAGGAACAAAAAGTTGAAGGAGGAAGAGATGAAGGAATGGAAAAAGAAAAGAAGAATAAGGTGGAAGATGAAGCCAGAAAAAAAAGGCAAGAATGTTGAACAGGATAAGGCGCTGAAACCAAGACCAAAGATGGTACCCAAGGATATTCAAACCGAGGAGCAGGAGCCTAGTAAAAGGCCTACTTTGAAGAGAAGAGTTGTCGAACAAGAGAAGCCTACCAAGGTGTCTGACAAGGAGGCAACTCCAAAGTTGTTATGGAAATGGGTTTTTACCCGAAGAATGGATGATCCCCGTGTTCATCATCACATCAGTGGAAGCACTGAGATGGAAGAAGTTTTATAGAGGACAGACGAAGTTGAGGACCTGACTGGTTAAAAAATTCTATGTGAGTAAGCTCCACCGCAGGAAAGATTGCATGCAAATGGAAGGTAGCGAGTAGATTTCAGCAGCAGAAATAAATGAGCTCTATGACTTACCGTGCGATGACAATGCTGAGGGGAACATAATTATCATGGAACCCTTAGAATCATAAATAAATGACGCATTGACGGTCGTAGCTGAACCAGACGTTGAGTAGGATATAACGCCACATGGATGCAAGAGGTTGGAAACCAAGAACCTTACTCAAGAATCCAATGTTTGGCTATATTTTGTTGAGAAGAATTTGATAACCACAACACATGATAATAAGTTTCAATGGGTCGAGTCATGGCCATCTACTGCATCATGCGATGCATCCCTATGGACGTAGGCCACATCCTAGCTGTAGAAATAAGAGGATGCTTTGATAAGACAAGAGGACACTTTTTCCTATCTTCAGCTGTGGAAAAACTCATCTTCAATGCTTTTCCCAATAAAGAGGTTGACCCTGTGATGAAATTCAAGGTATCGTATTACATAGCATTTTTAAACGTTTACTTAAATATGATATGTATTACGTTGAATAGACGCCACAGAGTAAAGAAGCGCAGACTAATAAAGTTGGGGGAGTAAAACCTATAAAATAAAGCACCAGAGGAGAAGCAGACCTCAATCAATCCTCTTTCAATAAACCCTTCCCCGAAAACCTAAAACCTCAGCATTATTCCACTTTCTTCTACTACCAATCTCTCCTCACTCAATAAAGAAAATCCATTTCTTCAACTAAAAAATGAAGTCTCACCGCCTCCTCCTAGACATGATTCCTCATTTACGAGAAGAAGAAAACCTACTACCTCCGCACCAGTCTCCCAGAGATAAGAAACGTCTAGTCTCTCGCGATCAGTTTCCCGTGGAAACGAGTTTTGAAGTTTTTGATCTAAAACACCTAGATCATTTGGATGCCTTACCTCTACCTGAGGCTCAACCTCTTGATCTCCACAACCTCCACATCGACTTAGACAATAACCCTTTCACCTTCTCCACTGTTGATGACCCATTCCACCAACGTATGAACGATGGCAAGCCAATAGAGGGTCCATATTAGATTAATTCGAAGTCTGGTCCCAACAACATGGGATCTTCACCTCAGTTTAGGGTGTAGGGTTTAGGGTTTAGGGTTTAGGGACGTACATATGGATAGGTTCAATACCTTTCTTGAATGAGAGTATGTCGATCCCTCATTGATCAATTTATAAGGATCATCGCAAACCAGGATGTAATTCTCCTTCAATTAGTTTAGAACACAAATATGATGCATTTGTCCAAAGCTAAAATGTATATCGACATGAATAGCAAATGCTTCTTGAACTTGTTGTGCACCAGCAGAGCAACTCAATGACCGTCAATGTCAACAACAAGACACCCTGAACCGCATTAATGAAAGAAGAAATTTTATGAGGGACCAAACGAAAAAGCAGGATGCACAGTTCTAGACATTAATGAACTACATTCATGATGCCTATGTTCAATGTGTCCTTGCCTCCAAGATTCCAAGACATCTTTGTCTAACACTTTGGTTTCCTAGCGACGACGAACCGTCGCCTCAAGAGGACTAGCGTGCGAAAAACAATGAATAGGTATGGTTTTTCTTCTAATCATTTGAAATTTTTATTCTTTTTTGATTGAATCAATTTTGTGAAACAACTTGGAATGCTTCACTATATAACAAATTATAATATACGAGTTGTTTTGAGGTCTTAAATTTTATGTTCTTTGTGCTGAATACTTTCATTATTTCTTTGCCTTAGTATTTTTCCTTCTTAATATGCGATACACGTAGACTCCAATGATTGCTTAAGGGTAGCCAACACTTAGCCTAGTTCTGATTGATGTTGAAACTTAATTTTAAGCCATTTTACATAGAAACATTTCATACATCATGAATGCGAGCAAGTTTACCTCAAACTTAATTTTCATAAACTGTCTAAGGTTGTCTTATAACTTAATTTAAGGAATGAAGACCTTGTTGCCTCTCAAATTTGGAGGTATGCGGCCAATTAGGTAACCATGAAAATTTTTGTTGTAAATTAGCTTCTGTGTCTTTTATGTTACTTGTACCAAGTAATGCGTTTATCGCATAAAAAATGTGTATATTATTTGAACTCCAATGTTGTTGCTAAGACATGAACAACACTTGGTAATAAGTGGTCACAAAGAAGAGCATAACTGTCATGTCTGAAGTGATGATACAAGTTGTAGCTGTGATCAGGAATGAATTCATATAATACCAAAGATGTCCCGATCAGCACCTTAGTTAGTAAAGTGTTGTATTATGTGCGGTAGTTTTGAAAGGCCTTACACCAGTGTATGTAACAGTAACCATCACTTTCTGAAATAAACGCATAGGAACATCTTGGCCTTGAGAAAGTGATTTTCTAGGGCTAAGCTTGCTTACATTTGAAATTTGTGAAATAGTTTTATTAGTAGACTATCTTAATTTTGAGGTGATACCTTAGACAAAGCGAAGAGTTAGCTACATAATGTGGAGTCCAGGCATTGTATCCCATTAAGAAAATTTTAGGCCAAGGGTATGTGTAATTTCTTGAGGACAAACACTATCTTAAACTTGGAAGTGTCATAGCATTTAGAAATACGTGTTATTATACATCCATCCTTTAAGATTTTGCTGAGAAACACAAAGAAAACACATCATTTACACTTGCATTTTATACTTTGTGCATGATATGCGTTCAGTGGTTACAAAATTGTATTTTTTGAATTATTTGATCGCATGGTATTTCTCATCACAGGGTTGAAAGCAGAACTAAAGTGAATGCATCTGACCACCTAAATCAGAAGCAGTTCTAAGGGGAATTCATCTCTTGACGCATAAGTCGAGTGTTAAGAAGGAGGCATTGAGAGATACAAATGTGCTGAAGATCCTATGCGGTGCGAGGCTTTCTAGACGTGTCCAAGTCCCAATACATGCAGAAATTGGTGTCGAGAAATACAGAACGTGTGTAGTGTGCGAAAGTTGTTCGAGGCATTTAAATACTACCTTCAAAGATCAGAGGGAAGGTTAGCCGATTAGAGAAGATTAGTTTATTTTGGCAAGTCAACATTTCTAGAATTCTACATCATCTGCCCAGATTTCCTCCATCCATCCATTATAGGTATCAAATGTGAAAGACAAAGAAAAGGATAAGTTACGTATGTTTATTACAAGAAAAAAAAGGGTATGTTTATTACAATACACAATATTTGACATTTTTTTATTGTGAATGTTGTGTATTTAACTTGAAATTGATTTCATCTATTCTATTACAACCCCAATAAACATTTATTTTAGTATATCATTTACTTTTAGTTAGTATGTAGTTAAAAAATACACAATATTTAGTATTTCTTACTGCAAATCCTCGATATTTAACTTATAGTTGAATTATAGGTATGTGTTACCAAAATCAACACAAATTTGATTGGAATGCATGAACATGTAAAAAGAGCTAAAAAAATCGTATCGATACAATATTGTATATACTTTAGAATTTAAACCAAGATATGTGATATCAATTAAGCAATTTGATTGGAATGCAGAAGATACATTATTAAATAGCTAGTTAATATTACCTTGTATCACCTAGACTGGAATCAATATAAAATATTTTTTTCACCATTACTTCTTATCAATGCAAGACACACTGTGTTTGTGTTCCATGACTGCCAATATTATGAATCAAACACATATTTGATTAAACATATATCAGCACTGTCTGACAATGTCTGCTTCAAGGAGAAATAAATCATTAAAAATAAATTTGCAAACAAGAAGTGGTCTGATCGACAAGATTAAATAAAACCTAGGTGAACATTTGACAGAAAGGTTTAGTAGGCAAGGAATATTCAGACACTTGCTATAGTAAATCAATTGTCACAGCTGTTGTTGCACCTGATTCAGAGGATGTATAAACCAAAATCTGTCACCCAGTTAAACTTCCTCATAGTGGGAAGGGTATTAAAGTTTGGACTATATGAGTTTGCCACTATAGTTGGGTTGAAATGTGGAGAGCTACCATCGATCGATGAAGATAACATAAATGGAGGAGGGAGTTTGAAAAAAAAAAGTATCTTAAAAGCCTGAAGTTAGTAACAAGGCAATATCTCAACGTTATATTCAACCTCAGCACAACTGGAACAAATGATGACTAGAATCAAGTTGGCAAAATTATACTTTCTTAAGAGTTTTCTTATATCGAAACAATAAGACTTGCATCTGAACTGAAACCACATACTCATGGTTGATGACTTTGGGAAATATTTTCTTTTGAACTGCTCGTAGAATTTATGAATAGAGCAGTCACTAGCAAAGGGCAAACATGGATATCATTGGGAGGCTTTGTATTACCCTTTTTGGCATGGGCATAAGAGATAATCCTTACATTAAGCTTTCCACAATTTCTTTGCACGAAAAGTATCAAACAAAGTGCAAAGAATAGTTACTTGGACTATAGATGCAACCCAAATGGATATACCTGAAGACAAAAGTATTTGATTCTACAAAGGTATGAGCACTTTTAAAATGATATTGGACCAAGTCTATAAAATTATCAATTCTTATCTAATAGACAGTTTCGATATTTTGTAATGGCTTGAAATATGCCATCTCCTAACAACACCGAAGGAAGTAAACATGCCATATTTTGAACCATTCGTTGACTATGAGAAATAAATTTTGAAAGAGGTTGAAAAAGAGTTTAGAACGAATTGACTTGTTGAAAGAGTAGTTCCACTCTCATTAAATAGAGGCATGGTCTCTACCTCTCAAGTTGATGGAATTATCTAAGTGTTAAAAAGAATTGAAAGGTGCCAAGAATGAATAGACAAAAGAATGTATGACATGCTTGAGTATCTGAAGATTGTTGAAGACAAAATGAGTAGAAAAATCGAAAACTTGGTGGGGGCTATAAACACAATGATCGAATACATTAAGAATCCATCAGTGGAACTTCATCAAGTACCCTATATATGGTATGTATTCAACCTACATTATATTTAAATATTTGAAAATAAATATAGTTTACAAATTGTTTGGAAACAGAAAACAAGAGCTTTAGAGAAGAAACTATATGATATAGAGAAAGACCATAAGGAAAAAGAAGAACAACAACAAGTAGATCTCGAATTTGATGTTCCAACAGTGCTTGACAAAAGAAACGATGATCAGGACAAATCTGAGAATGAAAACTAATATAAGGATTCAGGTTTGAGAGAGACATATAAAACTAGAGAAAAAAGGCTCGAAGAAGTAGGTGGAACAATGGGATAAGCCGAAGGAATCAAATGCAAGGTAATTGAAAAAGTAATATTGATGATAAATTGATTATCTTACAAGTACGTGTTATTTACTTTTGAAGATATTTTTCATAGAACATTGAAGTCACGGACGAGGCAACAAATAATGTTATACTTTCAATAGATGAAACAAAAATATACGAAAGCCTCGAAAGATCAAAAAAGGAAATAATAGAAAAAATAGTATGATACTTCATTCAAATATATTTAGAAACTTCATTTATGTACTACATAATCACAAATATTAAATTTTTTTTGTAGATTATTGGTCCCTTATAAACAACAAGTCAAATCATGGACAAAGTATGACCATCATGGTGCACAAGCAAAAAAGGCATACCCTGTAACGCTCCGAGTTTTCAACCTTAACCTGAGGTCGTTACTTAAATAAAAACTCATAATCTTAACAAAAATATAGCGGAAGCGTTTGACAATAATAACAATATCAACACAGCGGAAGCCTTTGTTAATATAGTCCCCAAACACATGGTCACTGGTCCTTCCTGTCCGTCGTCGGTTTCCACATACTTACCTGAAAAATAAACATGAAAAGGGTGAGTATAAAAATACCCAGTAAGGAACCCACTACTGGGCCCACTAGGTTAACTGTTAACTTCCTATTAAACTGTACTCTACGACACACAGTCAAATAGTTTGATAGAAACACCCATACAACCCGATGTCAGGGTCGTCCTAGCAAACCTGTGGGACCACATGCAAAAGCATTTATTGTTCCACATACTGAGTACAACATGGCTAATAGATAAAGTTAATAGCTACCATAGTTCCAAAACATGCAATCTTAGTCCAAAACATTCATAAGCACACATATGAAGTTTAATTCAAAAATAAAAACCACAAATACCTCACACCTTTATCTTGTTTTATGGTTTTTCCATAGTAAACCATAAAGACATTTCGCCACACAACCTCATTGATTTTTTCGTAACAATCTGTCCTAACAGATCATCATTAAATGAAGAACCATTTTGTAAGAATAGGTTTGCACTTGGCATCATTCGCATATGGTTGCACTTGAAATTATTCAATTAAGGGAGAGCATTGAAATTTATTTATTTAATTTTTGTGTGTTATGCATGAATTCATAAATTAAGGGGTGCTAAACTTACTTATTACACCTTTTTGGTGATAACAAAAGGGAGAGAATAGTTTTTAGGCCGTAGAAGCTATTGGATAGTTTGTCATCATAAAAAAGGGAAAGATTGTTAGCTTTAGGACTTCAACCAAACCAAATACTTTGATGATAACAAACTCGAGTTGTGGTACTAATGATTTTTTTAGTGTTTCAAAGTATTTATTTTGTAGAGTTCAAAAAGACGATTTTCATGCATCTTAAATTGTTTGAATCGGAATCCAAACGACAAAGATATGAGTAAAAGAAGATTGAAAATTAATTTTGATGGTCGATGACATGACAATGACGTGATAAAGATAGATCAACTATGAGATGACATGTGTCAAGTTGTGGAAGAGAGATGAAAAGAGAAGGAGAAAAAGAGAAAAGAAAAAGAAAAAGAAAATGTTTGGGACCACATAATTGCAATTATGTGGATTTTAAATTAAAAACAAAAAAAGAAGGAAAAAATCGTGAACACCTCCCCAACATATTTTATTTATTATTTTTTATCTACATTTAATCTCAACCATCCATTTTTTTAAGCTAGATTCAATGGTTAAGATTAAACCTTCCATTTTTATAATCAGTCATTCATTCATCCTTCTAGCCACTTACTTGAAAACCAAAGAAAAATTTTCAACAACTTCCATTCAATTTAATTCATCATCAAAGTGCTAAAAAATGCTAAATTTCTCACATTCTTCTTAATCTATGTAAGGGTAATTGTTGAGAAAAGAATCTTAGAGTGTTGTGAAACAAAACTTGTGAGTCTTATCTATTTAGAAGTGGATTGTTTTTGTTTAATTTTTTATTGGGATTTTGTCCTAAGGTGTGGGTGCACCTTGGGTTGTGTAAAAAAAAAATTGGTTAGATCTTGAACCAGTAAATAGGATTTGGGTTTCTCTTTAGTCTTAGTAGAAAAAAAGATGGTCGTGTAGGTTTTGTTCTTACCTGAAAAAGAACTATTCTCAGTAAATTGACCAAGAAACTTGGAGAGTGGAAGTAGACACGTTGTCGAGCCACTATAAATTTTGTATCATCTTTTCCCTAAACTTACTTTAATTTTGCATTGAGTTTATTTTCAAATATTTAGATTGCATGTTGGATTTATCTTGTTGATTTGCTTGCAAAATTAAAATTTGGTAGATAACCCTATTCACCCCCCGATAGTGTTTCCATTAGATACTACAATCACATAATCATTCAGCTCAACTTATCATATAATTATTTCCATTCAACTCATCACATAACCAACAAGTTCAACTTATCACGTAACCATTCTTACTTATTGTCTCTTACCTCAAATTACGGTCTAACACTTGCCTTGTAAATAAATTGTCAATGACATCCTAAACATCACAAATTCTATTATATAATTTTCTATTAAAATTATTAATTAAATTTAATCTTAACTCTTCAATCTTAATTCTTTAATCCTTACCAATTGGTCGCCGAAAGTTCAATCCAATTCGTAAGGAAACTCTACAAATTAATCCAAAAGGAAGCTCCAAATACCCTTCAATTAACCAAGAATAATTCCTTTAATTCCAAATTAACCTTTAATTTTAACTCTTAATGGCAATCCATAAAACCTAGTTTAAAAATACCCAAAAACTTACCCACAACCCACCTAAAACCAAACGGTGAGCTGCAGTGACAAAATGACAAAAACATATACTGGAAAATGAGTCCAATCTGAGCGACAACGCGTCGGTAAAGAGGAACGACACAACGCGATGCATGTGGAAACGGACAAGGGTGCAGGGGTGCAGACGCAGCGGTGCATCAGGTTCGAGATAGATTGACGGGGATAGACCAGCCACGGAGGTTGTGGCACTGTGGTCGACGCATGTTTGAGGTGGCTTGCACGGATGCCAAGCGGTGCTGGTTGGTAGCGTTCATTAGATCCAAGGCGGAGGACTACGTTCGAGGCGGCCGACAGTAGAAGATTGTCATAAGGGAACTTGGCTGGCCGAAATTTGTAGAGAATAGGGGGTGCGGCACGAGCTTATGAAGAAGAAGGAAGATGAAGAATTCGTTTTTTTTTGTTTTTAACAACGAAACCCTCTTCGCTTTTCTTCTTATTTTTCTCTTCAATTCGGCCGACTACAATGAAATTTAAAAACAAATCTCACCTTTCAACCAACCAATTGGAGAAGTGAAGGAGTAATTTTTATGAAGAAGAAGGAAGATGAAGAATTCGTTTTTTTGTTTTTAACAACGAAACCCTCTTCGCTTTTCTTCTTATTATTCTCTTCAATTCGGCCGACTACAATGAAATTTAAAAAAAAATCTCACCTTTCAACCAACCAATTGGAGAAGTGAAGGAGTAATTTTTTTTTTAAAAAAAAATTCATTTTCCCCTCTTCTTCCTTATCCTCTAGGCTTTCTTCCCAAAATCCTCTATTTTTTTTTTAAAAAAAAGATAAATAAAAATCCCACTTTAATAATAATAAATTTATAATAATTCCCCTTTTCTTTCTTTTTCTTTTTCATTTTCTTTTTCTTTTAATATATATTTTTTAAAACAAAACTACAAAATTAACCTTTGGTCATTTCTTAAATAAAATTACTAAAATGCCATTATGAAAATTACCAAAATACCCTTCCATTATTTTATTAATATTCTTTTTACAACAAACAACTTAAATAAAAAGTCGAGTATTACAACTCAAGTCGATAGGCTACTGATCCCACTCTTCCTGTGATCTAGTAGGGCCCGATATACCTAGAACTCAGCTTACCTTTTCGTCCAAAACGAAGGACGCCTTTCCATGGGGATAATTTCAGAAATATTTTATCTCCGACCTCAAACTTTAAATCCTTTCGTCATATATCAGCATAGCTTTTTAGTCTATCTTGAGCAGTCTTAAGATTTTCTCTGATTATCTTTACATTATCTGTCATAACCTGGACTAACTCAGGGCCAACCAGTTTTCGTTCACTTACCTCGTTCCAGCACACTGAAGTTCTGCGAGGTTTACCATACAATGCTTCGTATGGTGGCATTCCAATGCTAGAATGATAGTTGTTATTATCAGCAAACTCCATCAGTGATAAGCGAGTGTCCCAATTACCTCTGAATTGTAGAACACATGCTCTCAACATATCCTCGAGTGTCTGAATAGTTCTCTCTGATTGCCCATCTGTTTGAGGATGAAAAGCTGTACTCAACCGTAACTTGGTTCCCATTGCTTTCTGTAAACTGGGCCAAAACTTAGATGTAAACCTCGAATCTCTATCTGACACAACGGATACTGGAACTCCATACTGACTCACAATCCTGTCAACACATAATTTAGCTAGCTGATCTAGCGTAAACGTCACTCTGATCGGTATAATCCGTGTTGTCTTCGTGAGTCTGTCAATAATCACTCATATACCATCAAAGCCACTGAAAGTACGAGGTAACCCAAATAAGAAATCCATGATAATATGCTCCCATTTCCATTCAGGTATCGGGAATGGATTCAGAAGTCCTCCCGACCTCTGACATACATGTTTAACTTGTTGATAGATTAGACATATATCAACATACTCAGCAACTTCTCTCTTCATTCCAGGCAACCGATATGTTTTCTTCAAAGTTCTATACATGTTGGTGTTACCTGGGTGCATAGCATATGCAAAACTGTGAGCTTTCTCTAATATATCATCCTTGAGTTCCTTTATACTTGGAACACATAGTCTTCCTTGTTTCATAATTGTGCCATCAGCTCTCTGCTCAAACTCTGCTATGTTATTCTACTGAGACTTCTGAAACAATTCATGTAAAAGATTATCCTCTGTCTTTCTTTTCACAATATCAACTGTCAATGAAGATCGAACCTGAAATTAAGCAAATAAGCTTCCAGATCTTTCAATTGCTATGGCTGCTCTGGAATTCCTCAACTCATTCAGAAATTTCACTCTCATACCACACAAGACCTCCTTGGGAAGTCTAGATTTTCTACTGAGTGCATCTACTACAACATTTGCTTTTCAAGGGTGGTACTCAATAGAACAATCGTAATCTTTGATCAACTCGAGCCATCTTCTTCTGTCTCATATTTAACTCCTTCTGATCAACGATATATTTCAAACTCTTGTGATCAGTAAAGATATGACACTTTTCTTCGAACAAGTAGTGTATTCAGATCTCCAAAGCTAAGACTGCAGCTGCTAACTCTAAATCATGAGTACAATAATTGCACTCATGCTTCTTTAACTGTCTAGAAGCATAAGCAATCACCTTACCTTCTTGCATCAGTACACAACTTAGTCCTTCTGGATGCATCATAATATATCTTCAACTCTTTCCCTGACATTGGGAGAACCAATACTGGTGCCAATATCAATCTTTTCTTTAACTCCCGAAAACTTGGATCACATTTCTCTAACCATTCAAATTTAGCATTCTTCTTGGTCAAAGAAGTCAAGAATGTCTGTAGTATCCTACTAAACCAAGGAAACTCCGTACCTCTATTGCATTAGTAGGTCTCTCCCATTTAACAATAGCCTCTGTCTTCTGAGGGTCCAGCTAATGCCATCTGCAGACACCACGTGTCCTAGAAACATTACTCGATGAAGCCAAAACTCACATTTATTAAACATGGCATATAACTGCTTATCTTGTAATGTTTGCAATACTATTCTCAGATGGTCCTCATGAGCTCTTTTGTCGTTCGAATATATCAGTATGTCATCAATGAAGACTATCACAAACTGATCTAGATATTTGTGAAATATCATGTTCATCAAATTCATAAATACTGCTGGTGCATTCGTTAAACCAAATGACATTAGTCGGAACTCATAATGCCATATCTGGTCTTGAATGTTGTCTTGGGAATATCGAATTCTTTCACCTTCAACTAATGATATTCTGATCTCAAATCAATCTTGGAGAACACTGACGCACCTCTTACTGATCGAACAGATCATCAATATGCGGTAAAGGATACTTGTTACATATCGTGACTTTATTTAGTTATCTATAGTCTAAATATAATCACAGTGTTCCATCTTTCTTCTTTACGAACAATACTGGAGCTCCTCAAGGTGATACACTAGGTCTAATGTATCCCTTGTCTACTAACTCTTGTAGTTGAATCTTTAACTCTTTTAGTTCACTCGGTGCCATCCTGTACTGTGCCTGAGAAATAGGAGTTGTTCTAGATAAAAGATCAACTGCAAACTCAATCTTCCTATCAGGTCGTAATCCTAATAGATCATTGGGAAAAACATCTATACACTCTCTTACTACTGGAACATTTTCCAGCTTCAACTCTTCTATCTGTATCTCAACTACATGTGCAAGATATGTCATACAACCTTTTCTCATCATTTTTGTAGCTTTCATCACTGAAATTAAACATGTTGGAATAACTTTTTGTTCCCCTCTTAAAATCACTTCTGTTGTTCTCGGCTTTCGAAAAGTTACTTCTTTAGTATGGCAATCCATAGTAGCATGGTTTAAATATAGAAAATTCATGCCCAAAATCACATCTAACTCTTGCAAATCAAGAGGTATCAGATTTGTATACATATTGACACCTTCTACCATGATCTCACAATCTCTAATCACGTCACTAACCAACACGACATCGACAATAGGTGTATAAATAATTAAATCATCTAGTAGTGACTCCATTATTTTACTCAATTTACTTATGAACAATCTAGAAATGAATGAATGCTTAGCTCTAGGATCAAATAAAATATGAGCTTGCAAATCACAAACAAGTAATACAGCAGTAATGACGTTCAGTGCATTATCTGCATCTTGTTGCGTCATAGCAAATATCTTCCCTTCCTGTCGAGGTTGTCCTGCAACCCCTTTCTGCCTGACGTCACTTGAACTACTGCCCCTACCCCTGAAGTCCTTTGCTGACCAACTACATGAGATGGGTCCTGTCGTCCTTCCTGAAATCCTGTACTCATCTGTGGACAATCTCGCTTGAAATGATTGAGTTACTTGCAGTAGAAACATACATCTTTTTCTACCAAACACGGTCCCTTATGCATTATGCCACAACTGCTGCACGAATTCCTATCAATAGGACTAGTAACTGATTCCTCCCCATACCTCGATCCAGATGATCATCTTGTCGACCTACTGGAGGTCCTCTTACTCGGTCTTTAGAATGCACTCCCAGAACTGTCTCTTATGAACAACTGACTAGGAGATCGAGATTTAAAATTCCTTCTCCCTGATACTCGAGGAGTAAACCTCCGCTGATCTCAACCACAGAAATTGCTAGTCATGGTAACAGTCTGGCTAGGTCTCGTATCATGTTTGCCTTCATCTAGACTTTGCTCAACTCGCATGGCCGCCTCAACAAGCTAGGAAAAATCTGTCCACTTGGCTATCGATGTAACCGATGTACGAATCTCCTTCCTCACTCCTTCTCAAACCTTCTACACCTATCAGTTTCAGAAGCAATGATAGTATGAGCATACCTGGATAATTCGGTATACCTCTTTTCGTATTCTGCTACTTATAGTGTGCCTTTTCAGAAATTCATCTCTCTTGCTTCACAGTAAGTACTAGGGTGGTACTTATCTTCAAATATCTTCTTGAAGGTCTTCCAATTCATTGTACCAGTGTCTCCTCTACGAGACTCAATAGATCTCCACCAGCCTTCTGCTTCTTTCTGAACTAGAAATGTGGTCAATCTAACTTTCCTCTCATTAGGACAATCCATTACTTTAAAACATTTGTCCATCAAATTCAGCCATGCTTTTGCATCACCTGGATCCGTCGAACCATTGAAAACTCTGGCTCCTAAAGATTTAAGCTGCTCTATTCCGTATTTATTTTTTGGATCGCTAGACATCGATCCAAGTGATTTTGCTAACTGTTGCGCGAATCTGGTAAACATTATGCTTTCTATATCTGTTTGTTCTCTTGGGGTACTAGATTCCCCTTCAAACGGAGCATGGGTAGGATCACGTATCCCTTCCGCTTCCTGCCTATGCTGTCTGCTACCTCTACGAGGGGGCAAGACTCCTGTAACATATCAACTTATTGGACATGCTACAATTACCTCTAAATCTATATGCATGTTACTAGACTTTTAAAATTCTCTTTACTCTTTCAGAACACCCAAGACTCTCTTAAACCCTTACTCTGATACCAAGTTGTCACACCTTCTCCCAGACTCTCTACTCTTAGCCTAAGAGACGGTGTGAAGCCAGTAAGTCTCGTTTCTACCTTAACGATTCTCAGTGACCATCTAATCACTGACTATCTACTCATTATAAACATAAAAAACAAAACAAAAACAATAGCAGCGGAACTATCTTTTGCAGCGAAAAACTAAAACGCAAACACAAAAAGTGAAAACCCATATTTGTCTTATACATACCGAACCAAATACAACATGCATGATCAGAGTCTAAGCGTACAACAAAACCAAAATCTCTGTATAGAAGACAGGTAGCTGTAGGTCAGGCTTGGGGATCACTATCTCTACATGAAAAATGGGAAAATATTTTGAAATAATGAGCTAATGCCCAATGAGTGATGTTTAATAAACAACATACTTAAAGATGTATAGATATCATAGCTTGGAAATCATAAGTATCATAAACTTTGTAAATACATAAATATCACGCTGGAAAAACAAACACATCATGAACTTAGTAAATTAATATGTTTGTAAACTTTCATAAAATCATGAAATCTCTTTCAAATACTGTAAATAAAACGAGAATGGAATAAATCTTTACAAACAGTGAAGGGATTAAAGCCCTTACGTAGCGAAAATTTTTACATAATCCTTTCTCAAATTAATTGGAAGTGTCAGTCAACACAATGTCAACAACAACATATAAATCATTCTGAGTCAATTTTGATAAAACTGACATAAGCTACATGACATCCTCAGGAGTGTTCAAAAAAATTTGGTAACCCGACAAATCCAGCCTAAAATTTGGGTCGATTCTTGGGTTGAGGAAAAACAGGCTCGGGATGACTCGACCCAACCTGGTAAAAAACAATTTAATATATATATATATATATATATATATATAATTAGGTAACCTAGTTTTCTTCCTCCCATTCACGCCGCACAACCTCTTCCATTCAATGCTCGAACACTGGTTTCCTTCTCCTCTAATTCATGTCGCACAATCCCAGCTTATCACTTCCTTCCGCTTCATAAATCTATTTTCTCAACAACCTTCTTGTCCCTCTTTCATCTCCCTCTCTAACATCTAACGCCTCTGTTGGCTTTTTGGCCTTTAATCTCAAATAAATTAATTTTAATTAATTAACTAATCAATGTTTTAATGATAACAAACCTGATTTTATTTATTAACAATTCTAGTGTCTTTGTGAGTTAATTAATCAATGTTTTATTGATACTCGAGGCAATGACGTGACAACCAAATCATCAAATTGGATTCAATTAGTGAGTTACATGTGGAGCTTATGGAGGAGAACCACATAGTTGGTTATTTGGATTTACTTTACAAAGAAAATAATTTTTTTAAAAAGATAACGAATTTAATATTATTTTATGTTTGTATCTAACAACTAGTTTTTGACACATGGTGTACTTTTGCTTTTTGATTGATTTTAAAAGAAATTATTGTATAATATTATATATAAAGATTTTATTATTTTATGTTTGTGTCTAACAACTAGTTTTTTAAAAGAAGTGATTTTATAAAGATATATATTATTATATTATTATTTTTTGTGTGTCTAACGACTACTTGGATTTAAATCTCCACCATTTGATTTTCATTTATAAAATTCAATGAACCAAATTGATTTGAGATTTCAACATCTCCTTTCTCTATTTAAAGACAAATTCTTCTCCAAATTAACATACACATTTGAAACATCTTTCATACTTCACAAAGCTTCCATTGTTGCTCTCTCCGAGCTTAATTATTTATTTTTTTCATCTAATTATTGAGAGAGTTATATTGTATTGTGAGGATTCATTTGTTGAGTGCTTTAATTTTTAAATCTACTTTTTGAGAGAGTTTTCCTCGCCTTGTTCCTCATTTTAAAATCCTTAAAAAGAGTCGTTTGTGAAGGTTTGATCGTGATCCGAGAAAACGATTGAGTTTACTCTTGAACTCATAAAAAGAGTGGTGTACCAGTAGTCTCTAACCCAAGGAAAGAGTCGGTTTGAAGTTTTAGTGACATACCTAAGAGAAGCTTGAGAAGTGGATGTAGGCCGGTTGTGTCGAACCACTATAAAATTACCGGTGTCAATTTCTCTATATGTAACGCCTCAAACATCCAGAACAAGTTGGGTCGTTACTTAACGAAATTCGTAAAACATTTTCAAATCAACAATAAGTAAAACGACTCATTTCATTTAAAGAGCATACTAGAACAAGTTTTTAGAAGTAATTTAGATGTTAAAAAATAGCAAACAAAATCCTGAAAGGAAAAAAAAAAGAAACATATCTTGGACGGAATCTGTAATACCCGACTTTTTCTTTATTTAAGTTGTTTGTTGTAAATGTATTAATAAAATAATTGTAGGGTATTTTAGTAATTTTTGTTAAAAGATATTTTAGTAATTTTGTTTAAGAATTGGTAAAAAAATTTAAATTTTATAGTTTGGTTTAAAAATCAAATAAATAATATTTTTAAGAAAAGAAAGAAAAAAAAAGAAAAGGAAATTATTTATCAAATTATTTATTCTTTATTTTGAATTTATCCTTTAGTTTAAAAAAAAAAGGAAAATTGAAGAATTTTTAAAGTGTGTGTCGTGGATAAGAAGAGGAAAAGATAGGATGAAATTATTTAATTTTTATTTTTTTTAAAAAAATCACTTTAATTGGATGGGTGTTCGGTGGAACTTTATTCTTAAGCAGCTCTTGGTCATGTTAGAATGGAAGAAGAAAGGAAATTGAAGGAAAAAGGGAAGAAAATCCGAGAGAGATGTTGGAAATTGTTTTTCCCGAGAGGTTTAAACACAGTGGGAAAAAGTGATGATTTAGTGTCTAAATTGCTTAGAAAAGAGAGAGGAAGCTGAAGCACAACTCAATTTGGAGAAATTTGGCAAAAGAGACCACTGATTTTGAAGAAAAAGAGCTCGAGCTACTGGAAAATGCGAAAAACAGACCCGAACTTTGAAATTTAAATTCTGTGTCTACAAGCCGAATTAAGATCTGATTTTTGGAGTTAGGCTAGATTATTAGTTCATTTAGAGTTCTGTAAAAGGAATTGAGTTAATTTGGTCTATGTAGGAAGAAATTGAAGTTGCAAATCTCGGTTTTAAGCTCGCTGGAAAACTAGGTAAGGTGACTTCCAGAATCAAATTCAAGCTATCCACGAGAAGTTTGAAGCTAATTTTTTTAGGTAAGAAAATAGACTAATGTAGAAATCGTTTGGCATAGGTTAGAGCTTCTAATTGTTAGTATATTGAGAGAATTGTTTCGCCAAAGTAGAGACAATACATGGCCGGAAAACTGGATATTAAAGAAAAAACCAAAATGAGGAATCTGTAGAAGATGAAGAAGATGATTTTTTTTTATTATTATTATTACTATTATTACTATTATTATTATTATTATTATTATTATTATATATATGTATGTATGTATGTATGTATATATGTATATAATTATTATTATTATTATTATTACTATTATTATTTATAAATAGCATTTTAGGAGAAAGAGTTAGTTTAAAAAGGAAAATTAAGGAAAATTTGGTTTTCCTCGATTTTTGTGCCAAGTGATTTAAGGATCGATTCTGAATTTATTTTCAGGAGATTCGGAGAGCGGGAAAATTTACGAGTCAGAATTAGCCCGTCATATTTGTGAGTGATAGTATTATTTTAATATTTTATAGTAAAATAATTATCGAAATGCACGTTTTTCGAGAATTTGCAAAATTTTCAAAAAATTCCAGAAAAATCATGTTGTTCATATTTTTCGATGTACTTTCACATGGTAACTTGTTTGAAGCATGCTTTAATTGTTTTAAGGCATTTCCGGTGGTTTGGATATAATAGTATTATATTGACACGTTTTACGAGGCAATGCCTATTTACGATATAAGCATGTTTTATAATATGTTCGGCCCTATTTATGTTTACTGAGATGATTTTCATAATTTTCATTATTGTTTGAGCATGTTTTGACTGCTATAGGATCTAAACACTTTTTGCACGTTTTACGAGATTTCTCGAAATCATGAGTTATGATGGTTTAATGTCTTTATAAGATTTATGCCATGTTATAAATGATGTTTAAGCACGATTTCGAGTACTACGAGTTTCATGGAAATTTGAGAAATGATTTAAGAT
>JBBPDJ010000008.1:9898530-9925224 GCA_037974625.1 Cucumis cinereus | reverse complement strand
TGTAACCTATGTGATGAGACAAAGTGTTGGACATGATTTTTCGACACAAATGTTTAATAGGTTTACCTACCTATTTGTCAACATGAATTGAGTGCGGAGAATGAAAAGAAAGGGAACAAACCTGAACGGGCGAATGAATTTTGTCTTCTAATATTGCACGGACGTTGGCGTGGCTGTTGACAGAGAGAAAGGCCGACAGAGTGGATGGACCTCCGACCGGACGCCGGAGTGGGTGGACCTCCACAGTGGCTGTCGGACGTTGAACGAACATTGAAGACAGATGAGATTGGGAGGCTGGGCGAATGGACTGATGGGGCTTCGAGCAAAACGTGAGAAAAGAAGGGGGCCTTGCGTTTTTTTTAATCCTAGGGCAGAAGCTAAAACTTTTAATGAAAAAAGACGACGCGTTTTTTGCATCGTCTTTTTGTGACGCAAAAAACGCGTCACGAATTTTCGTAAATCCGAAAACTTCCGTATTTTCCCGCCAAAAACTCGGATTTTGGAAAAGATGACACAATTTTTCTTCCCCCCTCTCATGTGCACTGTTCATTAGTGTCATTGTATGTCAAATTTCTACTGTAACTACAAGGAAGATATACTTGCTTAAGTATAAAATAGAGAATTTAAAAATAAATGAATAGTATATAAAAAGAGATTGCAAAAAGTATAAATTATAGTGAGAGCAAGGTTACGGAGCACGATGCATGTAGTACTCATATTAAAGTAATATCTAAACTACAATAAACTATTGTGCATTATATCTATTTATTTGATATAGATATTGTAAGCACCGGTTTATTTATAGTTTTATACTTTTTCTAGAAAAAATTACCGCTCAATTTATATTTTTTTTTTAAAATAAAATATAATGAAATAAACTAAAAAAAAACTTTAAAAAATACTTGAAATCCATAGTAAAGGTTTTATAAAAATAATTTAAAGTACCTTCTAAAAAATTGATTTTCTATAAATAGGTTTAGGGTTTATGAATTTATATTATATTTGGGACATTTTTAAATATAGCAAACAATTGAAACTATTTGTAAAATATTGTAAAATATTGTAAAATCTATCAAATTCTCAATAATCCATTTGAATTTTTTTTTTTTTGTTATATTTTGTAAAAAGCTTCAATTTTTTGTTATTTATAAAAATTACTCTTTACATAATTAGTACGTGAAAAACATAAAAGTTAAATTAAAATATTTTAAAGCACGTGAATAAAAATAAAATGCAAATACCAAAATAGTATTTTAATCATCTTTATATCAATAAATTTAAATTCATGATAAAAATTAAATTATTTTTTGTTTTATTTTAAGTATTTATTTTAACAATAAGAAATCTTGTTAATTAATTAAGTGAATTTTTAAAAAATCGCCTGCATTTTGTAGTTTTGAAAAATGATTAATTAGTTAGGTGAATTAATAATTAATAAAAATGGCCTCCATTTTGTAGTTTCGAACACACGCACAAGGGAATTGAGAAGTACAATGGATAGCAAAACTAATAAGTCAAGCAATGGTTTTAAAATTTTTGGGCAAAGTTTTAATATTATAATATATTATGATGAAATAAAAGTGTATATATATATAAATATAACATTTTTCGGGCGCACGTGTCCCCCAAACCCCTTCATAAATCCACCCCCTGAGTGAGAGGTTCATGTCGGAGCCTTAAAACATGAAATTTTTTATTAGAAAAAACATAGAAATGAAGCCACAAGAATTACCAATAAGAACGGATTCCTCCACATGATATTTGTAATAAGAGTTCATCCAAGATGACTAATTGGTCCATAGCAACGAGTGTATACACACCCAACAACCAATATGTTAAAAAACACATTATAACAAACCAATATATACTTTGTGCTACAAAGAAGTATCATGCCCAGCAAAAACATATTGTGCAATCAAATGAATGATCTTTGAAACATAATATTGAATTCATTTAAGTGTCGTCAAACATTCTTGCAAGTGAACTTCTTGATCCCAATAGTTTTGATTTGAATTGGTTGACAAGGATTGACAAGGATTGAGAACCTTCGTTCGTCCATCACATTGTTTATATTCTTCACAGTTTTGACCAATGTAAATAGAATTAGCTACAAATGAATACGAGGAAATCATATACTCGTCAATAGCTTCAATGGTGAGATGGAGAGCATGGAGAGGTGCATCTTAGAATGCATCTAATCATTACTCGTAATTTTTTATCTTGTGAATGACATCAAGTCTTTTCAACTGCACTATGGTCAACCAAATTCAACGAGTGTACAATATAAAATCAAATAAAATTGGTTTCATTTTAAAATTTACTATGTACAGAACTAGAAATTACAAACCAAAAGATAACATAATGCATCCATTCCAATATCAACCACCTAATCACAATAGCCAACAATAGTACAAGAGAAGATAAGATCATGGGGTTGAGTGAACAAACAAACAACAAAGTTCAAAACTTTACCAGATTTTGATCAGCACCCACAGTCTAAGTCATTGATAATTATCAACATGAACAAGACTATTCACTGCATCTTTGGTGAAAACCTGTAAATAATTCTGTGCAGTTCAAAGAAAATCAAAGCCTCAAATCGTATTCAACATTCAAATAGAGACTTCACAAGAATATAATACAATTGAATCTCAAAACCACATGAACCCACATAAAAAAGTTTTTAAAAAGTTTACAAGTGTTACTTCGACTCTCAAAACCATCTAAAATGTGGCTAAATAATTAAAACCATCTAAATGTTATAAAACTTTCTTGGACTCTTCCTACATACATGAAAACATACACAAATTAAGAAGGAAAACAAAAAAACCTCTAACTTTTCCCTAAACTTCCATGGTCGTTCCAAAAAAAAAAAAAAAAAAAAAGAACTTAACCCTAAAGTGTAGAATGAATTGATCAATCACTATTTATTAAACAAAAATGTGACAAAATAATTAAGTGTACATCAATATTACTTAACTGTTGCACTCCTAATTTAAACAATCCAAATGGTTCTTAAACAACAAAGACAACGTTTGAAGATTAGTATTGAGTGCAAAGTTCTAAATGTAAATTGAAATTTAGGAAATTCTTAGGGGATTCTTATCACAAAAAAAAGTATTTAGAAGATATATGTTCTTGTCCAAAACAAACTAAAATCTCAATTCAAACACTTTGTATCAGTTTAGAACTATAAGTAGAAAGTTTCCAAGATTTTAAAACTAATATACAACAATTACTGAGAATTAAAAAGGAGTTCGTGGTAGAAATTTACCTACTGAATATCCCCAAACAGCTCTAAAACCTTGTTGGTAGTGTTTTAATAAACTTAAGCCTACATAATTAAAGTCGTTAGGAGTAGGTTATGCTACTAGAGTTAGTTTTGAGTGGTCTAGTGTCTAACTTTGTCAAAAATTTAATTTAATTTTTGATAAATTTCTACTAGTGACTAGCGTTGAACTACAACACATATAGGTTGTCCAACTTATTTAGGATAGTGAGTTGACGGTTTCTTTAGTATAGAAATATATGTGTTGAGTGACTTTGATTCATTTTGTACTTCAATTCTTTATCCTCTTTATGCTTGCATATTTCATTTCTTTATTTGCAAGATCTGATGCACAAATGGTCTTTTATACAAGATTTTGATGTTGACTTCGGATTGGAATGGAAAAAGTTTGGTTGGTATCGTATAATTTTATTTTTAAAAATTATTTCATGCTTCCGAGACCTTTTGTAGGAATTTTTGTTATACAACCTACTTTTATAGGAATTTATGTCATGCAAACTAGTGATACCTAGTGTTTGGAACTAACTTTGTAAATCCATTTACTTGATGTAACACGATAATTATTACTTAGGTTGATATCACTCAAATTTCGACTCTTTCTATTTCATAGATATTTAACGTGAATTAAGTTCCTGTAGATATTTTTGAATAAATTTTGTCTCTTAATTTGAAAATTCGCCAAATTTGTATCGAGTCTTTTACTTTCAAACATTAATTTGAATTTTTAAATCCCACATTTTTTATTACTTTTACTAGATATTACTTTTTATAGGGTTTAGTTCATAATTCCTTGTCTTTATCACCAAAATCAAGCTCAAAACAATGATCAATGAGTGACAGTTTGTATATTTTAGAAGCTTCGATTTGCCTTCGAATCCCTAATGCATTTGTTTGGGTGTTTGGAAGGTTGTGCCTGAAGCTTTTCTTCAAAAGAACGATCGGAGCAGCAGCAGTAATCGAAGATCTCACACTTCGATTATGCATTTTTGTTATAAAGTTTCTAAATATTGATGGAGTTAGCTTGATGATAGAAAGATGGAGACCTTTCAAATATGTTTTGTGATTAAAGTGAGAGGTAATGGAGAGAGTTTGGTTGTATTCTGGGATTGGTTATTCCTTCACGGTTGGAAGTGATTGATGCAGAAAGGGTTTTTGCTTTTGGAGAAGATGAGCTGGCTACCGGGATCCTAAATTTTAAAATTTATTGACACGTGTCCAACCCCATTAAAAATATGTTGTTAATTTTAGGTGATTTTAACTAATCTGCAATTAATTATCTTTCTTAATAAGGTAATAACATCTCATTTGCTTGGTTGGACATGATTTGGACTTTTATAAATTCATAATTATTTAATTTTTCATTCTTTTTGTCATTTTCACAAAAAGAAAAAGTTGTTTTTGTTAATTTTTTAAATGAAAAGTTAAAATTTGATAATCCTCTAATTAACTTTATTCAATGTTCGTCATAGAGAGTTCTTTTAAAACCTATAGCATCTAAAAAACAAGGTGGATGGTTTTACTTAAATGTTACGTCCATTTAAAATTTTCAAAATTGAAAGCATTAAGGCCATGTTTATTGATTCGTAATGAAAATTGATGTAATCGTAATGAAATTTGATTGATAGATCAATTATAATGGACCGCAATCGTAAATGTAAATGAATTGCATTTGCTTTTGTTTACCTAAAACTATAGTTTTTGTCAAATTTACTGTTACTGTTATGGTTTGGGCTAATTCAAACCATAATGGTAACCGTAAATGTGTTAAAATTCATAATTTTTTCTCTAGAAGTGTAACAATAATGGTAATCATTATTTTCGGACACAATCGGATTGATAACCTTTTTGTTTATGGATGTGGACGTGGACCCCATGTGTCAGTATGGATGCAGAATGCAAGTGAACAACACCAAACGTAATTATATGCGATCCACTTTTTAAATTATCATTATTTAATTTCCATTGAATTGAGATAAACAAGGTCTAATTTTCAAAATATATTACAATGGCAAGAGACAAGCATTCATTGGAATCTAATTCAAAAGCTCATGTGATGGCTTGTGCATTGATGATGTTTGCATAACATTGACTCACCTTCATATAATCTTACCCAAAAAAAAAAAAAATTGTGAAATACAATCACATTACAATCATTCTCTAGAGGAAAAAACCAAAAAAAATTATACAATAAATAAGAACCTCCGACTTCGATGAAAGAGTACATGTTAAGTAACATCGTTAGAATTTTATATATATGAACATAGAAGAATTCATATATGAAGTGGTCCTAGTATTATTAATTATAATAATGTTCGTTTGTCACATAAACATCTTTATTTCTGCAATTTGACAAATTTGTTATTTAAGGGCACAAATTCCTCTTTTTTTCTTTGGCCTATATATGCTCTAAGATGTCATGATATTTAGCAACTTATGTGTTTTGGAATTTATAAATTGGAAGTGACCAATTTGGAAAAGTAGGCCATGAACAACAAATTAAATCTTAGCCATTAAAATTTGTCACGCTAAACAATAATTGTGAGTTGGAGATTGAACCTCTGACTTTGAGGATCAAAAGTTATGTCAATACTATTGAGTCAAATTTACTTTAACAATTTAACAAAATATTTTAAAACCATATGAAATTGATGTATGTATATATATATATATATATATAAGAGTTGTTTTCAAATGTAGTAAAATGAACAAAAAATATGTATAAATGTAACAAAACTCTACTGTTTATTTGTGATAGACATAAATAGTAATATATGATGGTTTATTGCAGATAAAATGTGATGTTTTTCTATATTTATAAATATATTTTTGCAGTTGCCATTTAAAATATTTTTCATCTATAACGTGTCTCTATAATTAACTATAAATATGTGACAAAATAAACTAGCTTTGCTAGATGAGTTATATATGATAATTGGACTTAAGACTTTTTTTTTAAAGAGGTCTAATTTCATTAAAGACTCATTGACAAATGACACCCTATAACATAAGAAGTCATCTACTATTTAGAGTTGATGAAAGACATCTAGAAAATAGGATAATTCGTAAAACCTTCATGAATACATCTTTTTTCGACCAATCGAAATTGAAAAACATTTAATTTGAATACCAAATTTATCGTACATTTAAAAATTATTTGGTTGCTCAAATTAACACCCTCCTCTAGATTTAGTTTGAAAAATATTAAATAAAACGTTTCAAACTAAACTTCAAAATTATCACTAGTAAATCAGTTTAAACCTTTTACTTAAATTACATGTGTAGGCACTTCTTCGAATGTCATATTAATTAAAGGGAAGATTTGAATGCATATATGGACAATTTTCAAATGAACTCTTAATCGTGAATCTAAATTGATCCACTCATTTTCTTTAGGGGTTTAATTGATAAAATTACAAGTCTCACACTATGGTTATTCAAATAAAAAATGATAGAGGGGTAAAGTTGATAGACTTAAATAAAATTATTAGTTCAAGGTTTAAATTGATATAACTCAAAGTTTAGAAGCATAAATTGATAATTTTTCTCTAAAAAAACCTACTAATTGCTTAGGTGGATGTATGAGTGTTGTGTGATCTTAAAGGAATTCAAATTACTATTGTCATGTTTAAAATAACATTCGATCATCTAAAATCAATTCAATGTTTAAAATCGGTGTTGAATGAATAAAACATTTTTGAAGAGATTTTAAAAATGACAAAAGTGATTTTATCTTAGATGATTAATACTTATATGCAATCAGAGTTGCACTCATCTCCATATATCCCTTTCAATCTCAAAGAAGAGAAAATATATTTTTTTAAAAAAATAAAAAAAAATTATCACATGACAACTTATAATTGAATATCTGAATGAACAAAATCGATATTTTTTTACTCAAACAAACCATAAATATTAAGAAAATTCACATTGTACTCCACAAATTCATTCATTGCATTACCCATAGGGCAATTCAATTCATGGAGTGGATACAAGCAAGTGCTTTATACTAATGGCATCCATCTAAACTACTGTTGTTTCCAGATTTATAAGAAAAAGATAAAAAGCACTTTTGACCTTAATCCAACCTATTATAAGAATAGTATTTTTTTAAAAAAAAAAATTTAAATCCCCATATTTCATTCCATTAATAAAGATTTGACAAAATTGTTTCCATTTAGAATTAAAATAATAAATATTTTGGAAATTACAGGCGAATTAGCATTTAGGGAATGTGATTTTATTCCTTATTGTTGACTTTTATTGTTGGTTAAGTCCTCAATTACGGAAACAATTAAAGTTGGCAATTTTCCATTACAATTTAGAACGGCGAAAAGAGAGAGAAAAAGAAAATCGAAGTGTGCAAAAAGGAAAGGCATTTTAGAAGAATTATCTCGCACGATTCAAAACCCATATTTTTTAGTTTTTTCCTTTCACGCAACGAATAACCCCTTCACTCATCATCCCCATCAAAATCCTAACATTCTGTTTTACAGATCTCCATCATCCTCATCACCCCAAGAAGAAGAAGAATAAGAAGAAAGGCAAGCTCGCAGTGAATTCGGAATATCTTGTAATACCCTTTCTTGGTTTCTTGTATTGCACAGGCTGCTCGGTTTTTTCTTCATTTGATACTAGAAATTACAAAACCAAGGAAATTGCATTGTGGGTATTGAAGCCTTTTTTAAGTTTAATCGTGGGTTATAGAGAATTCGAAGCCTTTATTTCTGTAGACGGGTTGGAATACGAAGAACCCCAGGTGGGGTTTGTAGCAAATATTCATTTCGAGGATCTTTGATTCTTTTCAGGGATATTAACTCGATTGGAATTGGTACTTTTTCCATAGTCTTGTGTCAATCAATTCATGAGTTCTTTGATTTGAAGTGACAGTTCTTTGGCTTTTAATTTTGGTACATTTGAATCTCGGAGGTCATAGGTGGAGTTAATCTGAGTGGTAATGGTGTAAAGTTATGTGGGGGATTGGAATTTGATCGATTTCGAGTTGGAAGAGCTGTTTTTTCTTTTTCTTTTTCTTTTCTCTATGCCTTTTGCTTAGCTTTAATTTGTGTATCACTATGTCTGGGGGAACACCCGTGGCGGGTGGTTATATGAGGCAGAGGCATAGCCAGGGATATGCTTCTAGTGGTGATGATATTGAGGATGATGCATGTTCGAGGTTTCAAACTATGTCGTTTCATACTCCAAAGAGTCGGACGTGGATGGAAGTTGTAGAGAATGTCCTTTGGCTTGCTTCTGCTGCTTTCATTGTATACTATGGCGATAGGCATTCCAATATGATATATCTCTTGTGGCATGATGGCCGAATAAGAAGGTGAGCACTCAGCCGTATGCACACTTCTGATTGCTGTTTCATCATTCCACTCAACTATTTCAGTGATGCAGTAATTTGTCAATGCACTAAATTTAATTACTTACTTTGCTGGATTGATTGTTGGTTATTTTGTTTACTTCTCAACTGTAACATTGGTTTGTGATTGCACAAAACCCTCTCCCCATGATTTCATAAACATGCACCGGGTAAGAGATGGTTTGGAATGTAAAATATGAGAATTGTATGGTATGAGTTGATGGCTTGACCAATTTGGAATAACATATTGAGAGTTGTTGACTGGACATGACATAGACTACCTTAGCATACTTCCAAAATGGAATCTAGTATGATTTGGGTTTGGAGAATCATATTTGGCATCTGGATAAGCTTGTAGTTGTATTGATTCATGTATTTTTGTTCCAAGGAGGTGAATGGGTGGTACCAGATTTATTTTCTCTAATTATTTATAGTGCTGGAGTGGTTCTAAGCTACACATTAAATCTCTGGATGCTGTTTAGTGAGGATGCCTTTTGAGGAGCGTGCCTCAAAATCAAGAATTTTGGTTGCTCGCTAATTATATGCATATTTTTATAAGGTTTTTATAGAAAATCTTCTGATCAATCTTTTGCATATTCACTATCAACGTTCTCAGAATAGTGCATGTTGCTTGATAGGCTCTTGTACAGAACATCTTAAGCAGATGCATTTACTCGAAGTTCTGTGTTTAAAGGAAAAAGAGAAAGAAGACTCATTAAATAGCTATTTTTTAAGATTGTTAATGCCTTCTAGATTGCATCTTTCTCTGGCATTTTTCCTAGAATCGAGTGAATGGTTCGTATTGAGACTGCTTTAGTTGATTACAATCCTTAGGTTTGGTTTGTAGAGCTTTTTCCAAGTTCTGGTGTGCCCATGTTTTTTACCAGAGACCAATTCTGGTCATTCTATGTTCGAAGAAGTTTTTCTCACCTCTTTTTTCCAAACAAGGCGAATTTCATTGCCATGTGTGATTCTTGGTAGTTCATAGAATATCTAGCTAGAAAGGAATCTGAGGATTTTAAGAGGTCAGGGGGGTCTTGAAAACTTGGAGTTTGGCTTCGAATGCCATTTGCTTGGGCTGTCAGGTCTTGTTTTTTGTTGCAATATTTCTTTACTGATTCTCGATAGTTGGGGTTCCTTCTTGTAATGTTTGAATGGTTCCTTCTTGTAATGTTTGAATGGTATCCTTCTTGTAATGTTTGAATGGTATCCTTCTTGTAATGTTTGAATGGCATCTCCTTGCTTGGGCCTATGTTGTTTGACCCTTTTTTGTTATCTTTCATTATTATTACTGAAATTGGTTTCTTCATCAGGATTCTTAGATTCACTTACATCACTTGAATCTGATTCTCTTGAGCAGACTTCCATTATACCTCGGAATGGTGGGGATTGGTTTGAACATTATCATCTTCATTTACACAAGTATGTCAGCCTGGAGCATTAGAAGGTTTGATGAAAAGTGGGAATTAGCAAGCTTATCGGTTTTACCAATTGTAACACTTCTTGGGCTTATCTCATTTTGCTTGTAAGATAACTCCCCAACATTTTATGATATTGCAGTCTATTAACACCCATCATTCCTTTCTTCTCTAATATTTAAACACTTCATCTTTTTATTTGTAGGTTGTCATTTGCACTTTGGCCAATATGGGGTTTCCTGACCATTCCTCTTCTGGTACTTATCACATGCTTTTGGTTTTGGCATTTATCTATTACTAGCCTTACAATATGGCATACAATGACTACTACTCCTATTTGGTGTTGCTGCAGTTCACTATGTTCATGGCATGCATGGTTGTATTTCCCAATATTATGATCGGGAAATTTAGGCCTCAGAGTGATTTTCTCCGTACAGATTAACAAACTTGATCAAAGTGATGCATAGATGAAAAGATTGATTTTAAAGCACAGATTGCTTGGACTGGCTTGAGATAAGAAGAGAAGGTTCTGATTTGGATTGCAAAATTCATCCCTATCATAAGTCTTCATAAGCCAAATGCCTTCTCCTCAATGGATTCAAATTCAGACGTTGCCAGAGTTCTGGTGTTCGCTATTTTGGTATGACCACAACCGGAGCAATATTCTTACATCGTTACGTCTTCCATTAGCAAAGTACATTTGCTTTGTCATGTAGTTTAGCTGCCTGATTTTTTTTTCCATTGGAAAGTAGGCGTGTGGCATGCCTTATTATTCGTGTAGGCGATTCATTTCATTTTAGCATCTTCTTTTGTGTTTTGTGTTTGTAAGCTAACATAACTTCACTGGCATTTTGAGCACAAGGAAAGGGGAAAAGAGAAAGCCTCATTAGACAATATGAAGTGGTTGAGTTTGGTAGGACTGTAAAGTTTTGGGGAATACTGTTTCAGTGAAGTTAGTTGAATGAATGATCTCTTGAGCATATTTTTTGCTTACTTTTTTTTTTTTCTGCTCATTTCTGCTATTGCTGATATTCATTTTTGGGGTCCTTTGTTCTTTGTTACTCAGAAAACTGAATAAAGATCTTAGTCGTTTTTAGTATTGGCAAAACTTCCATATCCAACCACTTCAAGCTTGTCTTATCCCTTGATTGACATCCATTACTTTTCTGATCTGTATGGGTCACCAAATTTGAGCAAATTGAGTGTACTAGAAAAGCTAAAGCAAACCCCACCCTTTTCCACTTTTTTTTATCCTTATATGGTCTCAACCATGCGTTGTTCCCCTTGTTGGAAGCTTTATCTTTTAGTATCATACACTCCAAAAGGGAAAAGGCAAAGCAACCTTCATCACCCATTTTCTTTTTGCCTTGAATTTCTACTATTTTATTCGATATCGGGGCGCCCGAGCACTAAGGGCTTCACTCCTTACATTAAGCTCATGATCATTGTTCTTAATCTAGTAAGGCATCACCCACCTCCATGCTATCTCTTACAAACTTCTTATTCAGGACTTAACTCATCACACACTGAGGATATGTTTGGTCCAAGGAGTAGGAGTTGGAAGGAGCGGAGTTGCTAACTCCACCGTTTGTCTAACCCTAGAGGTTCTTACAATTGTGGGCTCCATAACTAAACTACTCCCCAACCTAAACAACTCTACTCTTTGTCCCAAACACAACAATATCTACCCTCAAATTCGAAAAGAAAGCAAAATTCATCAATTGTATTCTGATGAAAAACAGAAAAACGGATAATAATTAAAACAAGAGCGACCTTTTTGTTCGGGAAATTAGGAATGGCATGTGCATATTTGAAACAATGTGTTGGTAGAGAAATGACAATGAGAAAGAAGCTGAGAGTTTGAATCAACATTTCACCTAATTGTTGTATGGTTTATTGTTTTGATGTAGGATTTCTGACAAGGATGCAGATGACCTTATACGACCTTTGATATTCTTTCTTTGTTTATATATTTGGTAAAGGAATCATGAATAAGTTGGATTACTACCAGACAAAATTACTATAAAAATTTGTAATTTTTTCTAAAAATTCATTTGCTTATACGCATTGTCTTGAAACCAACCAAAATAAAAAGCTGTCTTCCAATGCTTCATTTTATGATCTAATGTTATATGTCCATGTTTTCCTTTTTGTTCAAGAACATTAAACTTTGCTATGCAGGTTGGTCGAGCAAGTGTTTAGGAATCATCGTCACACAAACATTTTCTTTATCGTGTTCGATCTAGTCTCATTTTTTTTTCTTATAAAGATTTTGAGTTGATATTATCTCATGAATTGTATATGTTGAAGAAATGGAGGAATTTTTACATTGTGATACCAACCTTTTTAATAATGTTCTTATGAACCTTTGTAATCCATAACTAGAAGGATATACTCATTTTAAGCTTTTTTTTATATATATATATATAATGAAATTGATAAATATATAGAATTTATTTGATAACATGCTCCTCCATGCTTGGTCTTTTACTAATAAAACTTTGTTTATTTACTACTTTTTTTAAAAAAAAAATTAAATGTTCTTTTGAACTAAGATATCAAAAGGGCTTTAAAAATGGAGGACTGTCTCTTTTAGAAGAGTATAAATGGAGGGAGAAATCTTCAAAATTCTTGAAACTGAAGTTTCATATACTCCACTCTAAAATGTTTGTACTAAAGAAGAAACTATAAATAGCTTTGGCCAAATTTTAAGTAACGACATGATAGGAATGTTCGTGAGGCAAGATGAGGACGAAGTTGACTTTCCCTTTTCGGTTTAATCTTCATCCCTACAACAAAGTACTATTTCCATGTAATTATCGATTCATTTCAGTTCTTTTGTTTTGAAGATAGTATTATCTTAATATAAGTTCTCATACGTTTTCATAATAAAAACATAACAATATTTCATGAAAGTTTAAATATACATGTATGTATTAAAAAGTATAAAGAATGCATTGTACCTTACTTCCCACTTAATTAATCGAGACGATTGTTCCTACACAACATTATTCTTGTAAGGTAACATGACATCATAGTAACGTATTAGTTGTATTTGAATTGTATCTCTAATGTGACGGTTTGATGAAAAAAGGAAGTAAAGAATAGGGAGAAAATGGGGAAAATGAGTTGGAAGTATCTAGAAAAGGAGAGAAGAAGTAAGATGGAGATGAGAGAAAAGAAAGAAAAGGAAAGAGGAGGGAAGAATAGAAATGAATTGATGATTGAAAGAGTGTATGAAACACATGGTTTGTTTCAATAGCTTTTGTGAGACAATGATCTTCTTTCCTCCCTTTCTTTCTCCAACAACAAGATCAAGATGTGGACTTTCACCACCCCCACAACACAAAACTATATTAGGGACACTTCTTTTTTCTCTTTCCCTTGTGCTTGTTTGTGCTTTTGAAGTTGACCATCTAACTCCCCCCTTTACCAAAAACTTTATAAATCTATTCTTAGTCGATCAAAATTCCTAATTACATTTTAATCTTAAATACAGTAAAATGTCACTGACAATGTCTATTAGTTGTTGACACCAATAGACTATTGTCATCTATCATGTCGTTATCTATTACTGATAAACAGTGAATTTTTGTTGAATTTAAAAATATTTTTCGTTGTTTTGTAATAAAAAAAAGTTACCTTTAATCGTGTTTTTAAATAATTTTTTATACTAATGTAAAAAGGACAATTTTTTATAATTAAAACTGAAAAATGCATGAACACTAAGAAATGATATATATTACACTCAACGTCTAAAGTATTCAAAATATCATTATCAAATGGACTTTTAAACCAAAACTATTCCCATATGGACCATGCCACTTTTTTTCTTACAACACACCCAAAAAAAAAAAAAACAAAACAAAATAAAAGAATGTAGACTTTGAATAGTTTTGTTATTAACTTATGATAAAAATATAATGCAATGACACTCCATTTTCAAAGAATCCACACCATTCATGGCCCTTTTGTAATGAGGAATGAGAGGTTTGTCCCCTCAAATGACGAAAGTACCCTTTGTGGAGTAGGAATTGGGAAAAGTTGCGATGTGTTGGTGGGTCAACTCGTAAAAAGTCTTCCTGTAATTTGAAAGCTGCTTGAGAGATGAAGTTTGTGGGGGCTATCAATTTCACTTTTTTTTTTTGTTGGGTTTTTTTTTTTGGAGTGTTCTCTTTTGAGTGTTTGACCCAGCTGAAATTTTTTCACATTTTTCCATACTTTTGCCCCCTCTGATCCATAGCCTTCAGTCTCAAGTTCTTAGCAAGAACAACTATCAATCTTCCCAGAACTCACCCATTTGAGGTTTTTCTTCAGCATTTCTTCAACAGAACAACAAACCCATGTTTGCAATCATTCATGGCCTCTACTTCTTCATCCCCTTTAATGGTTTAGGTTTGCTTTTTTCAGTCTCTCTCTTCTTGAACCCACTCTTGTGCTTGGTAGGTTGTGCCGCTGAGGAGATGGGCCCTAAACTCCACTGAGGTTTAATGGCGACAGGAGTCTCTTTCTTCTCCTTCAGTGGCCTCTTTGCTCCCATTTTTCAGCTGTCTCGCATTTAATTTTTCTATGAGAGTGTTTTTTTGAGCTAGATAAGATTTGGGGTTTCTGATTTCTTGTCTGTAAACCTTGTGGGACGAGCTTTACACGAGGTTTCTCTGTTAGATCTCTGATTTCTGAAATGGGTCTTTGAGATAATGCCCAAATTATGCTGGGTCTTTATCTTCTACTTTAATTTACTGTGTTTCTGATGGGCTTTCTGTCTGCATTTTTTTCGCCTTCGTAATCCCTAGGATGATTTGTGAATGTGGAGGTGGATTTTGGATGTGACAGTTGATGATCTCTTGAGTTCAATGATTAATTATGTTAAAAGAAGGTTTTCTTACTTGAAGCCTGAATTGTGGATTTTCCAAGGTGGGATTATAGAAGTTTGAAGAGTCAACCTGCTGTGACTAATTTGTATCAGACTATTTGTGATGCATTTCTTGTTTTGGAATGGTTCTTGTAGTATTAGACAAATGTGAGGTTGGCTAGTGGTTGGACTTTGAAAATTGATCTGGTGCTGCAATTCCCCCAAGGAAAGAGATGGAGAGAATGATCCAACCTCCACTGGTAAGTTCTTCAGCTATCTGTAAATTGGCTCAATTGGTTGATTTTGCTGCTTTCTTGTTACACTTACTGTGCTCGTTTCTTTTGATTATTATGTATTTGCTATGGATGTGCTCATGTAGTACGATCCTATCTGCAGTGGAATTTTCGAGAATGTTCATGATTTGATTTCTTAATCTCCTATTTTTCTTTTTACTATATTTGCTGGTTGATCCCGAATTCTTCAGCAGTTATCAGTCAATGACTTTCATGTTAGCATAGTAGAATTATTGAAGGATTAATGGTGTTTCTTTGGGAAATTGCAAGATCTCATTTGTTACCGATTACCATAATGGTCCTAGTATTTTTTTTTCTTAGGTAGCAGATGTTTGAAGCTAATGAAAACAAACTCATGAAGTCTTCTAATATGTACTTTGAGGAGTAGTTCAGTTCAGGTAGAATAAGTGGAAGAAATAAAAAGTCACATTTCGAAGTTTTTGTGTTTAACTGCTACAATCATCGTACACATCAATCTTTTAGAATTAAGGTTAAGGTTTTTGTCTTTTATTCATGTTATTGTGTTTCCTACATCTGTTAGGAGAGGAAGTTAGTAGAGAAGGATTAGACCCAAACCCAGCTGGAAAGATAGCTTATACAAAAAATCAAAATTGATTACATGTAGATTATCTCAAAACTTTACCAATTTACTCCTATTTGAGAATTTTGAGAAAGGGGGCCTATGAAAGAAGGAAATGTCCTTAAGAGCTCGTGTTTGCAAATCCACCCCAAGGTTAGGAAAGTTGAAATGTTTCAAATTTCATAATCATATGAGGACTTCTTCAACCTACTCCTTTCTAGCTATTGCTTTAATTCTAAATAAGGGTTGTCACTCTGATCCTCAAAGACTTCTACTCTTTCCTTCAAACTGATTTCTAGGCAAAAGTTGGTATACTGTAAAGTCTAGTCTAACCAGGGAGCAATTGGAAGGATTTATTCCACATTATCAAAAGAGAAAAAATCAATCATCTTTGTCTACCAAGTCACTTTTAGCTTTTGGGTGTCAGGTATACTTTTTATAAGGAAGATTTTCATTATATATGAATATATGAAGGATTACAAAAGGTAATAGATAAAGCGATTCCCTCGGAAGTTTGGACTCAAGTTACAAAAAGAGCCCGCAATTTTCTGGGATTGAAGGAAGAGTTTTTGTAGCCTGAGTTATTACATCTCTATGTCAATTTATTGTAGCTTTATGCATTTACTTTTTCAAACTGTCACTAGTTATATGGATTTTTTAGGCTTCTTCATTTCAATATGGCATCTTTAGCTGCCTGTAGGTTTTTGTAATTATCCTTAGTCTTTATTCTCAAACAATTGGAATAGCTGTTCTTGTAATTTTTTCTTTTCTTTTTGCAAATTCCTTTGCCTATACGGTTTGTTTGTGTAGTCCCACCTTTTCATACAATTATTTGTGTTAACAATTAGTATATTTTAACCATTGTCACCAATATGTTTTCACAAAATACTTACAGTTTCTTTCTTGAAAACGTTCTGAACATTCTTTTTGTGATTGGATCTAGATTGATCAAAATGCTTGAAGGCTGGATTGGAATCCTTTGAAAAATATATTAAGATGAATAACCATAAGTTTTGTCAGAAATGGAGCTGTAAGTTATGTGTTTGCTCCATAGAATCAATATGATGCTCGTAATACATTTTGGACACCATGCTATCTGATAAATAAGATTCATTAAGATGAAGACTAGAAAAGTTTTCATGCAATATTAGGCATTGTGGTTAATACTGATATTGGTGAAGCTGCAAAATGATTCCAGTACTATAAGTGCTATTATCTTTTGTAGGATTAAAAAGCACAAGAGCAATTTTTGGATATCAAACGGACCTCTGATTTACTTTCATTGATGGTTTCAGGTTGATACAACAGCTTGTTTATGTAGAGTAGATGCAGGCCTCAAGACCGTTGCTGGGGCTAAAAAGTTTGTACCTGGCTCAAAGCTTTGTCTACAACCTAGCATCAAACCATCAATACACCCAACTAGACCAAAGCCAGCTCGCAGTGACAGGAGCAGGAACCAATCCCCTCTGCTTCCTGGACTACCTGACGATCTTGCAATAGCTTGCCTAATCCGTGTCCCTAGGGTTGAACACCGTAAACTTCGATTAGTTTGCAAAAGGTGGTATCGTCTTTTGGCTGGCAACTTTTTCTACTCGCTCCGTAAGAGTCTAGGAGTTGCAGAAGAATGGATTTACGTCATTAAGAGAGACCGAGATAATAAGATCTCATGGCATGCCTTTGACCCCATATATCAGCTTTGGCAACCCCTTCCTCCTGTCCCTAAAGAATATTCTGAAGCTCTTGGGTTTGGCTGTGCGGTTCTTAGTGGTTGCCACCTCTATTTGTTTGGTGGCAGAGACCCAATAAAAGGAACAATGAGGCGAGTCATTTTTTACAGTGCCAGGACAAATAAATGGCACCGAGCCCCTGACATGCTTCGTAGGCGACATGTCTTTGGCTCATGTGTGATAAACAACTGTTTGTATGTTGCAGGTGGGGAAAATGAAGGTGGCCACCGATCTTTGAAATCTGCTGAAGTATATGACCCGAATAAGAATAGATGGACATTCATTTCCGATATGAGTACACCCATGGTGCCCATAATTGGAGTTGTTTATGAGGGCAAATGGTATTTGAAGGGTTTTGGGGCTCAACGTCAGGTTCTAAGCGATGTTTACCAGCCCGAAACAGACAGTTGGTGTCCTGTTTATGATGGAATGGTTGCAGGTTGGAGGAACCCAAGTGTCTCCTTAAACGGACATCTTTATTCTGTCGACTGCAAGGATGGCTGCAAACTTAGAGTCTACGACGAAGTATCCAACTCCTGGAACAAGAGTATAGATAGCAAGCTGCATCTGGGAAATTCTAAGGCGTTGGAAGCAGCTGCTCTCGTTCCACTCAATGGAAAGTTGTGCATTATTCGCAATAACATGAGCATTTCTCTTGTCAATGTTTCAAAGTGCGAAGATGCAGATGGAGCTCCCAGTGAACATCTATGGGAGACCCTAGCCGGAAAAGGGCAACTTAAAACTTTGGTCACAAATCTGTGGTCCAGTCTTTCAGGTCGAAGTCGCCTTAAAAGCCACATTGTTCACTGCCAGGTGCTTCAAGCCTGAAAATTTTCTTTCATAGGCTTCTGGTGTTTATATGTTCTATTTTTGGTTTTCCTCTTTACATATCTCAAAATCATGCTTAGATGTCAGACATGGAGAATCAATGCTAGTAATCAATCAATACTACTTCAAATAGTTTTGTCACATGGACAATTTTATCCTCTGCGTCTTAAAATTCTTTTTTTCTTGTCATTTGTGAGAAAGAAAAGGGTAACAAAATTGTCCATTCACTATAAAATTATTTGTAGTAGTATTGAACTTGTTAGAGAATACTATTATAGAACTTGAAATATTTCTACAATACAGTATCAAGTGATTCAGATTGTGACAGGCAATGAGCCTTTCTTGATAAATGTAGGTACATACCAAACATGATCATGTGTATTTGAGAGGTCCCAACTTCTCTGGAGATTCTGCTCTTGTAAACTGCTGTTACTTGAATTTAATATGAAACATTACAATCTCATTGTCGGAAATCTGGTCTCCCTTTATATCATGTCTAGATTACAGATATACATTGAATAGATAAGATTATAGTCAATAGGTCACAACACATAATCACACTTCATATGTAATGTATGTCATGATCCCATTTGCTCCATCCTCAATGTTTATTTTAATGACATGGGCTCGTTTTTGTTGACAAGAGGTTTTCTTGTAGTTTGTGTCAGACTCTTTTAGTGTTTATTTTTGTATGCTAGTGTATCCTTTCCAGTGTATTCTTTCAGTTTTTCAATGAAAGTTAGGTTTCTTAAATAAAAGTACATTCATATTTGAATGATAGTAGCGAGAAAAGTATAATCGAAGAAGACATCGAGAAAAGTATAATAGAAGAAGAGGGACATCAAAGTATACCTAGAAGGCTTCAAGATGAGTTGGATTTATTGTTATTGTTATAGATAAACTGAGTTGTTCATGTATGGTGGATGAACTGGCTAGGAAGGCCAACTTATTAGCTGTTGACTGGAGAGAGTTGGGTTCCACTCCTTACCCTTAGTAGGGTCCTTACAGATATATTACCTTGAAATAAGGTTTGGTTATAAACAATGATTTAGCTTTTAAATTATTGTTGAACATATATTTAGAAACATGAAAAACTTAAAATCTTTACATTGAATCATTTGTTTCCAAATTACTTATTTTAATTTTTAGTACAATCAACACTACACCATTAATATGTTATGTAGATATTAGAGGTGTGTAGTGGTCTGTTGGAGTCGGTTTTTTTACCAAACTATCATCAAACTGATTATGATCGATTTAGTAAATGTTCAAATTGACCATGGTTGTCAAGGAGTACAAACCAATCATTGGTTGGTTTAGTCTTCATAATATTTGAAAGAAATTGTCAATTTGATTTTTTCTCAAATCGATGCTAGTTGATCCCCTCCTCTTCTCTGATCGATCACCTTCGGTCCGATCGGTTCAGTTTTCCAGCCTACCATGCTCGTCTTTAGTAGATATAAGCTCTTATTTCCATCCATCTAGCTGCATGATTTGACTAACATTTACATTTATAGATCGATCCTTTGTGGAACTTCCTATAATAACGAACTTGCAAAAGGAATTTGTTTATTATAAAGAGATTCGTTGTTCCTAATCCTACTTCACCTTAGTTGTTACTTGAACAAACAAAAGTTATGTCTTGGTCAGAGTGAGGACAAAACAAATTTCCTACACCTCTCCCTTAGCCTTTTGCGCTATTTAGCCCTTTGTCAATTATCTCTTAAAATAGATTTGTCTTAAATTGGTCAAGAATTATCACATATTCAATTTCTCGAAGTTAAAGTTCAAATTTTCATACAATATATATATTTTTTAGAAATTCATACCCCTACTTTTTACCCTAGAAAAATAGTTAAAAAACAATGATTACGTGTTAAGCCCTTTCCTTTATCACAAAAAGAAAAGTTAAAAAATTGTCATATATTGAATAAATTAAACAACAACCTAAGCAGAGATAGTTTCAACTCAGGTTACACTAAAATATTTTCAAAAGGTTTGGTATTGGATATTTTCCAAGAATTAATATCTAAACATAAAAATATATATATATATATATACATTAAGAATGAAACTGAAAATTTTGTGTAATAGATATGAAATTTAGAAATGGTCTAAAAAATATAAAATTGAAAAATAAAATAATATAGAGTTGAAGAAAGTCCCCATAAATTATATATATATATTCCGCAAGTAAATAATATTTTTTCGAAGGTGTCGTGTTACATTTAATAATAATTAAAAAGAAAAAAAGAAAATATGGCATTGATGCCGTCCGTACACAAATAGCTTAGCTTCACCAAAATTGAAGCCTTTTCTTCACTCGCACTTCCCATTCTCTAAGTCGCACGTCCAGAGATTGAGTTTTAGGGTTAGGGTTTTAGGTTTCAGTAAAAGCTCAATGGAAGAGATAACTGAGGGTGTCAACTCTATCACATTGACAGCTGATTCTCAGAAGAAGAATCGAATTCAAGTCTCCAACACCAAGAAACCCTTATTCTTCTATGTTAATCTCGCCAAGGTTCCTTTCCTTTTCTCTCTCTCTCCTCTTCCAATTCACTTTCCCTCTTCTGGGTTTTTTTTTCTAATTTTGTTTAGATTCTTAACACTTTCATCGTTTTAGGGTTTTATTTTGTTTCGCTCCTCTGGTACCGATTTTTCTTCTTTTTTTTCCCCCAATTTATGTAGAGGTATATGCAGCAGTACAATGAGGTCGAGCTTTCTGCGCTTGGAATGGGTAGGTTTTCTTCACTGTTTTTGGCTTAATATGAAGGTTTTCCATTTCTGAGAAGTGCAGATTTGCTTCCTAGTGTTTGTTCTTTTGTTTTGTATCGTTAGTAGGGACTGCTGTGGCTGTTTAATTTGTTCTATTGGTTGACATCGGATTATAATTTATGCATTACATGACGGGGTAGACTTGAATTTTGCTTCGTTTCCAGTATTTTCTTTATTTGGGTTTTTGCGTTGTCTTTATGAAATGAAACAGTTTGTGTGCCCTTCCCACTTTCTTTAATTTCTCCTCGTGTTTAGTTGTGTTTTATTAATGTCTTTGTGGTGCATTTATTTACGTTTGGTTTATGAGTAATAGAGTTGAATTCATTAGTTCGTTTCATCAACTTTTAAAACCAAATATTCAAATTCTTCTATGATGTCAATGTGATATTTGACAAAAAGAAATGGCTATTCTAACTTATGAATGATTGTGAGGAATATTCAGTTTGAGAGCCTGGGTTAGTGAATTTATTCCTGTGACATACTTCATAGCCTTATATGTTTGTTCAATCATTGTTTGTTATGCAACTAAGCGGACATTTTCCTATTTTCATTTCAGTGCAGGCTATTGATCATTTTGCTATGGTGATTTGGGTTACTAACATGTTAAAACTTTTATGTCTGCCTTTGCAGCCATTGCAACTGTTGTTACTGTTGCGGAAATTCTGAAAAACAACGGGCTGGCTTTAGAAAAGAGTAAATATCATCTTCCTTCCTCTCTAAGAATATGTCAATGGGGTTATTTCGAAACACTCACAAAATTTCTTTATATTCTGTAGAGATTATGACTTCTACTGTTGATATCAAGGATGATTCTCGGGGGAGACCAGTTCAAAAGGCCAAGGTATACGTCATACTGCTTTCTTGCTTTGTTTCTTTGTTGGAAAAAATTTTGCTCATGTATTTTGGCTATAAAAGTATAATTTCGTGACTTTTATCCCAATGAGTATGCAAATGTATTTGGACCCTAGAAATTGAATAGCCGTTTATTCACTGAGCATGCAAATGAATAATTGAAAGTGTGCAAAACTTCTCTGTGTTTTCATTTGATTAGACAAGTCTAACATTGGTCATGACTGATTTCCACCTTCCAGATTGAGATTGTGCTGGGAAAAACTGAAAACTTTGATGAACTGATGGCTGCTGCTGCAGAGGAAAGGGAAAACGAAGATGGTGAAGAGCAGAGTTGAAAAGCTTTTTTTTTTTTTTTTTCCTCTTTTCTTTTCTGTTCTTATCCTCCTTGTGGATGAGGCTAGTTCTTTCCTTATATCTGGTCTCTCTGTTTTTAACGACGTTAGTAAACAAGTGGTTTATTTACTGATGTAGGCTTTTTAGTTGTGGGGAACCATTGACTTACCCGTTTTAGTTACCATGGGACATCTTTGTTTAAGAGAGTGGAAACATAACCTGAGTTACCCTTCAAAATTAAGTTGATAGTCTTTGATTTCATGCTTCAATCCTGGTAAATATGCATTTGATGGGTCATCTGCTTCTGATAGTAAAACTACATAGAAGTATAGTCTCTTTAAATGTATTGCCATTGAGCCTAGTTCCCCAAAACCTGATAACCACTTAGGACCAGCCGCATATGTTCATATCGTGAGTTTTATTTAGACATGTAAGATCTCAAGATAGTACTTTTGTGAAACGTGTTTTGTCAATCTGTTCTCACATAGGGTTCCTAGAAAAGATCGATTGAGACTCGCACTCCGGTTCTGTGTGTTCGAAATTATCAATTTTTTAATATTTATATTTATATTTTATTTTATTTTTAGAATTTAAAATTTTCGTATATTTAAATTTATATAATATTTAAATTTTTAATATATATTAATTTTTTTATATTTCAAACTTCAACTTTCAATTTATATTTCAAAATTCAACTTTTGACATTTTTAGTTTTTAATTGTTTCCATATTTTATAATTTTTTTATTTACAAAATAATTATTCTACATTTATATTCTATTTTAATTTGAATTTTAAATTTATCTAATATTTAAATTTATATCTTATTTTAATTTTTAATATGCATATTAATTTTTTAGTATTAATTTTCAAACCATGCATTTGTATATATTATTTTAATTAGATGATCTAAAATTTAGTTTAATTTTTTTTAGAAAAAATCGATAGAATTTTACAATATATAAATGTTTCTAATTAAGACATTTATTTAGTTTAACCTTAATATTTTACAACTATGATATACATAATTATATAATTAAATTGGATTTGACCTGATATCATTTAAGACAAATGACTTTGAGTTATTGAGTTAGAGATAATAGTGACAATCCAATTTGGATAACATATAAAAGTTATGGTATAATTTTGTTATTATATTTTAGTTGTCATTGATACTTTCTTCTATTAGCGTGCACACGCACATGAACACAAACAGGCACACACACATTCACTCACACACACACACCCACGCACGCACGGGGTTTAGGGTTTACTTCTTTGTCTTTTCTTACTTTGTCTATTTGGTTGTTTCTTTTTTCAATTGAACCACTTGCCATTATGTTATTTGTTTCCCCTAGCAATAAAGATAGTTAATTTATAGCTCGATTAATACAGTCCTTTGAAAAATTCATTCAATATTCAATCACATATAATATGCAGAATCAACGTTATTCATTTTTTTTTAAAAGGAAATGAACGTTAAACTTGAAAAAAGAGGATGTACCTTATCTTCATATTTAAAGTGTGAACAATTTCAGATTTTTTAGCCTTTTTTCCAGTCACCCTGCAACATGCAGTTAATCACTGCTTCTCGTAGTCTTCATCGTCTTCTTGTTCTTCATCTCTTTTAATAATACAAAGAACAAAGTATCTTTTTAAAGGGATTTTTGTATTTTGTTTGTAATCCCTAAAAAACCGTCTAAATCTTTATATGTATATTATTAAAGAAATAAACAAAGTATTTTTTTTTAAAGGGATTTAGGTATATAAACCATTTGAAAAATTGAAATTATTATATTTTTTAATCCGATTTATCATTTTTAGGGAGAAAAAGTAGTTTTTATTATTGTAGTTAGTCCAATTATGAATGGTATTAAAATGAAGAAATCCCTTCCCAATTATTTATTATTAGTGTTAAGGTGAAGTTGGCTTGACTTGATAGTTGATACTTTCCCGATACGTCCCCGCCTCGGGACACAAAGCCACCATCTCGGTTTTCATCTGAGGACACTCAATCACAACTTCTCCTGTCCATGCATCTCTTCTAGGATTCTTCATCCAATTTGCCATCGTCTCTTTCAGATCCATCGGTAACCCCAACTCTAACTCATTTTCTTTTCTGTTTTTCCATTTTGGTTCAATTTGTTTCTTCCATATCTTAATCCCCAAATTATCCACATCTGTTAAACCTAAATGGGAAATTGAATTGGTTATTTGGGGTTGTTGTTAGTATCAAGTTTATCAACTTCCTTCCTCTTTTCCCCCACTAAAATCCCCAAATTGTTTTGATAGAGGGTTTTCGTCCGTAATTGGGATGGATGGGAACAAGGATGATGCTTTGAAATGCTTGAGAATTGGAAAAGATGCTTTGGAAGCAGGGAATTTGATCCGAGCCCTAAAATTTGTTAATAAAGCTCGTCGTCTTGATCCGACGCTTCCCATCGACGACCTTTTACCGGAGCTTAAAAATGTTTCTGATGATCAGTTAGGTGGTGATGCGTGTGAAGCTGGCAATGGGTCATCTGGGTCCTCTTCATCCAAGTCCCCTGAACAGCCGTCGGTTCGACGAAGGGTTCCGGCATCTGGGTCTTCGGAATCTTCAACGTCGGCGACTTGTACCGAGGAACATGCAGAGATTGTAAGGCAGATCAAGAAGAAGAAGGATTACTATGATATTTTGGGATTGGAGAAGAGTTGTACAATTGAGGATGTGCGGAAGGCTTATAGAAAACTGTCTTTGAAGGTCCATCCAGATAAGAATAATGCTGTTGGTGCTGAAGAAGCGTTTAAGGCTGTATCAAAGGCGTTTCAGTGTTTAAGTAACGAGGAGAGTAGAAAAAGGTATGATGTTGTTGGGTCTGAGGAACAAGTTTATGAGAGACGGACTGCAAGACATGGTGCACATGGATTTAATGGGTTTTACGAAGGTGATGTTGATGCAGAGGAGATATTTAGAAACTTCTTCTTTGGTGGAATGCCACCGACAACTACTCATTTCCGTAGTTTCAATTTTGGTCCTGGAATGGCACCTAGAACAGGTGATCATGGCTCTGGTGGCGGCCTTCGGACACTGATTCAATTGATTCCTGTGCTGGTGATATTGCTTTTGAACTTCATGCCATCCTCTGAACCTATCTATGCTCTTTCCCGTTCATATCCTTATGAACACCGATTTACAACTCAGAAGAGTGTCAATTATTATGTGAAATCAAAAAACTTTGAACAAGATTTTCCTCCTAGCAGTCGGGATCGTCTGGTACTTGAGCAAAAGGTAGATCGGGAATACTTCAATATTCTTGCACAGAATTGTAGACTTGAGGTGCAACGACGGCAGTGGGGATTCATTCGTGAAACTCCTCATTGTGATATGTTGGATAAGTTTCAATCGGCAGCTTAATGAATGAATGAAGGTCCATTTCAACACTCTCTCTCTCTGTTATCATTTTGGTGGTTTTAAATTATGGGCAATTTGATTCCACAGACATCTTTATACGAGTTCTTCATTATGCATAGTTTAGCTGCATGATTAGGTGTATTAGTTCCCCCCAAACAATAAGAAGGATAACCAGAAATTGTTGGTCTTCAATAAGGACTTGTAAGTTTCTTATACTTTAATGAATGAATAAAGGATAAAGGAAAGTTGTGTTTCTTGATTTTTTAAAAGAAGAATGAATGGATGAAGGCCCAGTTAATTCTCTCTGTGTTATCATTTTGGCAAGGAGCAGTTCAGTTCTATGTTTTGCCCCTTCCCGACCAAAGAAAGAAAAAAGAAAAAACCACCACAAACGATATGAATAATGAAAGAAATCAGTTTGCCTTGAAAGGGCATATATGTTTCTTACACTTTAGTCTAACCTTTTTTACTCATTTCTGTACCAATGCTGTAATTGCTGTGTGTTCAAACTATGCCCCTTGCTGTTCATTTATTTCCCAATACTTGGATCAAACAGATTATATTCCTAGAAGTTATTTCAAAGTCATTAGGTTTTTATTAAAAAAAAAATTATGGTTTAATAGGAACAAAGCATAATCTCTCTCTACGCACGGTGGCAAACTGGTGAATCACACTGGTTTGACATTTCAAATCAATGAAATTTTCTAGCCCAGGTTGGTTTCACTTTCATCATTTATGATGCTGAAGCAATTGTTAGTGGGTCAGGGTGAGAGTATTACTCTGGGGAAGTCCATCAAGAGCAGATCTTGCTTTTGTGAAGGAATAGTGCGGGAGAGTGAGAGATTGCCAAAACTTTTTAATTTGCTGGAACCTTTTGCATGCCTTTGGAGCTCATTTGGCTTGGATGTCGATATATTTTAAGTGAAATACCTATAGTGTCTTGGGTTGGGGGTGGGGGGGGGGGGGGGGGGGGGGCCTTTTTTTTTGTTG
>JBBPDJ010000008.1:9857970-9898224 GCA_037974625.1 Cucumis cinereus | reverse complement strand
CCCCCCCCCCCCCCCCCCCCCCCCCCCCCCCCCCCCCCCCCCCCCCCCCCCCCCCCCCCCCCCCCCCCCCCCCCTTTTTATTGGTTGAGATCAAATATACAGAAAGCGGGAAAATTACCTACTTTGTTGCTATAAAAATGTCCTCCAAATGGAGACCAACAAAGAAGGAGGTAATTGTTTTCGTTAGTGCTATAAGTTGGGTTTATAGAAGTTGCAACTTTGGTTTATAGAAGTCAAAATGTCAGTGAATCTTTCTAGTGTTTATGGTTAAGTTTCCCAGGGTCTAGCTCCGAATTCATTGAAAATATAGATTTTGTTCTTTTTACTAAAAGTCTGAAACCACACAGTTAGCTTTTTTGAGGCGTTTTGTTGCACTGAATACCCCAATTTGGGCTGGTAGACCCTTAACGTTGCTAATTTGGGGCTTATCATGGACTGATTTCTTCCTTAAAAAGGGATGAAAGGAATCCTGGAATCCTGTTCTAGAAAGCCTCATTCCCTCTTGAAATTCTTCACCGTTAAAGTTTACATATAGAGAAGTTTCAGTTGCTTTGGTCATTGTCTAGGAAAGAAATTGAGAAACAAGAAGAGTGGCTATGGATGTCCGTGATCCAAAACACAAGACCTATCACCCATATAGGTCGAAGGGGGCTGTAGACGTCAATGTCATAACTACCAGTCATCTGAGAAAGAGGTGGAGAAGGAGTCTGCAGTCTGACAAAGAATGAAAAGAATGAGACTGTAGACTGAAAATGAGCTAGATTTCTTGCTCCAATATTCATTACTTACCTTGGTTCTTGTACCTTTCAAATGCAATTAGTAGTTGTTATACATGGTAAATATTCATTTGTAGATTTTTATTTAGAAATCTTAGGTTTCATGTGCAATGCAATGACACGACACGACATTGTCTGTTTGGACTTGTTCCTCTGATAATTTGGAATTTCATATCATTGTTTTTTCCTTTTTTTACCAATAACTTTACTTGCTTGCATGCTATTCATTGATGCATTTACCTCTCTTCTATAACTAATAAACTCATACAACGTGCATAGAATAGTATTGAAATATAAACTAGATAAGAACAATCTAACTCCAATTATAGGAACTTGGAACCTCCCAAGTCTAAACCTACTAGATAATCGCTTACTTCATCACTTCTCACTCACTCTATTAGTTTCAACAAACTTCACAAACAACTTTTGTATCTAATTTCTAGTATACCTTCAGTAGCCTAATAATTTTCCCAACTATTCCATTTACATTCCTATCACTGTTATCATCCTTGGTAGTTCTTGCTTTTGCTCATGTAATTATATTGCAACAGCTCTCAGTTGAATGTAAAGAAAAAGATTGAATCATATTCTTGAAAACCGCCTATTTGTTAACCAAACAGCTTTGGAATTGTTTTGCAGGGTCTGTTTTCCCGTTTGAGGGAAGCATTTCATAGTATGTTCGGCCTGAGACAGAAATGGGAATCAATAGCTACCCCCAGGTCACTCTTTATCTTCTATTTTGAATGCTTCGCTTGTAAATTTAATATTACTGCCACCATCTAGGTAGGTTTTAACATATTTTTCCATTATCACTATAGATTTACTTTGTTGCTACAGATTACAGAGTAGATGCTGAATAATTTTAGAGCTTGAGTTTTTGGATGTACTGATAAAATCCTTTTGCTTTATCTCGACAAATGAACCTTATTCGTTATTCAAATCTTCACACTGTGCTCAGTGTATGACTATGTACTCATTTTGTTTAATTGGAAAGAGTGGCAAGATCTATAAAGAGAAATCATTGAATCCAAGACTTGATCAAGTCAAGTCAACTTAATTTTTAGAATTCCTATCACAGAAAAGTATAGATGATCAAACTCTCAATTGATCTTTTTATTACCAAGGTTTAGAAGTATCAGAATCGACACAGTTATTACAGAAAAACATAACGTACTAAAATATTTTATATTATTTACATTGTTATGTATGTATGTATATATATAACATTTACAATATCTGTATCATAAGTGCCACTGTTTAAGACATGAATTTGATATACTATGCTTTCCAGAGAGGTAAATGTCTTATTTGCTCAACACACATAAATTTGACAAGCTGTCAAAACACATCCACCCCAAAATTGATAGGCAAGTTTGCTTGAAATCGTATCATAATGCCCTTGTGTTTTCTCTCAACTCTCACGTTTTGTTGAGGAGTTCCAAGTTCCAACAAAGGACGTCTTGAATAGTATACCATTGTTGAAAAAGTAGTCATTCAAGGAATTATACTTTGTCGCTGTTCGCTTAACCATAGTAAAAAAATTAAGAAACACCTATAAGTAAGGTCCTTCCAAATATTTTTCTTTGTTTTATGATATAAATCTTAATTGTAATTTATTAAGTAATAATTAAAAAGAAAAAGTTTCACGTATTCATTGGCTATTTAAAGAAATGTATTAACTATATAATTTTTAGAATTTATTTATGATGTATTGTTATTTATTTATGAAAAAAAATACCATTTTGATCCCGAGTTTTTAAATTAGTCATTTTGACCATAAATTTAAAGTATAGGTTTAACAGTTCTCTCACCAACAAAAAAAAAAAAATCATTAAATTTAATATAAAAAATAATAAATCTCTCCCTCGCTCAACCCTTCTCTCTCACTTTCTCTTGATTAGTTGGTTTGGCAGATTTTGGATATTTATCAAGTCCACACAAAGCTAGATCTCAAATAGGTTATTTATTCACATGTGAAGGAACTGTTATATCATGGCGATCAGTGAAACAGATCGTATCAGTCATTTTCTCAAATCATGCTGAAATTCTTGCAATGCATGAGATAAGTCGAGAATGTACATGACTAAGATCAATGACTCAACACATCAATGGAACATGTGTCTTCTCTTTTAGTAAAAATCTTCCAACAATACTATACGAAGATAATATGACGAGTATAACTCAAATCAAAGGAGATTATATTAAAGGAGATAGAACAAAGTCTATTTCACCAAAACTTTTCTACGTTCATGATCTTGAAGAAAAAGACGAAATCACAATAAAACAAATTTGTTCAAAAAATAATTTAATAGACTTATTTACAAAATTTTACCTACAAAAACTTCTGAAAAATTTGGTGCACAACATTAGAATTCGGTGATTCAGATATCTCAAGTGATGTTTCCATGAGAGGGAGTAAATTTTATTTTGTAAGTGTATAAACCATATGAAATATGTATTCTTTTTCCTTCACTAGAATTTTTTTCATTGGGTTTTTTCCCAGTAAGATTTTAACGAGACATATTCCATTTACGTAATAGACATCTAAGGGAGAATATTATAAATATTATTAAAAATAGATGCCCCATTATGCTTAGTGTTCATCGTCATGTGTCACTCCCTTTCTCCCCCATTTAAATTGTTATATGTCTTGAAGATATCAACCCTTGGTGGTTATGTAATCCATACCATGCTTGTCAAATTGCCTATAAATTCAATTTGCTATTTAGTATAATTCTTCTTTTTTTATTTTATTTTCTAGGAGATATTGTGTTGGTTGTTTTATTTTTTTTTCTCTTCCTCCCAATACTTTCTTCTTCCTTTGTTTTTTTAGGGAGGTTGTGATTCATTGTGTAAATATTTATCTTCAATTTTATAGAGTTCATTTTATACACGAATAAACTAGTTCTATTTTATTTTATTTTTATTCTACTCAATATTCTTTTGATTTATTTCAAAATTCCAATTTGAAAAAGAAAATAGTAAAGGGTGGGGGAGCTTGTGATGTGAGATTTGCGATTTGAAGGAAAAAAAAAAAAGAGAACAAAATTAGTTTTTAAGTTTATTTGATAAATGTGTTGATTATGTTTTTGTGTTAAAGATTTATAGAATAAATTAATAATTTTTTTTTAATTATTTATCAATTTGAGTAATATAATAAATCTAGAATCTAATAATCCAAATATAAATCTCCCAGTTTCTAATAGTTTAAGAAGTAAAATAAAATTAGATTAAAAGTTTAGGAACAAAAATAGAATTTAAATCTTTATATTATTGTAATTAACTGTAAGCGTAATGAAAAGAAAAGGTATTCAATCACATGTCATAATCAAATTCGCTCTACTTTAATAAATTAAATTGTTTGATTAACAATTTTACCGTGGAACATACCTTTTATTAGGATAACAATGATCAACAATATAGTAAATCACTTTTCATTAAAATTGGTGATATGATGATGAGGTGATAGAGCCTATAAAACGCCACTTTACATCAAGACTTAAATACGGTTCTCAATTCCCCAATTTTTTCTCCTTCCATGAACAATTACAATCCCTAGATTTCTCAATTCGGAGCCATCCATTTCCATTCGGTTTCATTCACGACATCTTACAGTTTTTCAATCGTCTTCTTCACCACCATCTGTAAGTTCAATTCCTCTTTATACATTCTTGTACTATTTGAATTTCAAACTGTAGATCAATATATGTAATTAATTACTTCTCTTCAATTTCTTTAAACCAATCGCAATCTATAGTCTCCGATTAGGAATGTAATTGTTTCCCCCCTTTCTTCTTGAAGGGAATTGCGGTTAGGTCTTTGCGATTTTTGTGATGGACGGGAATAAAGACGATGCTTTGAAATGTTTGAAAATTGGGAAAGAATCTTTGGAAGCTGGAAATCGTACCCGTGCCCTAAAATTTGTGAATAAAGCTCGTCGTCTTGATCCGACGCTTTCCGTTGACGATCTCTTATCGGAAATTCAGAATGTTTCCAGTGAAGATTTAGGTGGGGATGCTTGTGAATCTGGGAATAGGTCGTCTGATACCTCTTCTTCCAAACCCTCCGATCAGCCTTCCATTCGCCGGAGAGTTCCTGTATCTGGGTCTTCTGAATCTTCCACATCCGCAATTTATACGGAGGAGCAGATTGAGATTGTGAGGAAAATTAAAAAGAAGAAGGATTATTATGAGATTTTGGGATTGGAGAAGAGTTGTAGTACTGAGGATGTTCGAAAGGCGTATAGGAAGTTATCTTTGAAGGTTCATCCAGATAAAAACAATGCTCCTGGCGCTGAAGAAGCGTTTAAGGCTGTATCAAGAGCGTTTCAGTGTCTAAGTAATGAGGAGAGTAGGAAAAAGTATGATGTTGTTGGGTCTGATGAGCCAGTTTATGAGAGACGGACTACAAGACATGGTGCAAATGGATTTAATGGGTTTTATGAAGGTGATGTTGATGCAGAGGAGATATTTAGAAACTTTTTCTTCGGTGGAATGGCGCCTACGACCACACATTTTCGTACTTTCAATTTTGGCACTGGAATGGGACACAGGACTGCTGATCAGGGCTCAGGTGGTGGTTTTAGGACTCTGATTCAATTGCTTCCTGTGCTGTTAATATTACTTTTGAACTTCTTGCCATCCTCAGAACCTATATATGCTCTTTCCCATTCCTACCCTTATGAATTCCAGTTTACCACTCAAAAGGGTGTCAATTTTTTTGTCAAATCAACAAATTTTGAGGAAAAGTATCCACCTGGTAGCCCGGATCGTATGGCACTTGAGCGGCACATAGAGAGGGATTATTTTAACATTCTTGCTCAGAATTGTCGTGTTGAGATGCAGCGTCGGCAATGGGGATTTATAAGAGAAACTCCATATTGTGATATGTTACAGAAGTTTCAGTCAGCTGCTTCGTGAATGAACTAAAGGTTCATTTCATCCCTCTGTTTATGTTTTTTTGTTTTTTTTTATCAGTTATAGGTGTATAATCATGATTGCCTGAGAATGTTTATCAAGTTTCTATTACCAAATTGATTAACTTTTCCTTCCTTGGTAAGTTTGGAATCTGAAAGCCACATGCTCTGTGACATTATTTTATTTCTTATGCTAATACTTGACCTAATAATTGATATTTATATGGCTGGATATCTTTTCATTGATTCATTTCGACTGCATAGGAACATAAGCTTTCTATATGCCATGGTGGTAAGCTGGTGATTGGTGAATGTTGCTGTTTTAATTATTCAGCCGGTTTGAATGTGTTTCTATGTTGTAGCCTTTTCTTTTATTGGAGATGAAACAAATGCAGATTGACTGTAGAACTTTTCAAATGTTTCTAATAAGTTCTTTCTCCTGAGTTGCACATTTCTTTAAGAACGGGCATAAACAACCTACAAGTATGTATAAAAATACTTCTGATTATCATCATCATCATGAATGAGGTTGATGGATATGAATGGTAATTAGTTTCTTATGTCTTTCAAAGTCTTACTTCCAAATTATTTTTGATGAATTGTTCTGCAGGGAATTGTTCTTTCATGTTAGACATGGCTTCCTTAGTTAACTTTAGATTTGAGATATATGTTTGCTGTTACATATACGTTTTCTGTTTTCTTGTTTGTGTATTTTAACCAACAATTATTGTATATGTGATTAACACTCAACATATCTCTCTTTTGAAAATAGGTTCTATTGTTAAGCTGTGACTACAAGACGAGACTCCTTTGTCTGCCATTAACTCAACCAATGTGTAAAAAAAGTGAGCCTAATCAAATGTTTTGCTTCTGCATCGGAAGTTACCATCAAATGTCAGTGTCTGGTAGCTTGCAGATTAAGACGGTTGAGTAATACTTGGAGATCATGCTTTAGATAGTGTGATAAAATTTACAGTATCAATTAATACCTACTACTAACGTGTTGTGGTGATAAAATCTTTACTGTCTCAACTTTGAACTTTTGGTATATTGATGTCGTCTATGTTATTCATTTTTCAGTTTTTTTGGATGGATCACATCGATTGTTGAAAGGTAATTTATTGGAATAAAACTGAAGAACTTCATTGAGTAATCATTCAAATGAGTAATTTTCAGACGTAGTAGTATATAAAAATGCTAAACGAACTCTTTTATTTTATCCAATGAGTTCTTTAGTTTTCTATTTTGTGTCTGATATGTTGCAAATTCTTTTTCATCAATTCCATTGTAATGCTAAGGTGGACAAGACCTTACAACTAGAAAAGGGGCAGAATCACAGAATGCCTCTAGAAAATTGAGATATCCTTGATGATATCATGATGATCTCCTTTTATGTCACATAGGGGTAGAAGATAAGGGTTCTTTTGATAACGTTCTCGGTTCTTGTTTCAAAGTTGTTTTCTCTTTTAAGAACAAAAAAACAAGACTATGTTTGATAATTGTTTCTTGAGAAAAGAAATGGAAATAGAAATTTGTTTGATAACTGTTTTTTTTTTCCAACAATAATCTATAATATATGTCATACATTAAACATAAAAAAATTTTATTGAAAGATTATGTTATCTAATAAAAAAAATTCAATGACAATTAAAATATAATAATAAAGTTATATCATGTTATTTTGTCCAAATTAGAATATTGTGATGGTAAAATATTAAAGTTAAATTAAATGAATTTCTTAATAAAAAACATTTAATACTATAAAATTTTATTCGGTTTTTTTTAAAAAAACTTCAACTAGATTTTGGATCATATATAAAAAAATATTAGAATTAAAATAATATATAAAAATACCTATTACAAAAGTTTAATACTCAAAATTGAAATGTAAAAAAGTTTATAAAATATAGAAACAAATATAAAAGAAAAAAAAATGAAAGTGCCCATGAGTTAAAATAATTTTAAATATGAAAGAATTGAGGTAGATATTAAGAGTTAAAATTTAAAAATAAAATAGAATATAAATATCGAAGAATTTTGTAAATACAAAAATTAATAAAGAAAAAGAAAAAAAATAAAGAAATGAAATGATCAAATTCTTAAAAAAAAATTAAAATAAAATCGAAAATGTAAAAGAAAAAATATTTCAAGGGGATCCAAACATATGACTTGCAAGAGTCAAGCAATTATTATTGGTTACTAATAACCAATATGCTTAAAACTCATATCCATTACTTGTGGGAAAGTAAAATAGAAATGAAAACAAAAATAAGAGAAATTACCTTTGGTTGTTTTTCATATTTTTAAGAAATGTTTCTTAAATTTTAGAAACAAGAAATAAGAACAGTTATTATATAAAATTGTTTTTCAAGTTGTACTCCAAGACTCCTCCTATGCTCTAGACCCTAGACCCACCTAAGATTGAAAATTGGAAGTTTGATGTGTTTGCGATGACATTGTGTGGATTTTTCAAAATTACAATGGTTTATGAGAGTCTTGGAGGTTGCAAGTTCACTACCAAGGACTTGGACATTAGCCTCCTTGACACGAAAACTTTGTTTACTTGAAATTGTTCAAATTAAAATTTTCAGGGTTTAACCCTCCGTTTGAGAATGAGTCTAATGCTTTGGAGGTTATCAAAGGTTTAAAAGGATTTCTTTTTATGAATGGGAGATACTTATTGATGATTTTTTTTTCTCTTGTGGGACATTTGTTAATATTATGTATTTTTTTCTTATTTTTGAGAGGAGAACAAAATTGTTTATGCTATTACAGCTATGACATCATTTCAAAGTTGTTTTTGTTTAGAAAATTTCTTTTCAAGATAATATTCTCGACCACATTCCTAATGAGAAGCCTCGAAGTCGTCAGTTGTATTTGTTGTCTGCTATGCCTAAGCTTGCTTTTGCCTAAAAAAACAAGGAATTCAAATAGAAAAGTTAGTTTAATATGACTCAATATATTTATAAACAATTGAAATATTGGTAACTACCATCTAAACATTTGGTTGAACCACCTCTACTCAGTATCAAAACATTTAAATTTATCCTTTTATCTCTAAATCCATTTTAATTTTATGATTAATAGATCCATGATTTTTTTAAAAGAAAAAATATACGTCGAATATGTCGAAGGAGGTCTTAGATACCAAATTGAAAAAGTTTAAAGATTTATTAAACACAAAATTAAAATTTTAAATTTTAAGAATATATTCGACACCTTTTAAATTTTAAGAACTTAATACATATGAAATCGATTATATGAGATACTCTTTAAGACACGAAAACTATTAAACATTTGAAAGCTCAAAAGCAGAGTTAACAAAACTTGTAGTACCCTTTTGATTATTTTTCATTAATATAAATTAGTTGTTTTAATTTAAAGAAAAATGAAACAAGTCTATCACACAAAATATAATACATTTTACATTTTAAATTCTAAATATATTAAATTTTTTTTTATTATACCATAAATATATGTGTTAAATAGATGCTCCTTAATGTCTATTGTCAATGTCAAAATATGATTATCCTATTTGTCGTCCATGTTTCTCAAGATAACACATTATCAGTGTACACAAAGTGTTTTTTTTTTTTGAAGAACCTAATTTTAGTTATATATATTATTATATTATATTTTTTCTATATTATATTTGGGCTGTGTATTGTTCTGCTCCCAATTTCACGACGTATTCTAATTTCTAAAAATAATTTTAGAGAAAAAATGTGTTCAATAAAATTGAAAAGCAAAATGGATTTTTCCCCCTAAATATTTGTTTATTATATTAAATGAATTTTAAACTAAATTTGAATCCAATTAAATTAAGACGCCGATTGTAACAAAAAAAACCCTAGCTCTCTGTTGCCGTTCTAAAACCCTAATTTCAAAGTCTCATCTCCTCCTCCAAAGTTCTCAAAGCCTTCTTCTCTGCTTCCTTAATCTTCATACGAACAATGGTACTATCTCTTCTCTTTATCTTCTCTTTCTGTTTGATATGAAGTTCGAATTTATGTATTTGTGATGTAAATTCGCAGACTGCAGAGAAAGTGAACCCCAAGGCGTACCCTTTGGCCGACGCTCAACTTACAATCACCATTCTTGATCTTGTTCAACAAGCTACTAATTACAAGCAAATCAAGAAGGGCGCCAATGAAGGTTGACCAGAGACACATTCTAGAGTTTCATAATACATTATTTGTTTCTATTCTGTATTTTCTATGAAATGAATTTTTATTTTGTGTAATTTTCCAGCCACCAAGACGCTTAACAGAGGTATATCTGAGTTCGTTGTAATGGCTGCGGATACAGAGCCTCTTGAAATCCTCCTACATCTTCCTCTGTTAGCTGAGGATAAGGTAGTCTTCAATCCTCAACAGAGAAGATTTTGTTTCTGTTTGGTATCTTTGTGCTTTTTCTGCTTGATGTGTTATCTGGGTTATGGGGCTACATGTACCAAGATAATGGTGTGAAAATATAACTTATACCCTTGTTCTTGACCTGCCAAAGAGGCTGTAGCTAAATCAGATTTGAGAAGTTAACTGGCCGGTTGTTGTTATCTGTCAACAAATCTGCTTACCGAACTTCTTACATTTTTCTTACCTTTCCTTAATAAGATCAAAGATGTTTATTTACATTTCTCCCTTTAAATGACTAACTAAACATTATATGGAGAGAAGAGGGAAAGTGCATGGAGTTTTTACCTTTTTGAAATTTCTACATATTTTAGGAAAGTTCACTTGTTTTTCAGTAGTTTGCATCTATTGTTGTCTGTTTCTGTCATTATGTCGATCTGGTTCGATTGAATCCTCATTTGTGATCCCCAGCCCTCCTCTAGTCTCTCTAATTGACATACCCAATTAACTGCTCTAAACCTTTCTCTTTGAAAGCTTCTTAGTGGTGCGAATTTATTGGCAGCTTTTCATTCTGTGTGTGTGTGTGTATTGTGTAATGTTGTTAAGGATTTCAATAATTGCAACCTTCAACATGTAAATACGGAATACCACTCCCGCAGTATAGCTTACAACCCCTCCCAATTTGTGTTGATTACAAAAGGGGATTATGATTTAAAAACGTAACAATTGATATTGTCTACTTTTTCTTGTTGCATGGTTCTCTTGGCAGGCTATTTTCAATTATTTTAATACATCATGAATTGGGACAAGAAAACTTTAGTTGGAAGCAGTTAACCTTTCTGCTGATTGGTATTTTATCCAGTCATGGGTTTTTGCCAGGAACAACCGTTCTTGAACATGATCTATTTTATAGGTTGTACAATTGTGTCCGGGAGTTCTAAAGTTTCCGATTTTTTAACATAGCTTCAGTATACTACTTTTAGTATGAAAACAGGACTCTGTCAAAATTAGGTTGCTGGATGTTTCCATTCTACATTTTGACGTCTGCTTCATAGTAATGATGCAAATAGTGTTCTATTTGATTTTACAGAATGTGCCCTATGTGTTCGTCCCGTCTAAGCAAGCACTCGGCCGAGCCTGTGGAGTTACAAGACCTGTTATAGCTTGTTCTGTGACAACAAATGAAGGAAGCCAATTGAAGTCGCAAATACAGCAACTTAAGGTAATTGCGGCAGTATTGATTGACACCAGTGACTTTCTCCTTTCTTTTCTAAATGACCCTCCTGGTAACATGTTATTGCTATTCTGTTTTGATATTTATTTAGGATGCGATTGAGAAGCTGTTGATTTGAAGATATAGGGAATGTGATTTCGGTATGATGGGCTTCTTGGTTCATAGTGGTTCGTTCCCTTAGAGGCTTTGACTGATGTGAGTTGTGCAAGTAGAGAAATATGTGTAACAAACACTACAATTTTCTTTTTCAAGAGATACGATTTATTTATTTAAAAATGATAAAATGATCCTTCATTCTGTTTGCCATCTCTAGATGTTACTTGTTTCTTTCAGTAAGATTTGGTTAGATATTTTACATTAAATTTTTGTTGAAGATTCTCAATTTTAGTTCCTATACTTTAAATTTAGTTTCCTGCTAGCTTAGTGTTAATTTTCTTAAAAATAATATCTTTTTTGGTTAACTATAGCATTTTTATTATAAATTTGGAAAACAGCCATGTATTTTATTTTCTATTACATTATTATTTAATCAATTTTGGTAAATATTATTTTTGAAGAACTAATTAATTTATTAGAAGTGCGAAGATTAAAATTGATATGTTATGGAGAACAAAATGGTATTGTAACTTTGAATTTTTGACAAAATAATTGGATTTCCAGAAGTATTGCGAACGATGATTATGAGATTGGATCATTATTCAGTGAGTGGTGGACAATTGTTCAATAATATATTTATAAATTATTAAATTAGTTGCTTACTTATTTTGAATATAAACATTAAACACGTTTTATGTAAATTGTTTTTTTCTTTATATATTTATTAAGTTTCATATAATTTAAAAATGAAACAAATATTTTTCCACATATTCGTTGAAAATAGAATTTGGATTGTTGTGTACTTACGCTTGACCCCAATTAATCAAAGGCCTACATTCCAGTGACAACATTGTGGAAGAATTCTCTTCCAATCCTAAGGTTGTAACTTAATGATCGACTATACAATAAAACTAGGGAACGCGATGTATTTTGAATTAGATGATTTTTACAAGAGATTAATTTTCTCTCTCGACCTTTGTTTACAACTTGATTAGATTTCTTGTTAGAGAAAAAAAAGCTGCTTAAACATAGGAGAGAGAGAACCAATCCTTGGAGTTTTATTTATGTATAGACATTAATGGTAATATTAAATTTATGATAAAGCTAACGCTATATTCACCACCCATTTAGTAAGGCCATCAACGACTTGTTTTTAGAGTGGGAAGTGTGAGAGAAAGAATTGACCTCCACAAAAGATATGAATTTTGAGATGTTTAGAGTCTAGACCAAAGAGTTGAAGAGTAGGAGTTGTAAACTCAACTCCTTATTGGGATCCAACTAATCCCAATGCTATTTTATCTTAGAATTGTTGATTACATACGCCAGAAATTGAAGAAATCAGTGGGTTTTATTGAACTTGCAAAATTAAAACAAAATTAAATGTTATATTGAAGTTGGTACAGTGTGGGCGTGCCGGAGTGGTTATCGGGCATGACTAGAAATCATGTGGGCTCTGCCCGCGCAGGTTCGAATCCTGCCGCTCACGCCTTTTTTTTATTATTTAAATCATTGTTATTATTATTAAAAAAAATGTCTTTGGTCCATAAATTAGAAAATATGAGTCTAGTTTCATTTTAATATTTTGAAATCAAAATGTAATTATTTACTTTTTCAGATTTGAGAACTTAATATTTAAAGACTAAATGTTTAATATTTTTGAAACTTATCAAATGAAAGCTAAATCCAAAATTTGGACCACGTGATTTTTCATAAAAAAACATAAAAACATTCATTTTTTTTTTTTTTTTGTAATAATATTTAGTGATTTCTTAACTCTGATTGTTGAATGGTTTAAAGGGTGTGAAACAGAAACAGCAGAGAAAAATATGACAATAAATAAATATAGTTTGTTTTGTCATCTATGAAGGACAAATAAATCTGTCAAAGTTAATTCACCAATCACATTAATCTGGCTCTCTCTCTCTATATCTTTTAGAAACTTCATTTCTGCTCCTATATATTTTGCCATTCTACATATCTCTTGTGATTGTGGGTGAGATACATCTCCAGATGAAAAGCCATGTAAATATAAATTAGAAGCACCAAAATAACCAACATCTACCCAACTGAATCCAATCACTTTCTTCACTCCTCTTTCCCTCATCCCCTTCCTCACTTCAGCAACTTTTTCCCAATCTCCTTTCTGAGCATACAGATTCGACATCAACACATATGATCCCGAGTCCAATGGTTCCTTCTTCATCAAATCATTCACCATTCTCTCCGCCATCTCCACATTCCCATGTACCCTACACGCTCCAAGCAAGCTCTGTAATGCAGATATCCCCGGCCCTCCTGGTATGCGCGTTAGCATTTCCTCGGCCTCTTCCAATCGCCCTGCACGCCCCAGCATATCAACCATACAGGAGTAGTGCTCTGCTGCTGGCTCAATCATATGATCTTTGATCATCATGTTGAAAAATTGACGACCCATGTCGACCATTCTATTCCTGCTACATGCTGTTAGGACAGATAGGAAGATAACGGCATCAGGCTTTATCTTTTCCTTTTTCATTTCTTCAAACAGTTTCATCACTGACTCGTAGTCCCCGTGTTGTGCGTAGCCAGAGATCAGCGCCGTCCAAGCGAATTGACTTTGTTTGGATGTTTCATTGAATACTCTTTGGGACTCTTGAATGCTCCCACGCTTTGCATACATGTCTAGGAGGGCACCTGAAATTATGGGATCGAAGTTTAATCCAACTTTGATCAAATGAGAATGGCATCGTTGGCCATGCTTTAAAGATATGTCTTCACCGGCACTGATTGCATTCAGAACACTCCCAAAAGTGTATTCGTTTGGCTTAGATTCCATTATTGCATAAAGAAATGCCTCTAAAGCTTCTTGGCATAACGCATTTTGAGCATATCCAGAAATTAAGGCATTCCATGATACTATCTCTCTGTATGGAAGTTCCATAAACACTCTCGAGGCATCTTGCATCAACTCAAATTTAGCATACATGGTGATTAAACTACTGCCAACATTTAATTCTGACACGAAGTCAGCTTTGATACATAATCCATGGACCATTAGTCCTTGTTCCACCATATTCCTTATCGTAATGGCATGAAGTAATCCAATAAATGTAACATCATTCGGATACACTCCATCTAATCTCATCTTATTGAATAAAGAAACTGCACCTTCTTCATACAACGATATCATAGTCGTCCATGAAATCACATTGCGGTCATTGATTAACTCGAACACTACCTTTGCATCTTCAATGATCTCACACTTGGAGTATGTCGAGATCAGAACATTACCAACAGAAGTATGAGTCTCATATCCTGTTTTCACAGTCAAACAATGGATCTGTTTTCCAAGCTCGAGGTTTTTTTCATGACCACAGACAGAAAGTGCTCCAGTAATTGGTACATTGTCAAACTTCACTCCTTCTCTCACCATTTGAACGAACACCAAAATGGCTTGAAACCCATGGTCTCCTTCTTGTGCATAACCAGTAATCATCGCGCTCCAGGACACCCGATCTCGGCTCGGCATTTCATCAAACACTTTTCTAGCATCTACAAGATGTTCCCATCTCGAATACATTGTAACCAGAGCATTTCCAACAAAAACGTCACCTTTGAATCCACATTTCAGGGCAAGAGTATGCAATTGCCAACCAAAAAGAAAATCCTCTCCATCTAAGCAAAAGGAAAGGGCGGTAGTATAAGTCACAGAATCAAACTTAACCCCATTTAAATTCATCCTAGCAGCAAAACTCAAAGCGTTCTCACTCTTCTCGAACCCGGAAAGAATCGTATTCCACGAAACAATATCTGGGTCATGTAAATTCTCGAAGACACTAAAAGCCCTCTCAAGCTGCCCAGATTTACAGTACATATTCATCAAAGAGTTAGAGACTGTAATATGGGAAACAAACCCAGAAGAAATAACAAATCCATGAATTTGTCTACCTAGTTTAGGAAGGCCACAACAGGCCTTCAGAGCAAGAGCCAAAGTGAACTCATCGGCATTACCATCAAGACCCCACCGAAAATTCTTTTTGAAAAAGCGAAGGGATTGAAATGCTCCGTCTCTGGGCAAGTAATTGAGCAAAACGCGGTTGAAAGAGGCTGCATTTGGAGGAGGACTTTGATCAAACAGGTTGTAGTCATTTTGGAAAGAGCGGAAAAAATTGAAACTTGGGAATCGTTGTTTGGATTTGACATGAAAGGATTTGAAATTCAAATGGCGGGTAAGCATGAGAACGGCAGGTAAGTTGATCTTTGAAATCAAGTGGCGACGGCCAAGTCGAAGCTTTTTTTTTTTTTTCTTTTTCTTTCTTTAGCTCCAAAATTAAAACTCTCTCCTATGTTATCGACTAAAATTCTGAGCTGACATTTCAATTATCAAATTTGTAATTAACGTATTATGTTTATGGTCCGGCTGGCTAAACGTGACCACAGCGGGAATAGCTATGTTCAAATGATGAATTTAATTTTTTTTTCTTTTTGTAAAAATGGTAAATCAAATTAAAAACATAATAAATACAAATTTGTAAAAATTCAATAATATGGGGGAGCATCCCACTAATCCTAAATAACTTCCACTTTAAGGGAGTTATTATCTTAATTAATTAATTAAAATAATAGTTCATAAAATCTTATTTTATTAATATCTCATTCCTTACATCATTTATAGTTTTAATTTAACTAATTTAATTAAATCAAATTTAATTAAATATAATTAAACTAAACTATTAATTAATTTTTCAATTAATTAATTACTAAATTAAATGTATTATATTTTAATCAAAATTTGAATCATATATGAATTTCTCTCATAACCTATAGTTTTAATGTGTATCATAAACCTTAAATTTTAATCTATAGTTTTAATATGAATCTAATCCATATTAAATTAATATTTGAATTCATTCAAATACTTTATTCTCTCATAAAATTAAATTTATATTACAACGTTTAATTAAAATATAAACTTATATTATAATTTATCTCCATACATTATATTAATTTCAAAGTAAATTTGAAAATTTCTAATTTACAGTCATTATATAATCACCTCAATACTCTTTACGAATAATATCTAATACACCTATGAATCAGAAACTACAACGTTATGAGATTAATTGGCTAAACTCGTTGTCTTCGTCACCTTCTCTCGGAAGAGAAGATTTATTGACGCCAAAGATGGAGGTCTAGTTGACTTAAGTGGGTGATAATAATACTGCATGGTTTCATACTTTAGCTTCTTTTGGTAGGAAGAATAATACTATCATTGGAATCATGGATCATACCAGGAACTGGTGTTAGGATCCTTCTTCTTTTAAGGGTATTTTTGTCTCCTATTTCAAGACTTTGTTCAGATCGCAAAACCTTTCGTCCGGTGATATTGAGAATGTTACTAATTTGATGAGTAGTCAAATTTCAGATGATGTGAATGCTCAGGTTTGCGACCTTTCACTAGGAAAGAAGATACTCGGGCTATTAAACAGACCAGTCCTTCAAAATCCTCAGGTTCAGATGTCTTTCCAAATAGTTTTTATTCGAAGTATTGGGATATTGTTAGAGAGAAACTTGTCTCCAACTCTTTGGCGTTCTTAATCATCAAGTTGACGTGGGGGCTTTTGATCAAACCCATATTGTTTTGATTCCAAAAGTTGGGTCCCCTCAGACTGTGTCTGATTTTCGTCCAATCAGCCTTTGCAGTTTGCAATGTCACTTATAAGATTGTGTCCAAAGTTCTTGCTAACATAATGAAACATTTACTTCATAACATTATATCGTTGGAACAATTAACTTTTTGTGGAAGGGTGTTCTATTTCTGACAATGTTATTCTTAGTCACGAGTGTCTTCATTTTTTGAAATCTAGGCAGAAAGGGAAAAGTAAGTTGGCGGCTATCACAATTGATTCGAGCAAAGCTTATGACATGTAGGAATGGGTTTTCTGTTGGAAAAATACCGTCGGTGGAAAATGGAACAGAAAAAATTAAATAGCTGCAAAAAAAAAAAAAAACTAATTAGTGTGGTTGGCTGAGTCGCGGATCTCGCTTTCTTTAAGACGTTTCGCGGCTATACTCGGGTGTGCAAACAATATAATTTTGCCACGACGTCCCCAGGATAAAATAGCCTGAACTTCGATCGGAATTGCATAGAGACTGATCAGAAACTGACACTTTATTGGAAAGACAAAGTAATTAAAATAAAAATTAAACTGGAAGTAATTTTCTTGTGTGGAAATAGTATGTGAAAAACGTATGGGAGAGGGAGAAGAAGTGTAGTAAGAGTGAGTGAAGAATGAATGGGAAAAGGGGGTTTAAATAGGTAAGAGGAGGGCCCAAAATAGAGAGAGAAAACAATGATCTGTGCACGCTAACCGAGGCAAAAAGGACGCATGCGAACCTGCCAACTCTGACCGTCGGCTCCCACGCGCCCAGGCGTTCCCACGTGCGCTGACTTCCTTCGCCCACGCACCCATGCATTCTGCCCCCCTCCACTTTGACCGCGCTTGCTGGACTGACTTTTTCTTTCTTTTCTTTTATTTATTTTTTTTCATCAACAATCCCCCACTTGAAAAAAAATTTCTAACAACAGTTCCCCATAAGAAATATATATATATATATATATATATATATATATATATATATATATTTAAAAATATATTGGATGGAAATATTAGTTTGAAAGATTGTAATGAAATTTGTATCATTAAACAATAATTAGTGATATCAAAATATTCAACAAAGAAAAAGAACTTTTGATTTTTAAAAAATGTATCGACATGACGTGGGATGGAAGAATGTGAAATATTTATTTACTTAATATATTCTGACTATAGAGAAATTTAAAAACATTTTTCAAAAGATAAATTAAAATTAAGGGTTCGTTTGATAACGTTTTAATTTTTTTTTTGTGTTATGTTTTTTTTTTCTAGAGCAAGAAATACGTTTGATTACTATTCTTGTTTTCTGTTTTTTTTAAAAAATTCAAAAATATATTAAAATACATATTGAAAATTTTAAAATTTAAAACTAAAAAATTTATATATACATATTAAAAAGAAAATTATTTTAAATGAAAAAATTACTACAAATATAGTAAAATATCACATTTTTTCTATTATTTGTAAATGTTTTGATTCATTTTCCTGTATTAGATAATCTTATTGAAAATTTGAATTTTAAAATCCAAAATAATATATAAATCTAAATATTTGATAATTAAAAGTTAAAAGTTAAAAATTAAATTAGTTATATTTATAAATATTTTGGTTCATTTTCCTATATTTAAAAATAACTCCATTGAAAATTTGAAATATGAAAATCAAAATAATATATAAATTTAAATATTTAAAAATTCAAAATTCAAAATTAAATTAACATATAGATTAACCCATAGATATAAAAAAGTAATAAAGAAAATAAATATAAATAAAAGAAAGAAATAATTATAAAGGAAATATAAAAACGCGAAGAGAAAAAGGAAAAATAAAAGAAAGAAAGAAACATAAAATAAAACAAAAATGTTTTAGGTTAGAATTGAAATCACACCCATGAAGATGAGGAGTGTTATGGGCATATCTCTACTTTGTTACTTCTAAGAAACAATATTAAATAGAATTAAAATCGAAAAAGATATAGTTTTTGAATTTTGACTCCATTTTTAAAAACGTTTTTCAAATTTTAGAAACAAAAAATAAGAAACAAGAATGATTATCAAATAGGTTAGTTTTTTTTAAAAATAAGAAACAAAAAACAAAAACGTTATCAAACGAATCCTAAATTTATTAGTGTGATAAAAATTGTGACGAAAGATTTCTTTTCCTTTGACTCTCCTTTTAAAATCGGGCTATTTTCAAATATAACAAAATAAATCAAAATACTTATAAAAAATAGCAAAATATCATTGTCTATTTACGATGGATTAAGATAATTACTGTTTGTGTCTATCTATTTCATAATATACACATAGATGATAATCTATCTTGGTCTATCACAGACAGATTGTGATATTTTGCTATATTTGTAAATAGTTTTAGAAGTTTATCATTTAAAATAATTTTTCTTAAAAATCTTAATTGCTCACATTATTTTCTAACACAATAACAATAATTATGTTTAAGAAACTGACCTTTGAATAAATAATAATAACTCACTTCTAAATTTGGATACATATAAAAGTACAAAAGTATTTATTAAAAAGAAGAAACAATGAAGCCAACGTTAATATTAGCTCAACTAATATAAAACTTGTATTATGTAGTTTAGGATTGAATTTTCGTTTCTCTCACTTTTTATATTGTAAAAACATGATAAACAAAACATTAAAAAAGAAAAGAAAATTGAATTGTAAAAATTAAGAAGAAAATTACAAAACTCGAAAATACAAAAACAACTACGTACCCAATGATCATATCTAACATTATGAAAAAGAATATATGTACTTTTTTTTTTAATCTAAGCGGCAAAAAGATGAAGGCTAACACAATCGATGCTCATCAATAATAATAGTAACGTTTTAATGAAATACTGACATGCCATATACCTGTATCGTACAATGTCATAGCTTCATTTCTTAATTCGTTGTTAAATTTTTTAAAAGTAAAACAATACTTAGAATTCAAATTATGGATCTCTTAACAACCTTTGAAAGGTTAAAGATGAAATAACCTTGTTTTGAACTCCATGTTTCCCTCTGTCCAATCACAAAATCTGTTGATTGAAATGATAAATTACACAACAATTATATTCTCACAACTGAGGTTAGACATTGCCTGCCCTATGTCTTATTTTGTTGGATAAGTTTTTAAACCCTAACCTTACCGACTAAATAATTGTCCTTTCCATTACCTTCAATATACTTCGTCTAGTTTGACTCTTCACTCTAATCGCTAAAAAAATTAGATATTTTATTTAAACATATACTATTACATAAAAGAGTGTTAAAGGCACGCAAACAAAATATTCTCGTAGATCATATTTCATGAATACAAACAATTAAAATATAATGCATGTATATTTTTCTTAAAGATGAAAAGTTTCAAAAACTAAATAATAAAACACATTTTGATTGCTTGAGAAAATACATAAGAAAATAAAATGAAATTATTTATTTTTATATTTACAAATAAAAGAAGCTACCTCAAAATCCTAAACGGTCAACTCTAAATTGTAGGTATATAAAGGAAAATATAAGAATTAAAAGACCATTAAAAAATAAAAAGAAAAGTGGGAATTGGTATCAAACAACGATGCAATGTGGATTTTTTTTTAAGGTCTTTTCACGTTTTCATGTAATTATGGAAAAGGGAAAATCTAACAACTTCCCATAAATAATAATAAATAATAATGTCAAAAATAAATTATTAAAAAAAAAGAAAAAGAAAAAGGAACTCCAACGCTCCCTTCCCCCCTTCTTCTTCGTCTTCCTTTCTTCTTCTTCTTCTTCTTCTTCTTCTTCGTCAAACATTCTGATTCAGTTTCATCATGGAAACAACTTGCTCCTCTTAATCTTACTTCAAGTTGAACACACAAAAGTAAACAAAATTTTATTCCAATTTCTTCTCAGGATGCCATCTCGTATCATCTCTTCCCCATCTCCTTCTCCTTCTTCACTACAAACCCATCACCATCCTCTTTCCACTCGTATTCTTCCTCCAATCGTTGCCGCTTCCACCGCCGCTTTCTCCCTTTTTCTCTTTCTCATCATTCTCTTCCGTAAACTTACTCGCAAACGCACTGCTCCTGCCGATTCCAAGCCTCCCCATCGTTTCTCTTACTCCCTTCTCCGCCGTGCCACCGAATCTTTCTCCCCTTCTCGCCGCCTCGGCCAAGGTGGATTTGGGTCTGTTTACTATGGTACTCTCCCGCAAACCCATCAAGAAATTGCTGTCAAACTTATGGATTCTGGGTCTTTACAAGGCGAGAGGGAATTCCAGAACGAGCTCTTCTTTGCCTCCAAGATTGACTCCTCTTTTGTCGTTAGTGTTCTTGGGTTTTGCTCTGATCAAAAGCGGCGCAGGATGTTGTTAGTTTATGAGCTTTTGCATAATGGGAATTTGCAGGATGCTTTGTTGCACAGGAAGTGCCCTGAGCTTATGGAGTGGAAGAGACGCTTTTCAGTGGCGGTTGATATTGCTAAGGGATTAGAGCATCTTCATGGGTTAGATCCGCCTGTTATTCATGGTGATATCAAGCCTAGTAATGTGCTTTTGGATCATTGTTTCTCGGCCAAAATTGGGGATTTTGGGCTTGCTAGGTTGAAATTAGAGAATAATCAATTTGAGGTTGAGGTGAAAGTAAACGGTGGAGTGGAGGAGGAGAAGAAGGAAAGAAAAGAGGAACATGAGAGCAACCGTGGTTGTGTAGTTGAAGATTGTGGATCTATGGCTGAGGAAGCTGAGAGTGTAACCACTGGATTTGAGGAATTCAACGTGGGTGTTGATCAGTCACCGGAGAGCTTTATGAGAATTCCTGTTTCAGAGACTTCACCAGAGACGGTGGATGTCGCCACGACTTCACCAGAGACTGCTTTGGGGGTTGCAGCAATGGCATCCCCCTCAGAAGGGGCTTTTGATAGAGCTAGTGTTGAGAATGGGAAAGAACCCAACAGTGTGGAGAAGAAAAGTAGTATTGGGTTTAAGAATAGTATCTCAGGTAAAGATTGGTGGTGGAAGCAAGAAAATGGAGTTGGTACCAGTGGGAATGTTAAGGAATATGTTATGGAGTGGATTGGATCAGAGATCAAACGCGAGAGGCCGAAGAGCGAATGGATTGCTGCATCGTCAAGTGGCAGATCAGTTAAGAAGTCAGAGAAAAAGAAGAACAAAAAGCGATTGGAGTGGTGGATGGCTATGGATGATGAAAAGAGCACCAAGAATCTGAAAAAGGAGAAGAGAAGGCCAGTGAGGGAGTGGTGGAAGGAGGAGTATTGTGAAGAGCTTGCAAAGAAAAGGAAGAAAAAGAAACCCCAAAAAGGGGCGGGTAGTTGTGATGAGAAAGAGCCTGACTTCTGGCCAGTGGATGACGAAATGTACCGAGAGAAAAAGAAGAGGAATAGAAGCAGAAGCCATGGAAGCCGAGGTAGCATTGATTGGTGGTTAGATGGGCTTAGCGGCGAACTCTGGAAAACTCGTGGGACCAGCCACGATTCAACCGGAGGGGATTTTCCCAAGAGTGGTGGCATTAGTAGTACTCCAAGTATGAGAGGAACAATGTGCTATATTGCCCCCGAATACGGTGGCGGTGGAGATCTTTCTGAGAAATCTGACGTTTACAGCTATGGAGTTTTATTGTTAGTCCTTATAGCTGGGAGAAGACCCCTTCAGGTGACAAATTCACCATTATCAGAATTCCAACGTGCCAATCTCTTATCGTGGGCTCGCCATCTCGCTAGAGCTGGAAAGCTCATCGATTTGGTTGATCAGTCGATTCAGTCTTTAGATCGAGATCAAGCCCTTCTTTGCATCAAGGTTGCCCTGCTTTGTCTGCAGAAATTGCCTGCTCGCAGGCCCTCCATGAAAGAGGTTGTGGGGATGCTAACTGGTGCGTTGGAACCACCCCAACTACCAATTGAATTGTCTCCTTCGCCTCCATCTCGCTTCCCTGTTAAGTCGCATCGGAAGCCTCGGTGAGTTAGTCAGTTCAAACAAACTCTTTTCTTGTATATGCTGATACACTGTTTTAGTTAATTTGTTCATCATCTTTGTAGGTAATTCGTGTAAAATCATATCAAAGAGTAAAAGAAAGTTTGTAACTTTGATTAATGAGTTTTTCCATTTAGCTTCATTCCTTTAGTTTTTATATCTGGCTAGTGATGCGATATCCTTTATAGGTCCAGAATTCATAAGATATTTGTATATAAACAAGTTAAGGTGGACACAAATAGAAGACTTTCTGTTTTCCTGATCTTCTAACACAGAGTTCAATAAAGTGCATGAAAGATTCTTATTGCTTTAAGGAAACTATACTTTCTCGTTGATTTTTCCCTTCTTGTAGCCTTATTATTCTCTGACCGCTCCAAAAGAACAAAAAGAAGAAGAAGAAGAAGAAGAAAGTACAAGTAGATTATGTCTAATCAATGAACAAAACTGCTACTTGTGCGGAAACTTAGAGACCTTAAAAATATCATCAGCTTGTTTGGCAGTGGAGCCTGCAAGCATCTTGCTTTATTATAAGTCTGATAATTTTTGGGCAGTTACTTATCTATTTCACTTACTTTTGGAAGTTGAACGAAAAATTTTACAACTAGGCATGCCTTTTGCTTTAGTTGAAAGGAAATGATAGTACAGAAAAGCAATAGTATTGGCAATAGAGCTAGAATTGCAGACCTTTTGCTCTGGAATTTCTTTTTACCTTTTGATGAGGAAACTGCTTTGGTTAAGAGACATCGAAGATTGATATACACTGGGCCATACCAAAAAAAAAAAAAAAAAAAAAAAAAAAAGAAAGAAAAAAGACAGACTTAGGCCATCCAACGAGGCTCCAAAGCTACTGAAGAAGCTCCGATTAGTAACAGTAAAGAATAAAGGAAAGTTACTAAGAGAATTGTCCACAAAAGCTCACATGGAGGTGTTGAAATGTTTCACACTCCAAATCTCTTTCCAAGATCCCTCAACACCCGTAAAAATCTTCTTATTAGTCTATATGGCAACTTTGACCAGTGACCGAAACCCGACTCAGGTACTCGGGTGAATTTATCAGGGAAAGCAACTCCAACTAACTGAAATAGAGGTGATTCCAATGCTCTAATTAGGAGCACTCTAAAGTAGGTGAAAGACATAGCAAAAGCACTAGTCTCTAGTCTCCATTGATCACCTATCAGCAAGGGAAATTTAGATACCAATTTGAAGAGCATTTGTTTACCTCTCCTTAGGGGTGGAGAGCTGCCAGCCCTGGAGGTACCACACTAACTAGGGACCTACATAATTTTATTGTAGAAATTTTCGGGCTCAATAATTGGACTATGCAAATTAAAAATATTTTTGCTTTAATAAATGAAGAGATTACTTGATCTATTTCTGTATCACTAATGTTATATATAATAACTTGGCCACCCGTTTTAAATGCATATTCCATTTTTGCACTCTAATTGAAAAAAGAATGGATACGAAAAATGGTATTTAAATAGGGACCTGTTGCTAGTGCCCTCGACGACTGGTTTAACTGCTCCTGCAGATAGATATGTCTTGTTAGATGAAATTATCAAACAACTCCTTGTAGACTCGCTGCTTCTTTCAAGACATTCCATTTGTTCTTCTGCACTTGCTGATACTTTAAATGTAAGTCTCCTACTTTTTCCCCTTAGTTCTGCAACCATTCATTATCATTACTTATTGGCCCTCTACTTTCCCAAGTCTAAGAAGCACTTGGGATGAATAAATGCTCAACAAAAAAGACAGCACAATCATGGCTATTGAATCTGGGTTAAACTTGTCAACGTTGTACTTTAATACATATTCTTGTACTGACCAAGTTTTCAGGTAAAGTTGGCTGTGACTGAGGGAAGATGTTTGGCTTTCATTGGATGATACTATTGCCTCACCGGCTGGTACACCAAGCATGAAACAGACATACAGAATTTCATTCTATGCATTTTTGCTTGTGTTGTTATAATCATGACTGAACAGTGTTTAACTTACCTGTTCCATTCATTTTGGATGGTCCAGGTTACTTTAGAGAGTTCTGATGATGCATCATTTGAACTTCTTTTGTGTTATAAAGTCAATTAAGTGGTATGATCTGAACTTTTTAAACTCATCTTAATCTTGATGAAGAGGGTTAGCAAATCTGGATGCTTAGATACATCTCTTGCCACACAATGGAAAGTTCCTTTTAACATTCTTAAAATGATGTCGGCCTGATAGCACAAAAAATGTGCTAACTAAATCCTCTTAACTCGAAATCAGATTTTGAGTAATCCAAGATAGAATTTGGTGTTGATGTAGTTTTAAAGCTAAAATGAGTAAATACGAAATCATGAGCCATCAACCGGTCAAAGAGCAAAGTAAAGAGGCAATTTAAGCCTTACTGTCCGAAAAACGAACAAGAAGTCGCAATGTTGCCTTAGAGCTGCGACGCTCCGACCCTATCGCGTACATGAAGTTCTGTCAACGTCGCGACTCCATCATGATTTTATAAAAGATATTTCTGCCGCCTAGGTCATTCCCACTCTGATTCCAACCGTTCTAATATATATATCTCTATTTTATGAGCTTTTGAGTCTAGTTTTATGCACTCAAACATCTCCTCATCTTCGATTGGTATCGATTTGGAAAAAATCAAAACCGACAATATTTTAAAAATAAAAATTAAAGGCTTAAATTAGTAAAATTGACCAACATTGTAAAAAAAAAAATCAAATGTTTGCACTCTTTCACAGTTTAAACATTTACTAAAACGATCGTAATCGATTTGGGGGTAGTTTGGACGAAAAATCAATTAGATCTTGCATTGCTCTAGGATTGAACTCGATAAATGTTTAATTAGGCGCATGAAAATTAAGCTTCAACCTAACTTAGCCCTTGTCCATAATACAATTAGTGTAAATTGGATTTTATATGCTTTACATTGGTTTAACTTGCACTAATTCGATGCCTAGGACAAGTTTTTGAGTAAGTTGTCAGAATTGGTTTGAATATTTTCTAAATTGATTATGATCGGTTTGATAGTGGTTTGGACAGAAACGACTCCGACCAACCGATGTACGACCCTATTCAGGATGGAGAAAAATAGAAAAAGAATTAAAAAAGAAAGAGAAAAAAGAGGTCAAATTAGATTTTGAGTAAGGTGGAATAAATGGCCAATTTGAGACTGTGGGCAGCAGGCAGGTGATGGTCCACACGATGTGAAACCCAAATTATGGCCAACAATAGATCGTCAAAAACGGGAGCTTTAATTTTAATTCCACGTTTTACACTACATACATACCTTGATTGCTACAATAACATAAATTAAAATTTTATTACATATAAATACAAATCAATTAAATCAATTTTGTTAAAAAAAAAAAAAAAAACCCTAATTTTTTTTCATCTCTCTCTATTTCAATGATCTTAAATTTACTTACTCCAATTTCAACTGCCCACACACACTCATAAAAAAAAATGTTTCCTTTCAATGATTCCTCACATGATGATGATTATCAAATCCATCTCCAAAATCTCTTTGCTTCTCAACTAATTTCATCCCAAGAAGGAAACACTAGTGAAAATCTTAATACCAACTACAAAATTGACGAAACCACTCAAAATGAAGAGAAGAAGATTATGCATCGAGATCTTGAACGTGAAAGAAGAAAACAAATGGCCTCTCTTCTCACCGACCTTCGATCTTTGCTTCCTCTTGAATTTATAAAGGTAAGAAGAAGAAAAAAACTATATTTTTGCTTTAATTGACCTCGTCTTTTTGTTGACTATTTATGTAATTATTTGTTGATTATTTTAGGGTAGGCGTACTAGGGTTGATATTGTTGATGAAGCTGTGAATTATATTGAATATTTAAGAGGGAAGATCAATGGGCTTCATGTTAAAAGAGATGCAATAATAAAGAGGCTGCATTTGGAATCATCCTCAAGTTGCAATTATGATATTTCTTCTACAAGTTGTGTTGTAATTAAGCAATATCCAGGTGGTTTGGAGATTGTGATAAGTAATGGCATTATTTCAGAGGAGAATTTTCAACTTTCAGGAGTGATGAGGGTTTTGATTGAACAAAGTATTGAAATTGAAACATGTTCTTCCACCAAATTAAATGAAAGGATGTTGCATACCATTCAGACAAAGGTTGTTTGATTATTATGATTATTGGAGGATTTGAATCCTTTTATATATATATATATATAGAGTATGATTTTTTGTTATCTTAGGTTGTTCATTGTTTTTGTTTTTCAGGTAGATGATTCAAGCAAGATTGATCTGCATGAACTGGAGCAAAAACTATATCAAGTTTGCAATTCTGAGTGATTTGGTACTTATTACTTACTCCTATCTTTCTCTTATCATTTTGTGTTGTTTGACGAAGGAGGTATTGTGATGAGATTGCTAAAGATGTATCAATTTATTTAAGATGTTTAGGTGTGCCTTCTTATTCTTATGTCTCTCCTATTTTTATTAAAAAAAAAAAGTTTGAATGAGGGAGGTTTTGTGAGTGTGTCATAACCTATGATTCTAAGCAAATTCTGTGCCTTTTCTCTCCTTAATTTCGATGGATAAACCTCTTTACTTTCAGCTATGTGAGGTCTCAATCTTGAGAAGATTTGTTTAATTTTTGGTAATTAATTATCAAGAAGGTGCAGTTAGGTTTATCATGAATGGGTTAAATACATCATTATTTATACTTCAAGAGGCCAAGATGCAAATATTTTATAAATTGGAAGTCTTTGCTTATAATTGCACTGTGTATGAGCTCTTCCCTAGCTCTCCATGTCAACTCTCTTTTATGTCAGTGTATCCACTTTTGGGTTTAGGGTACGTATGGTTTGAGTATTATAGATGTGTCAATGTAGCTAGTTGAGATATTCAAGTCCAGTTGTTCATCTCTTTCATCTTTTTAATATCTTGTTAAAAGAATATACTTTTTGATTTATTCTTCCATTTGAGTTTTCAATCTTTGAAAATGTTTTAAAAATTAAGTGTAAACAATATTTTCATCGTATGGATTTCTTTGTTTGATTATTTGATTTTTAACAACGTTTTCAAATTTTAAGCCAAAATTTATAGAGAGAATACTTATTTTTAAAGATTTGTTTTTGTTTTTGTTTTTGATAAGCTTGAATATGAATTTACATTTGTTCTCTTAAGATATATGTCAAGATTTTAAAGAAATGATTTTCAAATTAAAGAAAAGAAAAGAAGGCCACTAATTGAGACTAGAGGATCAAGAAAATAAAATAGCAAACTAAACTGCACACTCCACACAAAAGGGATCAATTAATTTAAATAAATAATAATAATAATAATAATAATAATAATAATAATAATAATAACTCTTTAAGAATAGTCTAATCTTCGAGTTTTATAATGTCAGTTAAACTATACCTACGTTGACATGTAAACAACTTATTATAAGGTTATAGATTCCAAGTGCACTGATGGGTTTCATTGTTGATGGGTTACATGCATTGTGCTTGCCTGAATTGTGGAAATTAAATAGTTTAGATTATTCTTCCACATTGTAAGAAAGCTTTAAATTATATTGTTAGCTGTGTTTTAAAGGTTCTTCGGAACTTCCCAGATTCCTACAAAAAAAAGCTTCATGTATGAGCATATGAACATTAAATTAAAGGCTTTCATGACGAACAAGCATATTATTATAGCTAGGTGAAGCATAAAGAAACGAAATATATATACTCCCAAGCAAATAATTAAAGTGGCTTTAAATTATTATATATGGTTTATAGGGCATTCTTATGACTTCATTTTTGGGTTTACTTGATTTAATTTCTATTTTTTAAGTGCTTTTTTCTTTTAAGATGATACGTATCTCACCATTATTATGCAGAGAGAAAGAACTTATTGATTTGTAGAGACATGGAGACCATTAGTATCAACTACCATTATACTTTTAATTTGATTATAAGATCAAATCTGATTCTATAAATTAGAAGATCTCTGCTAGGACCCAAAGAGTTGGTGAGCTAAATACATATTACATATTATCTGGGATTACATCCAAAGTACATATATACATATAACATACAATATTCAAAAGCAACAAAAAGAAATGAGAACCAGCCATGCAAATCTTTGGTGGCCATTCAAACTAGGCTACTTTATTACAAGGATCTGGGGATTTTCTTAGAGAGTATATATTAAAATATGGAAGCTAATGAGTGAGAGTAACGTTATAAGCTAAAATTTCAAAAATTCAAAATTCCTAAATATACTAATTACGAACAAGCACCAATATACCACTACACTCTATGAAGAAGATTTGAGGGAATAACTTTAATAAATTTATTGGTGCAGGTTTATGGTTCATTTGATTCGAAAGGAACAATAGACTCTCCTTCTGATTTTTGGGAAGATATCATCATGTTTGCTACTACATATACTTAGTGCAATTTTTTTTTTTTTAATTACTTTGTAATTATGATGCTTCCTCTGTAGCTTTGAATTGGAAGAATTTTTTCTAATCTATTCCATTGCTACTATTTTAATATTGTCTTATCTCGTGGTGTAGGTATTACATATCTGTCTAAAATATCAAATATTCAAATCGCTACATCCAAGTGTAAAAACAAGTTTATTTTATTACTAATTGAGAGCCATAGTGATTGATATTAGTAAATTAAACTTGATTTATGAAATTTAAATTTTAAGATCTATTATAAGATAAAATTGATGTAGTATGTGTGGAAAGTAAAATTTAGCACCGTGTAAGCAAAAGTAAAACACCATCTTAGCCGTATAGGACTAATTGTTAATGGGCTTGATTTGGGCCTCTACCATCTTTCTTTCTTGGGAAAAATATTCTAATTAGTGCAAAAACAAAAGTGTAAATAATTTGCTTGAATTTGGTACGGCAATTTATTAGACGTTGGATAGAGCAGATTTCTTCTGTTGTATGTGTTCACATGAGGTTTTGGAAGAAATTTAATTCGTAAAATTTGACTTTCGTATTGATTTCAATATAGTGAGTACAATCTCTAATACATGATTCTTTAATGTCTTCTCTCAAAAAATAAACTTTAATTTTTATACTAGTTGATCTTCTTGGATGATCGATCTTTGGACTTGTTGATCTTTCACTTTTATACTTGATGATCAACCTTTGAGCTTGATGATCTTCTTAGATGACCGGCCTTTAAGTTTGTTGATCTTTTGAATAATCAGCCTTTGAGTTTGTTGATCTTTTTGGATGATGGATCTTTTGGCTTGTTGATCTTTTTGGATGTTCGGTCTTTGATTTGTAGATCTTTTTAGATTGATAGATGGCTTGTTCTTGAAATTGAAATCTTGAAAGAAAACTTGTATCCTTCAAGGAACTTCGATCTTCGAATGTGGTCAAGCTTTAGGGGTTAGAGAGTCTTCTGTTTGTTGGAAGAATTTTCTCTAGATCTTTTGGAGTCTAAAATCTTTGACCCCCCACAAATGAAGAGAACTCCTATATTTATAAACATGGGCCTTATGTGGGCTTGAGCCTATTTGCTTGTTGGACTTAGGCTTGGACCTGTTTTGCTTAGAGGTTTGGACTTGGGGTTAACTCTATTTTTTATTGGGTTTGAGCTTATTTTGTTTATCGAACTTGGACTTGGACTCCATTATCTTCTTTGGCTCAAGTTTCTATCATGAGTTTAAATCAAATTGGGTAGAAATTTTAATTACCCAAACCAATTTAAATTATGATTGTGATGATGTGGCGAAATTTAATTGGTCGAAATTTCTCGTCAACAACTAGTAACGGTGGTAATGGTATCTCTCCATAGAATCAAATGATTCTTGACTATATATCTAAAAGTTTTGTAAATTATAGCAAAATTTTAGATTCTATCAATAATTAGTATCTATAATTGATAAAATCTAAAATTTTGCTAAATTTTGTAAACATTTTTAACAGTTTTGTCATTTACAATAATTATCAATTAATTAATCAAACACGACACACAATCACCAAGAATATAATGGAATCTAAGCATGAGCAACATTCATATAGATGCTTGGTTTTTGCTCATAGTGCATGGTCATTTCCTTTGTTATGTTGGTTATTGTTGGACAGTTGATTTGGGAATGGTTTGTTTTCAAAATAAATAAATAAATGAATGAATGAATGAATAAATAAATAAATAAATGAATGGGGAATGGTTAACCTAATAATTAATTTATTAAATTTAAGGAGAAGACATTAACATTACCCTATCCCTTAGCTGCACCACACTTTAAAAAAATGCAACCAATGGGTAGCCATATGAGTATATTCCATACCAAACCAAAATTTAAAGGAATACTCAGAATTAGTATATTATCTAAAATTTGACTCCATTTTTTTTGAAAGACTTTCTAGAAAATAGAAATCATTTTATAAAATGTATATTAAATTAGCTTTTGAACAAATTTTTATACATTTTCCACAGTTCAATTTAAAAAATAAATTATTTTTGACAAAATTTAAGCGTTGGACAACCATTTAAAATAATTTTTGAAGTGTGTTTTAAATTAAACACTTCTTATCGAGTTTAAATATATATTAGTTTTTTTAAAAACAATTTTTTCCCTGGCCAATCTAAATAATCCTACTTGTCTTTATTGTGTTCGGTTTCTATTATTGAAATGTGTGGGTAATTTTGCAAATTGTAGATGAAATGTTTGTCTTCTATATATATTTGGATACTGATTATTGATAAGAAATGTTTTCAATTATAGTAAAATTAAACAACTAATCTATAAATATAGCAAAATTTACTTTTTATTTCTAAATAACTGTAATAGAGCTAGATAGAAATCTATCACTTTAATGATAGACACTGATAGATGTTTATCTGGATCTATCACGATCCATCACTGATAAAAAGTAAAAGTTATCATGAAATTTATAAATACTATTAACATTTTTGTTATTTAAAATAATTTTCCTACCACTAATATACTAGAAATATTAATGATATATATGACATATCATTGATATATCTGAAAATCTAGAAGGGTACAAGTAAGAATAACTAAAGGGTTATTTTGATAGTCCTTTGTTTTTATAAATTGTGTTTCTTTTCTTTCCAATATTTTTATCATGGTTTTCAATTTTTCGAACTAAGAATTTTAATTTTTTTTAAACAAGAAACTAGAAGATAGTAGGATCCAGAGATGCACAGATCTATCTTTAACTATATATTTTTTTGGAAATGCTTAGATATCAAAATAAATAAATCAATAAATAATAGTAATGTTTATTAAACATAATATTATTTATTTCTTTTGAAGGGGTACAACATTTTTTGAGTTGGTCACTATATTTCGTAGTATTCCTCGCTCGAAGCATATACTTCATTGAGGAGTTTTAATGAAATTTGGTGCATTATTAGTACTGGTATGATCACACTCTTTATTAAACAGAATTTTCAAAAACAATAAGCGAAGGTGTTGTTTAGTAAATATTTTATTGTTAGTTTTTAGTTTTTGAATATTAAGCCTACGAATCCCTCTTTTTAACTACTCTCTTCCGATGTTTGTAAAAACAAAACTAAATTTGAAAACTAAGAAATGAGAAGTTTTTGCTTTTTAAATTTGGATAAAAACGAACTCTTTTATTTAAAATTTATAAGAAATTGGAATAAAATAGGTTTAATATTTCAAATTTAAAACTAAAAAATCAAATAATTACTAAAAAGGCATAAATAGTTATCAAACAAGGCAAAAATATTAATTTTAATTATATGAATCACTTGGGCATCAAATTATTAATTAAATTATAATTAATAATTTTGGTGTAATTTTAGTATTTTTCAATCTTATCCTTTACCTGTGACATTTAAGTAGCGGTGATTTACTGTTTTTTTCTACGATGCATTAGGGTTTTTATCAGGAGACTTTTTAAGCTTTACTATTAGGTTGTTTTTTTTAGAGTTTTTTATGTTCTGAGTTTTAGTGATTTCTATGAATTAAAATTCTATGGTAGATGACAAAGTCTCATCACCCATTCAATTTGCAATTTTTTATTCAGAGTTGCATGTCAAAAACTATTCAGTAAGTCCAATCACCTTGCTTGTGGAGTATTCAAACTTGGAGTAATTAGGGACCAATTCTCATTAATCTAATTCTTTCCTTTGGATTGTTGTCAAACTGATTAGGAGTTTTAAAATTTGATATTAGAAGTTCATCAATTGAGTTCCTAATTTTCAAATCATACGGTTTTCATATCATTTATTATTATTATTATTATTTTGTATTTATGCTTGTTTTCTCTCATTTTCTCACCACTTCTGATGTTTTTTTTGTTTTTTGTTTTTGTTTTTTTTTTTTTTTTGAAGTCTTAGACAAATTCTCAAATAAAAAACGACTATTTCCTTTTCTTTTTTTTTTTTTTGTAAAAGAATACTTTTCAAAAGTGAATAACAAAACAAAACTTTAATAGGACGAAGTACTGTATATGGACCTAATTTTTTTAAAAAGAAATTGATTAATAAACATACCTACGAATTTGAAGATCATATTTTCTTAAAAAAAATCTAATTAACCTATTAAATTAAAATCAAATATGAACCATCAAACGCTCCTGTTAAGCATTTTCCTGTTGGAACCAAGCTTTAGCTTCTGCATGTGGCCTTTCTGGTAGAATCAACTTTTATTTGTTGTACATAATTGAGTAGCATTACCTTTGATTCGACTTAAATACTATTCAAATCCTAAAATCATAAACTAATCCTTTGCTAAACAAAATGTTGATATACAACAATTAAATTAAGAACTTCAATTTGTGAAGACACTAGGAATTTCCATTATCATACTGCAACAAATTACGTCACTCCCAACATTAAATTAATGAAATACATCATCACTTATGTACCGTTGATTTATTCCTAATTATTTTAGTATTATGAAGCAGAATGATGTCCAAAATATTCTTTCCTCATAACAATTTTTCTTTTTTTTTTTTTCTTTTTTTTTTTTATAAAAAAGGCTACATATTTTTGACATTTCCAATGATAATTACGTACAGCTGGACAAAAGCTAATAAACAAACACTAAATTACATAACCAATAGAAACTACCTTACGATATAATTATATATTTGTATTAACAAATTTCCTCTTGACTTCCGAGGCAGCTCTCCCCCTTTTGTTTTCCACATAAAAGACTCCTCCTTTTTGCTTAGCAATCTCAGAAAATTATATGTTTTCATTTGAAATAGAACAAACCCTTAAAAAAACCCATAATTCCCAGCTGCCACCTTAATTATTTCTTGCATTTTGTGTTCTTGATTTCTCTTGAAAATGGTTTGGACTTGCTTTAGTTGCATTGGTGGCCACCACAATACATCACAAAAAAGGTATATGCTTTATAGAATTATCCATTATTCTACATGAAATTTGATATTTTTGATATAATCTAAGCAAGATTCATTTTATTTGTTGATGTGTTTAAGAATCAAATCTTACCCTTTTTTTTTCTTTTTTTAAACTAAATTAGTATGAAAGAGAACATAGATTATCCATGGGAAATCTACACTCTCAAGGAGCTTCTTCAAGCCACAAATAACTTCAACAAAGATAACAAGATTGGTGAAGGAGGATTTGGAAGTGTTTATTGGGGTCGAACGAGTAAAGGCGTCGGCGTATGTAATTATCAATATAATCATTTTTCTTAGATTAAATTTATCGTAACTCATCGGTTAGTGTTAGATTGTCTCAATTGTTTTGTTGAGTTTATTTGATGAAAGATGTTGTTGTTATTCAGATAGCAGTGAAAAGATTGAAGGCCATGACTGCAAAGGCAGAGATGGAGTTTGCAGTTGAAGTGGAGATTCTTGCTAGGGTTAGACATGAAAATTTGTTGGGTTTGAGAGGATTTTATGCTGGTGGAGAAGAAAGACTTATTGTATATGATTACATGCCAAATCATAGCTTGCTTTCCCATTTACATGGTCAATTAGCTGATCAATGTCTTTTAGATTGGAAAAGAAGAGTGAACATCGCCATCGGAGCAGCCGAAGGCTTATCGTGAGTAAACTTTTTGATTTAAAATCACTTTTCCTCGAGTTCAAAATAAAAAACATAACTTTTATCTTTCAAATAAGATCAATTTTACCTGCACTAAAAGCATTGTTCAATAAAAAAGAAAATTAGATGCATCTTCCGGTCGCATCTATATTCGTACAGCTCACACCAAGTGTCTCAATCACAGATTATCATGTGACAAATTTTATTCTTTAAGAAAGACAATGATTAGATGCAGCCTAAGCTACATGTAGTCTCATACATTCCATTTTTTCTATATAGTAAAAACAAATAATCCAATCTTTTTAGGAAAAAAAAATGTCAAATGACAGATTTTTATTGGTGTGTAATTTGAGTCAGACAAAAATGAATGCACCCAAGTTTTTTTCTTTTGAAAAAGTTATATTATATTTTAATTGTTTTCTAATATGATTGAAGAAATGCATAGAAATGGGTGCAATCTATTTTTGTTATTTAACTTGTTTAATCGAGTAAAAATTTGTGTTATTGGAGTGAAGGTACTTACATCACGAGGCGCGACCTCACATAATACACAGAGATATAAAAGCAAGTAATGTACTTTTGGACTCGGATTTCGAAGCAAAAGTTGCTGATTTTGGTTTTGCAAAGCTAATACCAGATGGGGTTTCGCATTTAACCACAAGGGTTAAAGGGACTTTAGGATATTTAGCTCCCGAATACGCCATGTGGGGAAAAGTCGCAGAAAGTTGCGACGTATACAGCTTTGGAATTTTACTTCTAGAGATCGTTAGTGGTCGAAAGCCATTAGAAAAGCTTCCAAATGGCACGAAACGAGATATTGTTCAATGGGCCACTCCATATGCTCAAACCCAAGACTTTGATCAAATTGCTGATCCGAGATTAAACGAAAAATTTGACCTTCATGACTTGAAATCTATTGTCACCATTGCCTTAAGATGCACTGATGGCAATGCTGAGAGTCGTCCCAGTATGAAACAAGTGGTTGCTTGGCTTAAGGATGGCTTGAGTACAAAGAAAGATATGCCTCATCTCAAAAATAATGAAATTCCACATGAAGATCAAGATGAAGAGCATCAAGAAAATTATGAGAAGAATCATAAAGATTATGAGGAGGTTGAGAAACAGCAATTCGATGATGGTGGGATATGGAGGTGAAAATAATTAAGATTAGTATTTTTCAATTACTTAATTTGATAAATTTTCAGAATTGGGGTTTGCAATTCTTGGCCATTTTGAAGAATATTTTGTATTTATATATAATATAAGATATGTAATTAATTAATGGAAGTGGAAAAAGGGAAATGGAGAAGGAGACAAATTTGACTTGGTTTTTTTTTTCTTTGTGTATACAAATGGATGGTGTTATTAGGGTACTTTTCTTGCACCCATCATCTCCATTTAATTATTTCCTTTTTTTTTCCTTTAAATTATGTGGATCTTTCAATCATTGAAACATAGGCCGTTTCATTTGGATTTGATCAATTAAATAGGCCAATTCAAATAGACAAGCAAATTATAAAATTGGGAATAGTTTCATATTTTATTTTCCCGTTTATAAGGAGATTTTATCCCTTGGATTGATATCAATGTAAGTTAGCTAGCTATACATAATTATTTATGAGAGGGTCCAATCACAATGTTTGGCTAACTAATCTCACCATTGACTTGTATATGATATTGTTTTTGGAAAAGGGGTCTTATTAGTTTCGTACTCAAAGGTTTTTGTAGTTATGAGTAAAAGGATTGATCTATTATGTATATATACTTTTGAGAATTTTCAATGGATAAGAATTTTCAAAATGGAATTTTGCAATCTAGTTGTTGGAGTTTGTTTCTGTAGTATGATTGACTGGTTTTATTACAAATAAAACTTAAACGATTTGGTCTCTAGTGTTTATTTTTCTTTGAGATTGGTTTTTTTTCCTTGTTTGTCAGTGAAATTCTACTTATTTCGTAGTCGTTGATTTTTTTCTTGCATAAAAGATTTATGTTTCCCTTGAAAATCTCCTCAAAGCTTCCCACATATATATTGTGGTTTTCATCAATTTTAGGGTTGGTTGCTTTGAAGATTATTTTGATTAGTTGACATGTGTTGAATACAAGTGTGCCGATCTATGTGATTGTGGAGCTTTTGCTAGTGTCGTTCTTGAATGTTTCTCTAGATCTTTTCGAATCATTCTACTACAACTTGAGAAGGTAATTCTCAATCTTAGAGAGAGACTAAGATTTTCAAATGAAGTGGTCGTCATTTGAAGTGAAAAAGATAGAAGTTAGAGTTAGAGAAAGTCTCATACTTAAAGGGAGCCTAAGTGATCATTTACTAGTACTCTTATATATACTTAGGGAGAGACTAATTAGTATATGAAAGTTGAGAAGATCTCACACTTAGGGAAGCCTAAGTGATCATTCTCTCCTATTCTCACACTTGTGGGGAGCCTTAGTCTCACACTTATGAAGAACCTAAATTTTATTGTGAATAAATCTCACACTTAGAGAGAACCCATATTGATAATACACGAAGTTTGCTGTAACATACTAATACATCAGAACCTATAACATACTTCAAAATTGTCATATGACGTTTCATCTTGTAATTAAATTGTTTTAAAGAACAAATTGAGTATTGGCCAAGTTTGATATTAAACCTACTCAACTCTTTTACTTTAGGTTTAGTGAGTAGATTTATATTTTATTTTAATTTTTTTAAAAAAAAATTAAGTTACAGAGAAAGTATCATTCTTCAAATAAACTATCAAGAAATATAGAAACAGAAAAATAAATATACGTGTGAGAATAAAATAAATCTGATTTTATGTTTTTTTTAGTACAATAGTTATGAGATAGAAGATCCACATCTGACATTTAAAAATGAAGATCATCCATAAGTTAAGCTGACTTTAACATCAAACTTTATATTTAAACTGAACAAATTAAAATATTGATATAAAGTATGATTAGCAATTTGAATGTGGTTACAACAAAGGACACAAGTTCTAAAAATTTTAATATATAATGTGATGAGTGTATAAGACAAAATAAAATAAGAGAAATTCGGAGATATGGCAAAATTTAGGGGGGACGATTAGAAAAATGGCAAGATCTTTTAGGAATAAGAAAAATAGCAAATACGGTGATAATGATGTGCATAGTTTTTTTTATATTCCAGATATACCCTCATTGAGATCAAATAACCAACTTAAAATATCTTTTAGAATATCTTTTTAAAGAATCTAGGTAGGTAGAATGTATATCTTTTTATCAAACAATTAAATATTATAAAAAATATATTATTATTATTATTATTATTATTATTATTATTATTATTATTATTATTCTATAATTAGGGTTAACCGACGAACTTCATGCCACTGTCAAGGTCAAATTCAAGGCACGAGCAGGATGATTCTAGAAAGGAATGCGACCTTACTGGAAGAACAGTTCCAGTACCATTGCTATCAACAATGGTAATTTAATTTCATGAATTAATTGATGAATAAACTATAACCCCTTCAATTGATTAACACAGAAAAGCCACAAAATTTTCAAATCATCATCCCCAATCCTCATGACCCCCACTTCAGTCCCCATTGCACCATTTATGATCCCACATGTTGTCTCTTTCCTTCCAACCAAACACTTCTTTACTACTCTCCATCCATCGTGATTCCTAAGCTTTTTTAGTTCATGCATCTATTTTTTCAAACCACCAATGGATTACTCTCCACCAAACTGGAATTGGCTATTCGATTACTCTACAATGGATGATCTCGCCGTCGTCGACCCTCGATTCTCGCCCCCACAGTCCATCGGTTTCTCCTGGTTCAATCCCTCCATCAATTTTCATCTAATGATAGGTGGGTCTTCTTTACAATTCCCTTTTACTCTTCATTTTGGGTTGTCTGTTTGTGGGGTGTGATTTATTGTGAGGGTTTTTTGTTTTTTAGTTTCAATATGGGTAAATTTGTGTACCCTTTATTTCTATTGTCCTGTTTGTGTTTACTATGTCCATACAAAAGCCAAACAGCCAATTATGGGTTTTCCCCCTTTTTACTTTTTTTCTCTACTTTTGCTTCTCTATCTGCTACCAAATATCAATTGTCAAAGAGCAGTTCCTACTACTGATAATAGGAGATTTCCAAATAGTAGAGACGAAGTTGATAATCCAACTATTTTCGTCCTTTTTGAATCCAGAGGTTTGAAGGCTAATGACATGAGTACCATTGTAGAAAATAGGAATTCCTTGCCTGGCATTGGCTCAATTCAAGGAGTACATGCTCCACAGAAGATTGTGAAAGAAGAAAGATATATTGGAATTGGCAAGAATGAAATAGAAACAAAAGATACAACAGCAAACTACAAGCACTAAGGTTGTACTTAATTAGTGACCAGTTTATATGATTATTTTCAACTTTGGCTTGTTGATGGGTCGTATCTAAAAATTTAGTCTTTACAGTTATCTGATGTAGTCTTTTGTTTTGTTTTTGGCTGTTTCTGCTGTCATTTTAGGTATGTGTCTTATACTTTGTTCTAATGCATCCGTGTAACTTCTCTTTGTTCTAGATGAATCACGAGGCCATAAAATAAGCAGGGATGCATCTTTTCCTGAAGCTACAAAAGGAGGTACTGTCATATTTAGATATTGTTTTGTCCCCCTTGACAACAAATAATGCCCTAACATTCTTTTTGGGGTACTATATATAGAGAGATTGCGTTTAAATGTAGATGGGAGATATGCGTCCATGGTAGAATCAGTGGGAATAGAGAGGGAAAAAGTAGAGTAGAAGAAAATAAAGGTAGAAGATAGTATGCAAATATAAGATATTTGTTGAGTCGATATGCACACATATTTTTGACTTGGATGCAAATACAAGGTATTTGTTTAGTTGATATACACATATTTTTTTACTTGGATGCAAATACAAGGTATTTGTTTGGCCTGTCATATATTATTTTAATGTAATTTTAAGTTAAAAAATTTCAAAATATTTAGATTTTTAAAAAAATTAATATAAGAATTTGGATGGATTGTGGTAAATAGTTTTCACTTTCCTAAGGAATTAGTTAAGATTATAGTTGCAAAGTTGATCATGACGTATAGTGTTCAATTGTCATCTTGTCACTTAGGTGAGTTTCTTTTCTACTGAATTACACTGTAATTCATTTTTATGTCGATTTAATTCTTTTTTTATGTCAACTCATCTTATACTTTCTTCTGTTTTTTATTTGAATTACATCCTAATTCTTTTGTTTCTTTTAT
>JBBPDJ010000008.1:9793092-9820583 GCA_037974625.1 Cucumis cinereus | reverse complement strand
ATCTAAGAGGTAATCTAATTCTAACTTTCTCTTGGTTGATCTCAATTAGTATAAGGAGGTGTTAGTTTCTTAGTTTTAAAGGTTCTTGTTACATATTAGCTTTGATCTTTAAATTGAGGATTAGGATTGCCTTATCAATTGGTATCAGATAAGTTTAAGGCCACTCCAGGAAAGACACGTAGGCGCATTATAGAAATCTCACAGTGCGACCTAATGAAAGAGACCGTAGGACATGTTGACACATATCCTACACCCACTTACTATGAAAAACTTCCCCTATCCACCTTATTATTGACCTAGTAAACACTCTCCAAAGGGAGGTCGCTCCCAGGGCAACACAAAACCGAGCATGAATCTCATGGTGTGAACTCTTAGGGACGCTAGAGTTAAACGTTCATTACTTCTCTTTAGCTGAAGTGTCTAGACCGTTAGGGTATACTTTTACTTAGGCATATATTTCAGCTAATTAAACACATCCTAAGTCTAGGCATTTTATCTAAGCATAACTTTTATACTGAATTTTAACCTAAGATATCTAGTGATAAACTACTTTTATTACTTCACATCTCTCAAGCATGCTCATAAAGCTATGTTAACTAGGTTCAATAACTGATTTTGATCTTCATGTAGTAGGTGCTCCTTAAACCATCAACTTAAGATCCAAGCCTTAGTCATCTTATATGAATTTTTGTCAAGATCCAAGCCTCTTGTTACCAGTTTTACAAGATATTAACCTATTACTCTAAAAACAGGTATAATATGTTTAACCTACGTGAGCATGCTTTTTATCTTTGTTATAGATTTTAAAAGTCTAATTGGTTTTATAACTCTTATAACTTAGACTACTAAACCTATAACATTCATCTAGCATGTTTTTATGTAACAGTTATATATACATACATATCATGAAATTATATAACAATTTATACTATTACCCATGATCACATGCATTAAATATTTCATAACACTTATAGCATACATTTAATGCATGAACATGTTAATCCTACGGTGGGATTTTAAATCTTATATGGCATACTATATGCACATACAATATTTACACGTCCATAAATACATTCATAATACATATAAACATAAAACACACTAAAATAGACTGGTTTTGGCTCCTAAATTGACCTTAAGCCCTAAATTATTATAAAAAATAATTTAAATTTAGCTTGAATCAAACTCAAACAATTTCGAACCATCACGAACCGACTAAAAATAAGTTGAACCAGCCTCGAAACCTCCTAAGCTAGCCCAAAATCCATCAAATAGGCTTGAACCGACCTAAGTGAGTCAAACAGATCTGGTCTAAACCGTCTAGATCGGCGTTCTTCGTGCACGTGCATTTGGAAAAATCATATATGGCGTCATGATGCTGTTGAAGAGTGTCGCGACGCAGTTTTGAATTTCTAGACAGCACGATGAATGACGCTAGAATGTTGTTGAGCAGCGTCGTGACTCTACTATACAAAAGCATGTCCCTATTTTCGTTTTTTGATGTCCTTTACTCCAATTTCTTCAAATTACAACCTAATTTGAACTCTAATGACTCTAGAAAATTTACAAACCTTAATACCACATTGATGGTCATTTAGCACAAGTCAATTACAACACTTATTACATGTTAAAGCTCAATTTAATTGCCAAAACCATAATATATTCATTTTAGCTCCATTCTCATGAATTAACTGTTGGGTTTTATGTCCTATAATTCGTAGATAGTAAATGTTGTTCATTGATTGTTATTAATAAAGTGTTATTATTGTAATTTCAATAAGTGTTATTGATTGTTTTTATTATTTTTGTCTTAATAACCTAAATCCAATAAACTAACATCTTAAGCTCCCTTATGAGTCTTGAACTGTATGTGGAGACATCCAAGGATCAATGTTCAAGATATAACTTAAAGAGTCTTAGTATAATGATAAGACTGAACACCTTATCTTGGTAACACTATAGATATGACCCACTTTGTATGTGATACAAACACAATGATCCAACACGTTCGTATAGGTGATATGTGAGTATGGGTATCCACGACTTGAATAAACTTACTCTCTCTATGGCACAATAGAGATTTTTGTTCATTGGTTGGACCATAAACAGGTTGTTCATAAGAGGACCAATGGTATATAAGGACTAAGAAGTAACCTAAGGGTAAAACGATATATTTGACCCAACTGGTGTTACAGACACTTACGAAGGACTAACTTGCTATTATTGGTCTATATCTGTGGATACATAAACATATCTATAATGAAAATAGTTAAGCTGTGAGTCTTTAGTAGAGTGTACACATAGTTAATGAATATTGATTTAATGAGGTTAGTGAGTTTAACCAATATAATCTCATTATAGCTTCTGATCTGTAGGTCCATTAGGTCCCCTTTCTCGCTCGTAAAAGATAATGAGGTTATTATATTTGTGATGGAATTTGAATGGTTCGAATTCACTTAGGAAAATAATATAATATATGATAATACATTATAATATAAAGTTTATATTTCAATTAAACTTTGTAATATAGATTTAATTTTAAAATTAATTCAAAATTAATTTATGAGACAATAAAATATTTGAGTAAGTTCAAATATTAATTTTAACGTGAATTAGATTCATATTAAAACTATAACATAAAATTAATGTATATATGATACACATTAAAACTATAGATTATGAGAGAAATATTTATTTGAATATGATTCAAATATGGATTAAATTACATATAAAATATTTTAATTTAGTAATTAATTAATTAGAGAGTTAATTAATTGTTTAATTTAATGTAATTTTATTTAATTTAATTTTATTTTATTTTATTTAATAAATAAATTGAATTAAAACTATAGTTTATGTGAGAAATATTCATTTAAATATGATCTAAATAAAACATTAATTACATATTAATTTAATTTATTTTGAAATTATAATCATATTTAATTTAATTTATGAGGCATTTTCAAATGTAGCAAAAATTTGAAACTATTTACATAATATAGCAAAATATTTCAAATTTTTTTTAGCTCATTTAAGGTTTTTTTTTTTTTTTTTGGCTATTTTTTTATGTAGTTTCAAATTTTTTTCTATCCATAAGAATTTCTCTTAATTTGATTTAATTTAATTTAAAATTAAATTAAATTAAGAGTGAAGGAGATAACTTATACTTTATCTCTCCCATTTAACATGGAACTTTATCACGTTTTCTCTCACACACAATAGTCCTCTTCTTATTCTTCTTCAATAACCTACAGAAGGATGGGAGTTGTGGGTGGAACGTAATTAGTGAATTACATTAGAAACTTCTCTCTAATTTTTTTTCTCTCCAAAATGCTTTTTCAATCTCAATTGGTTCTCACAAACCAAGAACCTCAGAGTTACTTAGAGAATAGGAGAAGCTTTAATTGGTGGTGTTCCAACAACATTTTGGTGATTTATAGATACTAGAGTCGCCAACGTAGTAAGAATTTCTTCTCCATGTTTTAATTTTTTTGAAAAGCATGCTTAATTTTTATTATACAATATGATTATTTCTTTGTAATTTTTGCCAATGAATTGGGTATTTCCAAATTCCAAAATTAAAATTGAATTAGGTCTCTGTGTTGTTTTTGTTGCGTAGGGCTCTTATCCCTTCAATTAGTATGAAAACTATCTCGATTTTAATTGGAAATTTAGAAATTTGCATTGGTTTTGGTGGAATTATTGCATTATAAGTATGAGTTGCAATTGAATGTTTACGGTAAATTATGACCATAGATTTACAATTTTTTTTATTTGATAAATTGTAAGGCCTTGGCATTTTGGGGCAAATTTAAATGTAAATCACACTTTTAAGTCTAAATTTGGACCGAGCTCATTTTTCTGAACAATTTTGACATCAAATTTGTAAAACACGGATGATTGGAAGGCCAAGAAAATGTCATTTTTTGACACTGCACAAAAACCGAGGTGTAAATTAGAGAGGAAAAATTAGCGAGCGACATATTGATGAAAGGGTTGACGTCATGTTGCAGTGTGACGTCAATGTTAAATAACAGGCATGGCTCGCTCAAATAACGCAGTGTGGCTTAGGAGGTTCGGCGGCAGTTTGGTGAGGTCTCGTTGCAGTCAGTTCGTCTGTCACGTGGTTTAGCAAATTTTGCACTTTCCAACTTCGGTTTGCGCGGTTCTAACTGGTTTGGCGCGATTCAACATCCTGGTCCGATTTTGAGTTGGTTTCCACGTTTTTGGTTTGTTCTTTCGATTTTGCCAAGTTTTGGGGTTGGTTCACATTTTTTGTGGTCTTCCTCGAAGTGGTTTGAGGAGTTCAGGTCCTATTTTAGAACTTTAGAAATTGTTTCAGAATAAATTTAGCTAAATTAATGTAATTTATTATTTTATTTTATATTGGAAAACAATTTTACTGATTCAATTGTCATTTAAATGTTTTTGGGATAAATTTCAACATAGGTTAAGAATGTTCATGCATTTTAATGTATAGTTTTAATGCATGATATTTAATTTCATGAGTTATTTAATGTATATAATGTATTAAATATATGAAATTGGAAAAACATGATGCATGACATTATTTAGGTAAATATAAAATGTTATATTTAATTAACATCTTGTATATGTTTGGTTGATTTTCATGAAGTTTTATAATATAAGTGATATTTATCAAGATGAAAATCAGAGACATTTAATCTATAATAAAGAATTGCATGCAAATATAGAATCTTAGAGAATTGGATCGAACATGCTTTGAAACTCACAAAAACCATAGTTTTAGAGTTCATACCTTTGTAGCTCAAATTCACCACGGATTGAAGTAGTTGTTAATCTCAAATCCTTCAAGGACAACCATCATGATCTTCTCCACTATTCTCAGGACTTAAAACTTGATTGTGAGATCAAATTTATGATCAATTTTAGAGGTATTTTAGTGTGAGAGTTTTTTAGCAAAGAGTATTTTCTATCAAAATTCTCACTATTCATTAGTGTTTAATCTAAACAAATCTCGTGCATTTATAGCTAAAAGCCATGCACATTTAATTTGCATCTCAATTTGACACTTAATTCATGCAATGGAGTGGAATTGTGGTAAAATTAGGGAATAACACTTCACCATTTAAGCACCTTATTCATCCTTGCACTCTAGGTGGAAGAAATCCACTAACTTTAATAAGTCATTTGACTTTTGAATTCTAAAATTAAAATTTTATGTTTAATTAAATAATTTTATAGTTAATCTAATTAATTAAAAAAATCTATATTAATTAAAGAATATGAAATAATAATAATTAATTAATTAAACTTTTTAATTAATCAAAATTTAATATCAAATATTAAATTATTATTGTACTCACCAATCCCGATCAATTCAATTGACCTAATTTGAATTCCTATTCAAATTTTCAATATTTAAATCTTATGTAAATACCATTTCTCTATCAAGTTTAGATAATTATATCGAATATTATCAATGATTTATCCTCAAAATGAATTCAAACAATTTAAATTTCTCAATCACATTGATCAAAGTTTAATTTTGTAATGAGCTAGTGAAGGGACCTAATGGACCTACAGATTATGGGCTCCGACGATCCGAGGTTAACCGACTAAACTCTTCAACCTAATTAACCAATATTTGTTAACTAGCGAGACTGCTGACTATAACTCGTAGCTGCACTTTTCTCACTGTAGATATATTTGTGTCCATTTGATATAACTATGATTAGTACGTCGACCCTTCACAGGTTGTTTGTATTCTAGATTGAGTCAAAATATCGTTTTACCCTCGAGTTACATCTTGTTCCTTAATTCCCATTGATCCTTTAATGAACAATTAGTTTATAGTCTAACTGTTAAACCGAATCCTACTTAAGTTAGTGAGAGGGTGGGATCTCTTGTTCAAGTCTCAAAGTTAGCAACTAAGGGAACAACCTCTTTACTATTCCTACAAGCGAGTGGGAGTGAATTTCAGTTATCTACTAGTCTTACCCCTGAAATGGGAGGTCTATCGGGCCAGTGTTGCTGAGTTGTCCTCACCATTTTATATCTAAGGATAATTCAAAATAAACAAAAGTTCATAATAAGCTAAGATTAAGATCAAATTACATGGGTCATAAAAATCAAGATAGCTTTTTTTAAACAATAAACGGTGCTATAAAGTAAAAGTGGTTATGTCATGGTCCGGTCTTAGGCAATCACATTTCATAGGACGGGCCACTCTCATGTCTCCACATGAACGATTTAGGATGACATCGTTTGTACTAAATTACAAAGTGGGTCCATCCATAATGTCTCCAAATACGGTGCTCAACACTATTTCTATATTCTTGACCATTTAGACTATGAACTAGAACTTGGTCCACTATTATGTCACTACATAAAATTCAAGTATTCATACTATAATCACTTATTCAATAACAATTTATTGAACAATACCTCAAAAATAACTTTATTTAATAATAGAATAGTTTAACATTCACAAATCATGAGTTTTAAGACATAAAACCAACAGATAGATTTTTGGCGATCGCTATGTAGTGAAGGTGAGTTGAGAGTCCAAGAGATCAAGAGTGAGAAGGAGAAGTGAGTGATTTGTGGTGGCACACCAAGTAGAAAATTAGGGCTTCTCATTTTTTTATTTTTCCCTTTCCCTTTTCCTTTTAACTTTTTTAATAGATGAGGGAAATGGAAATGAGAGGGAGAGAGAAATGAAATTACAGTTTTTAACTTTTTTTTTTCATTTTATTTTCTTTTATTGACATTTAAAACTTGTCAAGTAAAAGCTTATTAAACTTGAAAATTTTAAAACTTAAGTGCTAGTTCACGTAAAAGGTTCGAAAATTTCTGTAAAATCTCCACCTTTTAACATATTGATGTTTTCTCTTAAAAATGGTAATTAGTTGATGTTCTTTTTCTGAAAATGTCAGGTAATTAAAAGTTGTAAGCGTCAAGTAATAAAAAATTTGTAGTAGTGCACATTATATCTCACACTCCAAATGGCCTTGTCAGTTGTCTCAAATACCCTCTCCTCTATGATCACGAAGATTGTGAGAGCAGCTGGATCATCAGACATGGCAACTGGAGAGTTCCTAGACTTTAAAGTAGAGGTGTTTGTGGGTTGTGTTGGGTTGGGTTCAAGCACTTTTTAATCCAACCCAATTGTTCGGGTTGCATACATTTTAACCCAAACAACCCTTATTGAATAATTAACCCAATCGAACCTACCAATGAAGCATTTGGGTTGGGTTGGTTCTTGTTAGACGGGTTACTTGTTTAATTTTTTGTCTGAAATTAAGCAAAATGTGTATATGTAAAAATTTTATTTAATTATCCAAAAAAGTAGTATAATTAAATTAAATTAAGATAAATATACGTGTATATAAGAGTATCACAAGTAGAAAAAACATATTTTCAAAATTAATAATAAGTTCTGGTTGGTTCGTTTTGTTTTTGTTGAACCGTTGAACCAACCCACCCTATAAGGTTTTCATTTTTTTTAAACCTTGAGTTGGGTTGAGTTGATTAGATTTTTTGGGTTATCAGATTTTTTGAACACCACTAGTGGGAGGCCGCACTTTCATTGATTAGCTAAATGCTTTACCGTGTGTGGAGGACTAACAAGTGAAGGAGACGAGAGCGAGATTGAAAGATTTCAGAGGTACAAAAAGAGCAGTGAAGGTACTATATGAACGATGTGGTGAAGAAAAAGAGGAATGAGTAATGTGTTAATTTTCTATATTATCGAATAATTGACATAGCCAAATAAATAGAGACCAAAAATCCAAAAAAGAAAAAAATATATAAAAGAAACATGATACTTAGGAATAAACTTAATTTAGTAATAAACCACAATTTCTTTTTAACACCGTCCCTCAACTTAGGTGGTAGAATGACGAATAACTTGAATTTGTGAAGAAAACTTCTGAATCAAATGGCGGGAAACAGAAACTCACGAAGAACGAAAGTACTTGTGTTGGGTATATGTAATGTAATTCTATGCTATACGATGAAATGGATATGCTATGCAAGTTTTCCTAATCTAGTCCAAGTGTACGGTAAATTAGGCACTTGGTAAATACAAGGTCGAACACAAGGAATTTGTTGTTTCAATGGTGAATTAATTCTTATTCTTTCGGACAAACAAGTAATAAATCAATGGATGAACTATCTTAGGCATTACACTAAACTAATCTACCAAGTTGGTATGTGGTGGATTAAATTGCGATGAAAAAAAGTTGGTAAGTCTCAAAGTAATGCAAATGTTGTGTTATAGAAATTATGTGATGAATGAGGTTAAAAAGTTATTCTCTAATCCTTTTACAAACATGTAATGTATTCATGCGCTCAGTACAAATTAAGGCAAGCAACTTTTTGGCACTTAAATGCTGCAAATATTCTATTTCTAGATATAAATTATGCATTGATAATGCGATAAGTTTATACTTATTTCCAAGTTACTTCCTATATTTGCTCATTGTGGTCTAAGTTACTTAAATCTTTCGACCAATTGACTATCTTTACTTGAAGTACTTTTTCGATGCGTTCAAGTTTAATATTTGGTAAAGATCAAACAAAATAAAAAATGAATCATGCTCGTCTACCATATTGATTTCTAACTTCCCAACCCATTACAGAATTTAGCTACACATATAAATAAACTATGGAAACAAACGAAGTGGATGTGATGAAACTCAAAGTAATCATATTGATAATGCAAATTTGTTACAATGATTGGACTATCTAATACAATTACTTGAAATGCAAAAAATAAACACAACACAAGGATAAATGTAACTTTGATTCACAATTTCTTGCTCTCTAGAGTAGAATGATCTTTGCAAAGTTTTATCGGCTGGGGCGTGAATGCATAATGGAGATGGAAGGAAAATCTGGACAGAATTTGGTCTCTGTTGTATAAGGTCTGCTCTATATGATGATATTTGTCTCCCTCTACCTTCTTCAAATAAGTAGTTATAATCTTTTGACACTCACCGTCCATTAAGCATGTTCCGTGTTCTTCGACGGTTATTTTCACGCTTAGTGGGTCTCAGACACGTTTCGAAAATAATACATCGCATTGGATTCTCGGTGCATAATTCTTCTACACGATAGATTGCATTGTATTTTCAACGCCTCTTGAGAGTCTCGCTATGCTTCAGCATTACTTCTGGTTGGGCGTCAAGAAATCTTTTAGTAGTTTGATCCATCTTTTGTAAAATCTTGCAATGAACAACACCAAGAGATCACAGTTTTCTAATATCACCGTATTGTAAACATGTAACGCATCGCAAGCACAAAGCATAATTTCTAAGTGTATTCGATGCGTTTTCTAATGGTTTCTCTTAATAATCCTAAATAAGGACGCATAATAACTTGTATTTCTACACGTTATCAAAAGTGAAGAACTTCTAGGTTAAAACACATTCCAAGAAGAATCGAAACAACAAATTGTGGGCTACATACAAATATACTCATAAAGAGATCTAAAACAAAACCTATAAAAAAATAAACAAGAAATTTTAGGGTTAATTTTAAAAATATTGTGAAGTTTGAAAGTATTGACAAAAATGGGGTAGAGATGAAAGAAATGATAGAATTGTTGTGTAATGGAAAACTATTGACAAAAATAGAGTACATTTACTATTGCAAGGAAGTCGTGTACCAGGTACACGACTTTCTTTTGCACAGTCACGTCCCATGTGGACTGGAACGTTGACTGGGATGACTGGACGACTCCCTTAGTGTTTTAGAAAAAAATTTGTTAACCCTTTTACAATTAAACAAAAATAGGTTTATTTTTACAATTAAACTTTCAAATACCATTATATTACTAATTAACCATTTTACCACTCTAAACTTCATAAACCCAATTAAGTTTTATAACCTAAAAATTAAATTCATCCATTTTTGTTTTAAATGTGTTAAAATATGAAAAAAAAATTGAATTTCCATATTTATTAAGGGTTAATTTCAACTTTACCTATTTTATTAAATAGTTCAATGTAACCCTCAAAGTTAATTTTTGTCTTAGAATAGTGGTTTCTAATTAATAGACATTAATGTTGATGTGAAAAAATTTGAAAAGATAAACTAATAGTTTTGAAGATTAAAATTAATTTTAAACGTCGTTACCTAATAAAATGAAATGGTTACAAATTTTTTTATTTACAAATATGAATTACAATCAAGCATTATCTACATCTTCTTGTACAATATCTTCGTTCTGTCGTTGTCGTCTACGTCAAACACGTCTTCGATTCGTGTATGCAACGTTGAGGCGTCTTATTTGCTGAATAATTTATTGTATGTCTCCTAATGCTTGATCACATATTGAACTCAGACTTCGTATCTCGTTTTGCACTAAGAACTTGTGTATGCCATGAACAAAATTATTCTGCATGATTAAATATAATAAGATTAGGTAAGGTTAACATTATATAGTTTATAAAACATATTGTATTAACATTCTTACCATGTAATAATAGTAAGGGTCATCATGTGTGATAAAACGTCTGGTAATTAAATTGTACCAGGAAAAATAGTCATTTGAAACAGTTGATGATGCGTAAATTCTCCCTCTACAATTCGTTCATAACAGTCCTGCCACATCATGATATGCTCCTCGTGAATCTTACGTCAATCGTGATCGCGTTAACCTCTTAGATCAATTTGGTGTAGACTCGGATTTGTAAAACATATCGATGGCACAGTTTGTATCATACCAAACTGTTGCAACACACGGTTGGATAAATATCACTCTACGATATGAAAGCATATCAGAGGGTCACAATACATCCAAACTTCTTGACCATAATGACATTGTGCAGGTAACAATGTCATGACATCGTGAGTGTACGGAGTCCAATTAATCTGTAAAACCAACAATTGCAACAAACATAAGCAACAACGAAGAAAATAATATGTGTTATTTATTTGAATATATTATCGTACCAGATTGTGCAACAGTCGATCAAATATCTGCCTATGTGTTAGCAACATATTTGCTGACTGTTTAGATGCTGGTAAGATACCATTCCATCTACATATTTTTACCAAATAATAAAATGTTATAAATAAAAATAAAATATATTATTATTTGAAATGATTATATAGAAATTAATAAATATAATAGTACCTAAAGCTAAGTGGACGATCATGTGGAGTCTGTAATGTCACCTGTGGTGCGACGATATTAAATCTATCGTACGTCCAACTTGCAATAGTATAAGTGGTCCAGCAATTTCCAATGACTGTGCATTACTTGCTCGACACGGTTCCCTGTATAGCGATATCAAACATGCAAAACCCCAAGAATACGTACCCGCTTGGTTGAAATCTTCCAACAGTGGTAGAAACATGCAATGAACCAAAGTCTTTGATTTATCAGCGAACAAAAAACCTCTGATGAGTCGCATAATGTATGCACGGGCATACCTTTGGATACTCACGTTGTCTACATCAGAAGCCAACTCGGAAAACTGTTCTGCTGACCATGGAAGGCTTAATCTCTGACCTTTCATTTCAGGTGGCATTACTCCCAAAAAATCCTCACAAACTTGTTTCCAGTTATATAATAATGAACCTGTAACAGGCTCCACATTCAAAGGTAATCCTAACTGAATTGCCACATCCTGCAACGTGATTGTGCACTCTCCACATGACATATGGAACGTATGTGTCTCAGGTCTCCAACGCTCCACCAGAGCAGTAACAAGGTGTCAATCTAGTTGAATAAACCCTATCTGCGACACCCCTAGAAACCTAGAAGCTTCAACATATGACACAATACGTGGATTGAATGGAATAGTACGCTGAGATGCCGCCTCTCTCCTACGACAGCTCAAAACTACGGTAGAGGAAGTGTCCCATACCGATTGTGAATGATGATACGTTTGTTGATACAATTGCGTAGGGTTAACGGGTTCAGCCTCCATCGTATCGAAATGACTAAAAAAATTAAAATACAATAAATCAACCAAATGTAGTAACAAATTAAATTAAACATGACCAAAAAAATCGAAATCATTATAGACAAATATACATACAATTTTTTACAATTAAATTGATAGTTAATTACAAACAAATGTACATAAAATTACTTCGTTACATAAAAATTTACAAATTGTAGTACAGAAAAATAGACTACTCAATTACACATTATTGTCTTGAAGAGGAAGCATCCAATGTACGTCTTGGACATGTACGCTTGTTATGTCCTTCTCCATTACATATTGTGCATCTAACTTTTTTGCTAGACTCTCTCCAATCCATTTCATTATGCGGGTAGTTTTTGTCTATCGACCTCCCGAAGCAGGTCTACATTAGGTCGAACTTTCGTGAATGATAATTTCGACCAATAATCTGGATATTGTATTGCCTGAAAGCGACCTTCATAACATCGTTTAAAGGTGGACAATTGATAGCATTCATCAATAAAAGGCAAATAATTCAAATGCATGTAATTACTAGCTACAATTACATGTGAACATGGAAGCTTAAATGATTGCCATTTGTTGCAAGAACACATCCCTTCCTTCAAACTAAAAACTTGTTGGTGTTGGCCCTTGTATGGAGAAATCATACTCATTTCAGTCTGCACTTCAAATCTTTGTGTGTCTCTATCAATTAAAGTCACTGTATGTGCAGAAACTTTTTTCTCCCACCGTTTCAGTTTTCTCATGGCATACTCTATACAAACATCTCCCTGATCGAGGGCTTCGCTTATCTCATCTTTTCGACGTTCAAAATAAAGAATGCTCTGATAAAATGCTAACCGAACCAAAGAAGTTTTCGATAACATTCTAGCACCTTTAAACACACCATTCATACATTCAGTTGCACTGTTTGTCATCCGGCCATATCGATACCCATTATCGTGTGACTGAGTCAATTTCTCTAACTCAATATCATCGAAATACTCAAGACACTCAGGGTTTAATTTTTTCAATTATTTCACGCATCTTATGAATTGCGCCTTTGGTGTTGATTACCTGTCTTAAACACCAAATCTTTCAGTTGCTTAGATTTATATTTCGTATTAAAGTTGCTAGCAACATGAAGCAGACAATATCGCTAGTATGCACGAGGTTCACTCCACCCTACTTCTTCATTGTTAATTGCAGAAAGAATGTCTCTGTGTCTATCATAGATCAAACAAATACAATCTCGATCGGTAGCGTATTGACGCAATGCCTGAAGAAACCATGACCAACTTAATGCATTTTTCCCTTCAACAATAGCAAAAGCAAGAGGAAATATATGACCATTCGCATCAACTGGTAAAACAGTCAACATTTTTTCTTTATACTTCCCATACAAATATGTTCCATCGATCAGGATCAATGGCCTACAGTATTTAAACCCTTCTATTGTAGGCCCAAATGACCAAAAAACTCTCCCAAAAAAAGTTGTACCTCGTACGTCAAATGGAAGAAAGTACCAATCGACTCAAGTTTAAAGATTGTAATGTATAACAGCACTTAACCAATATGGTAGCTCGTCATACGATTTCTCTCAATCACCAAAAACTGTAATCAGCGCTTTTCTCTTTACTTGCCACACACGTTTGTACTTGACATTATAGCCATACTATTTTTTAATAATTTCTTGAAGCAATGGCACAGTAACACTAGGATCGGCTCTAACCACATATTGAATTTCAATAATCATAAAGCTGGAATCAAGCTATGAATGATCTTGGGTTAATTCAGAGTACAGACATGAGTGTTCCCCTTCAAGCCTAGTAATCTCAAACATGTCGTTAGTCTTACGTCTACTTCCACGTAACTTCCACTTGCAGCCCTCATTGGCCTGTTTACATCTCACGTACCAAATATTTTGATTGGACTCTACTACAACAAGCCTAGTAATCTCAAACATGTCGTTAGTGTTGTGTCACACAGTATTTTTTAACAGTTAATTAAAGATCTTTTTTGCTGTTAAATGACATTCCTTTTTGAATTAAAGATGAATTATCTACATGTATGTTCCTAGCTTCTAATGTAGACCTTTTTCACAAACAGAATCAGTAATGTCCCAATCTATTTCCGTAAATATCTCAGATTGTACTGGTTCATTTTCATGTTAAGTAATTTCTTTTTCAAACAATTCATCAACTTCTATGTCAATATCATTGTCCCCAACATTACCAGGTTCAAGAATAACTAGATCTTCTGGACTCATCACCATTTTTAATCAACTGTTAAAGTTGAAAAAATATCAATATCATAAACTACTCCAACAAGAATCTCATAAACTACTTCATCATTGATTTATTTATTAATTTAGGTTTAGGTTTTACGATTTTATGTTTTAGGGTACAAGAGTTTAAGGTTTAGGGGTTGGGTTTAGGGTTTAGGGGTTTAGGGGTTTAGGGGTTTAGAGTTTAGGGGGTTAGAGATTTAGGGGTTTAGTGGTTTAGGGTTTGTTTATTTATTTTCATAATTTATTTTCTTATTTATTTTCATATTTTATTTATTTATTTATTTACTTATTAATTTATTTATTAATTTTCCTAATTTATTTATTAATTTTTATAATTTATTAATTTATGTATTAATTTATTAATTTTCATTATTTATTTATTTATTAATTAATTAATTTTCATAATTTATTCCTAATTTATTTATTTATTTTAGTAATTTATTTATTTATTTATTTATTTTCATAATTTATTTATTAATTAATTAATTTTCATAATTTATTTATTTATTTTACTAATTTATTTATTAATTAATTTTCATTATTTATTTATTAATTAGTTAATTTTAATTATTTATTTATTTATTTATTTATTTTCATTCTTTATTTCCTTATTTATTTATTTATTTTCATAATTATAAACATAATGCATCCATATTAAATACAACTATAAATAAGAATAAAAAATAAACAAAACTAAGAATTCATAATTCATCCATATTAATTTGCAAAACTATAAACTACATGCATCCATATTAATTGCATCGATATTAAACTACATGCATCCATATTAAATACAAGAATAAAAAACAAACAAAACTAAGAATTCATAATGCATCCATCTTAATTTTCATAACTATAAACCACATGCATCCATACTAATTTTCCAAGCATTCACAAACATATAAATACAAGAATCTCACTAAAAATATTTTCTCTAAATTCTATTATAAAAATTTATTCATAGCTTAGACGGCAGCGACAACGACAACGATGGTGAGAGCGACGAACGACGGTAAATACATTGCTGCTACCATCAACAACAACAATACAAAGAATAAACAATGCTAAGGGTTAATATCAATTTTATAAAAATTTAAATACATCAACAACAATAAAAAATGCTTTGTCATACCGTGAAAAAGAGAGGAAAATAACGACGATGGACGGCGGCAGTGGTGGATGGCGACAACGGTGGACAGAGGTAACGATGGCGGCGGTGACGATGACAGCGGAGAAGATTGAATGTGAGGGAGGGGAATATTGAAGGTGAAGGGAAGATTGAAGTGAGGGAGATGAAGATTGAAGGGGAGAGGAAGATGATTGGTGAGGGGAAAAGGAAGAGGCAGAAGCGCCCTTTTCTAGGGTTTTTGTGTGAGCGAAGTCGTGGATGGGATCCACGACTACGCTTTTGAAGTCGTGGACCCGTCCACGACTCCTTTGGCGTGTCTACAGGTGTGGCAGCAAGGACGGTCAAACTGCCACACCTGCAGACGCGTCAGGGGAGTCTTGGACGGGGTCCACGACTTCGTATTGTATTCGTGTACCGAGTACACGACTTCATGCCCAAGTCGTGTACCCGATCCACGACTTTCTGACACAATCCCGTTTTACGATAAATTTTACCCAACCCTATTTTTTACAATATATATTAAAATAACATTATTTTAAAAAATCGAAATTTTATGATGAAGAACAAAGATTCTAGTAGAGAAAACTAAATAAAACCCATGAACGATCGTTTGGAAATGGAACAGAGACCCATATTTTTTAAAAAACAGCATATTTGCTATGGTTGCAAATAAACCAAGTTCGACCAAAACCAAATTGAGCGACCCAAACAAATTAATTGAACCAAACTGGAAATAAGCCAAATTAGTCTAAGGAACCGGACAAGAATTAAAAAAAACATGAGATATTCTAAGGACAAAACTAAAAGCCACAAGCAAAGAGTGATCACGACTAGCCACAATCAAATTTGGGTGGCAGTGAATACTGAATGTAGGTGCGACCGTAGTGTTACGAATTTGAGATAACAAGCGCATTTGAGCATGAGTTGGTGAAACAAACATCTAGGAAATGCGGCAGCGAAGTGGGTAACCAGATCTGAGAGTAGGTGAAACGGAAAAATCTGAGCCCAACTGAATGTGTGCGACGACCGGATCTGGGAGCAAAACGGCACGAAGTTTGGGGAAACAGCAAGACGGGGACTTGTGGCAATGGACAGATTTGCGTGTGGATCTGAATAGATTTGTTTGGACGTCCATGACCAATCGACGAAGAGATGAAAGGACGATGACTTAAATGAGAGAAAATTTAAAAATTTGACTATGATACTATCTTAGTATTCTATATTATTGAAATAATTTAGAGTACATACCAACTTTATACCTGGATGAATAAATAGTGAACAAAATAAAAGAAAAATACATAACAAAAAAATAATATTTAGGGATAAACTTAATTTAGTAATAAATTCAAACTTCCTTTTAACGGAAGGAGAAGAGGTGTGTGGGGATTTATGGGAATGAAAGCCATGGATATAGCAGAGGAGCTAAGAGCCTAAGGCCAAAGAAACAAATGGTTGGGTTTCATAAATATATATGGTTTTAGGGATATTGCTAATGACCATTGACCATTCAAGTAAAGTGATTTGAGCTTCAACATTTTCATGTTTCTTCTTTTCTAACCCATGAATCTTAACAAGATCATAGTTAAATTACAATAACCTTTAGGCTTCATTTAGGAAAACAGTGAAGTTTCTAAAAGACATCTATAGTATGTTTGTAACAAAAAAAATATTGGTGGAATAAATGGTACAGTGTGTTTCCTCAGGAATTGTTGCATAACTTCATGAGAATAACTAAATTGAAGAAAATGCACTACTGTTCGAATGATCACATATACGTCTTTAAATAAGTGTTTTCTTTAATTTGTGTTCACAACATTTCTTTTTCTAAAAAGTTTCGTTCGTTTATCTTATAGACGTGGTGCTACTTCCAAAACAAATGTGATATGTTCTATCCTAGAATACAATTACAATGTATTTATTTATCTGCTTTCATGTTATTTTGCTTGGATAACAAATATAAATCTATCCATATTTGAAGTAGATTAAATATAACACAAGTGATTCTGAAAATTCATTGATTCCAAAATATTATCATATACCATGCTCATAGACATTATATTTATATTAGGTACTCTCGGTTTTGAACATGTTAATTCCATGATCTTTAATCACTTACAATTTAAGCTATATATTGTAACATTTTAGTTCCTAATTTTATTAAAAATACTCATGATTTTATGAAATTTTGTAGCTGTAATAAACTGGTTAGGTATCAAAATTGTTTATGAAGTATAAAGAATAAGTATGATAAAGATGGACAATTAGTTTCGATTAGATTTTAATGGTGGGGAGTAATTTGTTGCAAATTTGAAACTATCTACACTAAATTATTACAACAAATTGTGTTAAAATAGACTCAAACATAAGGCCATATTTTAAAAAACTGTCTCAAATAAGTTTTTTAATTCATGAAAATTCAAATATCATTAGTACAATAGTAATGGTTTTTAATCAAAATTTGAAAGTATTATTATTCTTTTTTTTTTTAACTTGGCAGACTTGAGAGAGTCATTAATTGGTCCATTTTTGTTTTCTTGTCTTTACTGTAAAGGAAAATTTCATTTTTAGAAATAGTATAATAAAGATTAGATGTCCATGCATAGTATCCATAAAAAACAAGGAGCTTTCTCCCACCAATTGCATGTGTGTTTGTTATCTACGTGTTTTACAATCACACACTCTAGTGCCCATATAATCCACCTCCTACTTCTCATGCGTCATACAAATGTGTGTTCACACGAGATTTCTGGAGAAATTTAATTTGTGAAATTTGAGTTTTGTATTTGTATTGATTTTAGTATAGTGTGTACAATTTCTAATATTTGATCATTTGATTCTTTCTCTTGAAAAATAAAATTAATCTTCAAGTTTATTGATCTTCCTAGATGATCGACCTTCAGCATTGTTGATCTTCTTAGAGGGTCGTCTTTGGCTTTGTTGGTCTTGTTGAACAATTTGGATCAGCCTCTGACTTGTTGATCTCCTTGGATCGGCTTTACAACTTATGGCGAGTTATATTATTCAGATTCATCAGAACTTTAAAGCTTTGGTTTCTAGAATTTGAGATTGTTGGAGTTTCAGGACAGTTATAATTGAGGGGATAAGAACACTTCGAAGCGGAAGACTTACAGGACCATTCACAATTTTAATTTGGGAAAATTTAAAATACCATACATTGGAAAAAATTTACATAAACATTTTAATGAATTAAAATAGACTAACATGCATTTCATAAACAAAATATAGAGAGACAAAAAAAAACCCAACCTCGTTGTAGTCTCTGAAATCTACTATACACCAAATTGTAACCACCACCCGTTGGAACCTCTCCTATTCTCTGAATAATGGAGGTTTGGCTTGTGGGAACCAATTGGAATTTTCTTTGGGAATTTTTTAGAATAATAGAGAGAGTTTTTTTTTCTTCTGCACACCTTCTGCAATTCAGACGTAGGTTGTTTCAAACGCACTCACAGAATTGTTCTGCTCTTCCTCTACTTCAGGATGAAGAAGGGGAGGTTAGAGAAAAATTTGAAAAAACGTGGGAGCATTCCACGTTTCCCAAAAAAATTAAAATTAAATTATATTAAATTAATTAACAAATTAATTAATTAAATTAAATTAAAATTAATTAAATCAATATTTCATTTCAATCATATTTAAATGAATATCTCTCATATAACCTATAGTTTTAATGTGTATCATATACGCATTAAGTTTAATCTATAGTTTTAATAAGAATTTGATTCATATTGAATCAATATTTGAACCCATTCAAATATTTTATTCTCTCATTAATTAATTTTGAATCACATCCAAAATTAAAATTTATATTATAAAGTCTAATTAAAATATAAACTTTATATTATAATGCATCACCATACATTATATTAATTCCCTAAGTTAATATGAACATTTCAAATTATATCCAATATATACTAACCTCATTACCCTTTACGAGCTAGGAAAGGAACCTAATGAACCCACAGATCAGAAGCTACAACGATATGAGATTAATTGGCTAAACTCATTAACCACATTAATCAATATTCGCTAACTGTGCGTACACTCCACTAAATGCTCACAGCTGAACTCTTCTCACTATAGATATATTTCTGTGTCTACGGGGTATAGACCAATAACAGCAAGTTAGTCTTTGACAATTGTCCATAATATCATCTAGATCAAATTACCATTTTACCCTTGGGTCACTTCTTAGTCCTTAAATATTAATGTTCCTCTAATGAACAACCTGTTTATGGTCCAACCAATAGATAGAAACCCCTCTCATGTCATAGAGACAGTGGGTCCTTTGTTCCAGTCCCGAAGACATTATTTAAGGAAACACTCGTCTACTTACCCTTAAATCGAAAAGGAGTAAATTATGTCTTGTGTGTTTATGATCCCAGCTCCCCACTCAGTCATGTCCCCAAAATGGTAGGCTTATTTAGTCGACAATCTGATCACTCTCACTCGTACAAATCAAAGGACAATTCTTCGTGAACTGTAGTTCATAACATACTCAGGATCAAGACTAAATTGCCTAGGTCATCCTATTGAAATAGAAACCTAACTAGTCAACGAAGTTACATCTAGTGGTCACTATTTCGTAGTCCAGTCTTATGCAAACTCATTGCATAGGATACCTCCACTCACGTGTCACCTACATGAACATTTTGGATCATTGTGTTTGTATCATAAGTACAAAGTGGGTTCTATCTATAGTGTTACCAGGATAAGGTACCCAGGTTTATCCCTATACTCTAAACCATTTAAGTTGTATCTCAAATATCGATCTCTATATGTCTCCACATATAGTTAAAGACTCATAAATCAGCTTAGGATGTTAGTTTATTGGATTTGGGTTAATAAGACAAAAATAATTAAAAAAATAGATAACTCTTTATTGGAATAATAACGGTCAACATATTACATTTACTATCTACGAGTTTTAGGATATAAAACCCAACAAACTTCCATTTTGACTAAAACTCTAGTTTAGTGTGGTAGTCTATGGGATGTACATAATAAAGTAATTCAAAAATATGAAAATGGTAAGATGTACAAGTATCTTACATAAAACGTATATATACAAATACAATAAATTAGGGCATCCATATACCAATTACACATCTCCCACTTGTCCTAGATTACCTAATTTACATATCTCACAGATCTAGACTTTCTAGATGACCCTCGAACACTTTGTGGCTCGATCTAGTCGTGAGAGTCTTTATAAACGGATCAGCAATGTTGTGCTCTGAAGCGATCTTGGTTATGATCACATCCCTTCGTTGCACAATCTCCCATATCGGGTGATACTTCATGTCTATGCGTTTGCTTCCTTTGTGGCTCGAGGTTCTTTAGAATTGGCTACTGTCCCACTTTTTTCATAGTATAGAGTGATAGGCAAGTTCATGTACAGAACAACTTTTAAATCAGCAGAAACTTTTTGAGCCAAATTGTTTCTTTTGTTGCTTTGCAAACAACGAAAAAATTCAGCCTCCATGGTGGAGTCTGTAATGCATCCTTGTTTGATGCTACGCCACACTACAGTTTTTCCGTTTAGGGTGAACACTGATCCTGACATGAATTTCCTAGAATCTTTGTCAGTTTGGAAATCAGAGTCAGTGTATTCTGTAAGCATCAAATTCTTAGCACCATACACAAACATGTAGTCTCACGTTCTCCTAAGATACTTGAGATAGTTTTAACCATCATCCAGTGGTCTAACCTTGGATTGGAGTGTTACCTACTAAATATTTCTACTGCATAACAAATGTCTGGCCTAGTGCAAGCATAACCTACATTAAGCTGCCCACAGCTGATGCATAGGGAATACGTCACATATCCTCAACTTCTTGAGGTGTCTTAGGACATTGTTCCTTAGACAAGTGAACCCCGTGTCTAAAAGAAAATAAATCATTCTTACATTTTTGTATCAAATATCGAACCAATATTTTGTCGATATAAGTTTCTTGAGACAATGCTAGCATTTTGTTCTTGTAATCTCTAATGATTTGGATCTCAAGTACAAGTTGAGCCTCTCCCAAATCTTTCATTTTCAATTGGGCTGCTAGCCAGATTTTAACGTCAGTCAGGTATCCTACATCATTTTCAATAAGAAGGATATCGTCCACATAAAGTACTAACAAAACTACTTTACCTTCGGATTGAGACATAAAGATACTCTATTAAAGATTGTCATTCAGAAAAGTAGTCTTGACATCCATTTTCCATATTCCATAGTCATAAAATACGGTTATGGACAAGAGAATTCTTATAGACTTTAACATAGCAACAACGAAAAAAGTTTCCTCATAGTCAACCCCTTCCCTATGTGTATAACCTTTTGCTACAAACCTAGCTTTGAAGGTCTGTACCTTCCCAGCTAAATCTCTCTTTCTCTTATAGATCTATTTGCAACCTATGGGTTTTACCCATTTAGGTAGATCTACAAGCTCTCATGTTGAATTGAAGTACATAGACTTCATTTCAAGGTCCATGGCTTTGACCCATTGGTCTTTGTCATCATTCATTGCATGTTTAAAGGACAATGGATCCTCAATGCCATCATCTAGTATGACAACTTGAGTTTCAGTTAAACCCAAGTAGCGGTTCAGTTGTAATACAATTCTCCCACTACATTGAGGCACTCTCATCAATTGAGAAGGACGATACCGACCTAATATGTTGGTTTCATCAACTCTTGATGAGGGACCATCTTCATAAACAACTCTTGTTGATTCATTAGTAGCTTCACCTAATACTATTTTGCTTCAAGGTTTATGATCTTTCATGTGGTCTTTGTTTTCTTGTGGATCGAAGAATAGACCACCTATCGTTTCTTTGGAGTAACCAAATTGGCAAAGTCTTGAACGAGGTTTCAATTACTTAAGATTTGTCACTGACACGTGTGCTGGACAACCTCAAATTTTAAAGTGATTTAAACTAGGTTTATGTCCTCTTTATAACTCGAAAAGTGTTTAAAAAACACTTTTTGAGGGAACATTATTCAAGATATGAACTACAGTCTCTACTGCATACCCTCAAAACTGGCTAGGTAATTGAGCATAGTGTTTAATTTTATGTCCTAAAACTCGTAGATAGTAAATGTAAATCGTTGACCGTTATTAAAAAAGAGTTACTATTTCAATTTCAATAAATAGTTATTGATTATTTTTGTCTAATTAACCCAAATCCAATTAACTAACATCTTAAGTTGTTTTATGAGTCTTGAAATGTATGTGGAGATATACAGGGATCAATGTTCGAGATACAACTTAAAGGCTATATAGTATAAGGATAAGGTTCGGTACCTTATCCTGGTAACACTATGGATACGACCACTTTGTATTTGATTAAAAACACAATGATCCAACGTGTTCGTGTAGGTGACACGCTTGTAGGGGTATCCTATGCAATGAGTTTGCATAACACTGAACCACAAAATAGTAACCACTAGTTCTAACCCCGTTGACTAGTTAGGTTTCTATTTAAAATAGGATGACCTAGGCAGCTTAGTCTTAATCTTGAGTGTATTTTGAACTTTTGTTCACGAGGAATCGTCCTTTGATTTGTATGGGTGAGAGTGACCAGTTTGCCGACTCACTAAGCCTATCATTTTGGGGACAAGATCGAGTGGGGAGCTGGAAACATAATCACACAACATGGAATTTACTCCTTCCCGACTTTAGAGTAAGTAGTGAGTGTTCTCTTAATTGGTGTCTTTGGAACTTGAACAAGGAACCCTACCCTCTTTATGGCACGAGAGAGATTTCTGCTTATTGGTTGGACCATAAGCATTTTGTTCACTAGAGGAGCACCGGTATTTAAGGACTAAGTAGTAACCCAGGGGTAAAACGGTAATTATATCTAGCTGGAGTTACGAACACTTGTGAAGGACTAACTTGCTGTTATTGGTCTACATTCGTGGACACAAAAATATATCTACAGTGAGAAGAGTTAAGTTGGGAGTCTTTAGTGGAGTGTACACAAAGTTAACGAATATTGATTAATGTGGTTAATGAGTTTAACAAATTAATCTCATATCGTTGTAGCTTATGATCTGTAGGTCCATGAGGTCCCTTTCCTAGCTCGTAAAGGATAATGAGGTTAATATATTTTGGATATAATTTGAAATGTTCAAATTGACCAATGGAATTAATATAATGTATGGTGATACATTATAATATAAAGTTTATATTTTTAATTAAACTTTATAATATAATTTTTATTTTGGATTGTGATTCAAAATTAATTAATGAGAGAATGAAATATTTGAATGAATTCGAATATTGATCTAATATGAATTAGATTCATATTAAAACTACAGATTAAATTTAATGTGTATATGATACACATTAAAACTATAGATTATGAGAGAATTTAATATTTGAATATGATTCAAATATGAATTAAACTAAATATAGGATATTTAATTTAGAAATTGATTAATTGGAGAATAAGTTAATAGTTTAGTTTAATTATATTTAATTAATTTGATTTAAGTAAATTAATTAAAACTATAGGTTATGTGAGAGATATTCATTTATATATGATTTAAATGAAAAATTAATTAAATATGATTTAATTAATTAGTTAATTTAATTTAATTTAATTTAATTTAATTTAATTTAATTTAATTTAATTTAATTTTAATTAAATTAAATTAATAACTCCCTAAGGAGGAAGTTATTATTGGATAACGTGGGATTACCCACGTAATCCAATTTTCTTTCTAACTTCAAGAAGAGGGAGGGCAGTATGACTGAAAAACGAACCTACATCTGAATTGCAGAAGGTCTACAGAGAAAAAAAAAACTCACTCCATTTTTCTCCAAAAATTTCCAAAGTAAATCCCAATTGGTTCCCACAATCCTTCAGCCTCCATTACTTAGAGAATAGGAAATGATTCAAGTGGTGGTAGCTACAACTTTGGAGTTTGGTAGAATTCAAAGTCATCAACGAGGGTGAGTCTCTTTTCTCTGTTATTTTGTTTTATGAAAAGCATGCTTAGTGTATTTTATTTCAAAAAATGTTTTCTTTATTTCAGTAAAATGTTTTCGTAAATTTTTTTCAATGTATTGGTATTTTAAATTTTCTCAAAATTTTAATTTAGAATGGTCCTGTAAGACTTTCGTTGGGTTCTTATCCCTTCACATAGCTCATCATAGAACAAACCATGTCTAATAAGGTTCTGTTTCTCCTTTCTGATACACAATTTTGTTACGGTGTACTAGGTGCTGAGAGTTGGAATTGAATTTCATGTTCTATCATATAGTCCTGGAATTTCAAATCCATGTACTCTCCACCTCGATCAGATCGAAACATTTTAATCTTTTTACCTAATAGTTTTTCTACTTCAGCCTTATACTCCTTGAACTTTTCAAAAGCTTTAGACTTATGTTCCATTAGGTATAAATAACCATACCTTAAATAATTATCTGTAAAAGAGATGAAGTATTCAAGACCTTCTCGAGTTTTTACATTCATTGGACCACAAAGGTCTGAATGTACAAGTTCAAGTGGCTCTTTGGCTCTATAAACCTTTCCAGTAAAAGGTCGTTTAGTCATTTTTCCTTCAAGACATGATTCACATGGAGGTAATGAATCATCTTCTAACTCATTTAGAAGTCCATTCCTTACCAATCTACCGATCCTATCGAGATTAATGTGACTTAATCTTAAATGCCAAGATAAGTATTGTTATTAGAAGAAACTCTTTGCCTTTTATTTTGAGTATTAGCAGTTTTAAACATTGCATGATTCAGAACTGCTTTCGCTTCATTTGGTTTTAATACATACAAGTTATTTTCTAACTTAGCAGAACAAATATGCACATCATTTTTCGAAATGACCGCTTCATTAAATGAAAAAGAAACAAAGTACGATTTTTTTAATAAACAAGAAATAGATACTAAGTTTCTTCTATTCTTAGGAACTATGTACAAGTTTTCTAAGAACAGAAGTCTATTTCTAAAAGAAACTTAGTCACTTCGAATGCACTAGATGATATGACGTCTTTTTTTCCGACCTTGAGTGTCATCTCACTCTTTTCGAGTTGCTGGAAATAAGTAGTTTACTGTAAAGAAGAACAAACATAATTAGTGGCTCCTGAATCTAGTATATAGGCATTTTGGTCATTTTTCACTAAACAAGTTTTCAAGACAAGTAAATCATATTTACCTTTCTTTTTTGTCTTCTTTTCAGCTAGGTATTTGGGACAATTCCTCTTCCAATGTCCATCTACATTGCATGGAAGCATTTCCCCTTGAGAGCTACCATAACCTTCCCCTTTCCTATTGCAGCAGCAACAGGACCTTTCCCCTTTCCTCCTCTCTTCTTTTGGATTTTCTTACTTGCAGAAGTTGAAAGTGTAGACTTGGTTCTAGAGGATGAACCCTTCTTAAACCTCCTGAAGTGAGCAACATTTGCCTCTTCTTCTTTTTGTCCCTTATTTTTCATAAGAGACTGAAAAGTCAGTAGTTCGTTGAGGAGGGTATTAAGCTATACTCTATCTTGTTCATTATTGCATTACTACAAAATTGAAGAAAGCTCTTAGAAAGAGATTCCATTATAAAGGACACTTGATTGTGCTCGTCAATGACCGTTTTGTTCATCTCTACCACGTTGAAGTGGACCATCATGCCAAGAACATGTCTTCCCTCTATCATACGGGCATTATAAATGTACTTAATAGTCTCATGACGGATCTGAAAGGATGGTTGTCCAAACATCTCCTGGAGGGAATCCATGATCTGACGTGCAATGACCATGGACTCATTCTTCTTGCTCATTACGTCAGACATATTAGCAAAGATATAGACGTGAGCCTTTTCATTGGCCTTTGTCCAACGGTCATATGCATTTTTGACAGTCTGGGATGCATTTTAAGCAAAAAATAGAGGACATTCCTTTATTAGGATGAAGCGTAGATCATCGACAACCAGAATCATATTCAGGTTCAACTTTCACGTCACATAGTTTTCACCAGTTAACTTTTCGTTCTTAAGAAATTGAATAATAGAGGAAGACATGCTGAGAAATAACAAACAATTGACCGTATTAGTCATCTATGTCTTAACCCATTACACAAAGTATCCAATCAATTCAGCAAAAACAAACAATCAAAGAACCATAATCAAATAAATGATTTAATTTTTTGCAACAATACTTCAGAAGTTTAGAGCAACAGTCACCAAAGGATGATCAGTTACTCCTCTCCTGAATTGAGACAATCTGAGCTAATTACTAATACCAGAATAACTTTTGTTCCTATTGGTCTTAACTACCGTTGTTCAGTCAAGGATTCATTAACTAACTTAATTCATCCTGTAAGTGTGATCCTACAATTTTCAGATCTCAGAAGTACGCTTCAACAAGCTACCATTAGAAAAGACAATCGTTGAAGATTAACCTAAGAAACCCTATCCATTTCTGAAGCATGCGATGTTCCAACTCCTATGATCAAGCCCTCCGAAGGGATGGTCACTCTAGGACAACACGCAGACGGATCGTAAAAATCTCACAGTGAAACCTAATGGAGGAGACCGTAGGATACGCTGACACGTGTCCTTCTCCCACTTACTGTGAATATTTTTCCCATTCACCTTGTTATTGATCCATACAAACACTTTTCGAATGGAGGTCGTACCTAGGGCGACATGAAATCGAGTATGGATCTCACGTGAGAGCTAAAAATTCAACTTAAGTACGTCGGTTTAAAATTCAACTCTTAGGGACGTGAGAACTAAAAATTCAACTTAACTCTTAGGGGGGTTAATTTTGAAAATAATGTGGATTTTAAAAGTATTGACAAAAAAGGGGTTAGAATGAAAGTATTGTAAAAAATGGGGTGAAATTACTATAGCAAGAAAGTCGTGGACGGGTCCACGACTTTCCCTTGCCCAGTCACGCCCCATGTGGACGTGGGGTGTTGACTGGAATGACTGGAGTCGTGGACGGGGTCCACGACTTCCTTAATGTTTTTTGGTTTATTTTAATTAAATTTGTATTCAACTTGCCTCTCACTTTGTCCCAATAAAAGTTCCCGAGGCAGCTTTTCCTCCGCAGCAGCATTCCCATACTTTTCCATGATGGCATCCTTTGTATGTGACTTCAATTTTTCTTTAATAACCTTATAGTTCTTGTACAGAAGTTCAGCTTG
>JBBPDJ010000008.1:9772385-9792992 GCA_037974625.1 Cucumis cinereus | reverse complement strand
TAGGTTATATGAGAGATATTCATTTAAATATGATTTAAATGAAATATTAATTAAATATGATTTAATTAATTTTCATTAAATTAATTAATTAATTTGTTAATTAATATTTAATTTAATTAAAATTAAATAACTCCATTGTGGGAGTTATTTTTTTTGGGAACGTGGGATGATCCCACGTTTTTCCCAAATATCTCTCTAACCGCCCCTTTTTAATCCAGAAAAAGGGGAGTAGCAGAATGGTTCTGCGTAAGTGGGTGTTTTCTGGAAAACCTACGATTGGCAGAAAGTCTGCAAAAAAAAAAAAAAAATCTCTCTACTATTCCTCCAAAAATTCCCACAAAAAATCCAAATTGGTTCTCACAAGCCAAAACCTTAGTTACTCAGAGGATAGGAGAGGCTACAACTAGTGGTGGCTACATTTTGGTGTTTTGTAGAATTCTAAGACTGCAACCTAAAGTAAGTTGATTTTTCCTTTGTAATTTTATTGATAAAAAACATGCTTAGCCTAGATTGTTTTGTAATTTCTTTTCCAATATATGGTATTTTATTTTCCCAAAATAAAATTGAGAATGATTCTGTATTTCTTCCGCTGTGATGAGTTTTTATCTCATCACAAATAACTTCTACAAACCCAACATTCCATATCAAAGCTATTTTTTCAAACTAAACACAATAAATGGTGAAATACCTTTGCAAAACGAAGCCTAATGTAGGGGATAAATGTTTGAAGGTCGGGAATCACAGGGGACAATTTTGAATTTCGAAAGAATATGAGGGAGAGCTTAGGCAAAGTGAGAACCTAATTTAGTTATCATAAGATGATGAGTTTTTCCAGACAGGGGTAATATTATGATTTCACATTCTTTGGCGGTTGAATTTTCAACGTCTAAATTAAAATCTTGGTATGGATCTCAATCGAGATGGTCCGAGAAAAAGCATATATATGACTTTTCAAAAATTGCACTATTTTCAAAAAGTGAAAACTAAAAGCGGTTATTTTGGACAAAATGTTATATTTACTTAAAACAAATGGGAAATTTGCAAAAACCACTCCTAAGTATGGTGGTAGTTGTAATTACACTTTTAAACTTTCAATAGTAACAATTGGGCTCCTAAATTTTTAAAAGTGTTAAATTGGACCCTCAAGCTGACAATAATTGTAAAAATTGAACACACAAATGATGAAAATTTAATCCTCAAACTTACATATTCGGTATAATTTATACATTTATATGAGTTTGATGGTCCAATTTTAAATTTTGGATAAGTTTGAAAGCTTAATTTTTAATTTTGAAAGTTTAAGGGTATAATTGCAACCATTGTCATACTTTAGGAGTGGTTTTTGCAATTTTCCCTAAAATAAACATATTGTGTAAAATTGAGAGGGTGACAAAATACCAATAAATTACAATATTAAAATAAAATTATAATAAATTTTTCCTCTTAAATCAAACCATACTAAGAAAGAAAAAAGTTACTAGTAAAGGAGAAAGAGTGCATATTTAATATAATCTAATAATATTAAAAGAATACAATATATTCATTGTCCACATGTAAACACCACTAAAGAGTCGTCACATTCTAATGTTGTGAGTCGATGTTTCAAAAGATGTGGTAGGTAATGGCTTGTAAATAAGTTTGTCAAATTATCATTCGAACAAATTTATTGCATTGTAATGTTGCATTTTCTTCAAGATCATGAGTTTAGAAAAACTTTGGTGAAATGTGTTTTGTTTTGTCTTTTTTAGTATATCCTCCCTTGATTTGTACTACACATGTTGTGTTGTCTTCGTACATCATTGGATGATTTTTAATTGAAGACAAGCCATGGGTTCCACGAATTTGTTGAGTCCTTTATCTTAGTCATTCACATTTTTTACTAGCCTCATGAATCACAAGAATTTCAGTATAATTTGAGAAAGTAATTGTTATTAAAGATGTTCATACAATATGGCAAGGATAGGAAAGTCGACTTTCCTGTCCTCGTCCCTACAAATTTCCCCACAAGAAAAAATTTCTTGCCTTAATTTTTTAAATTTTTTTATTTCAATTAAATATTTTATTTAACAATTCCTTAAACATTTCCAATACAATTTCGATTTAAATAAAATAGTATCAATTTTGTTAATAAAAACAAACATACAAATGCAATTTGAAAATATATAATTAAAATGCTAAATTCTCATAATTTATAAAAATTAAAATTTCAACAATTAGAATTTAGAACATTCTATCTTAAATATTGCAACATCTAAAGAATTAAAGGAATAAAGTCTTAAAGTTAAATAATTAAGGCATCCATAATATTATATATTAAATTATTATTAATATTAATATAAATAATATAGATACACACAGTAAAGACAGGGTGGGGTCGAGGCCAGAGAATATAATTCTCGTCCACGACCCCAAATTGTGAATGGGACAAAAATCCTCACTCCCTCCCTTATTCCCCATGTATTCGGGGATTCCCCACCCCATACGGGATGGGTCTCTGCGTGTTCTTTTTTGGACATCTCTAGATTTTATGATTTGTTTCACTAATTGTCATGATATATCAATTTGTCCACATGTGAATAGATAACCAGTTTGAGATATAATTTTGTATGGATGAGATAAGTTCACATAATCTTCATAACCAACTACATTACAAAAGTTTATTTTTTTAATAAAAACAAACTCATATCAATCATTTCTTAGAGATAATATAATACACACTTAATTTGGTCAATTCAAATTAATCTTGGTTAATCCTTAATTAATTACATTTTAGTTTTCAAGTTAGTTTTTAGTATCTTTTTAGGATCCTATCTTACATTTAATTCTCTATAAATAGATGATTTTTCTCCTGTAAGCAACGACTTTTAACTGATAATAAAGATTTTGATTTGATTCTTGGAGAAATCTATCCTTTTATCTTTTAGACTACATCGGAAAGTTCTTCAAGAGTTTCATTTATATTTAAGTCATCAACATATACAGTTGTAATAGCAAATTTTGACTATGATTTCTATATAAAAACAAATAGACATATTGGATTATGTTGATATCCTTTTTTCAACAAATATCCACTCGTGCAATTGTACCACATTCGTTCTAATTGTTTCAATCCATTTTGTGATCTCTATGACTTTATTTAATACAGTTCTTGAGAACTTGATTTATATGTTTCAGGTTATCGATATTTATGTCCTAAATCTCGTGGTTTGTAATGTTTAAACAGATTATTTATTTAATAAAATAAATAGTTATTTCTTGTGACATTTAGATTGTATAACTCATTCCAATAAACTAAGATATGAGGTTGTTTAATGTAATTCGAATAGTATGTTGAGACATACAAGAGGATCATGTTCAAGTGGCAACCAAAAAAGTCTATAACATACGGATAACGGATAAGACTGAGTACCTTATCCTGGTAACATTATAGATACGACCTACTTTGTATGCTTTACAAACAGTTTGATCCTAATCGTTCATGTAAAGACATGTGAGTGGGAGTATCCTATACAAAAAGTTTGCATAAGACTTGACCACAAAATACATTATCTCTCTTTTTAACATCGTTAACTGAAGAGATTATTATTCAATAGATAACAAAATATAACTCAATCTCAATCTTGATGAGTTGTGGACTCCTATTTATGAAGAGTCGTCCTTTAATCTATATGGGTGAGAGTGACCATAGTCACCGACTTAATATGCCTACCATTTTGGAAACAAATTTGAATAGGAAGCTAGGAACATGATAACTACACAAAAATCGAATACACTCTTTCTCGTTTTAAGAGAAAGTGGATGATTGTTCTTTTAAGTGCTGACTTCAGGTCATAAAGGATTTAGTTTATGGTTGGACCATAAACAAATTGTTCATTACAAGATCAATGATACTTCAGAAGTAAGAAGTAATTACAGTGGTAAAATGATAATTTGACTCAATTGTAATTCTGAATATTTGTGAAAGATCAACTTATGCATAATGGTTTATCAATGAACACATAAATCTTCTACAACGCGAAGAATACAATTGTCAGTCTCTGTAGTGGAGTGATCCATAGTTATTGAATATTGATTAATGTAATTAAAGAGTTTAATTAATTAATCTTGGATCATTGAAACTTCTAATCTGTAGGTCCATCAGGTCTTCCTAGTAGCTCACTAAGGGTAAGACAAAGATCAAATTGTTTTTGTAAGAGTTTGAATTGTTAAAATTAATTAAGGATTGGAATTGTTAAAATTAATTAAGGATTGTCCATCAATTGTATAAGATAAAGTTAACATAATGTATATAGATACATTATAATATAAAATTAATTTTGAATAAGATTCAAATTTAGTCTACATAATATGAGAGAATAATATGTTTAAATAAGATTTAGATATTATTTACGTGAATTAAATTCATATAGAAACTATATGTTAAATTTAATGTGAATGAAATATAATAGCTCCTCAAATGAGCTATCTTTCTTATCTTAAATCATGATAGTTCTAGGTATTTAATGGTTTATTTTAGTGTTTATAAAAGAAAACAAACAATTGACACTGTCAGACGATTTAGAATGCATTTAGCACTAAAATGGGGGAGTTAGCAAGCAAAAGGATGTAAATAGAGCTGCCTTGAAAAGATAGAGGCAGATGTTGCGGTGCTCGCCCGACACCTTTTCTGACGCTCAAGCTGCATTAAGATGAAGCGTCGCGACGCACTAGCATGTTCATCATTTGTGCGTGCACTAGGGCACCACAACGCTCCCTTGGGGATGGCCTACACTTTGATAGCTAGTGCCAAACATCAAGGTGCTTACTCGAGGTGTCGTAATGTTCCATTCTTTTCTATAAATATAAACCCTCATTTAGGGTTTTAGGGTGTCATAATGGGATTTCGAGTTGGGAGTCTCCTCCAGCTTGACTCATGGCACATATTGGGAGTTCGGTGGAGCATCGACGACTGTGAAGCTCAAGAGGTTCGTGAACATTCGCAATGGCATCTCCTTTATCTCCTTCCTTCCACTTTATAACTTCGTTTATTTCTTTACGTATCTCATGTATTTAATAGGCACAATCATATGGTCCTTTACTCCATGATAAATGGGAAATGAACTTAGGATTCTAGTGTAATGGATTGGAACAATGTAAGACTTGTTGATGTTGACCAATGTACATCTTATGGGTTTTTATCTCTATTCTTGGTTGTTATACAATTTGCATTAGCTGGTGTAGTTAATGAATGCTTGACAAACTATTAGGTTGATGTGAATGAATGCTTTTGATTTCTCGTTAATAAAATGACGAGAGCCCTTGTGCAACAAAAGATTTAACAAAACGACTACTAAGATTTAATTGGAAAAATAAAAATATCAATACATTAGCAATAATTACATAAACAATTTAAGGCTAACTTGGATAAAGAAAAATTAATAAAATTACAAAGAAGAAATTGAAACTTACTTTCGTTGTCGACTCTGAATCTACAAATCACCAAATGTGAGACCACCACCACTTGGAACCTTTTCTATCCTCTAGGTAGATGAGATTTGGTTTGTGGGAACTATTTTGGGACTTGAAAATTTTTGGAGAGAAAATTGTAGAGAGAAAAAGAGAGAAAAATTCTTTGTATGCGAACCTTTTCTTCTTTTCAAATCACAGAAAAGAACTGTTTATCCTCTCCCTTTTTCAGGTAGAACAAGAAAAAGAGGTTAGAGAAACTTGTGGGATTACGTAGGTGAATCTCACGTTTTCACAGTTATTTAATTTCAATCAAATTAAAATTAAATTAATAATTAATTAAATCACATTTAATTAATATTCCATGAATCTCTCTCATAACCTTTAGTTTTAATTTAATTTAATTAAACCAAATTCAATTTAACTAAACTATTAATTAATTCTGAAATTAATTAATTACTAAATTACATATCTTATATTTAATTTAAGATTTGAATCATATTCAAATATAATATTCTCTCATAACCTACCGTTTAATGTGTATCATATACGTATTAAATTTAATTCATTGTTTTAATATGAATCTAATTTACATTAAAATAATATTTGAACTTCAAATATTTTAATCTCTCATAACCTAATTTTGAATCACATCCAAAATAAAATTAGATTATAAAGTTTAATTAAGATATAAAGTTTATATTATAATGTATCACCATACATTATATTAATTCCCTAAGTCAATTTGAACATTTCAAATTACATCAAATTACACCCAAAATATATTAACCTCATTGTCCTTTACGAGCTAGGAAGGAGACCTAATGAACTTACAGATCAGAAGCTACAACAATATGAGATTAATTGGCAAAATACTAGCCACATTAATCAATATTCGTTAACTGTGTGTACACTCCACTAAAGACTCACAATAGAACTCTTCTCACCGTAGATATATTTTTGTGTCCATGGATATAGACAAATAACAACAAGTTAGCCCTTCACAAGTGTTTGTAACCTAGTTGGATCAAATTACCGTTTTATCCCTAGGTTACTATTTAGTCCTTAAATATTAATGCTTCTCTAATGAACAACCTGTTTATAATCCAACCAATAAACATAAATTTCTCTCATGTCATAAAGAGGGTATGACCCTTTGTTCAAGTTTCAGAGACACCATTTAAGGAAACATTCATCTACTTACGCTAAAGTTGGGAATGAGTGAATTCCATCTTGTGTGATTATGTTTTCAGCTCTCCACTCGTTCTTATCTTCAAAATGGTAAGCTTATTTAGTCAGCAATCTAGCTACTCTCACCCGTACAAATCAAAGGACAATTCCTCGTGAACAAAAGTTCATACATAATACACTCAGGGTGATGACTAAGTTGCCTAGGTCATCCTATTGAAATAGAAACCTAACTAGTCAACAAAGTTACATCTAGTAGTTACTACTCGTGGTCTAGTCTTATGCAAACTCATTGCATAGGATACCTCCACTCGCATGTCACCTACACGAGTACGTTGAATCATTGTGTTTTTATCATAAATACAAAGTAAGTCGTATCCATAGTGTTACCAGGATAAGGTATCCAACTTTATCCCTATACTATAGACCCTTTAAGCTGTATCTTGAACATTGATTCCTGTATGTCTCCACATACATTTCAAGACTCATAAATCAGTTTAGGATGTTAGTTTATTGGATTTGGGTTAATAAGACAAAAATAATCGAATAATCAATAATTCTTTATTGAAATTAGAATAATAACTCTTTATTAATAATGATCAATGAATTACATTTATTATCTACAAGTTTTAGAACAAAAACTTAACAAACTCCTAGTTGGACTAAAACTCTAGTATAGTGTGGTAGTCTACGGGATGTACATAATAAAATAATCCACAAACACGAAAATTGTAAAATGTACAAGTATATTACATAAAATGTATAAATACAAATACAATAAACTAGGGCATCCTTATACCCATTACACATCTCCCACTTGTCCTAGATTACGTAATGTACATAACTCGTAGAACTAGACTTTCTAGATGATCCTCAAACACTGCTGTGATAGTAGGGATTTTGGTAAATGGATAGTAGGGTTTAGGGTTTGACAACAGTAGGGTTTAGTCTTCATAAATGGGTAATCAATGTTGTGCTCCGAAGGGATCCTGGTGACTATCACATCCACTCGTTGCAAAATCTTTCGTATTAGATAATACTTCCTCTCTATATGTTTTCTCGTTTGTGGCTACGAGGTTCTTTAGAATTGGCTTCCACCCCACTGTTGTCACAATACAGAGTGACAGACAAGTTCATGATTAGAACAACTTCCAAATCATGCAGGAACTTTCTGAGCCAAACTGTTTCTTTTGTTGCTTCGCAAGTAGCGAAGTATTCAGCCTTTATTGCGGAGTCTACAATGTATCCTTGCTTGATGCTACGCCATACTACAGCTTCTCCCGTTCAGGGTGAACACTGATCTTGACGTGGATTTCCTAGAATCCTTGTTAGTTTGGAAATTAGAGTAAGTGTATCCCGTAAGGATCAAATCCTTAGCAACATACACAAGCATGTAGTCCCTCATTTTTCGTAGATACTTGAGGATAATTTTAGCCACCATCCAGTGGTCTAACCCTGGATTGGACTGGTGCCTATCAACCTAGAGTAAGACCATATTGAATGTTTAGTTAGATGTTGGTAACTAAATGTTCATTCTAATGTAATTCTAAGAATTTTAATACGGTCAGTGAAGCATGTTAGGTGCGAGTTCGACTTGTCATGTTTAACTAATTAGGCTATAAGGACCATTGGTTAGGGTTCTACCAATTAGGCTAGGTATAGAGCACTAGTCATTTGAGACACTTTGATGAGCATCATGCAATGAACACTTCCAATCCATTAAGCTAGAAATTTTTTACTAAGTGCATTTCTACTGCACTTCTACCTTTCAATACATATTAACCCCCCTCCCATTTACCACTTTAACTAAAAACGAGCTTTAGTGAACTAATCTGTCACGCTTCCTTGTAGTTCGACCTGAACTTGACGCTTGTACTACTAGTTAGTATAAGTACTTAGTTCGTGATTTACAAATATTATTTAATCGATAAAAAGTCTCGACAACTTTTTATTTCGTCAAAATACACATTAAAACTATAGATTATGTGAGATTGTTTGAATAAGTTTCTAATGTATCAATTAAATATTGGATATTTAATTGTATTAAGTTAACTAAATGTTATTTATTTTAATTTTAATTAAATAATTATAGATTAATTAAATTAAATTAGTTTTAACTTAACTGCTATGTAGCAACAAGTGAATGGTCAACGTGTGAGATGGAGTTACTCCATCTCACCTCTCTCTCACTTTGGATTTTTCTTACAAGAAAATGCAGAAGGTCTGCATTATCTAAGGGATACAAGGAAAAATGTATTGAGATATGAAGGGATGAGAGTCTTTGCGCAACATAAGATTTAACAAAACCATTACTTAAATTTAATTGAAAAAATAAAAATAAAAATTATAATACATAAACAATTACTGTAAATAATATTAAAGGCTAAGCATGCTTTTCTAATATAAAATAAAATTATAGAGAATAAATTGAAACTCACTTTCGTTGTCGACTCTGAATTCCACCAAATATCAATGTTGTAGTCACCACCACTTCGAATCTTTCCTATCCTATTGGTTGATGAGGTTTGGTTTGTAAGAACCTTTTTGGGACTTGAGGATTTTTTTAGAGGAAAAAACAGAGAGAAAAAAAAGAGAAAAATACTTTGTATATCAACCTCTTTTTTTGTGTTGTTGTGTGTTTATTAAAACACGAACTATTTATAAACTTCTTTTCTTGTTTTACAAGAAAAAGAGGTTAGAAAGAACTGTGAGATTACGTAGGTGAATCTCACGTTTCTCACGGTTATTTAATTTCAATCAAATCAAAATCAAATTAATAATTAATTAAATCATATTTAATAAATATTCAATGAATCTCTCTCATATCCTTTAGTTTTAATTTAATTAAATAACATTTAATTAAGTTAACTATTAATTAATTTTGTAATTAATGAATTACTTAATTAAATATCTTATATTTAATTTAGTTATGATTTGGATCACATTCAAATATAATATTCTCTCATAACGTTTAGTTTTATATAAATCAAATTTAATTAAAGTAAACTATTAATTGATTAATTACTAAATTAAATATCTTAGATTTAATTTCATTCTGATTTTAATCATATTCAAATATAATATTCTCTCATAACCTATAGTTTAATGTGTATCATATACGCATTAAATTTAATTTATAGTGCTAATATGAATCAAATTCATATTAAATCAATATTTGAACTTATTTAAATATTTTATTTTCTTATTAATTAATTTTGAATCACATCTAAAATTTATATTATAAATTTTAACTAAAATAGAAACTTTATATTATAATGTATCTCCATACATTGTATTAATTTTCTAAGTCAATTTGAACATTCCAAGTTATATCCAAAATATATTAACCTCATTACCTTTACGAGCTAGGATGGGGACCTTATGGACTTACAGATTATAAGCTACAACGATAAGAGATTAATCGACTAAACTCACAATTGAACTCTTCTCACTGTAGATATATTTTTGTGTCCACGGATATAGACCAATAACAGCAAGTTAGTCCTTCACAAGTGTTCGTAACACGAGCTGGGTCAAATTATCGTTTTACCCCTTGGTTACTACTTAGTCCTTAAATACCAGTGCTTCTCTAATGAGCAACCTGTTTATGGTCCAACCGATAAACAGAAATCCCTCTTGTGCCATAGAGAGGGTAAGGCTCTTTGTTCAAGTCCTGGAGACACCATTTAAGGGGTAGGGCTCTTTGTTCAAGTCCTGGAGACACCATTTAAGGGAACACTCATTTATTTACCCTAAAGTCGGAAAAGAGTGAATTTTGTCTTGTGTGATTATATTTTCAGCTCTCAACTCGGTCTTGTCACCAAAATGGTAGCTGTATTGAGTCGGCAATCTGGCCACTTCACCTGTATAAATCAAAGGACAATCCCTCGTGAACAGGATTTCATAATACACTTAGGATTAAGACTAGGTTGCCTAGGTCATCCTATTGAAATAGAAATCTAACTAGTTAACTGAGTTACAACTTACATCTAGTTGTTACTATTTCGTGGTCCAATATTACGTAAACTCATTGCATAGGATACCACTACACGCGTGTCACCTACACGAACACGTTGAATCATTGTGTTTGTATCAAATACAAAGTGGATCGTATCCATAGTGTTATCAAGGTAAGGTACCCAACCTTATCCCTACACTATAAATCCTTTAAGCTATATCTTGACCATTGATCCCTGTAGGTCTCCACATACAGTTCAAGACTCATAAATCAACTTAGTATGTTAGTTTATTGGATTTGGGTTAATAAGACAAAAATAATCCATAACACTTTATTGAAATTAAAGTAATAACTCTTTATTAATAACAACAGATTACATTTACTATCAACGAGTTTTAAGACATAAAACACAACAAGATATTCTTTGTAAAACTTTCAGCTTCTCGATTAAGAGATAAGTTTTTCTCTAAATAATGTACCTAGATCCCTAATCATCCAAAATAGTAAATGTTTTCATTAACCATTGATCTTTGTAAGAGAATATTGGGGAAGGCTTACTTGTTGATGTTAAAAGAAATATATTGTTCATGTTGTACTCATTCAAAGTTAGGAGGTAAAAATTGAAGACTGCTTTTTAAGGGTAAGTTACGCTCTAGTCGTCTCCTTATGAAAAACATGCCTAATTGGATTTTTATTATTCTCTGTATTCTGTGGTTTAAATTTGTAAATTAAAGGCAGAGCGATTAAACGTTTCCACTAGGCTTTGTCCCTTCACATGCATCTTAAATCCTTCAAAGATTCCCATATATAATATCATGTTGGAATTTATATGAAGGGAATTGAATCCCGCGGAAGTGTGTGATCACCATGCAATATGATAAACAATTTTTATACAAACAAAACAACAACCTAAACATGCTATGAACAAGGATAAATATCTCATTGAAGAGGAGAAAGGGAGAAAGGGAGAAGAGAAATTCACCATTGAATAAGGAGAAAGGGAGAAGAGAAATTCACCATTGAAGATTCCTAACTTTATGTAGTATTCTTCTTTGTCACGAACAAACATGTTCTTCGTCACGAACTAACTCAGGTCCTCAACAAACAACGACACCACTGCAAGGGCTTCCTTATTATTCTCTCGAGTTCCAAAGGAGTTAGAAATGTGAGATCTAACTCCTTGGAATAAGAAGTAATGGATAGAGAAGTTTGTTCTTGAGTCTAGAGAGTAGAATGTAGGGAGTAAAGAGGAATAATGCAGACAATGAATGTTTTTTCTCCAAATGATTGCTCTAACCCTAAAATGGTTATAATGTTGTTTGTATAGGGAGACTATGAATGCTCTCCCAAAACCATAATGCCCCATTCTTTTTCAGATTATCCAAATTGATTAATTACCAGTTAATTAATCAATCATTGTACATTAAATCTTATTTAATGCAAAATTTGTTGATGCATATAAATATTCCATATTTACATGTACAAATCTCTCTATATTACAATTATATACGAATCTAATTCATATGAACTTAATGTTCGAATCTCATTCAAATGTATTTCTCCAATTATCTAGTTTGGATTATAAATAATATTTATAGTTAACTATATCCAATGGTGTATAAATACACTATACTTTATATTATTAATTACATTAATATAAAATTTTCTTAATCAATTTGAATAATTCAAATCATCCCTTACAACTATCCTTAGTAAGCTTACTATGGGACCTTATAAACCTTTACATGAGAAGCTCCAATTATGTGAAATTAATTAATTAAACTGTTTTATTTAAATTAATCAATATTCATTAACTACCAGACACTTTAATAAAGATCGATAGTTGCATTCTTCGCATTGTAGATAGATTTTTGTCCATGGATATAACCAATCAATAGTGAGTTGACCCTCCATAAATTACTCATAACTACAATTTGGTCAAAATCATCGTTTTACCTCTATAGTTACATCTAATTTCTTAAGTACCATTAATTCCTCTAATGAACAAATAGTTTATAGTCCAACTATAAACTAACACCTCTCGGACCAGTGAGAGGTTCAGGTACCATTGTTCAAGATCTAAAATCATCTATTAAGTGAGTAATTTATCTACTTTTTCACGTAACGTGAAGGAATGAGTTCCATCTTGTGTAATTGTGTTCCTAGCTCCTTACTCAACAAATCCTCTAAATGGTAGGCTTGTTGAGTTGACTATCAAGCTCATTCTCACCCATTTAGATCAAAAGACTGTCATTATAAACAAAAGTTCACAACTCATTCAGAATAAAAGTCAAGTTTTTTATGGTCATCCTAGTGAAATATTGGTTCCTTCAAGTAACAGTGTTGTAAAGAGAAACCAATTATTTTACGGTTCGATTTATGAATAAACTCCTTTATACAAGATATCCACACTTACATATCTTTACATGAACAATATGGTTCATATTGTTTGTAACACTTACACATCTCATGTAACAATTACGAAGTGGGTCGTATCCACAATGTTATCAGGATAAGACACACAACCATTATCCATTTACTGCAGATCTTTTAAGTTATAACTTGAACATGAACCACTTGTGTATCACCCACATGTTGTCCAAATAACATCATATAATCTTGGATCTTAGTTTATTGGATTGAATTAATGTTGTCTAAATGTAAAATAAAATACCTCTAATTTTATTAGATAAATAATTAATATTAACAAAAAGTACAAACCATAAGATGCACGGGATTTAAGATACCAAATCCAACATTATGTCCTAAATCTCATAGTTTGTATTCTTGATACTTGTAAACATTTTTATTTATTAATGAAATAAATAGGTAGTTTATCAAATAGTCTTGTACAACATAATCCAATAAACTAAAGATCCTTGGCTATTCAATGAAAGTTGAACAATATGTGGTAGACAAATAGTTGAATCGTGTTCTAGTAATAATCTTAAAGGTCTATAGTATATGAGTACGGTTGGATACTTTATTTTGGTAACACTATGAATATGACTCACTTTGTAATTGCTACAACTGTTGTAAGTATTACAAACGTTGTGATTTAAATTTGTTTGTGTAAGAGACATGCGAGTGGGGTATTCTATACAAAATTTGTTCAAGACTAGACCGTAAAATTATTAATCTTTCACTCTAACACTATTGTTTAAAAAAGGATGATATTTCCTAGGATGACTGCATGTAACTCAATCTCAATCCTGAGTGAGTTATAGACTCTTGCCTATGAGGAACTGTGTGCTTTGATTTGTATGGGTGAGAGGGGTTCGAGTTGTCAATTAGTAAATCTATCATTTTGAGGACATGACCGAGTGGAGAGTTGGAAACATGACAACACAAAATGTAATTTACTCATTTTCATCTTTAGGGATGAAGTGAAGTTGTTCCCTTAAGTGTTGAATTCAGGTATTGAACAATGAAGCCCTTTGTCTCTTGGTGGAGTTTGCTATGCATCCTTGCTTGATGTTACGCCACACTACAGCTCCCCCATTTAGGGTAAACACTAATCCTAATGTGGATTTCCTAGAATCCTTGTCAGTTTGGAAATCAGAGTCAGTGTATCATGTAAGGATTAAATCCTTAACATCATACACAAACAGTAGTCCCTCGTTCTCCTTAGATAATTGAGGATAATTTTAACAGTCGTCCAGTGGTCTAACCCTGGATTGGACTGGTACCTACTGACTATTTCCACAACACAACAAATATTTGACCTAGTGTAGAGCATAACATACATTAAGCTGCCCACAGTTGAGTCATAGGAAATACGTCTCATATCTTTAACTTCTTGAGGTGTCTTAAGACATATTCCTTAGACAAGTGAACCTCGTGCCTGAAAGGTAATAAATCCTTCTTAGAGTTCTGCATCGAATATCAAATCAACATTTTGTCGATATAAGTTTCTTAAGACAGTGCTAGTATTTTATTCTTACGATCCCTAATGATTTGGATCCTAAGAACAAACTACGCCTCTCCTAAATATTTTATTGAAATTGGGTTGCTAGCCAGGTTTTAACATCAGTTAGGTATCCTACGTCATTTCCAATGAGAAGGATATCGTCCACATAAAGTACTAAGAAAGCTACTTTACCTTTGTTTATTTTCTTGTATGCACAAGGCTCATCAACGTTTTGGTAAAAACCATAAGATTTGATTGCAGTATCAAATCTAATGTTCAAAGATCTGGATGCTTGCTTCAACCCATAAATCAATTCAGCTTGCAAATTTTTTACTTATGAGCTGGAGTTATGAATCCCTCGGGCTGAGACATAAAGATACTCTCATTAAGATTGTCATTCAGAAAAGCAGTCTTGACATCCACTTGCCATATTTCATAATCATAAAATGTGGTTATGGACAATCCTTATAAACTTTAACATAGCAACATGGAAAAAAGTTTTCTTATAGTCAACCCCTTCTTTTTGGGTATAACCTTTTGCTACAAGCCTAGCTTTGAAAGTCTGTACCTTTCCAGCTTAATTTCCCTTTCTCTTATAGATCCATTTGCACCCTATGGGTTTCACCACTTCAGGTAGGTCTACAAGCTCCGATGCTGAATTGAAGTACATAGACTCCATTTCAAGGTCCATGGCTTTGACCCATTGGTTCTTATCTACATCATTCATTGCCTGTTTAAAAGACAATGCATCCTCGATGCCATCATCTGGTATAACAACCTGAGTTTCAGTTAAATCTAAGTAACGGTTAGGTTGTGATACAATTCTTCCACTGCATCGAGGCATTTTCAACGATTGAGAAGGATGAGATTGGTCTGATGTGTTGGTTTCATCAACTCTTGGTGAGGGACAAACTTCATCAACAACTCTTGTTGATTCATCAGTAGCTTCATTTAATACTAATTTGCTACGTCGTTTATGATCTCTCATGTGATCTTCTTCCAAGAAGGTGATATTTGTCGATACAAATACTCTGTTTTCTTATAGATCGAAGAATAGACCATCTCTCGTTTCTTTAGGGTAACCAACAAATTGGCATAACCTTGAACGAGGTTCCAACTTCTTGGAATTTGCCACTAACACATGTGCTGGACAACTCCAAATTCTAAAGTGACTTAAACTAGGTTTTCGTCCTATCCATAACTCGAAAGGTTTTTCAGAAATATTTTTCGAAGGAACATTGTTCAAGATATGTACTGCAGTCTCTACTGCATGCCCCCAAAACGACCTAAGAAATTGAGCATAACTCATCATAGAACGAATCATGTCAATAGAGTTCTATTTCTCCTTTCTGATACACCATTTTATTGAGGTGTACCAGGTGCTGAAAGTTGGATTTCATGCTCTATCATATAGTCTTGAGATCTTAAGTCCATGTACTCTCCACCTCGATCAGATCGAAGTATTTTAACCTTTTACCTAATAGATTTTCAACTTCAGCCTTATACTCCTTGAACTTTTCAAGAGCTTCAGACTTATGTTCCATTAAGTATAAATATCCATACCTTGAATAATCATCTATAAAAGAGATGAAATATTCAAAACCTCCTCGAGCTTTTACATTCATCGGACCACTGAGGTTTGAATGTAAAAGTTCTAGGGGCTCTTTGGCTCTATAACCTTTTCCAATAAAAGGTCTTTTAGTCATTTTTTCTTCAAGAAAAGATTCACATGGACTAATGAATCATCTTCTAACTCATTTAGAAGTCCATTCTTTACCAATCTCCCGATCATATCGAGATTAATGTGACCGAATCTTAAATGTCAAAGATAGGTATTATTATTTGGAGAAATTCTTTGCCTTTTATTTTGAGTATTAGCAGTTTTAAACATTTGGTGATTTAAAACTGCTTTAGCTTCATTTGGTCTTAATATGTATAAGTTGTTTTCTAACTTAGCTGAACAAATATGTACACCATTCTTGAAAATGTTAGCTTCATTAAAAGAAAATGAAATTGAGTACATATGTTCAATAAGACAAGAAATAGATACTAAGTTCCTTTTAATCTTAGGAACTATATACAAGTTTTCTAAAAACAAGTATCAACTTCTAAAAAAACAACTTCGTGCCTCCACTGCACGAGCTGAAATGACATCTTCCATTTCAACTTTTAGTGTCATTTCTTCCTCCTCGAACTGCTGGAAGGAACTAGTTTTCTGTAAAGAAGAATAAACATGATTAGTGGCTCCTAAATCTAGTATCCAGACATTTTGGTCATTTTCCACTAAACAAGTTTATAAAACAAGTAAATCATATTTACCTTTCTTTTCCTACTTCTTCTCAGCAAGGTATTTGGGACAGTTCCTCTTCCAATGTCCATCTACATTGCAGTGGAAGCATTTTCCCTTGGGAGCTACCTAAGTCTTCCCTTTGCCATTTGCAGCAGTAGGACCTTTCCATTTTCCTCCTTTTTTTCTTCTGGATTTTCTTGGTCCCAGAAGTTGAAGGTGCATACTTGGTTCCAGAGGATGAACCCTTCTGAAACCTCTTGGAATGGGCCACATTTGCCTCTCCTTCCTTTTGTCTCTTATTTTTCATAAGAGACTGAAAGGTTTGCAGTTCGTTAAGGAGGGAAGTCAAGTTGTACTCTATCTTGTTCATTACCACTTTACTGCAAAATTGAAGAAAGCTCTTCGAAAGAGATTTCATGATAAAGGGCACTTGAATTTGCTCGTCAATGACCATCCCGTTTAACTCTGCCACATTGAAGTGGACCATCATGTCAAGAACATGTTCTCTAACAAATTGGTCCTCTGTCATAAAGGCATTATAAATGTATTTAATGGCCCCGTGACAGATTTGAAAGGACGGTTGTCCAAACATTTCTTGAAGGGAATCCATAATCTGACGTGCAGTGACCATGGACTCATGCTTCTTACTCAGTACGTCAGACATATTGGCAAGAATATAGACGTCGGCCTTCTCATTGGCCTTTGTCCAACGATCATATGCATCCCTGACAGTTTGGGATGCATTTCGAGCAGAGGAAGGATGACATTCCTCCATTAAGACGAAGCGTAGATCATCAATAACAAGAATCATATTCAAGTTAGATTTTCACGTTGCATAGTTTTCACCGGTTAACTTTCCATTCTTTAGTAGTTGAATTATAGAGGAAGACATGTTGAAAAATTAAAAAAACAATTGACCGTATTAGTTATCTTTGTTTTAACCCATTAAGACAAAATAATCCAATAAATTCAGCAAAAACATACAATCACTAAATTCTAATTAAACAAATGATTTAGTTTTTGCAATGATATTTTAGAAGTTTAAAGCAACAGTCACCGAAGGGTGATCAACTACTTCTCTCCTGAATTGAGACTATCTCAACTAATTATTAATACGAGAATAACTCTTATTCCTATAGCTCTTAGATACCCTTGTTCGGTCAAGGATTCATTAACAAACTTAATTGATCCCGTATGCGTGACCCTTCCATTTTCAGATTCTAGAGGTACACTTCAACAGGCTACCATTAGGAAAGACAACTGTTGAAGATTAACTTAAGTAACCCTATCCATTTCTGGAGTTTGCGATGTTCCAACTTCTATAATTAGGCCTTTTGAAGGGATGGTCGCTCCAGGACAACACGCAGGCGGATAATAGAAGTCTCACGGTTCAACCTAATGGAGATGATCGTAGGATATGTTGACATGCGTCCTTCTTCCACTTACTATGAACATTTTTCCTATTCACCTTGTTATTGATCCATACAAACACTTTCCGAAGGGAGGCCACGTCCAGGACGACACAAAGCAGAGTATGGATCTCACGTGTGAACTTTTAGAGACGTAAGAGTAAAAATGATATATCCTATATACCATCTTTCTCCCACTAAAATGTTCTAATATATTAGGATTTGTATTACTTAGCTAAATTTCTGCTAAATGAATCTAACTAAGTCTATTTCTATTATAACTCTTATAATAAAACTTTACTCTAAAGTTTCTAGGTGTATTAAACCATTTAACTTACCTAGTGATTTGTTATGCTAATAGGAATAAAGTTAATTCAACGTCGGTTCCGGGTCAGTTTCTAGGTAGGAGATGTTCAGTAAACCGTCAACTTAAATACCCACAGCCTTAGACAGAACTTCACCAGTGGAGTTTCCTTATAACTTTAAATCCTATTTGTCCTATTTAGTTTCATTAAACTAAAATAATACTTAATTATAATCTAATTAGAATTAATGTGATCTTAGGCCTATTTCATTTTAAACAATTTTTAAAAAAATCCTAAGATCCTATGTTTGCATGCAACTTTTATTATAGGTTGACAGTTTCTAATTATCAAATTTTATAACTTTGATAAAATTAATTAATTAGTCCTATAATCATGCATATTATAATTTAATTTAAAAAATGATCAAATTATTATTAATTAAAAGATATTGCATGCAAATCATAATGTTTAATATAACTCTTATATTATATTATGGATGTATCATGATCAATGCATATTAATTTTCATTTTAATTAATATAACACTTATATTAATAATAATATGAAAATCTATCAAGCATATTCATGACATTAGTAAAAAATAACAAATTATATTTACCTAAGTAATGTCATGCATCATACACATTCAATTTAATATATTTAATATATCAACATACATTAAATAACTCCTTAAATTAGTTTATCATGCATTAATACCATATATTATAACAATTATAATATATAAAAATGCATGAACATGCTTAACCTATGGTGGGGTTGATCTAAATGACATCCATAAAGCAGTTAAACAACAATTGAACCTGTAAATTTTGGCCCCTATGATAAATTAAAGCAAAAAAATTACAATAACTTAGCTAAATTTATTCTAAAACAGCTTCCAAAGCTTCAAATTCGGTTAAAAAACCTTTAAAAAACTTCAAACCAGGCCCAAAAATCATGAACCAGTCCAAAAAATGACAACACTAGCCCAAAACCACTTGAATAGGCCCAAAATTGGAAAAACAACCCAAATTTGAGTCCAAGCCATCTCGAGCCACCGCCAGCCGCGCTCGAGCCGCCACCAGTTGTCCAAGTCGCGCCCTAGTCGAGTCGTCGTCCCGCCCGCCTGTAGCCGCGTTTGCTGACGTCAATCCTAGTTTCGTTAATGTCATGCTGACATCAGCCCTTCTTCAACCTTGTAAACCGCCGTTTTTTTTTCGGATTTTCCTCTCTTCAGTTAGAAAAAATGGTCGTAACTTGGTCTCGAGTGGTCCGATTTGGATGAATTTGGTACCGTTTTTCTAAAAAAAAAAACCACAAATCCAAATATGAAATAAAATTTACAAGATATACAGAAAATAATGCCAAAAAACGCAAGGACCTTTACATATGATCATAAAATAAACTGTAAATATATGGCCAAAATTACATTCATAAGGCAGTACCCACCATAAAACCAATGCTAAATTTAAAAATTTTCAATTAAAAATTGAGATGACTCTGATACCAATTGATGGGATAAGAACCCATCGCAGGGAAGAATTACAAGATCATTTTCAAATTTAATTTTAAAAAATTTAAAATACCAATACATTGGAAATTTTTTACAGAAATATTTTACTGAATAAAATTAAAATAAACTAAGCATGCTTTTCAAAAACAAAACTATAGAGAAAAGAGAAACTCACCCTTGTTGTAGTCTCTGAAATCTACAATACACCAAATTGTAGCCATCACCACTTGGAACCTCTCCTATTCTCTGAGTAATGGAGGTTTGGCTTCTGGAAACCAATTGGGATTTACTTTCGAAATTTTGGAGAAAAATTGACGGAGTAAGAGAGAATTTTTTTTCTGTAGACCTTCTGCAATTTAGATGTAGGTTTAGTTTCAGTCGTACTGCCGTTCTTGAAGTTATAGAGAAAATTGGATTACTTGAGTTGTCCCGCGTTATCCAATAATAACTCCCTCCTTAGGGGGTTATTAATTTAATTTTATTTAAATTAAAATTAAATTAACTAATTAATTTAATCATATTTAAATGAATATCTCTCACATAACCTATAGTTTTAATTTAATTAATTTAATTAAATCAAATAAAATTAA
>JBBPDJ010000008.1:9737823-9765366 GCA_037974625.1 Cucumis cinereus | reverse complement strand
TATATATAAACAAAGATTAGCCATGTGGATAGCCTTGTTAAATATTATATTTATATATAATATTAAATTTTCATGTCGACATTTTTATTTTTATTTTCATGAATTCAACATCGACATGACAAATGAAATTTATTACATCATAAATTCATAAAAAACGAATAAAAATATATGTAAGAATATAATAAAAATAATAAAAATTTTAATTAACTTATTTTAAAAATTGTAGAATATCTATTTGCTTGTTTAAATTTATTAGTTTATTATGTTTACATATTTGTTTTTCAGAAATACGACATCAATATTTCTACTGAGACTTTTGTAAAATTGAGATATCTAACATTTTTGTTGACATCTACATTTTAAACTTTAGATGAAAAATTTCTTCATGCATGGACAACTTTTATACAATAGTTTTTTTATTTTTTATTTTTTTTATGGTATAGTTTTTTTTAGTACAAACTAGAAGGCAGAAATTTGAACTTGGGACCTCTTGGTCCTCAAGTATATATAGGTGCTAGTTGAACTAAGTTCTTGTTGACAAATGTGCGATAACTAGATATTGCAATATATGTTTTAAACTCGTATGATTTATATCTCAAAGAAAAAAACCATATGATTTATATCCATTTTCACAAATTTTTTTTAATAGAGAGACGCAAAAAGCTTAGGCTTACAATAATACAAATTCAGTGATGACTTCACCTAGTGTGTGTGGGTTATTTAAATAGTTAGATCTTAATAAACTTTGGTCTCCAAGTTTTTGCTCAATTATTTCTTTCAAGCCATTGACCAAATAGAAGAATGTATCAATATGATAACAACAGAGATAAATTTATGAGGTTTAGATCTCTTAAAACGATGAGATCTAAATTGAAAATTAAGTGCGAATTTAATATGTATAAACTATAAAACTTAACAACCTATATAATAATATATTAGGATATGTTTGGTGCATGGAGTGGGTGGAGTAGAGTGGTATATAATAGTCCATTCCGCAATGTTTAATTTTAGTTGGAGATTAGAATTACGATTAAAATAACTCACATACTTTTACTATTTTTCAACGGTAAGAGGTTTAATTTTAGTGTGAGTTTATAGGAGAGACCTTTTGATCAGAACCGGCACAACCAACAACATAGCAACCATGTAATTTTGCTAATTGTCCAACCAAACTCCCAACAGAGCCAGAAGCAGCAGACACAAACACCGTCTCTCCTTCCTTAATCTTTGCTACTTCGAACAAGCCAGCATATGCTGTTAGCCCACTAAACCCTAATCAAAACCAAACATAAAATTAAATTAGTTTTTTTTTTTTTTTTTTATCTGACATAGAAATTGAAGATAAGTTGATGAATGTTTGGTTTTTAGTTACCTAAAACTCCAAGGTGGTGAGTCAATGGAAATCCCAAAGTGTCCAATTTTCTAAGTAAGTTGGTTTGGGCTTTGACAACACTGTATTCTGCCCAATGTATGAGCCCTATTACTAAGTCACCCTCCTTAAAATCAGGGTTCCCTGAGGCCAATACTTCTCCCACTCCCAAAGCATCTATAGGCTGTGTCAAAAAAAAAAATAAAATTATTCAGTGAAAACGTTACAATAATATATCCAACGTTTAGATATAGTTTTAAATATTTGTATCTCTTAGTAATTATTAAATATAACCAAAGCTAAGAATTATTCAATAAAGTCGTTACAATAATATGACTAAGAATTAAAGGTTGACACTCTTCCTATTAACATAGAGTTTGAATTTTGCATGACATATTGATGGTCATAATTAACGAATTTCTTTCTTTCTTTCTTTTTTTTTTTTTTTTTTTTTTTTTCCTTTGACAAATATAGATGTTTGGTAGCATATAAACTTTGAATTAAAACACATAAAATTAGGTGAACATGAGCCTAATATGCAACCTGGCTAATTCTTTTAAAAAATTGGTTTCAAACCCCTATTTTCACATAGTAATATATAAACATTTTTTAAAGATAAAACATAAAATCACAATTCCGCTTTTGTAACTATTTTATTTGTTAAAATTAAGTTTATAAACACTATTTCAACTTCATAATTTTTTTATTTAATTTTGTTGTCTATTTTCTACTATTTTTAAAATTAAAAATATAATTTGTGTTTATTATAATTTGATTAGAAATTCAAGTGGATACCCATAATTAAAAAGAGAAAAAAAAACAAGAAAAAAAAAAAGGAACAAGTATAAATTTCCAAAAATAATAATAATAATAATAATCATTACCCAATACGACATAAGTTCAGAAGCCTATTACAAGAATATATGGCTCTGAATGTTTCCCAACAATGGAAAACTAATTAGACAAACAGTAATAAATAAATAAATAAATAAATCAAGACCGCTTATAAATTACTATTTTGGATGAATTAGTGATGATCATATGATATTAACATCTTTTAAATTAAAAAAAATGTTGTTAAAGAATCAAAAATCAAAGATGGACCAAATATATAATGCAGAAGACCAATTTATACATAGATTATTTACGATAGGTTAGTTAGCTACATCCACAAGTAGAGAAAAGAAGTACGGTATATTTGGTCGTTGGAAGCGGCAAAAATCAGATTCAAAGCATTCTAAACGGAGAGAGAGATTTGAATTTACCTGGGAAGGGAAGATGGGAGTTGCAAAAGCAGAAGTTTTGTGGGAAGAACTAAAGCTCTTCATACGGTTGATTTGATATGGATCAATTGAAACATAAAGGTTTTTAACAATAATATCATCACTCCCAGGTTTCACTAACACAACAACATCTTCACATTTCACCTCAAATTCTGATTCAACTGGAAATTCATCGATCCCTTTTCTTGTTGTCACAATTCTATTTCTCACTTCCATTTTTCCAACTAAAAATCTCTCTAATTTCACTACCCTTAATCCTTCAAAACATATACTTATTATATACTAAAAAGGGAGTATATATGTAAAAAGGATTCTAAAGGGTAGTGACAAAAAATTTTGAATACCCAATAACAAGAAAGAAGAAATACGACAACTCTAGGCCGGCCAAGGCAATGTTGTACTTGTACCTGACGACAAGGTCACATTATTGCTTACATTTCAACTCAACCAAGATGGATAATGTCTTCTGTTTTAAGAACTGTTTGGGCATTTGGAATTTACTTTCCCCACGTCACTTGTGGGTAGGAAACATCTATACAGGAATATGAATATAGGAGATCGTGGACCCTCTAATACCATCTTAAATCAAATATAGATTATTATAACTACTATAATCCAATGCTCCAAACACCACATACTTTGTCATACTAATATGTCATTGTCATCGTTTTTGAGTAATTGTTAAATACAAGTTTAAATTTGCAAAATCAAACCAAGAAAGGAATTAGGTGGGATGAAGTGATTAGCTTAAACAGTTAAACCCAATGTGGCCTAGTCCTATAACTTATTACTTATCAATTGATCTAGGACTTACAAAAGCTTCACATTTTGCATAAGAAGAAAAATTTGGGGTGAAGCCTGAGGTGCACCCGTCTTGTGTGTAGCACAGACAGCTTTCAATAATAATGTGGCATTTAACCAAAATAAAATAAAATTTTGTTTATAGGTTCTAATAAAGAGAAGAGGATGAAATTAGGTGGAATGATTATAATTATCTAAATATCTCATTAAACTTCATTTATGGATTTTACTTTAATTAAGTTAAAAGCTGGAGATTAAGCCGGAGATTTAGTGTTTGTTTTGTCCAATGATTAGGTTGAGTTAAATTTAAGGAGTTTTGGAATTTTGTGATTGAAATAAAAGATTCCTTTTTAGAGGTTTTAGATTTTTCAATTGGATGGTGAGAGCACAAAATCATACTTAAAGAAATATAAACTTGATAAATATATACATAGAAAGCAAGTTGTGATATAAAGCTTGGATGAACTTTGATAATATCCAAATTTTAAACATAGTAAAGTCAATAGGATATCTAGTGTAGGGTATTGTTCTAATTTGAATTGCAAAATGGGTTTCTACTAATTCTTTCTGCTTTTGCTACACATTTCCTTCACTTGGAGTCTACTTGTTATGTTATGTGGGAATGTAAATTTTCATTTAGGTTTCACATATAAAAATTTAAAATTTTTCAGTTCGATTCGATTTGGCCTCCAAACCAAAACGTTTCCACCCCTAATGTTTGATCATTATTTGGAATCTTTAGAACATTTGAAATGAGATGTGCTTCAGTAAAGGGACATCTGGAGATTGGGATTAACTTTCAGTTTTAAGGAGCCTGGGATGGTTTGGGATGTGCCCCCAGGAGCACTCCCCTTAGGCTCGCCCTCCCCTCCATGTTGTCCCTACTAGTTGTTGGTAATTGGTAATTCAATGCAGATGTGGCTTGGTCGTCGGTGAGTGGTAGAGGCAATCTCGATTGGTTGGTTCCTGGTCATGAGGGTCAAATCATATTGGAAGGGTGCAAGTTCATTCAGAGGGGTGGAAGTGGCAGTCTGGTGGAAGTGGAAGCCTTATTAGATGGCTTATGCGCAATTGTGCAGAAGTGGGATGACAATAACCCTCCTAATGAAGTTGACTCTTATACATTGGAGGTTGTCAAGCTTTTGAATAGGGTGGATTTATCTTTTGCTGAAATTGGAGTCCATGTTAAAGATATTCTTTAGGGTCCTTGTCGAGGATATTGTTTTTGTTAGTAACTCTATTAATATTATTCATTTTTGTCATATTTCTTTAAAGGAGAACAAATCTTTTCTTGATCGCGTAACTTTAATCTTCCTCAAGGTTGATCTTTGATATGGAAAGACACTTTTTCAGATAGTCTTTGATATGAAACCCCTGGGCATCAAATCTAAGAACCAAGTTAAACAACAAAACCCAAAGAATTCAACCCCAACAGTCCCAAAACCAAAATATGGAATAAACCCCTGAAAATGGTTAGATGACAGTTTACTTCAATGATCTAATAAACCAAGGATTGAACAAAGTTAGAAACTTCCATCAACCCTCGATCTTCAAAGCACTCCGTAAGTAAGGTAGATCAACTCTCACCATGTATTCTATCATAAAACACACATGAACAAAATTCTCTACATTTTAGAATTTTCTCATATCATTCATCCAAATTCTTATTACAATGAAATGAGAGGAGATTTTGGGTGTGTTTGGGAGTGATAGTTTAAGTATTGATTATAGAAAAAAAATAAGTTTTAGGTACAATTGGTTTTGTAAAATTAATTTCTAAACAATCAAATTTATGGGAGGTTCGGTCTGATCTCCCTTATTTAAAAAAAAAAATTATTTTGGAGGTCCGACCTTGAAAACTGAACCTCCCTTATTTCTTGTTAAAAAAAAAAAATATTTTGGTCCCTTATTTTTTTTAAAAAAAAAATATTTTGGAAGACCAGACCTCTCCCTTCCTCTAGGGTTCAAAACCCGACCTGTCCCAATCAAACTATTCTCCTAAATACTTTCAAAACAACCATGAATCTCTAATTTTTTTTTCCAACACCCTTATTTAAATAAAACATCACTTCCAACCATCATCCTTAATGCTTCTTTATTAATGACAACCTTCATCTTTAACTTGTCTCGATCTTCAATACATTGCATTAAAGCAACTTTCCATCTTTTTTATAACAATCTTAAACTCAAATTTTATAATTTCAAAACTTAAAATTAACACTAAATGCTGGAAATTAATTAAAACTAACTAAAGTATGCACGAAAAGTCTATAATTCATCTTCAAGTTCATTTGATGAAATTGTGATTTCTTGATTCGTATCAATTTCCTTCCTCCCCTCCTTGGTTAGGAGGTTTTGGTGTGGTTTTATTTGGTTATTGCGTTTGCCTAAAAAATTGAAAACAGTGAGATGAAAGAGTTTGAAACATCGTAAAAAAAGCTTGGAAAACCTAATAAAAAAAAAACATTTCATATAATTTATTATTGAATCACTCTTTTATAAATTAAAAAAAACATACTTTGGCTCATCCCGAACATCATCCAGTTTTGTACAGCTAACCAAAATACTCAATTACAAGTCTTCAAGTAATAAATCTTTTCTTTTAGAAAAAAAGATATCTTTTCCTCTGTGATTGAAGGAGATACATAGAGATAGAGCCAAATACAACTACACCTAAATATTACTCTTTCTTTATTATTTTCCATAAGGGGAATAAACTCTTGTAACTTGGAAGCAAATAATTCCATTTTCAGTACCTAAATTTTGAACCATATGTAACATCACATTACTCTCAAGCAGTCCTCCCTCTCATATTGTTGTGACTCTCTTAACTATCCATTTAAAATGCAAGTCAACTTTGTTTTTGGTGTTTTCTTTTTTAATACTCTCAAGTTTACTAAATTGCCATTCAATCCTCCTCACCCCTCTCTTATCCAACAAAAAATAAAAATAAACATAAGCTTTCTTCCAATAAAACAACACCCAAACTGATTCCTGTAAATACACTTGAATATCCATTTCAGAATGCAACTTTCAGAGTTTACAAACGGATACTTTTTTTCCTTAAATAAAAGTTGAAGGTCCAACAAGGGAATCTAAGAAATTTGAGTTGGACAGAGATGGTGGGCATAAATAACCCATTAGAGCTGTACAAAAGAAAAATAGCATTACTATTGTAAGACAAGCAAGTGTCGTCATCGTGTTTGTCGTCGTCATTGCCGTTATCATCATGACAGTACCAAACGAAGAATTTCTCCCGAGTGCTTAAAAGATTTCTCAGTCTCCTCAAGGCAATGGTTCTTCTCCTCCCTACTCCAGCTCTGGTATAAGAACACATGGCAACCAACATCGGGTTGAGTACAGTTTTACCAAACTTGGTTTGGTACAACAAAAATTACAAAAAGACATTCTTCGAATTCAATGCAAAACAGTCTATGAAACGAAAGAGAGAAGTGAATCGACACTTATAGGAAGGAAGAGAGTGACTTACTTCGGCGACTTTGTTCAGCTTCTCCCTTACGTTCTGCAACATTTGGGAAAGGTCACCGTCCCATTTATAAAATTCCAACTCCTTGTTGTCAAGTATCTTTTCTGCTACCTGATGTAGATGAATGTAGAAGTGTGAGACTAAGTCAATTGATAGTTGCAAGGGAAGAACTAACACAGCATGAAGTCAGGAAAGGGTTACGTGGAAGTAGATTATATGATAGTTATGTACATGACAATGTGAAATTCCAACAAAAATAACGTTTTGACACTTTTAAATAATTCGTTGCAACTTTAGAACAAGTAACAATGGGCAGTCCAATTATGCTCAAACTAAATACTTTCAATCTTTTTATGGAGATTATACAATAGCTCTCTTCGTAGGTGAACATCATAACTAAAAATCGTTCACTTTAAGTCTTTTACAATCAACTCGTGGCGGTCGACTCTAAACCAATTATGTAACAGGAAGAACGAATATGAACATTTTTTTGATAAGAAACGATATGTACATATGGTGAATGTGAATTTGCATACATATAAATACAAAGCTAAGAAGAGATTTTCGAGAAAATGTTTGTTTACCTTTCGCCCAATCATTCTACCACCAGCAGTGTGGGCAAAGTATATATTGTAAAAATGGCAAATAAATGCTTGAGGATCCTTTTCCGACAGTTCTTCCAGATAACGAGCATAGGTGACTCCAGGAGAAGAAGGCTCTGGAATGGCATAGCCTTGTTCTTTGAACCACTCCAAATCTTTTGCCAATGGTTCAGACCTTTCTAATCCTGTGTTACTGAACTCTGCATCTATTACCACATACAAAAGACTTTATTAATTTCCTACAATTAGCTTTCCTATGATATTTATGTGTGAGCTTGAAGAAGAATCATACAGAAAGCTTAAGTGTCACAAAAATTACTAAAAACAATTTAAACAAGCCTTCAAATCACAATCAAGCAGATCTAACTATAACAATATAACAATAGATCCTAATTTCTCCACCCACCTAAATCTTGGAAAGGTCTTACCAATAACCTTCAACATAATGTGAGTAGTAGCCAGAGAGGATACCAAAGGTTTTCCTACTTATAAAGGAAAACAAGAGGGTGCGACAAAGTCGCATACTTTATTCAAACTTGGAACGACCATCAATATCAGAAATCAAAAAACAAATTATGGGTCTTGATGTTTAAAGGATCACGATCGATAACTGAAGAGAAGATCAATTGGTGCAGATTCATATATGCAAAGAACTAACATTCAGACTGACTACGCAGTAATAAACTCATAATCAATTCGGTTATTCGCATATGTGATTCATAGAGCTTTATGTTGCCTCCTGTAACTCATCAACCAAACCACCACTAATACCCCCAACCCTACACTAGCATAATCAAATACAAGATGTGATTTTTCATGGAAGAGAAGGCTGGTTAGGAGAATCAGAAGCCACTAAGCTATTGGAAGTTCTTTTATCCTCGAAGAAAAATAAATTAACTGCACAATAGTGCACATCTTTTTCTTTTTCTATTTAACGAGACAACAGTGCACCAAGTCAAGAAAGAAAAGGCTCATGTAGCAAAATCAAATGCACTGTAAGCCCCAAATTCCAAAATAGAAAAGTTCATAATAAAATATTCAGAAAAGGAATAGACTGAATAAGCAAAAGCATGAGCATTATAAGTAAAAACTTGGAACAACATTTGCCACAGCCAGAATGAATCGAAGAAATCAGGAAGGAAATAAGAAATTTCAAGTAACAAAAAAATCAGCAAAAAAAACTTACAGGAAGGAAACACAGCCTTAGCAATGATTCTATCCAGAGTATCATAAACAAGTTTACTATCCACAAGAAACTTCAAATACCCTTCAACAGTCGGCTCCCATTTAGCAACAGGCCCTTCCTGGGGTTCTTTAGTAACTTTCTCACCTTCTTTAGCTTGATCCCTAGTATGCAATTTCATCGCCACAAACCTCATCTCCTCAACAAACCCTTTCGATTCACCAGGGTATCTCTTCTGCGGCTTCTCAGCAGTAGTAGCCGAAACAAGGGGCACAGTCCTCATTCGGACTGTTGAAATCCCAACTGGGTTCTTCTGAAATCGAAGGGAAATAGGAACCCTTTTGTTGGGTAAGAAACAGGAATCGAAATTGGGGTTCGAAAAAGAAGTGGGAATTGCGAAAAGGGTATTTTTGAAAAGGGATTGAGAAGGGGAAATTGAGTTAATGGAAGCCATAGTCGAAGAAACCGAGTAGTGGGTAAGTTGATTGAAGAGTGTAAGAAAGGGTTGAGAGAAAGAAAGAAGAAAAGAGAGAGTTGGCTTGAATAAGGGGTTCACGTAATCTTGAAGAAAAAGCTATGGAAGAGGAAACTGAAGAAAATTGATGGTACCAAATAATTTGAAGAAGACAGGGGAACGAAGAAGCAAGGTCTGGGAATGGGGATTCAGTCGCTGCTGGATAACTCCAACCAACGTGTGTTAATTCAAAGCGCTTTTTTTACTAATTATTGGTGGTGATTCTGGCATTTCCGCTGGCCAAAATCACTTTTGTTAAAAAAATAAATAAAAAATAAAAATATTGTTTGACAATGATTCTAGAAAAATAGGAAATCTTTCTATTTCGAAGTATTAGGGTTTAGGGTAATTCTTGAAAGAAATGATATACCGAAATCGCCATCTAATTTTATATAGTTTTTGAAATACTCAAAACATTCTTGTTTTAATAAGGAAACTTTTAAACCTATGAAAATCACTTTAAGAGTTTGTTACCAAACATAAATTTGTACCTAAATTTTTTTCTCTAAAATCACTACTCAAACTATCACTCCCAAACACACACTAATTTTTTTTCTTTTGAACAATGAAATTGGAAAATTTGTTTATTGTATAACTTTCTTATTAAAAAATTGTTTGATTTAACCAAATTTGGAAACTAATGGCGTTCTTGTTTCTCATTTTTTAAAAATCATGCGTGTTTGATAACTGTTCTCGTTTTTCATTTAGTTTCTTCCTTCCTATTTTATTTAATTTCATTTATTACATTTAATAAAACTTTTAGATGGCTCATTGGTGGAGAGACATGATTGAAATCACTTTTGTACAAGTTCTTGGTTCAATTCTCAACATTGGTTATGTTATATTTTTTTCCTTCTTTTATTAATTTTTCATATTTATATGGGTGTTCAAAAAATAACACAAAACCGATTGAGTTCGATTACATTTTATTTTTGGTTGGGTTGAATTGCAAAATCTTTTAAAAAAATAAATGAAATGTTATAAAATATAACACAAGAAAGGAGAAACTATAAATATTGTAAAACTAACGAAAACAACCTAAACGGCAAGATTGTAATAGCTTACTAAAGAAAACCCTAATGGGACATCATTAAAATGGCAAACATATCCCTACTTAAGATATCAAAAAAATAAGAAAAAATGAAAAATACTAAAATTATATCAAAACTATAAAATAAAATATAAAAAAATTATTTTGATACCTTGAATGATCCATATCACTTATTTTCGAAAACAAAAACTATTAGTTTTCAAAACTTGGCTTCATATTTTAAATATTTGTAGAAAACGTAGCAAATTAGGGGTGAATATATGCTTAATTTTCAAAATCTAAAAACCAAAAACCAAATGATTACACGAGTAGTAGCTTTTAAAAAATTTTGTTTTTGTTTTTTAAACGTTGGCTAATAATTCAACTCTCTTTACTAAGAGAAAATGAGAGTTATGGGTAAGAAATTGAGAGCAAATAGTATTAATTTTCAAAAAACCAAAAATCAAACATAACAAGACCTAAAACTTTTGTTTTTCGTTTTTAAAAATTGTTTTTGTTTTCTCACCATTTGGTACACATGGTTTTCACATTTAGTAAACATTTGAATTTTTATTCAATTCTCATTTTTAAAATAAAACAAGTTTTTGAATTTTTTTAATCTTAGTTTTGATTTTGAAAACACTCTTAAAATGCAGACAACAAAAGCAATAAATAAGCATACATGAGTGATGTTTATAAACTTAATTTTAAAAAATAAAATAGTTTTTTTTACAAAATACAAAAATATCTCAATATGTGTAGACATTTTGTAACTTATTTTGTATGTTTTACTGTTTTTTCACAATATAATAGAAACATCAATTCACCCTTAATGTTGATAATAAACTCATGAAAATATGAAAATATTGAGATGTCAACAAAAATTTAATAGCATGCATGATACACGGCTCCTTCAAAATTAAGGGGCAAAAGGAAAGCGTGATTAAAAGTTGAGACACATGTCTTTGACCAAAACATTAGAAATTCAAATCTTCATATTAGGGGTGTACATAAGTCGGGTTGGACCGGGTTGAAGGTAAATCATGGACCAACCCAAAGTCTTCGGATTGGCAAAAATTGAACCTTGTCGTTCAATGTGCAAAAATCAACCCAATCAACCCATAATATGCCAAGTTTAGGACTACGTTCAAATTGATTCAATATATGAATATTATTATAATAATAATAATAATAAAACTGAGTTGGTCGGGTTGACCTCGGTACTCAAATCCAATAACCTAACCCAACCCAAAATATATTTTTTAAAAAATTTTGCAACTCATCCTAATCCAACTCTTTTCATTCGAATTGAAGGCAACCATGTGTTAACCCTTATTCTTTTACTCTTCTTCTTCTTCAGACAAACTCCCCCTTATTCTTCTTTGCCCGAATCCTTCATCTTCTTTTGTTCTTGAGTGCTTTTTTTTTTTTTTTCATTTTTTATAAAAAGGAAACAAAATAGCCCCATCATCCATTTATTTTGATTTAAAATTGACTCAGTCATTATCCCAGTCAATCTTCCGTTAAGTTACTAAGCGGACGTTTGGCGATCGACATGTAATTGAGGTGGTGAGTAAAAAAAAAAACTCATCCACCCACTGTTCAGGTGCAACAACAATTGAATAAGTTTATTATCTTGTTATTTGTGTTACTTGTTATTTCATATTTCTCACCTCATTATTTATGTTAACTTATATTTCTTACCTAGTTATTCACGTCAATGGTCCTAATTACTTTATCTTATAATAATTACCAACTAAACTTCCCAAAATAACTATAACCAAACACTCTCTAACAGAGTATTTAATTTTGAAATATAAGAACCAAATAGAAACTAAACTCAAAACTTAGGATCAAAAGAGCATTTTTTACCATATATTTCTATATCTCTCTTACATGTAATATTATTATTTATTAATATATAATATTCCTCTCTTCTATATAATATTGTTTGCTATAAATATATTTCAATAATAATATTTGGTATTATAATAGATTTCAATTTAATAATAAATTTCTTTTCACTTATTTAGGTTCCCGAACATTGGAGAAGGAAAGGGCAAGTTGGGTATCTTGGGATTAGGAAATATGAATATATTTTTGTCCACTTGGTTTTAGAAATTCAAGAGTCGAAGACAGGGTGTTTCGAAGAAATAAAATAAGAAAAAATAACTTTGAATATAAACTTGGATAGATGCATCCTAATCATAATAATATAATATATTTTGCTATTAGTTCAATTAAGTGTTTTTCTAATAATAATAAAAAAAAAAAAAAAAACTCAATAGACCCAATAAAGAATGTGACAAAAAAGACCCAATAAAGAATACTAACAACAGATAAAATAGAACATGGAGAAGATTGAGGGAACGCCCATGGCTAGTTCCCTTTGCGCCGCTCCATACATCTCTCATTGACTCACTCACTCTTCCACTCGCCGAGCAGGTTAGGCTGCGCATGCTCATCGCTCCTCGATGAACGATCCTCTCTACTCGACGAACGCTCCTCGCTTCTCTTTACTTGATGCACGCTCCTTGCTCCCCTCTACTCGACACATTCGGTTTAAAAGCTAAGTTTTTCTTGTTTTCACAAGCTTTAGTTCGCCCTTGAACACTCGATCCTCAACGCATGACCCTCTCTCCACGATTTTCAATTTCACTTTAGCCAATATACAAAAACAACTCCTTGCTCCTCGCTCCTCTCTCCTCTCTCCTCGATTTTCAATTTCATTTTAGCCTCGGTACAAAAACCCCACTTCTACTGATTTTTGTTCTTATTTGTGTTCGATTCGATTGATTTCATATAATCTGCAAACCCCATTTCATTGAAATCTTTTGATTTGTTCAGATTTGCACGGTTAACACCATCATTTTTATTTGATTTAATATATTGATTATTGGAAAATTTAAGAATTGTTGTCGATGGAAAAAAAAAATCAAATTAGAAAAGGATGAAAAAGATCCAAATTAAAAAATCCAACTTGTTGCAGATTTCACGATGAAAAAAAAAAAGCTTATGTTACAACTTACTGCTGTCAAGGAGTGAGAAAGATCCGAAGAATAATATTGAAGAAGATCGAGAGAATTGAGGGATGAAGGTTGAGAAATTAAAGGGTTATCAAAAGTGATGATGTAAGTAGAAAGCTAAAAAAATTGGTTATCTAGAGCGATGTCAAATTTCATTTTAACCTCTCATCCGCACAAAAAAGCTAAAAAAAAAAAATCTAGAAAATGAAGGGGGAGAAGGAAGAAGGCAGTAGGGGTTAAAATGGTAATTTCATGAATATACGATGTAAGCAAAATGCCACATTTCCTTTGTTCTGAAAAATGAGGCCAAACTTCATTTGTGTCTCTTCTTTTATCCCATCTATGCAATTTTTTCAAATAAATCAAAGAGCAATTACTGTCACTTGTTTTCTTTTATTTTTAAAAAGTGTCTTACAAAGAAATAAATTAATGGGTAATATACTTTGTCATTAGTTTTTTTTTTAAAAAAATCTATTATTTTCTAAAATTACAATATGATTTTTGACGCTGTGTAAATGCTTCGAAACTAACATTTAGAAATAATGGTTAGAATATTGCACAAATGATAAACCTATAACTTGAAATGATGTGGAGATGACCTAAAATGAAAATTGAATCCTAAACACCATTTTAGTGTCCTAGGTCGTCACTTCATCCGTTCTTAGTCATAATTATTTTCATTAAAAATTCAAACATATTAGGGTTTAGGGCTTTAGGGCTACAAGGATAGTCTTGAAATTTTAGTGTTGTACGGGCAATATTAAAATGACATCTTATCTTACCACTAGTTGACATCAAATTTGAGTGAATTAGGGCACTGAAAATTAGATTTTATGATTTTTTTTCATGATCTTATAGAGGATCGAGTATCTAAGAACTGGTAGAGTCAGGTGTTAGAGTAAAAATAGAGTTAAAACGAGTAAAATGAAGCTTAAGTGCATCAATTAGGAAAGATGAGGCCTCCATCGCAAGCAACGCAATAGCCTAACATCGCTATGCCAGTTTTAAATCTTATAAATTAGAGTAATTATAATGGGTAACAAGTTTAAAGATAAAGTGTATAATAAAATTTTAAAAAAGTTGTAAATATAACAAGTCTATTAGCGATAGACCTCTATCGCTGATAGACTCTTATCGACAATCAGTTACATACCAATATTATCAATATAGTCCACCACTGATAGACTGACTCTCATAGATTTTGTTATATTTACGATTTTTTAAAATGTTGTTATATATATTAATATTTTGAATCTAATTGTTATATTTGCAAATGTTCCTATAAATAATTGTTATTTGATTTAGGGTTTATCCATTAACTGCCAACCAATTTACACTACTTTTTTCTCTATTTTCCCTAAGTTCTTGATCTATGAACGCACCCAAACTTCACCTTCATGATTATCATGAAGATTATGGGTTAAGCTATTTTATTCTAGCTTGGGTTTTGGGATCTCTCAATTTTCTAGTGAGTTTGTGAGGATCTGAACTTGGTTTTCTATCTTGTTTGTTAATTTCCATTATGAATTAATAGATATTATTTATTATTGTGCATCTGTCTCACAAACTTATTGCGGGTACTAAATCCTTAGGTATGGATTATTTTGCAATATGTGACATGTACTTGTATGTTAATTTAAACATAGCAAAATGTTAGGTTAACTTATAAACTGTTGGGTATGACGATGAGTATTGTTCTAATCAACTTAGGAGGAAATCAATTAAACGTTTAATCATGCTTTTTTATGTTATATGTGTTCAACTTAACTCTTACTTTACCTTAAATCTTAATGCTATTAGGTCAATTGAGTTTGCATGCTTTCAGCTATTCATATTGGATTGATTAGACAATTAGGTTGGTTAATTAGCATCTCCAATTAATTAGGTTTAAGTGCAAACTAACAATTGAAACCAAGTAATGAGTATTCTATGATCAAGAAAAGTGAGTAGGGGAATCCCAATTCAAACCCAAGCAAAACATTTTGTTAATTGATTATCACAGCATGCTTCTTTTACTTTTTATGAAATTTATTTACTTGCAATCAATTAAATCCAAAACCCCCTCGTTAACTCAAGTTGTGAGCATATTACTAGAGAAACATGTCGACTCTCTATGTTCCACCCGTACTATCACTACTACATTTTATGGTAGAAATGAAATTATTTGACCAAGAGATGGTGGCAAACTCTTGTCGATAAGTGAAATTATAAAATATGGAATCTCGCACACTCAAATTGGGCCTCTTCGCTCTCTCATTGTCCTCCCCTCCTCTTTCGTTGCCTTGCTCATTTTCCTCCTCTCACGCAAATCACTCTCTCCTATCCATTGTCTCATATCTCGCTCTTAAGTTAACTCCCCTTACGTGTTTGTTTCTTTAATCAATCTTTCTAGGATAGATTAAAAAGATATAGAACATGTTTTTTTTTTTTTTTTAAGAAAACTACTCGATGTCGATCACTCTATTACTCTCACAAAACCTACAACATAGAATAGTTCTCTGTGATTCCTTTCTCTTTCTCCAAAAACACAAAAGCTTCCACAAGCTTCTTTGTTCTAAAGAGAATAGTAGGGAAGATCGATGGTCGTGTCTTTCTCGTAAATTGATCGTACAGTGGATCTAGAAGACTGGGAGAAGATATCTGAGAATTTGATCGACAAACGTACTACTTCTGTTGTCTTCAATTCTGGAGAAAGCATGTTTAGCCTAAAACCTTGTGTTTCAGTTCTGTGATTTTTATGTAACAAAATTGAGGTAAGACGATAAAATGCTTCTGCATTGGGATTCAATCCCATCAGTTTGAAGGTTGGTCGATAAGGATTGCAAGAGACGGTGGCCGACAACGATTGTCGGAGTTGGTGGCCAAAGTTTTCAATATAAATTAGGAGAGATTAACCGTCAAACACCCAAAATTCCTTTTACTAAAAGTTTGTTTTAAGTGTTTATTCTAAACCAACTTATTTTAGAAACTCATTTTTAAAAATCTATTCTAAGTGATGGCCACATGCATGAAGATTTTTCAAAACAACTTATTCTTTTTAATCTAATCACTTTAAAAAGGCGAACCAAACAACTAAGGTTGCTACTTTTACTCTAGGTTCTATTGATCTCACTAAATTTAAAAGGCAAATTAAAGTAAGATTCGTAAAACTACCAATTTTCCAAAACAAAAAATAATTAATTAAATAAAGTCTAATTGATACAATGATAAAATAATTTTTTGGACTATTTTCAGATATAGCAAAATGAACTAAAATATTAATAAAATATAGCAAAATATTACGGTCTATGTATGATAGACCACTATAGACTAAGATAAACTACTATTGGTGTTTATCTATACCATGATAGACACAAATAATAGTCTATCTTGGTATATCGTGGTCTATCACTGATAAGTTATGAGATTTTTCTATATTTGAAAATATTTTAAGAAATTTTGTCATTTAAAGTAATTTCACTAAATCTTTCCTAATCTTTCCTAACTCGTAAATTTGGAAATGTGGCTGACCCAATATATTGTTGTTTTTCTTATGTAGTTTCACTTCATTATTTTCTTTTTTTACATTATGTTCAATATTTATTAAAGGCATTATATTAGAATGTATTAACAAAGTTTCAAAAAAAAAAATTATGATACAAACGTCGTAATAACATACAGAACTAAAAACATAATTTCACAAAATAAAATTTACTTTTTCTTGTATAGAACTACATAAGAGGTTCTTCTAAGTAATTCCAAGACTTGAACCCCGGACACTACCCTCTCACTAGCACGAGAGGGAACAATAAACTAATTATTGTTCTACTCTTGTAGGTGAGTTCTATTACAACTTTGAAAGAAAGTTGCATTCTTTAGAGTTCCAAAGAACATAAAATTTCAAAACAACGCATTAAGGGTTTAGACCTATTTCGTAGTAGATGAGACATCCCTGTCGCAAAACATTATAGTACTCTGTGACATCAACAGATCAAGGTTAGTTATTGCATTGGTTTTCAGATTGCGTCATTCTGCATTAACACTTCAAGGATTGAGCCATCAGACAAAATCTCGATCCCCTTACAAAACATCAATGTGCTTAATTACTAGAACTGGATATCGTGAATCTATCTCAATTCATGTTTTAGTCGGAGTAATTGTTGAGTAATGTTGGTGATCTGCCAAATTCTCCAGCAACATTTTTCAGCATTTTCTTTGCATAAATTGTTCTAATGCTCATGTCCGCAGTTTTCTCATCTCTTGCCTTATCTACATCTGTTTAATTGTCATTGAAAAGCTTGTTCATGTTGGTAACTTTGCAAAGTCTTACCATAGTAACTGGCAGTTTCCACAATGAGTTGCCTTCTTAAAATTTCTGAATGAATCCAATATTATGTTGAAGAATATGTTCTGATGATGTAGTTTGATTCAATCTGTCAAAGTATTCTGTTAAGCTTTAATTTTTACAGTAACATTATATTGAAACTTGCTGCATTCTAAAAGTTATCAAGAGTTTGCAGCTTCTCTACATCTTGAATATGCATAAGATCCTAATACTACAGGGCACTTTCTAGATTTAACTTTTACTAGAAGAGAAAAAACTCATACAAATTGGGGGATGAATCTTAGCTAAAGCAAGAATTGAAGAAGGGAGAATCCATAATCCTTCTCCACATATCAAACCAGAGGCGACAGCCGGAATCATCAATCCAGCCTTTTCACGATTTAGATAATGCCATACGAACACGATCAAGCTCCCCACGCACATATCAAGTGCAAAATAAGCGCCAACGAGGAAAGGCACAGCCATGACCATTGGCAATGGGATCCATTTCCCAAATTTCTCAAGTGTAAGATCTCTTAACAAGTTAGCTACTATGGCAAAGCTAAAGAATCCATAACATAGCTGCAAGCAATGCTGAGGCAGAGCTGAGAAGCCTTCAACTCCTAAGATAGCCATGTTTCGGTATATGATAGCATACGGAACCTTATATTCGCCATTTGGGTTGGCGAGATCAAATGCTTTGTCGAACACAAAGAATGTGATAGGAGCTACAATGCAGCCTAAGGCTGTACCAATAGCTTGGCTTAAAAGCATGGATCTTGGAGATGTAAGTGTAAGATGGCCAGTTTTGAAATCATGCATCAAATCAGAGGAAATGGAAACAATAGACTTGATCAAACCACAACCAACAAGTCCAGCAACTACACCATCATTTTTACCAGCCATAGCAGCAAGCACAAACAGAGCCACTTTGCCATAGTTATAAGCCATATTCATGTCAGTTAGACCAGCACCATAGGCATTGCAAAAGCTTAGAGATGGTGCCAAAGTATAGGCGACAACTATGTAGTACCATTTGACCTCTGAGAACATGATTGGGATTACAATGATAGACACAGTGGAGAAGAAGATGTACCCGGTGAATGCCACCCATACCGGAATACCGTCTCTTAAGAACACTTCGTTTCGTCGGTGATCGTCGAAAGTTTGGACTGAATCATCAAGGACTGCATCCATATAAATACTATGTCATAATGAAAGAAAGGAAACTTGGGAATCACACACCAGGAACCATAAATTTACATGTTTTCAACTTCTTGTTGGTTGCTTTTGCATACATGTTTGAGCCAGTGAAATATAGAATTTTGAGGAAATGATAAAGCCCATCTCCAAGTAGCAAAGCAATTGATATAAATACCTGCACGAAACAATGTGTAAAACAACTGACAATCAAAGAACACAACAAATGTAAGGAATAGGGAAATTGGCAAAGAAATTTACGTGGTTCACTAACAATGTGTTAGCTACATCCACGAGCAGAGGGAGATAACAATTTATTATTAGAGAGAAAATACAATATATAATTAAGAGGTGCCAATAATGTCCTAGTTTTCTTGTTTATTATGTCCCATTGAAATTCAAGCATGAGTCTCTTTTCATTTCATCATAAAGAGTGTTGTTTTCGTTTAACAAAAAATAATAATAAAAATTAAAAGGTGTCAGTAGAGTCAGAAAGTTTAGATAGCGCTCTCTTCTAAATCGTCAGGCCAAAATCGTAAAGACTGTACATAACATATATACGAATACAATTAAGTTTTGACAGTGTTGCCCCTGAGCTCCCACTAAGGTGCGTTGCCCCTAGATCCTAACTTGCTAACCGAGCAACAGAACACGTGCTTGGTTTCTTAGAGTGTTAGATAAAAAATTTAAAGCATTTCACACGCAACAAAATAAAATGAAAAACAAACAGAATTCAGTACAAATTTCAATAATGATGACCCATTTCCAATTTTATACCTTGTAACCATTGAGGCTTTTCATACTGCTCTCTGGAAGAGATCCAGGATACCATTCCCCTTTAAGTTCTTTCATTAAAGGCCACATAATGCCCCAAGAAAGAACAGCACCAAGAAGCAATGATAAGTTCACAAGATGGGAGCATATCATCCCTGCTCCAATATAAGTCAAGCTGAAATCAAAGTAAAACCTGCAAAAGATAAAAGCCAATTTAGTTTAAGGAAAAAAACCAACCAATGTCAAGTATGGCAAAGAAGATGAAAATAGGAAAGATTTTGAGCACCCACGAATCTTTCCAAGCTTTTAATCCAAATGTAGGAAACTGTGAGAACCCACATTTTTCTCCTCCAGAATAAAACCATTGGAATAGAGCCCAGAAAAAACTGAATGAAAAGTATTTCATGAATCCATGAACCTGTTTCCTGGCAAAGAAATGAATAGAAGAAGTTTCTTTTGAGTTGCTTTCAAATCAAGTGTTCAACACACAATTTCATTTTAAATGAAGAAGAACTAGTAAGGGATTGCATACTTTGCTGCTTTGTCTCCTTTTGGTGTGTGGAAACCATTAATGAGAACGGCAGTTGCAGTTCCACTTGGATAAGTTAATTTATAGTCTAGTATCATGATCTGCAATACAATTCAAGATACCTTTAATAAAACCATCTAAAGTTCTCAAGTACATCATGTTACTGCAGGATGTTGGCAATTTCTTTTAAAAGCATTTTTTTTCTGCGGAGATGATTCTTTCCCATCAGAAGGATATCTTTAAGCAGCCTATATTGAGATGTTGTTTCTTTTTTAGGATTGGCCATATTGTGTGTTTTTGCAGCAATGTATTTTGTTACCTAAGTTGAATTGTTTCTCTTGGTCCGAGAGAAGTTGGGAGGAGCTCATACCTAGGAGCAACCTAAGCAAGTTAGTTTGAGGAAACTCAAACTCCTGTCAATTGTAGAGCATTTGTCTTAGCCAGTGAATCTCAAGCTTTAGAGAGAGTCTAAGTAGAAACTAGGAGTTGAGTATTCGTTGTTACTGTATTGGTTGGTTGATTTTATTAAAGGCAAAATTTTAAAACATGTTGTCCATTAAAGGCAAAATTTTAAAACATGTTGGACAACATGTCAAAGACATTGTCAACAACATTAGGACCGTCAGCAGCAACTTCAACAAAAGATTATTTCCATATATAATTGTGTGTAATTTTCAGATTTTGTGGATCTTGTTCTCCAGCCATTTCTGCCTTTCTTTTTCTCATGCAAGGAATATTTATTCTCTCCTAAATAATATTTCCTAGGTTAGTCATATGTATATATATGTTGCTTTTTTCTTTTTTAGGGTTAGCCGTCTCATTAGAAAAGTGTGTGCATTAAACGTATTGAGCTTAAAGCTTGTCTAAGCCTCAACCTTCATGTATTGATATTGAAAATCTTTGTGCTTGTCGCTAAGACTTTTGGTTCGGTAGCCATTGTAAAATATGGGAGGAGCTCGAAATTGATATTGTATTTAGGGGGGAGCCTAAATATAGTGAATGTGAGGGATCTCACTCTTAGGGGTAGTCTAAACATATTCTATTGAGGGGATCTTACACAAAGCTTGAAGAAGCATTTTTGTGGAAGTGAAAGGAGCTTAAATGTAGGGGGAACTTAAGTTGAAACGTTGAAGATCAAGCTATATGGAAGTCACTGAACAGGAAGTCTGTTAGATAAGTACTTTCGTTGTAATTGTTAAACTCTTTCTATAATGAAGTTTCGTTGCGCTGGGCACAGTGGCCCCCAAACGTAGGTGATTTTTCTGCTTACTTTCGTAACGGCTCTCTTGTTGAATATATTGTCTGTGACATCTTGCTTGACATTGTGTCCTCTGTTAGATCCACCTACTTTTTTATTCGAATCACTATAAAGAGTTTTTTTACAGATAGTACTATAGTACAATTGTTGAATTTATTCACTAGTGAAGTCCAAACGTAGGTAACTTTGCACCAGAAGGAGTTACCAATCTATGCGTTCATTTGTCTTTATTATCTTTTGTATTAGTCATCTTGTTTCTTGGTGTGTTTATAACATTGCGTGTGATGTGCAGAAAAACAAATTTAGATTCACTTAGTAAACACATAACTTCAGCTATGAGAAAGAAATATACCTTTCTAAGGGGAACCAAGGCAAGAAGTCCAACAAAACTACTAACAGAGAGGAAGCCAGTGATCCAACCAATTCCTGGTTCTTTGGTGCTTCCAGGAGCATTTCCTTCCGTGTCTACACCCGCTTGCTCGTACGTCTTCCTGCTCAAAGCAAATAAGTAGGATCCAAAGCCACCTACACAAAAACAACTAAAACATGAAACACAGCTGTCAAAAAACATAAAGATCAATTGAGAAATCAACACAGAAATGTACGTGATCTATTAACAGTGTGTTAACTACATCTATAGATCTCGTACTTGCGGAGTGTCAGATTCAGATTCAAGATATTTCAAACAAAAACGACAAAGCATTTCAATAGCTATCTCACCTCCTACAGCAATGCTATAACAAGCAACAGCACAAGTCTGAATGACAGTATTTTCCTGTGGTGTAAAGGGAGTGGATACAATTCCAGCTTTCTCAAGCAACAAAGTCCATGTCTTTATAAACACAAATGCAATAAGTGCAGCTGAAACGTTCAAATTTGGTACCAAACCTGTTGTGAGATTAAGCTTCATCACTATTACACTGTACATAATTCCTATTGCAATGCTTGCAATTACACCACGGATTGTAATCTGTCTTGTCCAAGGTGCAATCTTTTTAACATCCTCTGCTTCATTTTGAGTCTTCTCTTCTTCTACACTTTCATTACTCTCAATTTCTTGTACTTCTTCTGGGTTGGAGTTCGTCATTTGAATAAGCAGCTATATTTCTAACAATGTTCATAGTTTCAAGCTTGTAAGAAGCCAGAAATTGGAGGTATAAACAGTTTAATATTAGATGAGATTTGAGAATAAAGAAATTCCAAGAGTAGGAGATTTGTGATTTGGTTGTTTGATTGTTACCCCCACAAGAAATGGATGATGAAAAATTAGTAAATTACAAACTTGTCCCTTGTGTAATCATTTTGTTTCAGTTTTACACTTTGAAACTCTTGAATTTATGTTTTTTTAGTCATTATCTTTTCATAAAAAAACATCTGAATTTTTAGTCAATTTCTACCCAGAAAAAAAGTTCTTAAAATTTATCTTATTTTTAAAAGTCTTATTTTTCTAAAATATAAATAGAAACTGAATATGCAAATAAAGGTAATATAGATAGGAGTAGTGTTTATAAATTTAATGGTAATTGTAACACTTTTAAGGTTAATAATTAAGTTTATAGCAACAGTTTTAAAAATGCAAAAATAGCAAAATTTCTCAATGATAGACTATGATTTCTATTAGCGATATAGTCTACCACTAATAAATTCCAAAGATTGGATTTAAATTTGTTATATTTGCGATATAGTTCCGACAAATACAATTGTTATGAAAACCTCAGATCCAAGATTGAACATCACGTAGGAACCACGCAACTTGAGGCTTTCTTGAAAATTATTGGTTAAATTGTCATCTTCGTGTGAATATTTTAAAGTTTGTTCAATTTTAGCCCTTATATATTTAATAAATCTAAAATTTAGTCCCCAATATCGGTTTGTTATTCATTAATCTTCTTCTTTTGTTATCTATACCATTTTTATTATAAATTTTGAAAATATGTTCTCATACTATATTTTGGGTACTCTTCAAATATAGTTAAATGAATAAAAATATTTACAAATATTACAAAATATCACTAATATAAGTTGATAGGCACTAATGGATTACTATCATCTATTAGTAATAGATACTGATAGACACTAATAAATTTTGCTATATTTGTAGATATTTTCAACAGTTTTGTCATTTAAAACATTTTTTCCTACATTTTCTTACATGAAAATTACTATTACTCAATAAAATTTTGATAGAAATCAATTTTGAGTGACCGAATCCAAGATTTATGGAAAGTATGACAAATTAAAATTAGACAATTATAAAAACTAAAATTAAACAAATTTCAAAATATGAGAATCCAAACAATATTTTAACTAAAATTATTTTTTTTAGTGGAAAAGAAAATTTAAAAGATAAAAAATATCTTTTGAAGACACAAAAAGTGTAAAAGTAATGAGAATCCCAATCTTTGTATCCTTTTTTTGCATCAAATTCTTACATGCCAAATATGGAAATATGATTTGGATCATCTCTAAGCATTGAATATTTTAGAATTTCAAACTAATTCAAAATCTATTTATTTGTAAAATAAACCTTAACCAACCTGTCTCACCTATTGAAAATAGAAAATTTGGAGGAGATTACCTATTTCAGTAAGTCTTGAAAGTTGAGTGCATGAAAATCTAGGAGGAGACAACAACAATAGATGCCAAACCAACTTGTTTTGCTCAATGGGTATCTAAAATATGAGCACGTTTATAACAAATACCTGCACACAATCGTATAACAGTCAACAAATCTCTCTAATTGACAGTTCATGCATGGTAGATATTCAAAAACTTTCAACCATTGAAAAATATAGAGAAACAAGTGAATCAAACTAATTGAACTGAATCGAACCAAACCTATTTGAATAGGGGGACGCGAGGGCGGAGACAGATTTGTAGGAGCAGCAAGGTGACAGATTAGTTGATGAACTAGAGAAGGCGACGGTGCTTATAAGGGTGATCAAGATTGCAGATTGAAGAGTATGTTTCAAGATTTTTTTTTTTTTTTTCTGCCTCTAAGATTCTGCTAAATTACGTAAGATTGTGCTAAGATTCTTGTTTGATGGAGGACAAAAAGAAAAAGAAAGAAGTAAAAGCTTAAAATTTAAGCTGAGGTATTGTGAGAGTGATTGGAATTTAGAACCTGAAGCAAAGGTGTGTTTTTCCATAAACTCAACTAAGAATGGATATTATTTTGGGCTCTTTTTCTTTTTAAAAGTGAGATATAGTTTTATGGGGATATGTCCAATTTGTTTTTGTTCTTTGATTCATATATTTTTGTAGTTGGAAGAACTTTCAGAATTCCTTCACTCGTCAAACTCAAAACCTCTTACTCTGCTTTTAATATATCTTTGCCAGATCATTGTATGCGAACTCGATTAGAAAAACAGAAATCTAAAAGGGTTTTTGTCTCACTTTTTAAAACGCTTATTTTTCTTCGAGTTTGTTGCCTAATTGAATCGTCACCTTCTTGATATATCAATGATTGTATTACAGTTCATTTTAGAAATGAATGTGTATTAAACGTTGTCGTTGATTTCTTTCCCTTATTCTATTTTCCTTTCAAAAGGTCGTATACTAATGAGATAAATATTTTGTGGGTATTTGACCATAACAAGAGACAGAGAGAGTAGAGGTGCAATGTGGTTCTATTCAGCTCAAAGTTGATCAAACCAGTTAGATTGACGGTCCGGTCAATTAGATTATGGATTCATTCATGGTCAAGCACACATGTGTGGACTGTTGTCTCTTTTGTTGATGTGCGCACTATCAAGTATCAATCACTGAATTAAATAATAATGGTTGATGTGCACCGTCAATGACTCAAATTAAATGTTCTCGCTAGTTGTCGTGCACTGTTTCTTTGGTTGTGTAAGTCAATTCTTAAAGCTAAAATTAAAGAAAAAAAAAAGGGCAAATATTACTTTATACATTTGGACCCGGTTTGTCCCAGTTTTTTTCTAGAGACATTTAATATCTATGTTTGTTTGACATAATTTTACTTTTTAAAATCCAGCACATTAAACTTTAAAATCTACTTGAGTTTTTTAATATTTTGTAAAATGTGAAATTTTTATGTGTAAAAGATGAACAACATTAATATAACTTAATTAATTTATAAATTAATATAAATTACTCAGTACTATTAATTTTAATAAATTTTTAAATATAAATATTTAGCCTTAATAAATTTTAACTAATATTTTTACCATTAAATTATCTTAACTACTTAATATACATTATTATAGTTAATTATTAAGATTCTAATTAATTTAATTAATTTCTGCAATTAATTCTTTAGTAAAAAGGTATTCTTTTATTTTTATTTTATTAACTAAGTAGCTAATTAATATAACAATAAATTATTTTATGTTAAATTTAATTGATTTTCAGCATTTAGTTAAATAATTAATTAATTTTACTTTAAAAACAACACTTGAAATAGTCTATTTTTTACAATAATAAATTGTCTTTTTTTTAATTTTATTTTCAGAAATGGTGAACATGAGATACACTATTGTAGTTTCATATTCACAACCAAACACAAATTTTGAATTTTGAATCCAAATTTCAAAATTATAAATTGAAACCAAACGTGTTTTCAAATACAAGGAAAAATAAGAACTTGTTTTTATTTTCTATAAAATTCTTTGTTTTCCAAAATTTTCAGATCATGAACCAAACGGGCCTTAACTTTCAAACATTAATTATCCTGCACATTCAAACATAAACATTAATTATCTCATATATTTAAAATCCAGACTTTCAAATCTCAGATATTTAATATCTATACCTATGAAACAATATCTGCGATTCAAGCAGCCCCTTAAGATGTTTAAATTTGGGGTTTGTATCAATTTAAAATATAATTGTTGTATCAATTTAAACTTTCAACTTTAGGGATTGTTTTAATTTAAACCCTAAACTAATAGTTGTATCAATTTAAATCTCAAGCTTTCATAAATACATCAATTTAAATCCTTATATTTCATACATGTGTCAATCTAAACCCTCAACTTTCATATGAGTGTGTTCAAGTAAAGTACAATGGGGGGTTTAAATTGATACTTTTGTATATATTTAGGGTCTAAATTGAAACATGTAAAAGTTTAGGGTCTAAATCGATACAATTATTAGTTTGAGGTTTAAATTGATACAACTCTTAAAGTTCAGGGTTTAAATTGATACAAGTATTAGTTTAAGGTTTAAATTGATACATACCTAAAAATTCACGGGTACAAATTGAATTTGTCCAAGAAGAAAAAGGCAAATCTCAAAAACCACTTATAAGGCAAAATTGTAATTACAATTATACCCTTAAACTTTTAAAATTAAAGATTGAACCTTCAAATTTATCCAAATTTTAAAATTGGACATTCGAACTTACATAATTGTATTGATCATATTAGTTTGGTGACTCAATTTTTTCCATTTACGTGTCAAATTATTATAATTATTGTAAACTTAAGAGTCCAATTTTAATAGTTTTAGAAGCTTTGAGGTTTAGTTGTAATTATTGAAAGTTTAACGTGTAATTGCAACTACTATCAAATTTTAAGGTTGATTTTTGTAATTTGCCATTTTTTCATTAATTTTAGATTCTAAATCCTCCCTTCTTGTGCATGACGCTACTAAGTACCACGACACATGTTCACTGGGAACAGAAAGATTTTCTTAAAAACATTCTCCTAATTTCTTATCTAAAAACGTCTTTGTCTTAATCCTAGATTTTAAACATTTCTGATTTTCTAAATCATAACATTTTTCTTTTTTTTTTTTTTTGTTTCTCTTCAAAACTGGCCTTTAAATATAAGCAGTCTTCATCATATGTTCCTCTTGCTATTGTTCTAAACAAAATTCTTTTTAATTCTAACCCTTCTCTAACGAGTGCTCTATTTCTTACCAATTGAACACACGTTTGAGAAACTATTGTGTTAACATTAAGGTATGTTTAGGGAATAGAGTGAAGTGGGTGAATTGTTTGGAGGTAAGGTTTAATTTTAGTTGATGATTAGGATTAAGATTTCAAATAACCCTAATTACTATTCTTTAACCTTTAGTGAGTGTTTGTTTCAAGGGTTGTTTAATTCGTTGGTAGTGGGGGAGCCACATTGGGGCAAGGGGCAAGTTTCTCATTCTGAATCTTTAAAATAAAAATTTTGATCAAATCACACATCGCAATATACTAAGCCTTCTAATTCTT
>JBBPDJ010000008.1:9719648-9737723 GCA_037974625.1 Cucumis cinereus | reverse complement strand
ATCAAAAGTTCGATTCTATCTGAACTACTCATTTTCAAATGGTATCCACATTGTTCACAAATATTCATTTTTAATTTAAAAAATGTGCCCCTCCATTGGCTCAATTAAATAATTTTCTTTATTTATATTTATATATATGTAGTATTTAATTCTCCAAAATTTCACAAAACTATCTTTTGTGCATTGTGGTTGATAGTTTTCCTAAATTACTAAGTCTCCTACTACGTTTAGAGTTTAAATCCTAGTTTTTTTTCCAGTTTTCTTTTAATACAATAATTGTGCGGCTAGAAATTCACTTTCACCTCATTATTTAAATATATATTTGAAACTTTTATAATTTTGTAATTGATATTACTTGATATTTTTTTTTGTACTAATATTACTTAAATTAAATATTATATTTTTTATTTATATAAATATTAAATTATAAACTTAGTCTCTAAAATTTCATTGGGGTGTCTAATTTGTCTAAATCACCAACTTTCCATTTTGTATACAATAGGTTTCAAACATACTAAAATTTAAATGGATTTATTGGACAAAAAAATCAATTTTATATATAATTGAGTCTTAGAATTTCAATTTAGTACGCAATAGATATTACATTAATTTTAATATTTTTTTCAAAAAAACATACAAAGTTAAATTTATATATGATACAACATATAGCTTTTAAATTGATTGTTTTAAAAAAATTAAATTTGTAAAAGACATATTTGATATGAACTTGAATCCATTGGAATTTATCAAACACACAATAAAAAATTTAATGGCCTATAATACACATTTTACCGTTTAAATGTCATGATATAAAAACAAATTCTAAAGTCTATAAGCTATATTCCCAATCTTATATGAAATTGTGCCCCCTAACATCAAATTTTGCCTATGTCACTGCTTTCATACACTACTTTCGGTAACCGTCATCGGACAATCTTCGACCACCACTTTCGTTAGCTCTTTCGACAACCAACTCCAGCAGCCACCGCTAACAAACCTCCAATTGTCACCGCTCAAACTTTAAATTTTTTAATAAAAACACCTTCAAAAGAGAGTTGTCAAACACATACGTATTTTTTTAAGAAGTATTTATCAAAAGAGTTTAAATAAAAATAAATTTTTTAAAAACCTTTTTTTATAGACTCTTAGTTTAATTATGACAATATTTTTTAAAATACAATTTTTCATTTTTCTATCTTTTTCTTTTAGATTTTTTTAAACTTATTATTATTATTAGATCATCTTTTCAAAAATTATCTTTCTTTATTTGTTTAAATTAATGTTTTCTTCATTTTAGGAGATAGTGCTAGTATATATATATATAAGAAGATTTGAAAAAATAAATTAAACCACATTTTTGTTAAAATAATAGCTCATTAGATTGCAATTGTGTAATTAAGTATATTTATTTAGGCTATATGTGTAGAAATCCTTAATTTAGTTTAATAACATTTACATTTTTTTTTTCGTTGGTCAATTTTACTTTCATGAAGACTTCGAGGAATTCCTAATAAAAATAAATTATCTTTTGAACTTAATGATTACGATGTTGAAAAAAACTTCGAGGCCAAATAATAATTAAAATTCAAACTTTTTGATTTGTTATTTCTCAAATATATTTTGATAAAAAATAATAATTTTCCAATAATTGAATTTAAGATTAAAATACTAGTTTATTTCAATTTGAAGTTAGTATATTATGATTAAAAAAGAAAACTATGATCTTATTTAAATTAGTTAAAGTGACAAAAGTATATGAAATTTTATTTCAAAACCTAGTAAAAATAAAAATATCAAAATATTGAACATATTAACAAATTAACTAGAGATGTGTAGGGTTATTACGAGTTATACATTTTATTTTAGAATCAATTTTGTACTTAAAAAAATGGAGTTTTATGAATGAAAGGCATAAATTGCATCAGTATAGTACATTTTAACAATTTCAATTAACTAAGGTATCTCCAAAAATGACAAAAAATAGATAGTTTTTTTTAACATAAATTAAAATCTAGTTAATTAATTTATATAAATTGGTGGAACATATAGTGTTAATTATATTTCCAAAAAATAATATTTCATGTACATAATTATTTGTATGATAAAGAATAATAGTACAAAAAAATTATACACGATCTAAAATAACCAACATTTAATTTACATATTGTTATAATTCAGACTACAGTAATATGTATTTAATACACATACTATAATAACACAGACTAAAATAATTAACACCCCAAACACAGACTATAATAACACACAGATTATCATAACCCAAAGACTATAATAATCTATTCAACTCTCCAAACGCCCTCTAAAGTTACTAACTTACATGTTTTGCATCGAGGTTGTGCCAAATTTACTTTCAAGATAATGATGTTTCATGGTACGGCACAACGAACTAGTTCTAAAATTGTCGACGAATTAACTATATTTATATCCATGATCTTTTAATTATATTGCACAGTCGATGTAAAGATTTAGGTAAAAAAAAAAAAGAAAAATTTATGATTCATAGAGAGCATGTCTTCCGTGCAAATATTTTCAAGAAAATCACAAGGACATCGAAGTATGTCTTGAAACCATTTATTTTAGATGTTGGACACATCTATTCACATATCTCTATGAACATAAGATATTGTCCATTTTAGGTATATATACCTCGTACTTTTATTTTTAGTTTCACTCGAAAGGCTTTGTATCAATGAATATCTTATCCCTCGATATTTATACATCGGCCCTTTTGTCACAATCAAAGTAAGACTTTAGTTGCATTCCTAATTCAGATATAATTGAACAAATTATCTTTTATCATAATGAAGGCCCATCCCCCAAAACCTTTTTTTTTTCTTTTTGAGTAATGTCAATATAGAAATTTGCATATAGGAACTCACCATTAATTCCTACTCCACAACTCAACTTTATCTTATCGTGTCCCTTGGTGGATGTGTAAGTTTGAGATAGAGATGGCTATGAATCTTTGACACGATTTATATATTCTCTAAGGCATCAAGAAAATAAATTGGAGCTTTCATGACATAAGTTTGAAAATGTTGTAACACAGTCCTATACATCAAACTTTTTTGGAGAGTTATTTTCTAACAAAAAGAAAAAAAGAAAAGAGAGAAGATTTTTAGCGGTGGTATTAATAACAAAATAATTTATTTTATATTCACATAAATTTTTGAAGGCATTAGTTTATGCAGTTGTCTCTTAACATTTGTTTTACACATTCCAATAGCTGCAACATTCTGTTTGATATTTTCCTTTCTTAAAGTGCGACCTTTCTTTACCAAATCCCTTTCGTGGATTCACTTATTTAACAAGTATTATGATGACCTTTTAGGGTTATCGCATTTGTTTATAAAAAACAAGATGTTTTCTGTTCTACGGTTGGAATTGTTTATCAGTGTATTTTGCTCTTTGCTCACTATATTTCACTGTACAAGTTCTTCATGTATTGATCAATACAACGCGTTGAAGATTATCACAGTCTTAGGGAGTTTAAGGGGGAGCCTAAGACTCAACTACAGAGAAGGAGATCTCTATCTGAGAGAGGATCCTAAGATTCACTAATGAAAGAGAGTTCATTGACTTGAAGGAAAGATAACAACGTCGAGAGGAGTCTCACACACACTCTCAAGAGCCAAATTGTACACCACTAATATTACCTCACTTAGAGGGAGTCTAAGCACATGAAAGGTGAGGGGATTTCACTCACTTACAGGGAGTCTCACAAGAGGAGACTAAGTGATTAGTGAGTTGAGCTTTACATGAGTCACTTTAGTTGTTGAGTAGTGCAGATAAGTACTACATTATAAATGCTTAATTCGTTAATATTAGTGAACTATTATTTTTTTTTGACACACTTGCCCCCCAGAAGTAGGTGGTTTATCGCCGGTTACGAATTTATGTGTCTCTTTATCTGTTTATTTCTTGTTGGTATTGTTATAGTTATTGTCTTGTGTTTTTCGTTTGACATCCACGATTGTGTCACGAATCACGTCAGTGCTTTTTCATATGGTTAGTTAGATTGGGATGCACAAAAATTATTTATCTTGGGAGCCACCTAAATACTACCAGAGAAAAAAAAGAATTATGAAACCGAGTCTATAATCATCACATTATTATTATTTTTTCAATTGATCACTTTAATTAACACCAAAGCAAATTGCACACACAGTAAAAGATGTTCAGTATTTTAGTTCAACAATTATGAGATGAGGAAACAAACTATCTACCACATTACCACACTAATTAATTAAATCTCGAACATTTTCTCCTGATTTCTCCTTGCATACCAGTCTTAACCTCAATGCTACTCATTTTAATCATTGACTTCTTAAAGTTGTAGTCAAATCTGAATCCCAAAAGTCCTCTTAAAGGGCTGATGTACTTTTGGATAACACTTCTAGTTGAATCATCATTCCAAAGCCTTTGGTCCGACTCCAACACTCCATTTCCATCTTTAATGTTGTTGAAGAAACTGAGGTCAAATTTGAACTGGCTGTCTTTGTCCAATGCCACCTTTTTGGTTGCATCTCCATCCTTGGGGCAAAGTGCTTTCAACTCTGTTAAGAATGATGGGTTTATGGTTGGGTCTGAGTTGCCTGTTGTTGTGAAGTTGTGTAGACGATATCTGAAGAACAAACAATCTGTTTGTCCGATCGTGTGTGCTCCTGACATATATACGAGAAAATTGTTCCATGAGACTGTCACAATGTAACTAGTAGTGTCTAATGATCGTTGAATTTAGAAAGAAGTATTTCAAATTAGATAACTAATTTTTATTTGAAGATATTAAAAATTTTAAAGTTCTATCTAATAGTTATTATTAGGGTAACTATTATATAACAAAAAAATGGAACCTATTGACGCAACAAAAAAGAAAAAAAATATTAAATGAACTATAAAGAATATGATAGATTTGTTATATTTTGTAAATAGTTTCATTCTTTTACTATATTTGAAAATGCTCCAAAAGATAAACCATATTTCAGGAGTGAGAACATATTAAATAATGACCACATTTCTCTACATCTTTTCTTTTTTAAAAAAATTCTACTGGCGAAAATGGAATCTCTCTATTTTGGATTTAGGGTAGGATAAAGATGTGTCAATCTAGTTCAGTATGGTAGTATGGTGGAAAGAAAAACTTTTCTACCGAGTAAGGTGACGAGGTCTTGTTCGTCGAGGCCCTTGTCTGCAAATTTTTTCCTGTGTACATCAATGGACTCGAGTGGAGAAGGTAAGTTTTGGGCTTCGGATTTTGAAGAAACTCTTCCATCCCTTCTTCCTGTGGGCACTGACCAACTTGGCCCATTACTCTAAAACATGTAAGCAAGAACAGTAATAATAATGATCAGCACATTTTGATCCTTTTTTTTTCAACTATTAGATTAACATTGAGTTTCATCTTAAAAAGAATTGGTAATGAGATAACGAAAATTTAAGTTGATGGGCGTAGACAAATTTGATAACATATCATCTAACAAACTCTCAGAATTAACCAATAATAAAGTCTCTTGTCATTTTAAACTTCTCTATTATCACGAAAAAAAAAATTTCTTAGGTTTTCAAAATGAAAAGTTTCGTTTTTGAAAACTTTTTAAGAATTCAAATGTGACCGGAACAAAGATGAAAACATAGTAATTATGTGTTAGAAGATCCATATTAACACACAAAAAAAAAATTACTATGAAATATTGGTGTGTTATAAAGTTTATAACACACAAATATTTCATAGTAATTAGTGACCTCAAAGTGTTTATAAAGTTTATAAGATAGATGAAATATTCCTCTCATTGCTATTCAATTTTGAAATGGAACCACATCTAATCTAATATGTTACAGAGCTCATAATATCCAAAACGGTTGTTTCATCCAATAATAATATCAGTAGCACCTTTAAGTTTATTGTAACGAGTATCTTAGACCTAGATCTAAAGTTCTATATCTATAACTTTTTTTTTTGCATGTATTGTTTTTTTTTTTTTCATATACCGTGCTATATCTATTAATACTTCGAGGTTGATTTTATTTGAAACTGTACAAAAATGTTCCAACCAAAAATATGATAAAAAGAGGCATGGAGAAGAAGGTTGAGATCTAATATTAGATAGTCTAAGCCATGAAAAGATAAATAATTTTACCAAGTCAACAGCATCACGAGCAGCCAAAGCAAGAATATCAGCACAAGAGACAAGACCAGGACACTCAGCTTCAAGCTCTGCTTTTGCATCTTCAATTACTTCAAACCCTCTTAATCCAAGGTTTGGCAAAGCATTTCTCTCAGCAAACTTACCCGAAATCAACACTGAACCATCACATCCCTGCCAATATATATATATAAAAAATCCATTACTATTATATACAATGATAGATTCTCATAAATTAACTACAATTAAATACCAAATGATGAAGAACCATAACCTGCACAAAACAGTCGTGAAAGTGAAGCCTCAATAACCCAGCTGCAATGGTAGGATCTGTTTTCATGTACGATTCAACTGTATTTCTCACTATAGATTCTGCCTTTGGACATGAAAAAGAATAAAACCCATTTCTTAACTCACCATTTACTCCCAAACCCATCATCACAATTCCCAAAATTATGAACAGAATCCCATCTTTCTGTCCCGCCATTATGATATCTAACAAATGATATGATGTTGTTCTTACTTCTATGTTTGTGTGTTTCTGTGTTTCAACACAATTTTGTCATACTTGTGTTTATATATATAATATACATGCTGTTTAATTAAACTTTGTTTTATTTTATTAGTGAATAATCTTTTTTTGATGAGTGTTTATGTGTTTGATAGTGGAATTACGCGTGGGTTCAATGAATTGTTAAGAGTAGTGGCATGGTATGGTTTCTCTCTAATTGAGTAATTGATAAATACTAATGGAGAAGGGCTTGTTTGTTATTCAAAATGTAAGGGAATGTGTATTTCCATGTGCAAATTTTTGTGGTGACAAATGCGCATTCATATGAATAAATTAAGTCATTTGGTCATTCCACTTAGGTTGATTGATTATTTTTTATTCGTAATGGTGGTTATATTGAATACCATGTTCATCAACACATTTTTTTATAATATAAAATTGAGGAAGAAACTTTTGTTGTAGGGATTTGAATGGGAGAATTTGCTCTAATAAACTTATAAATTTTTTACTATTTCAAAAATGATATTTTTTATACCACGCCCGAGTTCAAGAGGAGTGAATGAATGGATGAGTTATAACCCCTAATTAGAGAGATCTTAAAGATATAAAAGTATGATTAAGAAAAGTTAGTTCAAAAGAATTGATAGTTACTACCAATATCAACAATGTATACCTTTATTTTTGGTAGCTCAATTTACAAGATCTTCAAACTTTATATGTTTGACTTGGCTCAATTTTATGTTGGTTGAAGTCTTAAAACTTTTATAAGAAACGCGCGATTGAGAACAAAATATACTTAAAAAAGATTCATGTTAGTTTCTACGAGATAGTTTTGTACTACAACAAAATTGGGATTCAACGACATCTAACAAGTGTTATGAACAAATTTCATGACACTTACTTTTTGTTCTCATATTCTTCGTAAGAAATAACTGTTAACTACACTTACTAAAAATGTTATAATTTAACGATTAATGACAATAAATAGTTGTCAACAATTAACAATTGCTGACAACGATAATTTAGGGTTGTCAAGTGTACTATGACATGATATTATTGTCATCTATTGGCTCAAAATTAGCTAATTTTTGTAACATTATGGTTATTAAAGACAACTCTAAAATATATAAAAAAAAATACATAGGGACATTTTTTTTTTCTTGTCAAGAATATACAAACCGTGACACTTTTTTAATCTTGTCATTACACATGAATTTCATCATCAACTAATTTTGTTTTAGCATAACATTGGTACAAATATAAATTTGAAATTTTACATATAAGAATTAATTTGATAACATTTTTATAAAGAAACTAAATACAAGAAACTATCGAACGTCTCCAAAAAGGAAAACACAAGCAAACTATACTAACTAAAACTTGGTAAATTTTTTACAAATAAACTAAATACAATAAGATTATTGTCTCAAATAACTAAATTACAACAGGTTTTGTCATTAACTAAACGTTAATCACTTGCTTGGTAGTTTCACGACTTCAATGAATTCGTGCAAGACCTAGTAAAAATATAACATTCATTTTAGAGTTCAACTCAAAGTTTTAAGATCAATTAAAGCTATTAAGGAGTGTAATACAATTCACCAACTAAAGAAAACATGTAATGTATGTAAAAATTTCCTAGAGTAGAATAACACCTAAAATTTTGAACACTTAGAATTCAAGACAACAATACTAGAGTCTAAGATTAGTTGGATCAAAAGTTATAAAAACAATTTAAAAAGAAGTTTAAAATAGAAATATATATTATAAGCATTTCACATCTTTTGAAAGAAAACAAAATCAATTCCAAGAGCCTTTGTAACTTAAGCTACATGCTACCTATTATTGTTTGAAGTTGGCAAGTAGTTCAAATCTTATAAAATGCTCCTAAAAGATAACTAATTAGCCACACTTTGTTTATGAAAACCGTAAACAAGAACTTATCAACTCAAACAACTAAGATTGTCAAAAGGAAGGAAAAAATAATAACTTTTTAATTACGTTCCAATATGATTTATCAAACACATAAACAACTAAACAATTCATCAATACAATTAATCTATGACTACCATACCTGCATGATAGTCATAACACTTCAAGGAGAGAGTAGGAGTTGAATAGCATACCATACTTAATTTGTACCATGAATGAAATATTCACGACCACTAACCCTGAAAAATATATAATAAAGAATACTTGTATTGAGAAAGAGTAGTATCAATAGGATCACTAAACCGAAGAGTATATTGCAACCAATTGTTATCACTAACCATACAAAACGATCTTGTACTACAATTGTTGGTTATGGCATCTCCACTTCATAGGGTTCGCATAAAGACCTAGTAAGAATAAATATACATCTTAAGATTCAATCTAGCACATCACTAAGAAGGAGTTTAAATTATATTCGTTCACAAATAACACAATTTAACCTCTTGACCACAAATGCAACCAAACTTTAATCACATGATCTACTAAAAAAACTAACTTGATCAAGCTAAGAACCGTAAATACAATGGCAGAGGAATGATACTTGGAACATAAGAGATTACAATGATTCAAGCAATGATACGATTGTTAAAGATCTATGCTCTTCTCAAATCCATGTTGCTTAGGCATAACCTACACAAAAAGACCAAACATTTCAAAATGTAAGAACAAATTAGCCAAAGAGCTCTTAAAAGGCAAAGGAAGAGTAGTGGATGTGAAAGGAGAAAATGACAAATAAAGAGGCATCAACATTAAAGCTAACACAAAGCTACAAATATAAGCTTCAAGTGTTAGCTAACACTGAAAAATATACCTCGAGATTCTTCAAATCTTAGAAAAAAGAGTTCAGTGTAATCAACTTTAACAAATTCCGAGTGCATAATATGCATTTTAATCAACGATCATAACAAAACAAGGTGAACAAATCTCTCAACTCACATTTCATGTTGACAATTCTTCAATCTCACTAAAAAGTGTTTGAATGAGTCTCATATAAAAAATTAAAAAAAAAAAAAAAATAGACTACAAACATTATAGTTCTAAGATTTGAAGTTAAAAATAAAACTTAAAAGAGATTTGAAAAGAGCTAAGGGTAACTCACAACATTATGAAAAAAAAGCTTCACCTACCTTGACCACCTTCCGAATTGGATCATTCTTATTTACAATGTTGAAGGACCAACGAATGCATATATGTATTACCTTCTTTGATAGTTTCAAATGAATGAGAGTCAAAAGTCGAATGATGGGGCAATTGCAGATTTTGAGCTTGAAGATGAAAGGTTTGAGATTGTAAGATTAAAAATGTCCCTTGAAGCTTCCAACAAGTTTATTTTCTTTGTTATCTTGGGTTGTTTCAAAATATCTTGTACAGTGAGAAATGTGTTAAGTGATTGATGTGCTAAAAGAGTTAAGGTTTCCAGGGAAGACAATTATTTCTCCAATTTTAATTTTAATTTTTAAAGTATAACTAGAAATATTTGGAAATAAAAGTTGTAGCTCACATGTACTAGGTTTGTCGGTATGTTGGACTTTTGTAAATTTGTATTTATTATATTTTTAATTCGATTTTTCATTTTTATAAAGAAAAAAAAGTAGATTTTTTGTTTTTTCAAATGAAAACTTGAAAATCGTTATTCTTCTAGTTGACCCTATTTAATTAACCACACACATCCTTGCTCAATGATGTTAAGGCATTAATAGAAAACTATATAATATAAGTTCAAGTTGGTGTAGATAAAATCAAAACGCACAACTAACCAACTTCAAACCACAATTATTTATATCTTCTTATTCATAATCATTAATTAATTGCATATTCCCACCATGTATTATCATATTATAACTTCTACTACTTATTGAACTGATAACAAACTTTTCTAATCTCCCCTTGTGTGCCAGTCTTAACACCAATGCTACTCAACTTAACCATAGCTTTCTTAAACTCATAGCTAAATCTAAGGCCCAACAATCCCCTTAAGTTTCCACCATATCTCTTCACAATGTCTCTGGTTGAAGGGTGGCTCCAAAGTCTTTGGTCTGACTCCAAAACCCCATTCCCATCCATCAAGTTCTTGTAAAAGCTGTTGTCAAATTTCAACTGGCTGTCTTTGTCCATGGCCACTCCTCTGAATGGATCTCCATCTAGAGGACAAAGAGTTCTGAGTTCAGTCAAGAACGATGGGCTTATGGTTGGGTCTGGATTCCCTGTGCTTGTGAAGTTTTGTAGACGGTAACTGAATAGTTGGCAATCCGTTCGCCCGAGTGTATGAGCACCTGCCATCAACAGATCGTGTTAAACTACCACTAAATCCAACAATTGATTATATATATGATTGTTAGTTGCTCTAACTTTTTGGTGGAAAGTATATGTCATAGGTTAGTTATTTGAATCAGTTAACAAAAAAAGTTAACCATATATAACTAAATTATTGTAGTACTGTTATATATTTGAATAGGTAGATATGTCATGTTGATACTTGGCACTTGAAATGCATCTTGACCATTCAATTACATTAGTAAAACTAAAGAGATCAAACTTTCAGAATTTATTAGTGATAGACTATATTGTTGATAGGAGTTTATCACAGATATATATCTTGCTATATTTGCAATACATAATTAAATTAGTCCTAAAAGTATTGTCGATTACAATTATCTTAAACTTAATGTCTTTTAAATGATATGATTAAGTCGCATGTCATGGGAATGTTTAGTAACACTTCTACATGCTATTGTGTTTAATTCAATACTAATTAATATACTAAGCTGTTTCTCCTAATGTCATAGATTTGTAACTCAGTTGTTTAAGAAAAAAAGGCAATTACTGCGAAGTTTATGTTCACTTTTAACAATTATTTTACCTTCTAATACTGTGTTAATTTATTGTTCAAGCCTAAAAATTAAGTTTTTGTATATACACCAATTGAGAATTAATGTATGACTGTATGAGTAATAATACTTGGGTGTAGCATCTATATCCCTTCCACCATCAAGGGAAAAAACTATTAAAAAGTATCTTTCAAAACATAGTTTGTCATGTGAAAACTTGTGCTTAGAGATTTTGGTGGACTGCATAAAAGTTGTTGCAGCCCAAGATGCATCCAAATATTTTTCATAAAGGGATAAATATTAGTTTTTGACGATATTAGAGAAGGAGAGAGACGAGCACAAACCAACTAGGGTCACAAGATCTTCCTCAGTAAGGCCTTTCTCTGCAAACTTTTGTATGTGGTTATCGATGGGCTCGAATGGAGAAGGCAAATCTTCTGCTTCAAAACTGATCGAAACTTTTCCGTCTCTTCTCCCAGTGGGCACGGACCAACTTGGACCATCACTCTAAAACATGTTTTTGAATTCAACATTTTAATAAGACAAATACATATCACAAAAATAAAAATCCAAAGAAGTAGAGCTCGGAATTTATAAAATTAAAGGGGTTATAATAAAGGAATAAAATTGAAGAGTTACCAAGTCTACAGCATCACGAGTAGCTAAAGCAAGAATATCTGCACACGAAACAACACCAGGACACAAATTTTCGAGTTTGGCTTTTGCATCATCAACAACTTCAAATCCCCTTAACCCCATGTTCGGCCCTCCATTTATTTCAGCATTTTCATCCATTATCAATACTGAGCCATCGCATCCCTGTCAAAGTTCCATCAAAATCAACAACTTAATTGATGAAATGTTTTATTAGACATGTGCTTTATTGCTAAAGTAAATGTAGTTCAACCATAATTAGTGTGACCTCCCATATGAGAGGTGGGAGAATCGATCCTTCAATTTTTTTTTTTTTGTACAACAATTGACGGAATGTAAAATTAAATCTTGTAAAAAGGTCATACCAATTACCCTCGATTTATGTTCACTCAAGAAAAAAAATACTCTACTTAATATGTCATAAAAAGATTAAAATTAGAAAATAGAAAAGTTAAATCAAAATTAATTTGGTGAATTAGACAGTGGATATGATTTTCATTTTTAAAAATTAGGCGAAAAGGTAAAAGAGAAATAAAAAACCTGAACAAAACAATCATGGAAGTGAAGCCTGAGCAAGCCAGCAGCAATGGTGGGATCAGCCTTGAAATAAGACTCAACAGTAGACCTAACTATGGACTCAACTTTAGGACAGGACTTTGAGTAAAATCCAACATTCAGCTGAGATTTCACTGGCAAAACCATTACTAAAATTGCCATAAAATTCCACCAAATGTACCCCATTATTCTATTGCTATTTAATATGTTTCTCATCCATTTCATTTGCACATGTATTTATAGCCCATTTTTGCTTTGGCTTTGTGTTGTAATCAATTTAGGGTTAGGGCTTCTTCCAATAAATTTTAGTATTATTTTACCGCACTTTTCTAAGTGGAAAACAGGCATGGTGTTCCATTTAAATACAAGTTGTGAGTTTATAATAAACTTAATTTGTTTTAGAGTGTTATAAAGAAAAAATGTGTTCTTTTTCAGCTTTTAAAAACTAAAAAGAAGTCTATGATATCTTCAATGTGCATATGATAAAAGATCTGTGTCTTTTTCCTTTTCATAAATTTTCTTAGGTTGTACTGTTTGAAACCTTTTTCGTAAATTATTGTTCCCTTCTAACAATAATTTTGAAAGTGCATAATAAAATAAGGAAAATTATTTGTAAATAATAATTAGATATATTAAAAGCCAACGAGAGCTTAGTTCATTTGGGGTATGTAGCTGAGGTCGAGAGATTCTTGGTTCAAATCTCTCACTTCCAATTTGTACTATCAATTTGAAGATGACAAGTTCGTTTCTTCTACCCTATGCTTTAGTACAATACCTTTGAAACAAAAAACTTAATAACATGATTATTGCCCGAGCTTTTATAAATAGCATATAACTTGGCAATAAAGACGTCACTTTCTTTCATCGATCTAAGAGGTTCAATCTCCGCTCTCTTGAGTCTTGACTTAATGAAAAATAAATATCTTCTAATTACAAAACCATAGCAAACCATTTTTTTTAATGTTTTATTATAAATTAATTTAACCACGTGTGTGCTAAATTTATTTGATTCATTTTTTCACATAAAAATTGATAAATTAACATAATGAAAATGCAGTAGTACATTAAATATTTTATTATAAGAATTATGATCTTTCATGATGTAAAAGAGATACAAATTGATTTGATTATAATATTAAATCAACTCTCAAGCCAAACATGCAAGTGTGTTTGTTAGGTTTAGTGCAATGACAGTCAGAGAGCAAATATGGTGCCAAACTATTTAAAGAATATTTTTTTATAAAAAAAAAAAAAAGTTCAAATTTTAATTATAAGTTTTTTAAAGAAAGCCTATATGAAAGATAAGGCTCTAGCACACATATTCTTGTGTATCAGACTCCCTGATCTATCCATAATTGATACCTCTGTGTTAAGAGTGTGTGCTGTGTAGAGAAGAAGTTGTTTAGATTTTGCCAAAATCGTTTTCGAAATATCCATTCATATTTGTGTAAATTTTAAGTCATTTTTAGTATAAAACGTGTGATAAAATAAACAAAATAAGATTGCAGCTATACGATATACGAGATACTTGTATGACTCGATCTAAAACTAATGAAGATTTAAGTTGTTTTTAGTACGTGTGACAAATATAATAATGGTAGTAACTTTGGACGATAGAAGGTATAGATGTGGCCCCATTTTGAAGCGACTTCATTTAATAGCTATTTTGAAAACAATGCATTTACTTATTTCACACGTAATTAATTTTAATTAATATTTATTTTATGATTAATATTATTTTCATTTTTTAGTGTATTACCAATATATTTTGGCATATAATTGAGATTTAAATGGAGTGAAAATTGGGTTTCAACTAGGAATGTGGAAGAAAATAAACAAAATCCCTTATATAAAAATGATAGAGAGAGATTAATTTGAAAGATCTTGCATCAAATTAATATTCATTAAAATTAATACAAAAACAAAAGTGGGAGAGAGAGAAATTTAGAGTCTTCAACACTCGCCCTTCTTTTTCCTTTTAACATCGTTATTTATTCGATTTTTTATCCTCTTTTAATATATGTTTTTTTTTCTTTTAATATGTTTGCTTTTCTAATTGCGATGGGCGATATACCCTAAACTTTGAACTTTTATACATGTATCAATTTAAACCCTTAACTTTAATAAGTGTGTTCAAATAACACATAATAGAATATTTAAATTGATACATTTATATCAGATTGTGGTCTAAGTTGATACACATGTAATAGTTTGGAGTCTAAATTGATACAATTATTAGTTTGGGATTGAAATTGGTAAAACTCCTGAAGTTCAAGGTTTAAATTGATACATTTATTAGTTTAAGGTTTAAATTGATACAAACTTCAAAGTTTGAAGGTATAAATTAAAATTTTTCTAATTATTTTGTTTTTAATTTTTAATTATTTAAATTTAACCTAATAAACTATCTTACCATCTCTAAATTCATTATTTTATTATATACATTTTAAGAATTTTTTAAAAAGGAAAACAAAATTTTAAACTATTTTTTCAAAAAAAAAAAGATTGTTTTTCTTTTTAGAATTAACATATTTCACTTTACAAATATGAAAACTACGAGAAATGGATAGAAAATAAGTTTAATGTTAAGAAAAAAACACTAAATTGTTATAAAAGAGGATTTTAGTCATTTCAGCAATTTAATCCTTCAACTTCAATGTGAGAATTTAGTTCAAAAAATTTAAAATAGGTAACAAATTAATAGTTATTGTTGTTTTTTTCATCAAATGGATTGTTAGTCATTATTATCACCACAAATTATTATACATGATTTAAGGTGTGTTTTGACATACATTTTCAAGTGATCAATTTAAAAAAACAAGTCATTTTAGAAAGAAAAACATGGAGTATCTGACAAACTTTCTAAATAGCGCTTAAAGTGTATTTTAAACAATGTTAATCAAAAGATTTTAAATAAAAGTAAGCTTTTTGAAATACATTTTTTTAGTCAATCAAAACGTGTCTTAGTTATAGTTAAGTTTATTAGCTATAAATTTTACATTGGACTACCATATAAATAATATATATTTATAGTGTTGGTATCGTTATTTATAATTTATAAAGGAGAAAGATTATTTTGTTATGTAAATTGATTTGTTGTAAGTTCTTAAGAACTCTATATACATTTATCTGTAAATTCTTTCTTTTTTTTATGTCTAATGACTTCAATTTCATAGAAAATGTTCGTTATTTTATCAATGATAGAATCTGAAATTTTGTTATTTTAATATTTTGTTATAGACAAGTTTTTTAAAAAAAAAAATATTTACATAACACGTGTTGTTCACACGAAATTTCGACAGAGGAAATTTAATTCGTGGAATTTGAATTTTGTATTTGATTTCAATATTGTGAGTACAATCTCTAGTATTTTTTCCTTTGATGCTTTCTCTCAAATATAAATCTTAAATTTCTATACTAGTTGATCTTCCTGGTTGATCGTCCTTTTGGCTTGTTGATCTCTCTTGGATGATCGGCCTTTGAGCTTGTTGATCTTCTTGGATGATCGGCCTTTTGGCTTGTTGATCTTCTTGGTTGATCGGCCTTTGGGCTTGTTGATCTTGATTTGACAGATGACTTGTTCTTGAAATTTGAGTCTTGGAAGAAAGCTTGTATCTTTCAAGAAACTTCAATCTTTCAGTGTGGTCAACTTCAGGAGTTAGGGAGTCTTCTAGTTGTTGGAAGAATTCTCTCTAGACTTTCTGGAGTTGGAAATCTTTGACCTCACAAATATAAATCAATTCGAGCTTCAGTCTTCTGGAATTCAAGGAAGGTTTAATCTTCCAAGTCTTCAATTTTCAGAAGGTGGTAATCCCGAGGTGATATGAACTTTCACGTTTGGAGAGCTTCAGAGCTTCAGCACTTTTTTTCTTCTCCCAAAAAGTCCCCTCGAGAATGTCTCTATTTATAGAGAATTTTCATGGGCTTTATGTGGGCTTGGGCCCATTTATCTATTGGACTTGGGCTTGGGCCAATCCTATTTATTGGGTTTGGACTTGGACTTAAGTCTATTTTGTTTATTGAACTTAAGCCTATGGAGTTGGGCTTGGACTTAAGCCTATTTTGTTTATTGAGCTTAAACTGGCTCCACTACCCTTTTTGGCTCAAGTTTCTATCATGGGCTTGAATCGAATTGGGTAAAAATTTTAATTACCCAAACCAATTCAAATTATAACTGTGATGACGTGACAACATTTAATTGGCTGAAATTTCTCATTCAACACGTGCATTAGTATTAAACTAGTAATATTTTGTAACGATTTAGTCTATACTTAATTTTGTTTCATTAAAATTAGATAATCAATTTTTATTATTTTATCAATTTAGTTTATAAACTCTGGGCTCGCTGATCTCATGAAGAATATGCATTTCGAATGAAACAAATAGGACGAGTGTTTAGCACTCGTCCTAAGTGAGAGAAGAACGAATATTTCTTTGAATTCGTTTTTAATGTTTTGAGTAAGATCAATTGAAACATTTATTTTTATTTACTAATTTAATATTTGTTTTTTAATTTGTTTTTAATCTTTTGAGAAAGATCAATTGAAATTAGAAGTTTACATTTTCTCGATGGATCTTGAAGTTTTTGTCAATCGAGCTAATAACAAATTAATATAAAATTTTCTCAGCATAACACTATGATTGATCCAATCAAACAGTCGTTTTTTTTTTTTTTTTTAAATTTGGTTTGCCTTTGATGATACAATCGTTTATTTATTTCAAAACAAAAAAAAAAGTAACTACAAATCTCTAATCCTAAAATTACCATAACCATGAAATACCTAAACATTTTAAATTCATTTGTAATCCTAAATTAACGTAAATCTAAAATTTAAAAACACTAAACAAATTTGTAATCCTAAAATTAATTAAAATTTAAAAACACATAAACAAAAAAAAAATCTCTAATTATGAAATTACCATAACCATAAAATACCTAAACATTTTAAAAATTTATTTGTAATCCTAAATTAACATAAATCTACAAATCAAACTCAAATCCTAAAACTAACCAAAAAAATTAAAAAATACATAAACAAACAAACAAAAATCTCTAATCCTAAAATTACTAAAATTTTAAAATACATAAAATTTAAAATTAACTAAAATTCTAACAATTAAAATTAACTAATTTTAACTCTATGAACCTTGCCCTTCTTTCTTTTTTCTCTCTCTCTCACTCTCCTTGTAGGATCGGTATGGCAACCCTAGAGGGGTGAATAGAGTTTTTACAAATTAATGAAACTTTTTAACTAAATGATCCCAATTAAACAAATTAATTGCTTTTTGCTAATAAAGGATTTAAACAAGAAATTCATACAAATGCATTCATATCAAAATGACTTATAGAGTGACATACACAAATTCAAGCACA
>JBBPDJ010000008.1:9703249-9719548 GCA_037974625.1 Cucumis cinereus | reverse complement strand
CAAGAGATATTTTATATGCATACTAAATCTTGGAAGATTTAATTCCTTTAAAACAATATCTTTCTTTAAAATAATATCTTTCCAAGAATATCTAAACAACTAAGGAAAGTATTTTATCATACAAATAATTTAGATATTCTTAGAGAAAAAGAATTATGTTAAGTCAATTAATAATTGCAACACATCTGACAATCAAACATAAATAATAAAGTAAACTCTATGTCATACCTAATATCTAATGAAAATAAAATGAAAAAACAAATATCAATTGATAGCACTGAATGTGTTATCTAGCTCTGCTTAATTAAGATCGTTCTATGATTTTACGTTCTTAATTGGCTATTTTATAGGTTTTGAGCAATTGGATTATAGAATTGGGTGTTGATGTTGATTTAAAGCTTAATTGGGCAAATTGGAAGTCATAAGGCATCAATCGGAGCAAAAATGTGAAGTTAAAAGCTAATTAAGCTACTGCCTAGCAGCGTCGCGGCACCCCATGGCACCATGTGCGACGCTATAAGACATAATTGTCATAATTTTTTAAAAGTGCAAAACGTTGCAGCATCTCGAAGATCGTGCACGTTGGTCCGTCAGTGTAGTGGCACCAAATCAATTTTTATAAAAGATTTCTCTGCCTATAGGTTTGAACCACCACCGATTTTTGTCGTCCTATGCACAATTTCTCTCTAATTTTCTTCCATTTTCTGTTCTCTTTATGCACTCGAACATTTTCTCATTGCTCGGTATGTTAAGAATAGGCTAAGGTACCTTGGGTTGTTTAGGATTTCCTATATCTGAATGTATTTGTGATTTTTCAACTAAATTTTATTGGTTGTTAATTCAATTCTGTTATGAATGGATATATATCTTATTTTCGGACGCTTGGAAATTGTTTGATTACCGCTTCGTTGAAGCAATAAAATTTGCATGAATATTTAGTTAGATCCTAGAAAATTAACTATTCTACCTAAAGAGCCCTAGATCTTAATGCAGTTGATATTAATTTGGATTTTGTATGTTTTTCAGCAGTTCGATTGATTTCAATTAGTTACTCTGGACAAATTAATTGTTTTTTTTCAATTGATTTTGTTAGGTGAAAGCAACTTACACATTTAGTGATGATGAACGCTTGATCGATTACATTGAATAGGGAATTCCGTTTAACCTAAGCTAGGATTCTCTTTGTATTCGTTTCCTACATTTACTTTCCCTTGCAAATTGTTTTCTTGCAATTTAAAACAATCAACCCCCTTGGATACCTCGGGTTGGAAACTCCAATCATAATCTTTAAGAAAGTGATTTTGTAAAAAAAAAAAAAACAACAACAACATTCCGTGAGAAAAAAAATGATAGAATACACAATTTAATCATAAATAGAGAAGAAAAACTACCCCGCATCATGAGTTGTTCTAATAGCAGCAATAATTCGTAGAAACAATGCAGCACCTTCCAAACACTTTTCAATATCCCTCATAGTTCTTACTTGTGAATGGAGTTCCACCATCAATGTATCCTGTCAATATCAATCACACCAATCCATAGCCAAAGTAAATTCAACATAATCAAGATTTTGTTTCTGCAAAACTCTACGATTTAACATACACAAATCTTCAAATTCTTTGCTACCAACATGTAAAATAAGAATAATTCTTCATTTCACTAATTTCATTCTAAACCATAACAATCAGAGAATTGAACATTGAAGTACAGAGACGAAAGAAAAAGTAAAATGCAAATTACAAACCATGAGAAAGTTCCACAGCAAGGATGCGTAGAGCTCGTTGAAGAGATTTGTGAGACCCATTTAAGTAAGCACCAAATTATCACTATCGCCATCAATGATCCTTCGATTGAAGTCGAAAACTATCAAAATCCAAGCCATCTCGGTAACCGCAAACAGTCCAACAACTTAAACTGGATTCGCAGTGATCGGGTGGTTGTTTCCACCATCAACTCAGACCTCCGAAGATGGAACCCGAGAGGCAACAAGTAAATCAGGAAAATAAACAGTAGTGAGTATTTGGCATTCATCGTGAAGTGAAGTTTTATACTTTAGTAAAAATTTTAGCATTTTCTATTAAATCAGTTTCAAAGTTGACTTTCGATTAAAAGAATGAGAAGAATAGGAAAGAACCTTAAGGGTGGCAAAATGAGATGTTAGCTAAGATTGTCTAAGAAGAAATCATAAATTGCCATAGATGCAAAATAAAATGGCAGGTGACATACCTACACTATTATACTCTTCAATGCAATTTCCTATTTAAATATGTATTTGAAAGTATTTCATATTAAATGATTGTTACACTCTTTGTCGACCTAAACATGAATGGGCAGATATCCAATATCTGTTTACGAAGGCTCTTACGTAGGCAAATCTTCATTTCTACCGATAAACTATGCGTAGGAAGAGTTTCTACCAATGCCAAAAAGCGTGGACAGAAATGTCAGTTCTGTGGGTAAAAAGTGTTTTCTGTCGACGTTAGCAGCGTGGCAGAAAATACTTTTTGTCCACGTGTTTACTTGCACGATGCGACATCTAAAAAGCATGGATTGGAGAAAAGAGGATGGAGTTTCGGACACGCTGCTACACATGGTAAAAAAACGTCACTTTGCTCATGCATTTTTTTTTTAAGATCTGGCGATATTTTTTGCGTGACAAAGACCCAAATTCTTGTATTGTGTTTTTGGTAATTTGCGTACGAGAAATCAAACGTAAGTGGGCAATAAGTAGGGGTGTGCTTTGGAAGAGACCCATGTAGGCGTGAGCTGGTCATTTGCAGACCCATCCAAGACAATGGATAATGAGGAAATTTGGTCAATGGAGGAGACATTGGTGTTATTGAAGGTAAATAAGGTCGAACAAAAGTTCCGTCATAGTCTTTCCACAACCTACAAAAAGTCGTAAAAGTAATCAAACGTTGAACTATAATTATTTAAATAAATAACAAAATTATGAACCCTTTTAGTAACTTATTTGTTTTTTATTTTTTGTTTTTTAAAATTAATTTCTAAAAAATAGGTTTGTTTGGTAACTAATTCATTTTTTTTTAAACAAGAAACTTGTCTTTAAAATTAGAAAAGAAAATTGAAAATGAAAAAAAAAAAAAAAAAGCTAAAATTAATTACCGATATATGGTTTTTTCTTTTAATAAACAAAAATGTAAACACATAATTTATTAAAAAAACAAACAAACAATATAATTGAAATGGTTACTGAAGGGACCTTATTTGCAAGCTTTACAAGTTATATAGCTTGCAGAAGTGAAAATTTGGCTTACATATATACTAAACCACAAAGGAAAACATATACTAAATAGCCATTTTACTCGACAAATCGCTTTACATGGTCAGTACCTACAGAAAGGAAAATGGAAGATAATTGAAAAGTAATATAATCCAAATTTACTGTCTAAACACATTAGGTTATTCTATTCAATTATTATCCTTAATGTGGCTATTAATACTCGACATCAAGAAACTATAAGTTTCATATTGTGTCAACAATGAATTACTCAACTAGTTTGCCTATTGAACCTAGAACGTGGGATCTCTAGTCAACTAGGTTAGATTACCATGGTACTAGATAACTCATTTCATAAGCTAAAGTCCATGTCAATTTTATTTAGATTTCATGTCAATTTTATTTAGATTCCATGTCACTTTTATATCTTAGAGGGATTCCACTTATTGTACAACGTTCCTGTCAGTATACTATGAGTTTGTATTTAACTTCACAACATGAGTCTTCCCAACGGCACACACATAAGTTGAGTCATGCATGCTAAGATGTTCCTGTGGGATCGAAGAGGGTGAGCTCGACCACATTCACTCTCTTCGACCCGTTTGGCTGACCCCAAAGAGCATAGAGTATCAGAAAAGAAACACATCTTAGTTGGATGGTATTATTTGGTCAAGTTTTAAAGACTACTATTTTTTTTTTTTATTAAGTAAAAGACATCTATTCTCATTCCTTTCCAGTTGGTTGTTGATCACAAACTACAAAGGCCAAATGCATCTGATATTTGTATGAAACCATTTGGCTGCCAAACAAAAACATGGCAAAGCGGAAAAACATTGGCTTTCTACTTGCTACATTTTCTTTTAGATTTATATTTAAGATTTTACATGTTTTTAATTTTTAGTATCTAATTCATTCATACAAGATGTTGTCATAAAAGTAATGGAATAAAGTAATGTTATCTTCTAAAAACCAAACTCTACTTAGCTATGGCTTCCTGTTCAAGCACAGGGACTTTTTTCCATGTCCCCTCTAGTCCATTTATCTGTAATGGTGGCAATGAAAATTCGTTGACAGTCGAGCTTCCACTTCGAATTTCTTTCAGAACTCGCAGCGCTGATAGCGTGCTCTTCATATACACGCTCTCCATGTGCTCGATCTCTGCAAGTTCCTTAGGCATTCCGAGAATCCCATCGCTGTTCGGGGTGGCAGTAGAAGATGCTCTAGGAGTACATCCCTCATCGCCATCAGCTGCGTCGGCCAATGTAGTCTGTTCATTTGCAGGGAAGAGGCGGTCGAGCATTGCCTCGCACTCTTTGACAAGCTTATAGAGTAGGTCTGTGGTGAAGAAGGGTTGTTGTAGTACCTTCTGTATAAAGGGCAGGCGAATAAGTGCACCAGTTCTTTTGTCATATTTTTTGAGGATTTTAGCTAGACCTGTTGAAGATAAGATGAGGGGATGTAATTAGAACAGGTAAATTAAATTAGCGTAAAATCTTAGAAGTGGTGGGACTAAGGGGCAGAAAGCAGAGGAGGCCATTTGGTGCATCTGATCATGACATATTATAGACATTAGATAATGTGCTATCCCTTCAGGACTAACCATAGACACACAGATAAAGGTCCAGAAAATTAAAAGTCCAAAAGCAATTACCTTCACAAAAAGAATTAGGACCATACATCATAAAGGTCAGTATCCTAACACAAAATCTTTGACTATTTCAACCAGAGTAAATGCACTTATCTTTGTGCATCTCATTCTAATCACACACATATATAGAGAGATTTCAACGAGACAAATTATGATTAAAAGCGCAAAAACGAATGTAGCATAAGATGCACCCAAGTATTTTTCTTCCAACAATGACATTAAAAGTTAAAACTGGCCAATACTCCTACGGCCTAAGGGTGTCTTGATGATGAGACTTAGTAATGTTTGCAGATAATCCTAAGGATCAGGATCGAGCATTTAAGTTGAAAACTTCATAACTTAATAAGTTAAAATTCTGGTTTTGATCTAGTCCAAAGGTAGACAAGGCATCCTGGAAATTAGTAAAGAGTTCACCATGAAAACATAAGGAGCTAAATTAGAGTAAATAACAATATGAAGCAGAAATGGAGTCACATCAAGAATACACAGTGAATAAAGCAAATAATTCCCATGATGTTTGCAACTATTCAAGTGTTTAGGCAACAGAGAAAATATATTTGCTGTTGCATATGATATGACATCAGTTAGACTTCAGAACAACCAAAAGAACCGTGTGGTTACCTGTATAGTTAAGAGCACTGTAGTTCTCTAACAAAACCATCTCGCCATGGAAGTCAACAATCTCTTTCCGAATTTGTATCAACTCTTCATCAAAATCTTTTGCTTTAGCTACTCTATCTTGTAACTCCTGTTAAATTCCCCACCAAAAACCAAGACAGCATTGTTAATATTTCAATCGGCATACAATATTCAACCATATTTTCCTCTGGTCCAACTCAAATTTCAAACAAACAAACAAAATGGGCATCGTCAAAACGAATATATTGTTACATTACACAAACTAAAATTGTATTTGGCACAGTTGAACAACTGTGAGTTTCAGAGCTTGGATGATGAATAAAACTCAAGATCTAAAAACCAATAAAATATTACAAGCTGATGATTGTAAGCATAAAATATTGCCGCCAAACACACAAAACGATAAAGAATAGCCGGCAGGCATGGTCATGTACAGCCATCCCAGATACTCAAGTAAGTGGCAAAGTTGTTGCAACGTGAGCCAAATAACTCTCTATTCTAATTCCAATAGTCAAAAAGGAAGAAACCAGATTTGATACAAAAGAAAAGATCAAAGAACAGTGCGTTGTAAGTTATCTTTGATTTCGATAGCTAAAACAAAACAATTAAACTATCCTTTTTCAAAAGTTTAGGGTGGGATGTCTTTTCACCTCGCAAAGCAAAAGCCACACGTCGTTATTTTAGTTCTCAAGCTACGTTAGGTTTCAGTGGATTACTCTGTGATGTGAAATTATTCAACGCTTGAGAAAACATTGTACAGTGTCCTAGTAAAAATGGTCAGTCAATTAATCGAAACTAAAATTCTTTAACGTGATTCTAATCAAGAAAATGAGATGAAGAGATATCCAGAATGTATAATGCACAACCATACCAAAACAAACGTGATATATATACCTTCAATCTGATTATGTACTCCTCCTCCTTCTCGACGAAGAAGGAATTGAATTTCTCGAGCTCATTTTCCAAGAGAGTAACGAAATCAATGACTTCATTGGATATGGAATAGGCGTCGGCGTCGAGCTTGGGCTTCTTGGAAGGGGGGTTAATGTGGCCGGACTTAGGCTGTACAAGTTTGAGCTTCTTCTTGAGATCTTTGTAGGAGAGGAATTTGTCCCGCCATTCCGGCAAGGTCTCTTCGATCTGGTTGCTGAGACTCTTCCCGAATTTCATAAGTGGAAAAAAATGGTGAAGGAAAGTAAAGTGAAGTTTGAAGGAATGGAGAAAATGGAAGAGGAAAGGCGAGGAAGAGGGAGGAGATGGTAATATAGGAGAAAAGGGAGAATATTCGGAGGGGTAGTACGGGAATATCCGATAAATATATAAATAAATATATATATATATTTATATAATTTATATTTTGGAAATTTTAATTTTGAAGAAGGGTATATCTCTGGGTTTATCCGCTTTCAAAAAAAGACAGAGACAGTGATGGAAGTTAATTTTATTATTACTTTTTTTCTTTTTACGAACTTGAAATTTGGGATTTTTTTTTTTTTTTTTTTGTATTAAATGAAGGTCTAATTGTATAGTGTACTTTGAGAAAATATTAAGACATTCTTACATTTAAAACTAATTTCTTTGACTTTTTAAATTTTTAAATTTGTTTGTTTGAGCTTTTAAAATTAGCATAGCAATTCTTGAGCAGTAATTACTTGGAATGTGTGGATTATAAATCAATTTAAATATGTGTTGGAGATCGTTTTTAAATATAGCAAAATTAACTAAAAATATTTATAAAATATAACGAAATTTTTTTATCTACACGGATAAACTTCTATTTATAAAATATTCTTCATTTGTGGGCTCGAAATATGAACAAAACTCAACAAGTGAAAATGAATATTGGCTAAGAAGGAAATAACAATGTAAGAGTTTGAACACAGGATCACCTGCTTTTGTACCATCTTAAATCACTATTTAACTAAAGCTTAAGCTAGTGGGTAAATGTAAATTTAGTTATATATTATCTAACTAGTGATAGATATTGATAAAAGTTTATTAGTGTTTATCATTGATAAATTTTGAAATTTTGTTGTATTTGTAAATATTTTCAACAATTTTATTATTTACAGTCATTTTTCTATTTGTTACCATTTATTTTATCTTAAAATATTTTGTTAAAATTATTGAAATAATTCTTATTTAAACTCAAGTTGTCACGTTAATTTATGTGACTAATTTGTGTTATTTGTATCGTTCTCCATCTTGTCATTTTTTAATTAAAGTGTGTGTTTGTACAATGACCCTTAATGCTTAAAAAAGTGAAAATGTTGCATCACATAACAATTGAGCGTAAAATGAAGGATTTATAATCAAGAATGTGGTGTAGTATTGAGCATCGAGTAGTGAAGAGCGTATATTGAGTGTCCAAGTCAAGTCACCACGAGTGTTTGATTGGAAATGGTAGGTAAAATCACATATATACGATGCAAATAAATTGTCAAAATTCTAAAAATTTGGTCTTTCAAACATGTGTGTATACTTGTTTACTTGACTTGGAGGGCTAGAAGTTTGCAAGTCAGACTTACTCTCTTGAAATATGATGGATTACAAATAATCACTACAAGAGAAAGAGAAAAAAAAGGTCTTTTCTGATGCTAGAAACACCCGTCGAGAGTTATGTAGTCAGAAGATAGGGCATCTCCTGACGTTGTTCACAAACTCCCGACGTCATATATCATCCATCGAGATTTCTTTTTTAAATCTCACATCCAAAATCAACACGATTACTAATTCTCGATGGGTGTTTTATGTCGTTGAGTGATCTTTTTGAAATCTTAGATTTTTTATTACTATCTCCTGACGACTTACTACAGACGTCACAATTTCTTATTCTCTTTTGACGGGTGTTGTACTGCGTCAGGAGATATTATTATGTGAAAACCCTCAATTTCATATTTGAAATCGAGTTCAAATCTAAAATCTCTTCATTGTGCCATCTTCATCTTTCCACGACTCCATGTTCGTCACTCTGTCCCAACTAGTTTGCGTCTCCAACCCAGTCTTCGCTCCCCCCAAATTGGTTCATCTCTCCACAGCTCCATCCTCTACATCTCAGTCTCCTTCTCGACCACTATCTTCACCCTCATCATCTCTCAACTAGATTTGTGAGTCCTTTCAAAAATCGCACCTCAGAATGGAATAGTTGAAAGAAAGAATATAAGTCTTCAAGAAATGGCTCGTTCCATGTTGCATGCTTAGAAGATTACTACATATTTTTAGGCAAAAGCAATTAACACAGCTTGTCATATTCATAATCATGTATCTCTTCGTCTAGGTACTTCAAAAACTAATTTGAACTCTGGAAAGGTAGAAAACCTAATGTAAAATACTTTCATATGTTTTGTAGTACTTGTTATATTCTTGCAGACAAAGATCATCACTGAAAATGGAATTCAAAATCTGATGAAGGCATATTTCTAGGGTATTCAATAAACAGTCAAGCTTCTAGAGTATTCAATAAAAATAATCAAACTGTGGTGGAATCTATAAATGTTGTTGTTCATGACTTATCCTCATCTACATCTACACAAAATGAAGATGAGCCTGATAGCTTCTCTGTAGAGAAGAGGTGTGAGACTACTGGATCCTTGAAAAATACTTTTGACACATCTACAGCCATTGACATCAGTAACGACTCTAGTCAAAAAATTTAATCACATAATTGTCTTATACTGATCAAGTTTACAATAAGTCCTTCAACTAAGCGAACATTATGAAGGGTAGGCAAATTTGATTTAATGATGTCCCCTTTGCCTAACACTTTGCCTTTAGCTCCATCATAAAAAAAAATTACATATCTAGCATTACACCCTTTTAAGTCAGAGAAAAAGGCTCAATTTCCTATCATATGGCAAGAACAACCACTATCCAAAATATTAGTCTTCTCTAGAAGTTCGGTGAATGGTAGTGAGAGCAACACTTCATTTAACATTGCTAGGAGAGATCCTGGTCTTGATTCTCCATTCTAGCTTTGTTCTTTTGGGCTTCATATCTTGAATTCTTGAGATTGAACCTATGCTTGCTTTAGATTTTGGTTATACATATTGTTGTTAAAAAGATAAAAACAGTAAGGACGAATGTGTCCTAGTTTACCACAATAAATACAAATCCACCTGCATTTAATGCCAGTGGCACTGGAAAAGGAGACAATCTTTGAAGATCATGTCGAGTCCCTTTTGCAGTTAAGAGAAGTTTCAATCTGAGCTAAAACGACGATGGTCTGAGAATCACTTGCCTCTTTTGTCTTTCCTTTATCACAAGCAAATCCAATGCCTCTCCGTCATTTTGGAATTTTTCAGAACTTAGGATTTTGTTCAATTCTTAGTTTCGAATTCAATATTCGAACTGATTTTGATATAGTATCATGTTCAAATCGAGTTTCCTTCAGTTCCTTTTTCAAATCAGAGGTAATGGACAGCAAACGATGATTGTCATCAATTAGAATTTGAATCCTTCTTTTTTGCTGCTCTATAACAAAAAGATCTTCTTCCCACTTTTCATATATTTATTTCATAGAACAATCTTCAAAATAATGTGTAGCAGGTGTAACTTCAGGATTTGATTCACTGCCTTTTAGCTCGCATATTTCACTGCTTTTGGGAGTATTAGAGATCATACAATCAACTAAGGCACGTATCTCTTCTTCACTATCACTGCTTGTTGTTGATTCATCATTAGATAGAGTTGCAGCAAGACCTTTTTCTGTCTTCTCAAGCAGTTAGGACATTCGGCTTGATAGTGTCCAAAACCTTCACATTCTTTGCATTCAAAATTACGATAATTTTATTTATTGAAAGTTACTCCCACTTCTTTCACTTTCTTGCTTTCTAACTGTCACATTGAAGGATTTTGATGCGTTCATATTACCTTGACTTCGTCCATAGCTTGTGTAGTGAATAGTTGTTTCTATATTTTTCCAAATATAAAGAATTTTTTTCTATCATAGGTTAGGACTCATTTTAAAGTAAACTCACTTTTCAATTTTTTTTTATTAATTAACATTTTGATACACGTATTTTTATTTGGTTTACTTTGATAAAGTTTAAAAGTGATCCGAACTATTGAATTACTATTAATTAGAATAAGATGAATCAGACAAATAAAAATAGTAAACAAATGGCACATAACATACAAAACTGATAACTCAACAAGATGAGTTAAAAACCAAATGGTTCAACTAAGCTCAAAATACCAAATATGGTTTCGAAGAAATTCCTCACAATTAGAGATCCAAACACTCCGATTTAAACCTAACAAACTCAAAACATTGCCTCCAAAAATCTTACCTCTGTGATTTACATAAGAAAACATTAACAATCTCACCTCCAAATAATTTACCAAAATTGGTTTCACCCGACGGATTAAACAACTATCGTGTTATTCACCTTATTCTACTTATTGAATTTGATTCCCCTATTGTATTACGGACATTTTAGGTACCAATCTTATGCAGTTTGTTGATTCATTGCAAATTTTGGGAGCAAATTAATAGGGGCATGAAATATTGGAGCATATATAATGAAGTTCCTACAATATTCATGGTGGAAGATTTGGATTTGGTGCACCATTGTCCATATTTGAATGAGAATGAGTACATTCATGGTGGCTAGTAGGATTTGAAAACCCTATTTGATATTTTGACCCTACACAACTCATTGGTTTTTGACCCAATATGTTGAGTTTTCCTTTTCCCATCCTTGTGGCATTTGTGCCAACTCATTTGGTTTGGACCTTGAAATATATGGACAAAAATTAGACCATTAAAGTACGTAAACTAAAATAGAACGAACATCAAAGTACAAAAACCAAAATGATATTTAAAAAAAACAATTTGGTTGTTCATGTCTTTGCAACAATGGAGGTTTTGACTTTTTAGTGATAGTTTTTAGCTAGTATCTAAAAGAGCTTTTTTTAGAATGATTGGTTTTCGTACGAAGTGTCATCTGTATTATTAAAGACATTTTCTTTATATATATATATATATATATATATATATGTTAGAGATGATTTGTGTTGGAATTGTACTAAATGAAATAAAATTATGATCCGATAAGAGATATTTTATTTTGTTGTGTGTGAGAGTAAAAGGAAAAAAAAATGGTGGAAACAAATATAATGTTAAAATTTGTGGCAAAGAGAGGCGTGTGTTTAGAGTTCCATATTGGAATGCGTTAATTGGAAGGACTCAAATTCAAACCAATGACCTTACTCCCATGTTGGACCTCGTGTGAACCATCCTATGATATTCCAACCACATCCCTCCACTTGTTACCTTACACGTGTCCTATTCCACTTTTTTATTTATTTTTCTTTTACTTCCACCAAACTTTTTATATATATATATTTGTTACCACCTCTCGTACTTTTAGATAAGGACCAAATTTAAACATAATTTTGATGTCGAAACGAGCATTAGAATGAGTAACTCAATTTTGGACATGAGGGCAAAAAGATAAAAAGATATTTTTCAACTTATATCCAACTACAAATACAACATCTTCGACATCATTTTTCACGTTAAGAAAGTCCGACAAATTGTTGTTAATCATATTAATCATCTTCCAAGAGACAAATTCAACCTTAATAGCACTAAGGAGGGGAGAAAAGAAGAGGAGAGGTGATTAAGGCCCATAATGACAACTTGAGCTTCTAACAATTTGATTGGACACTTTTACAAAATCTTCTTGAGACCAACAAAAATTGTAACTTCTCGAGTTTAGGATGGAAACATGAGTAAACTGATATCACATCTGAATGAGAGAGATCCCGAGGACATGAAAGTATGGTTAAGAAAGGCTTAAATGAAATGAAAGTTACTACTTATATCAACAAGATACACCTTCTTTTTCGATGGCTCAATTATAGGAACTCTAAAGTTAAGCGTGCTTAGCTTGAACAATTCTATGTTTGGTGACCTTTGGGAATTTTTCTCAAAGGACCTGTGTTGGTTTGTAGGGATAACTTTCACTTTAATAAGTTTTTAACACAAGCATGGATAATGTTGTCAGGTCGCATGTCGGGACCGTTAGTTACCAAATTCAAATGATCTGATGATATACAACATTTTAGGTAGAATCAAAATCAAAATTATGAATTCTTATGTCAAAAATAAAATACACAGTAAAAATTATTTTAAATGACAAAACTTTCAAAAACATCACAAACATCACAGTCTATCCACAATGGACCGTAATAGACCAAGACAAACTACTATTTTTGTCTATTTGTATCACGATAGACACATATAGTAGTCTATCGTAGTTTATTACAGATAAATTGTAATATTTTGCTATATTTTATAAATATTTTAGTTTATTTTGTTATATTTGAAAACAACTATATTAGTATTGTAAAAGGTGGTCGTCCTTAATAAAATGACAGTAAATTGAATAATTTAAAAGAGTGTGAGAGAATAAATCCAATAAGAAGAAACAATGGTGTTTTACTATTAATAAAGAAAGCCATTGAATTTCTTCCGAAATCATATCACTAGAGAATAAAGATGTCCTTCAACTCGTATTTTACTTTAAATTTCTATTCCTAACTTATCATTTGGATATGAAATTAAATAACTAATCTTTACTTCAAAGTGTGAACTTTCAACCCCTTTTGCTAGCAGATGATATATTCCTATTTCATATTCCACTATAATAACATAACAACAAATTTTAACATTTATCTAATTAATCTTCTAAATTTTCTATTAATTTTTCACTAAAAAATTAAAGTCAAATTTGATGTATTGTAAAACTGATTAAACAACCTAAACACGAGAAACCCTAACGTTAAATATTATTGTTCTAAAGAATACTTCTATTAAAATATTATAACAACATTACTAAAAATTATTAAACATATATACATAATAATCCAATATCTTGAACGGTTCAAATCAACAACTCTATCAAATTATATATCGTGAAGAGAAACTTAATTAGTATAAAATATTAATTCGATATCTTTCACACTTTTATATCAACAACGCTATTTTAATTTAAAGTTTAATTAATTTCATTAAACTAAAATTCGACTCGCCAAAGAATAAAAGAAGCTCTACATCAAACCTTTTTTTTTGTTTTTAATTTTTAGTTTTGAAAATTAAGTTTTGATTTGATGTGAAAGCAAAGATCCATGGAGAAAAGCAAGGAAGGAGAATAATTCTAAAGGAATTTGGAATATCCAATAAATTGCAAAAAAATCAACAATCACATCCTCAGTAATGGCCCCACCCAAACATGTTAACTGACACCTTTGACCTTATTAACAAACGTGAACAAGCCATTCAACAAAGGGCAAACTTGTCAATTCAAGAAAAGTACCCTAACCACCCACGTGGCACATATTTATTAGTTATCTTTTCCAAATCAGCAGATTCACATCAATGGTTGAGCGACCAATACCAATTCACCACCTCTTCCCCTTTTTATCTTCATTCAAATGTATTTTAACGCAAACATTAAAAACAGCCCATAATGGACAAAAAATAAATAAAAATTAAAAATTAAAAATTATATATATAAAGAATATTCTTTGATAAAGACAGGGAATATGCTTTTTCCATCTTCTTGACCCTTTTTTTCTTTTTCACCAAAATATCCCATTTCTATTTTACACCTAAATTCAACCTAACCATCCTTAAATTTTTGGTATTTTTAATTATTAATATAAAAGAAATATAGTGTGATGTCACGACCTTACTTGTTCCTTACATTTTTCTAAAAATATATAATTTAATATATAGTATAAATTGTGTAAAGTACACCGTTCAATTTTAGTCTAATCATTTAACTTTAACTTTATTTTTCTTGTCTCGATCGTGATAAAGTAAATTATTGATATGGATTGTCACATGTGAATAGTGCTTTAAAATATAAAGGAGGATAAATTGATGGGAACTGATAAAACCTTTTTAGATATATATTGTTCTGTTTTGGTTTATATACTAATTTATTCATTTTGATTAATCTACTTTCGATTTTGATCTTTTTATTTATGTTTCATTATTTTCTTATTTCAATTTTAGTACAATACTACACTCAATAATTTTTTTTTTGTATTAAACTATATAAGTTTTGTTCACGAAGTTTTTAGTTTATACGTCTATTTTGTTTTTGAACTTTTAGTAATTCAAAGGAGTCTAACAAACCATTGAAATTTTCAATTTTATGTTAAATAGGTCTTTTTGACAAATGACAAATATTTTTAACGTTTAATTTTTTTGTTAGACATAATTAATTGAATCTTAAATATTTAGTTTCACATCAATAAATATGTAAATTACAAAAGAAAAAAGAAAAAAAACAAATGTTCAAGAACTAAGTTTGAATTTTGAGATTGCATAACCGAAATAGACACAAATTTCAAAATTTAAAGACTAAATATATATATATATTCACACATATTTTTGAGCAGTTTACTATTCTGCCTTTTGATGTGGCAGAATTTCATTCTTTTTCTTTTTGAACTTTAAAGTAGTTATTAGTTAAATAATTTCTAGTATTAGTTAAAGATCATTTAGTTGGGAGCTTTAAATAATTTCTAGTAATTACCTTTTTCTACATGCATTTGATTTTTTTCAAAATATCTCATATATTTGTTTATTTTGGAGGCGAATGAGAAAAAAAAATGTTGAAAAAAGTTTGAAAGGGTTCAATTGTAGATGTCGTAATAAAGTACAAAGAACTTTTACCACAAAATATATAGAATAAGTGGGGATAAATTTTATTGAGTTTGAGTTGGTTAATTCTATGGTGTTGTATAATGTTAGGTCGAATGTCTCTATTTTTGTGTGATCACTAATCAACAAGCCTTCATTTTTTTTTAACCAGTTATGATGTGTCTTAAACGACTCTTTTAGGGTATGTTTGGGCATGGAGTGAGGTGGAGTGAAGTGGGCTATAATAGTCAACTCCATGTTTGTGACAAGGATTATTTTAGTTGGAGATTAGGATTAGGATTAAAATAACACATATGCTTTTACTATTCTTCAACCATAGGAGTATTTGTTTCAAGGGTTGGAAAATTCGTTGACCAACTTTCTGACACCACCTCCAGTGATCGTCGCCGGCCAATCTCCAACCACCACCTTCGGTGATCGTCGCCGACCAATCTCCGACCACCACCTTCGGTGATCGTTGTCGACCAATCACCACCACCACCTCTAGTGACTCTACCGGCTAACTTCTAACAACCAACTTCGGTGATCGTTGTCGACCAATCAACACCACCACCTCTAGTGACTCTACCAGCTAACTTCTAATAACCAATTTCGGTGACCACCGTCAACCAACCTTCGATCGCCACCGATCAGCCTTGAAAAATTTTAATAAATTTTTTTAAAGATATAACAAATCAAATAAACTTATATGTATAAATACTTAAAAAAAAGAAAATTGAAATCCATTTGTGTTTTTTTTTATTTTAAGAAGTTTTTATAAAAAATGTTTAAATAAAAATGAATTTTTGAAAGACTTTTTTCTATGTCATTCAAAGGTACTTGGTTTAATTATATTAATATTTTTTAAAATATATTTTCTCATTTGGAGGTTTTTTCTAAATTATTTTTATTATTAGGTTATTTTTTTAAAACTATCCTTTTCTCCTTTTTTGTTTTAAACTAATGTTTTTTTTCAGTTAGTGGATAATTGAATTTTCTAATAATTGAATTTAAGATTAAAATAGTAGATTATTTTAATTTTAAGTTAACATATTATAATATTTTTAAAAAAACCATGATTTTTTTTCAAATTAGTTAAAGTGACAAAAGTCT
>JBBPDJ010000008.1:9594878-9695595 GCA_037974625.1 Cucumis cinereus | reverse complement strand
AAAGGAAAAAATCAAGTAGACAAAATTTTAGGGATTTTTTTAAATAATGTTTTTTTAATAAAATATGACATAGATATGAAATTTAAAGACAAAAAATTAATTAAGATTTAAATAATTATTTATATTTAAAATAGAAGGAAAAAATCAACTAGACAACATTTTAGGGATTTTTTTAAAATAATGTTTTTTAATAAAATATGATGTAAATATGAAATTTGAAGACAAAAAATTAATTAAGATTTAAATAATTATTTATATTTAAAATAAAAAGGGAAAAAATCAAGTAGACAACATTTTAGGGATTTTTTTAAAAATAATATTTTTTAATAAAATACGATGTAGATATGAAATTTTAAAACCAAAAAATTATGAACTATAACTTTTAATTTTACAAGTGAAAGAGACAATTATTTAATACGTATATGGAAGAAAAAAAATATGGAAATTAAATAAGGAATAAAAAGATAATATGTAAATTAATTAGGGAAGAAAGAAAATGTGTAAATTAAATAAGGAAGAAAGATGAATTAATTTAAGGTTATGAATTTTTTTTTTTAATTATGAGGGAGTCGTGTGTCCAGTGATTCGGTCAACCACTCCACGCTCAATAATAGTTTGGCCAATTACCTCAATTTTGTTTTTTTTTTCAAACACTATCTTATTCTTGTCATTATTTTAAAAAAAGACTATATTCTTAAAATTAACCCGCCCCTACACTTACATAAATGATTTTTAGCTTTAGAGAAAAAAATAAAAAGACAAGAAAGAATCCATTCAAGCATAGTTATTCACTCAACTAAATATTTGGATTAATACAAGCATAAAAAAGAAAAGAAAGAGAAATAAATGAGAGAGAATTATGGCAAAATAAAAGTAAAAGGGATTTTGTTAAGAAGATCAATTTGGAGGGGTAGAAAATAGGTATTGTAATTAGTTAAAATTAAGGGAAAAATTTAAAAAATAAAATCTTGATGAACCTAATTTAGAAAGTTAAATGAGGGAGATTAACGATCTGTGTGTTACGGTTAGATGGACTGGTATTTGGTTTGATATTGCAGGGTCTGATTTTGTTCTCTAATAATGAAATTTAATACTCTGATCATTTAATGTTTTTATGTGTAAATAAAATAGAGTTTAGTTATTGAATTAAAAGTATTATTATTTACTAATTAAAAAAAATATATATATATATTGCTATGTTGAGTTGCTTAAATAGGACGGAAATGGATAGCATTAGGTCAAACTTGGTGGTTTGTGTGCATAGCAGAAAATGTAATAGGATTAGGAGTAACCATGTAACATGGATCTAGAGAGATTCCTTATGAAACATAATAATTCTGATTCGTTTCCTACTAAATTTTGTAGTCTGGCAACCCAAATCACAATAAAATAAGGCTCTAGAATTTAAATGTAAAAGAAATAAGAATTAAAAGAATAGAAATATAGGGTAGGGAGGCACGTACGCAGGCCCCCACTATCGTAGTCTCTGCCTCTTCGGACAGACCTTAGGCGGCCACCCCTCCCAACGTGCAATGGAGGTCACCAACACTAGGCCATGGCTCTTCTTCATCCACCATTCACCCCCTCCCTCCAGGTAGTAAACTGCTACTTATATTCCTTTTTATACCCTATTTCCCACCTCTCATCTCTCCCACATATCACATGTAGTTCGCATAAACCATTCTTTCCTCTTTACTTTTAATGTGCCCATTCTTTTTTAAAATGCCTCAATTTTTTAGATTCATCTACCAAACCCATATGAGTATGATAGAGAGGGACGTATGAATTCAAACCATTGGTCGCTAAATAACATACTCTACATACAAACTGATTTATACTCGTTTTAACAATTGAATTCACTATAGATAGAAAAGGAAACAAAGCTAATCCTCAATGTGGCCAAAGGTAGTATGAGAGAGACAAACATTTTGAGCTCTAGAATTGCATTGATGGACCAAAAAATAAGGTTGAATCCAAAAATAAGATACAAGATATAATAATATATGTGGTATATATTAAATATCAGTGAAGATGTAGGTGACATTTTTCATTATTTTTGGCAGCTGATTTTAGGGGTTTAGTTCAACAAAATGGGTCTAATCAGTGTGGTTGAAGGCTCTACAATCATGGACCCAATTAGCTATTATCATATGTTCAACTAAGTGTATCCATACTCACATGCACTTTTAATATCATAAAAATAACTTTCAACCTTTATTTTTAATTTCTAATAAAAGTCTGCTAGCTGGTTTACAAGATAGTGGCAATATTAATAATCATAATTATAATTATTTCACACAACTGCCTATACCCTTCAAACTAAAGGTTTGAATCTAATTTTCTTCCACAATTGTGGAGTAGTACAATCTTTTATTGCACATTAAGTCAATAAAACACTTCTGATGGATACACAGAACAACTCATATGTTTCAAAATCTTTATGTGAAAATTGATCATTCTAATTAAGGATTGTGATTAATTAATTATGTAGTTCGCATAAAGTTTAACTATTAATCTCGAATTTAATTTTATGGGTATAGAGAGAGGAATAACAATTTTAAATATTACCTAATCGCAGAGAAATAAATTCAAATATAACAACCATGAATAAAAACAAACTTTGATCGTAGTTAAAAAGTGGTAAGATTATGAAGTGCAACATCGTCATAAATAAATATAAAGTTTGAAATTTTTAATCTTATGTTTAAGAAATTAATTAGCATTAGATGAGTTAATATCTTTTATTATATATTATAATTAAATTTACCTTCATCCGTTAACGATATCAGAAGAGATGTCTTATGCTCAAGTTACTACATTATTGTTTCCATCTCACATGTAGGGACATTACAAATTACAACTTTCAAATTAAATGGACAAGGGTTAATGTCAATAATTGTACAAAGTTAATTAATTATATACTATATAATAAAGTATTTGTAAAGTAAATAAAAAACATGGCATGCAAATTGCAAAAAATTGGAAACTTTTGAGTGTGTTTTGAAATAAACAATCCATTTAATTTTTGGTAAATCAATAGAATCTTATTTTAAACTATTAATACATAATTTTCATATACATAAAATTTCTGTAAAGAATGAGATTGATATTATTTTGTTTTTAAACAAAGCACTACTGGTGATGAAATCAATAGGTGCACCCAAACATTTCAACTAAGTTTGACACATACTTTTAACCTAGTATTAAAAGAAAATACATGAATCAATAAATAGTAGCAACTTTCACGGAAGCATATACAATGTATAATGATTTAACCTAATTAAATAATCATGTTAGTGGGATTTTGATAATTCTATTATTTATATTATATTTATATTAGTGGGATTTTGATAATTCTTTTTTTTATGGGTTTTTTAGGATATAATTTAAATATCGATTCACCTCGTTTCAATGTGGAACCCATAGAAACATAAAGTTATCGACAAAAGTATTGACATTTCGACCGAAATTTAGTACTATCTGTGTATACCAGATGTATTAGAAGAAAAAGTAACTAAAATGATCAAATGAATGCATATAGTGTCTTTTCATGCAATGGGAATGAGAAAATCTATATGGAGAGGTATCGATAATTATGTTATATATGTATATATTATCATTTGTTTTTCATAGTACATTATTCCATGTTCCCAAAGATTACAACTTTGATTAACAACAGAATTAGTTAATATAAATATATAGGCATTTTAATTACCATCAAATTAACTAAAGATAATTAATATCCTTTCCTTGTTGAATCTCAAAAGCCTCAGCAGGATCAAAGTTGATGTGAAGCAGTTCCTCCACCATTTGCAATGCTAACATTTTCTCTTCTTCATCCAACTCCGACGGAATCTCCGCCACTTCCACCACCGGAGACTGATGATCGGAAGCAACCACAGCCATCATATGAGAATCTGCATTATTATCGTTCTCGTTCTCATTATTGAGCCTCTTCTTGTTTCCTAGCTCGACCGTCATAACCCAGTTGGATGTCGACTGTTGCCCAGCACGTTTCTGCCAAACACCAATGTTCGAATTCTCAGTGTCGAGCCTCAAGCATGTCATCGATGGCGATGGAGTACGACAGCATTTCTTGAGCTTAGCTTGTAATATTTCAGACAAACCCTTTGGTGAATCCTTGGTTGTTGTAACAATATTGTTGATAGTCTCTCCATTGGAAGAAGAAGAAGTAGGGAAATTGGTTTTTGCGTTCCGACCACTCATCAAAACCGCAGCTTGGTCGTACGCTTTGGCCGCTTCCTCGGCTGTCTCAAACGTCCCAAGCCATATCCTCCTCTTCCTGCATGCATGCGTGTTATCAAATAATACCTCATCAGAATACAAAAAACATGACCAGAGTTTCATTAAACATAAAATTCAGTCACAGAAGTTCGAAAGAATGCAACGAATTACAATAAAGGGTGACGAATTTCCGAAACCCAAGAACCCCAATGACGTTGCCTAACACCTCTAAATTTCTTACACTTTGGCATATTGTACAAGAAAAGAGAAGAGAAATTATTAGAATAAAAAGGGAAGATTTTTAAAGAGAAAACTGATATATAGTACAGTGTCGGCTAACTAAAAGTTTTTAAGGGCATAGCTTTCATAATATATAATCCTTAGAATTTATCACTGTCACCTAAATCTCTCACACAAAACAGTGGGAGAGGGGACAGTCTAATTAAATGGTCTCTTTCTCTATCACAATATATAATGTCACATAAATTTTTTGCTTTTTTCCTTTTTGCTTCTTTGTTGTGATTCAGCCAAGTGTTGCTCTATTAATTCATTGCCAAATCTGTATATTATAACTTTATAATAATATGTATTTTTCAAATGTGAATTAATGGTAAAAAAGTAGGAGTTAATATGGGGTAGGGATTAAATTATTATTGGTTTTTTTTGTTCATGATTAGGTGAAAAGGGTAGAAGGGATTCCAACTTTTTAGGTCAAGACTGTAATTAACTTCATGCATAAAGCTAAGTTTGAGAGATTATTGTTTTTCTTAGGTTATTATGTGGCTCCTTGATCATCCATATAAAAAATATCACTTTTATTCTTTTAATTCACTAAATAATGTCTGAATTAATGTTTACACATGAAGGGTGAATTAATTTCAAATGTTTTGCTTTACTAGTTTCATATAATCAAATGTGTATGTGTTTTTATTTATTTATTTGTAGATGTAATCTTATTCTCGGCTAAACTTTTAGGATCTCTTTGTCTGTATTAAAGTGTAATATATGTATTTCTAAGGTTTATTAACCATTTTGATTAAAACAAAAAGAAATTAAGTTAATATATACATTACGTACTTTCATGTTTGATCTATGAGTTTATTTGTCTTCGATTATGGCCACAATAGTATGTACTATCTACATTAGACAGACGTCTTCATTAACTTTGTTTTTTTTTTTTTTTTTTGTCTCATACGAAAAAGTTACGTTCATGTTGATGAAGATATTGTCTTTTACACTTATGATGTTCTTCTTAACTAGCCAATGTGAGATTTTGTATGACTTTTTTTTTTAAATGATACGTAGCGTGGATCAATAGATGGATTGGATAAATCCCACCTAGGTTGACACCATCGTAGCGTGGGTTAGCCCGTAAAACTTTGTTTGAATTATTGACAATAAATCTTTAAACTTTAAAGTTAGTGTGCTTAATAAGTCTTCTAACTTTTAATTTTATGATTAGCGAAAATTTTAACCTATTCAAATTTTCTTTTACACTATTCATGACCCTAGACGCAAAATTGAATCTTGTCTTCTACGATCTCACTTTTCAACTTTTTAGTTAGTTAGTGTGTCTAATATGATCGAAATTTAATAGGCAAAAAAGTTATAAGTTTAAGAATCATTTTTTTTTTTGAAAAAAACATAATACAAAAACATAAACTACACTGATATTAAATTACATATTATGTGACTGATAAGCTGAATTAAGAATAATTGTGAAGTTTAATTTTGAATCAATAATTTTGTGGTTAGATAGAAGTAAATAAAGGATAACAAACTTGATTTATCACAAACTTAGGGCTCAATCTATTGCATCCTGCAAGAAAGGGAATATTATGTGCTTGTGCTAAATTAAAGTTAATTAATTATTAATTAAGCCAAAACAATATCCAATTTAGAGAATGACTTGACATATCATTTCACAATCACAACATGTGGTTGAGCCAACTAGGAAACCCTATTATTTAACAACTATATTTGTTAGGTTTTATCATATTTAATATTCGTGGGATTGAAAATTACTAGTAATAAATTTACACAAATTTCTCTCGTTTTCAATTCAATATGTCAAATCCTTTTAATGAATTTAATTTTCGTGTAATAATAGAGTTCCCTTTTTTTCTTTTTTGGAAAAAATATCAATTTTTGAATATTGATCATATCTGTCTAAATTAGGAAAGGTTATAATATATGGTCACGTTGTGATTACTATTGAGGATATTTTAATATAAAGTGTTAAAAATTAGGTGTTAATGTATGGTTGGGGAGAGTAAAGTGGAAGTAATTATTATTTCACTTGTTACATAATTTGGTGGGTTAAGTACATTCAATTGATTCAATAAATTATGTAAAAAATAAAAATAAATTAAGAGTAAGAGGCCATGTCTTCATCACGAATTAATTAAACAATAATTTTATTTATTAGTCCTGGTAATTGTTTAGAACTGTATAGTTTAAAGGTTCAAAAGTTAATATTCTGTCAGCACCCCATTAATTTGTGCCCTTGACACTATGAGAGAGCTTGCTATAAAAATTTGTAAGCTATGGTTGTTGATGGTTGAAATTGAAATTTTGGAGTGATTTTTTATATGGGGTACATTTATCAAACAAATAGGAGGCTCGTGAACATAAAAGAGACCAACCAAGGCGAATAAGACCCTTCATTCGACCATAGTAGTCACTTAGGGCCTTAGGGACTAATTCAAGTAAATTAATCGGATCCTTAGGGCTCGTTGATAACGTTGTTGTTTCATATTTCTTGTTTTTGTTTTTTATTGTTAAAGAAACAAACATGTTTGATAATCATTCTCGTTTCTCGTTTCTAAATTTGAAAAAACATTCCTAAAACTTGGACCAAATTTAAGAAGCTATGGAAAGTAGTTTCTCTCTTTTTGTTCTCAATTTATATTATCCGTTTGAGTTATGAATTCAAAATTTCCCTGGGTTAAGACTATGTGTGCACTTTCCTTCCTCCTTCTATTTATAGTTACTTTTTCTTTTATTTTTAGTATATTTTGAAAATTGTTCTTTTCTTTCTTAATTTGCTATTCTTATATATTATTTTAACTTTTAATTTTAATTCTTTTATATTTAAATTTTTGCATTCTTTCAATTTCTATTGGTATAATTAAATAAAAATTTTAATTGTTTAAAATTCTAAATTGTTGTTGATTAAGTGATTTGCTCGTTATAAAACTCTAAATCCAATAAATTAAGTTTTTTACTATAGTATGACTATTTGAACTTTATTTAGTGACATAAAAGTCGATCAAGTTTGAATCGATAGTCTAAATGGTCTATAGTATAAAAATAGGATTTTGAACACCTTATTTGGGGGCACTTTAGATGCGGCCCGCTTTGTATTTAGTACAGACGATGTGATCCTAACTCATTCATGTGGAGACATGCACATGGGGCATCCTATGTAAAGAGTTTACATAAGATGGCCAAGCTATGAAATAGTCACTTTTACTTTATAACATCATTTACTATTTCAAACTAACTATTTCGATTTCGATGACCTAAGTAACTTGATCTCAATCTTGAGCTAACTATAAACTCCTGTTTATTGGAATTATTCTTAGATCAACATAGGTGAAAGCAGCTCAATGACGCTGGCCCAATAGACCTCCCATTTTAGGGGTAAGATCGGGTGTATTGCTAGGGACATAGGGTGCAAGACGAAAGTCACTCACACCTACTTCCACGAATAGTAGAGAGGTTGTTCCCTTAAGTGTTGACTTCGGGACTTGAACAAGGGGTCTCGTCCTCTCATTGGCTTGAGAAAGATTGTTTAATGGTTGGACCAAAAACCAGTTGTTCATTAGAGACTCAATGGGACTTAAGGAACAAGATGTAATCTCGGAGGTAAAACAGTAAATTGACACAGTCGGGATTACGAACAACCTGTGAATGATTGACTTACTAATTATGGTTATATCAGGTGGACATAAATATATCTATAGTGAGGAGAGTGCTACTACAGGTTATAGTGGACAATCCCGTTAGTTAACGAATGTTGATTAGCTAGGTTATAGAGTTTAACCATTTAATCTTGGAATGTTGGAGCTCATGATCTGTAGGTCTATTAGGTCCTTTTACTAGCTCACTATGGAATTAAACTTAGAACAAAATGATCAAGAAAGTCGAACCGTTCGAATTGATATAGAGATTGAAACTTTAGTAATATTAGATATAATCGACGATTACAAATTGAGAAAGAAATGATATTTAAATAAGATTTAATATTGGAACTTCAAATAGAAATTCGAATTAGGTCAATCGAATTTCGAATTAGGTCAATCGAATTGATCGGAATTTGTGATTAAAATAATAATTTAAATATTAATTAATTATAGTTTAATTAATTAATTATTTATTAGTATTATTAATTATTTAAAATTTCCAAACTAATTAGATTAATTGTGAAATTCTATTAATTAAAAGGAATTATAAAATTCAATTTATAAAGTCAATTGTTGACTTTCAAAAAGTGAGCAAAAAAACCCAACTTTTTGTTGAAGTATGACCTAGGTGCTTGCTTTCATGAGTTGTTGATTCCATAATTAAACACAAATCCTACTTTGTTATAACCAAATTAAAAACTAATTGTTATTTTGCATGGATTTGGCTATTTGTACTTGAAGTCTAATAAGATTATAAGATGATGAAACTTGAGTAATTTTGTACCTTGTGTTCAAACTGTCTCTCTTCACATGAAGACTTTCCAAATTGATCACTAAATTGCTCCCACAACCAAGTTCTATGTCTGGAGGATAATAAAAAAGACTTTGGTGGTGGTTCACAACTTGTTTGTTATCGATTTCAACATCAAATTTATGAAGATTTGAGCTATGCATAAGTTATGTATTCTAAACTCATCAGTTTTTTGAGTTAAGTTAAAGCATGTTCAATCCTTCAAATTCATGTGATTAGGATGATATTAAATTCAATTACTTCGGTTGCATGATTATTTTATCTTTCAAAAAATTCACTAGTTGATCTACTTGTAGGCATCAAACCATTTGCAACTTCTTGTTCAAATTCATATGAGGTCATTCATTTTCATATAGATATATTAACTCTTTATTTTATCATTTGTAATAACTATTACAATTTGGCTCTAACGTTGTTAAAGACTATATTGTTACAATCCAACTAGATGGCTCAAATAGATGCATCAATGATATTGGACCATAAATGTGGTTGCCTTTTTCCTTACTAGTTTAGACTTTATTTTCAGTTAAAAGAAAAGAACCAAGGGAACAGAAGATGCAAAACAACTAAGTTGGTTCCAAAATTATGAAACCAAAACATAGTACTTTTGTACAAGGAGATCTTCCTTTGAACATTGGTCCAAAGCCACATTTTAAAGCTTTGATCATGATCCTGTGGGACAGGGAGCTCCTGTTGCTTCCCTTCTTAGTTATGGGAAGACAGTACCACTACTGTGTTGCTTTATGTGCAGCCTTTTACATCTATTAATGAAGACATTACCATGTGTTTCTCTGTTTCTTTCTTTTTTCTTTTTTGTTTTTGGAATTAGATGGATTTCCTCTCGGCTCCATTTTATATCAAGCTTTTCTAACGTATCTCTTTTTCTTATGTTCGGTTGAAGTTGGTAATCTTTTCGTATATGGATGTGATCTTCACCATGAATATAAAATATCACAATCTAAAGGTGGAGTTATATTGAACACATAATCACGTTTGTTTGCCCCATTGTAAATTTGTAGATCAAAGTGGTTACACGATGAAGTGAGATATATCCTTAAATGTATAGGGTGTGATGAACTAGACCATAGATATGACAGATATATCATGATCATCTAACGGTGAAGTTATGTTTGAATGCATAATCACGTCATTTGTCACACATCACAATTATATTTCGTATCAAAGTAATATGTATCCTTTTGTGTATGGATGTGATCTACACTATAGATATGAAACATTGTATTGTCTAATGGTGAAGATATGTTTGAAAGAACAATCATGTTTCTCTTTTAAAAGTTCATAAATCTCCATTTTATCTTTCTCGTTTAAATAGTTACTACTATTTGGGTATACCAAAGTTTGATTATGTCATTAACTATAATCTTTCTAATTTTGATTGATATATATCAATATGAGCATAGTTCAATTTATATTTTTAAACTTGTAATATATATCAATTTTCAATTTCTCACTCAATATATACATATACACACACCACCCACGTATGTCATGGGCAAATTTTTATTAAATGCACCTAAATATATAATGCATTGAACAATATAATGGCTATTGATACAAAACTGGTATCTCAGTATTTTTATGCAACCACTATAGAGCGGGGTAGAACCTTCCTTCTATCTCTAAAAGCGAAGATAACGTTAATACTACTAAACCAAAATCACTTAAGCAAATTAATATATCTCAGTTAGAATTTATTTCTTATATTGACGTTCTATCATATCTTACGTAATAGTTTTTTTTAAGTTTGAACGATTAATACCAGCCACTTGCAAAATAAATAAATAGATTGGTCCAGTACAAGCACAAGGCATGGTGCTATGGTCCATACTCTCCATATAGCTCAAACTTCCATTTGATTAAATATATAGATAGATATTTTCAATAAATATATATAAATGTGTGTGTGTTTTCATAAACTTAATATTTTTTAAAAATAATAATAAAAGTATAAATAAAAATTTTTTCAAATATGATTTTCTTTCTTGAACATAGCTATGTAAAGGATCTTAATCCCTCCTCATATTAAACTTAAGATAATAATAATAATTTTCTTTTCTACACACTGAGATTAAAATTCTTCCAAGTAGTAATGATAGGAACTTTTCTATAATAAAAAAACATAAATTAAGAGTAGTTTTTACACAAGTATATCATTTTTCTTTCAGTCATTTGGTTGGGAATTTGAATTTTATTTTGACGTTGATAATACGAAACATTATGTTAATTGAATTATATGTTCATTTTGCCACAATTTTATCAAATTTTTTATATATAACATGATAAATACACACATGTGATATATGTTTATATATAGAAAATCTATTTATTTTATTATTAAATTCTTTGGTTAATATATATTTATAGATAGATATTGAAAGAAAATTCAAGACATATATAATTATTTGTTTTATTAACAATTTGATGACAGACAATGTCTCTTAACTTTTCTTACAATATTTATAATTTAAAAATAAAATCACAAATGGCTAAAACCAATAATATGCTACACAAAAACTAAACTAGATAATCATTTTGAGAGTGATTTTCCGCCAATCATTAAACAAAAAACACCTATCACCTGATTTCTTCAAAATCAATTTAAAATGATTTTGGGTGTATTTGGGGAGTGATAGTTTAAGTATGATTTTAGAAAAAAAGATTTAGGTACAACTGATTTTGTAACATTGATTTCTAAACAATCAAATTTATGTTTGGTAACAAACTCTTAAAAGTGATTTTCATATTTTTAAATTAATTCTTGATCATCATGTTTGATACCAAAAGTGATTTTAAAACTATCAAATTGCTAAAAGAAGGGTATTTTGGATATTTCAAAAACTATATAAAATTAGGTGGTGATTCTCGGTTAATCATTTTTTCAAGAATCACTAGAGAGCTAATACTTCAAAAGTCAATTTTAAGTAATTTCTTTTTAAAAAAAAAAAAAAATCACTTCCTTTAGGTTGTCAAACACCATATTTTTGTACAAAAGTTATGCCAAAATCATTACCAAACACACTCTTTATATTTTTCTAAAATCAATTTTAGTTCACGTAAAACATTATCTTTTGAAGGAAATGTGATTTTGGCAAGAGAAAAAGTGATTTTGACTATCTAAAAATTACAACCAAACACACCCTAAATCAATTATAAATTATAAACAATATAGAACGTAATTTTAACCTTATATAAAAACTACCGTTTAGTCCCTTAAAAAAAAAATACAGTTTAGTCTATACATTAAATTGGCATTAGAAGTTGAAAATTTTGGATTAAATAATTATGAAGTGAAGATAAATTAATTTGTACGATAAGTACGAGAGATTTGAACTTATGGCCTTTAATCCATATATGTGTTATATGAATTATACATGATATATTTTTATGTTTTAGTTCCTTTTGGTCAATTAAGATTTTAAAAATTCAAATTTAATGTAATAATATATATATTTTTTAATAAAATTGTTTAGATGTTGGAACCTATGAAGCACAAGCACAAATACAGATATGTAATATACATAAGATACAATAGGATACGATGATACATCAATTTCTAAAAATTTAGGATAATAATACGTTGAAGATACGTTTTTTTCTTTAAAAAAAAAGTACAAGATATAGATAAATTTAACATAAAGATACTAATTGCAATTCACTAAATCTACAAAAAAATCATAAAATGTTAAATTAATGATAATAGTACAAAATATAATACAAACACTAGAGTACAATACAAAAGAAAGCAACATCGAAGATATGGAGGTACACTAATAAATAGAATGTAATAGAAAAGAGACACAAATCGATCAGAGAAAAGGATGAATATTAGAAAAAAAAAGTATGAATATTAGAGAAAAAGTATGAAGATAAATAAAGAACTTTTTCGTTAAATTGTTTACGATATTTCTTAAAATTAATTAGAATTTTATTGGGTTTATTCATATTTTATTTTGTCCATATTAGTATTTTTTCCTTTTATGTTTCTTTCTAGTGGTAGGTCGACAAAGTCCTAAGTATTGGTCTTTTCTAAGAGTTGAAATTCTTTATTCATTGTTTGCTGCCACAGAGGGTTAGTACTGACCTCCTTATAAGAGAAATATTCTACTAAAGACATAATAGTGAAAAAAAACAAAAGTTATTCTTGACGTTGATTAGTCTTAAAGGCTTTGCAGCTTGAGGAGTGTTGAAATCTTCTAAGCTTTAGCCTTTAGATCTTATGAGGACAAAGGTCGGTCGTCTTTAGAACTTTGGAAGAGTTATATGCATAGTATATATAAAAGCTCCTATACATGGATAAATGTTTTTAGTCTATTTTACCCTTTTGGTTATAAGTGTTCTTGCAACTCATTTGAAGACAATTTTGTCATTTAACTTCAATGCATGAGTTGCGGGTGAGTTAGAGTTTTAACTCTTCCTCTCTATTTTTCTAACGGTTTCAATGTTTAATTTGATTGGGAAATATTTATTACCCTAATTAACTTCATGCGTAGTAGAAAAGTTTTTACGAGAATCGAAAATATGACACAAGACCTACTTTTCATTCTCTCTTTTATTTTAAATTAATATATCTCTTTATTATTCTTTTCAATATCAACTCTCGAAAATTTCTTACATTTTCTTTAGAGAACGTGCTTTTAAATTTAAAATTAGTGTTGTTTTAAATAATAAAAATTTTGAATTTAGACATAGGTACAAAACCAAAATAAATAATTGGAAACTGAAATACCGTTAAACTAAATTCAAATCCATAATTTTAGATACATGTTTTCAAAATTTTAGTTTAAAGACATTAAATGACCTTTATGTTCCGAAGTTACTATGGATGTTTTATGAATATTTGTTACAAACATTCAAATTCTAAAATAGTAAAAAACAATAAACTAACTATTTAATCTCCTAAAAATTAATATTTTAAATATTGAAATATTTTTTAAATCACTTCTCTAATATTCATTGCTATCACGTTTCTATATATTACTAACTCTCTTTTTCTTCTTCTTTTTTTTTATACTCCTACTTTTTCAAAAAGAAAAAAAAAATTCAATAAGATATTTTGATTCAAAATTATTCCTTAATTTAAAGATATAATTAATTTCTAAAAAAGAAAATTAAATATTATTACATTTTGTATACATAATTAAACTGTGGAATAAAGAAACTAACTAAAAAAATAAAAGTGTTGAAACGTTTTTAAAACTACCATCAACCTTGAGTAGTAATAATAATAATGTGAATATAAAAAAAAAATTATCTATTTATTTTATAGAAAATAATTTGTAAAATGTGTCTATCATTAATTATAATTAACAAGGAAGTATTAATTCTAATTAGAGGTAAAAATATGAGTGGTGTAACTTCCACTTAATCAATCACTTAGTTATGCGTGAAAAATTTATAAATATATAAAAATATAATTATTAGTTAAATATTATTATAACTTATATTATTAATTTCATATTTTAAAAGATAGCATGCATCAACATATCTAGTACCCTAAAAAGCTCCAAAGCTTCATTGTGTTCTTCAAATCTTCAAAACGCAAACCATTGGATCTTAGAGCTCTGGTGATTTAGAGTTTCAGTCATCATAGTTTGTGAGCTCAAGCGCTTCACTCTTTGGACTTCAGAGCTTTTGAAGACTTAAAAGTTGTAGATTTTATGCCTTTAGTTCTTCCAACCTTCACCCATAAAAATGAAGGTTAAGACTCCTAATTATAGAGTCATGAGCCTCAGTGGATTTGGGCTTGGACCCAATAAATTGAATTTTGAGTAGTTGGCTTTTGGCAAAATTATGTTAGGAAAATTGGAGAAAATGACAAAAAAAAAATGGGAGGTCACCTTGATTTTTGGTTAAAAAAAACATCCAAAAATAAGATTTATGACAAATCACGTGCAGTATATATGAATGGTATTTTCAATATGTCGATGATGTCTTTGATATAGTGGAAGATACGACTTTTGCAATCATTTGTATTTTATTTATATACAGAGTATTTGGTATGGATTCATGAAATAAAGTTTCAAGTGCACATGCATGATATTTTCAATATGCCGATTTTGTTTTTGATATGGTAGAATATACGACTTTTCCAATCTCTTATTTTTATTCATATACATAGTATTGGTACCAAGTCATGAAATAAACTCTCATTAGATGTACATTATTATAGACAATGTTTGTTGTTTGTTTGCATCTAACTGATTTGAGAAAAATGTGCAAAGATTTGCTTTAATTTTTTATTATTAATTTTTTATTATTTTAATTTTTGATTTGATTTAACACAATTTTTTATTTAATTCAATATCTTTATTATATTATTAGATTGGTTTGGTATGAAAATATCTTATTAACCAACCTCAGCATCTTTTATTTTTGTTTCCATGTATATATAGAAATCTTAACTTGAATATTTCTTATAATTTTTTTTTGAAAAATATATACATATCTCATTGAAAAAAAACTTTTACAAAAAAAAGGAGTAAACTATAGATTTGGTCGTCCACGTTTATTAGAAATTTCAAAATTTTAGATATTTTTTACTTTATTTTGTTGAAAATGTCAAAACGTTTTTTTTTTCATTAACCTAAAAGATTAGGTTTTTATCCATTTTGAAGATTTAATTTTTTCTATTTGTTTTATCATTTAATTGTTTCTGGCAAAATTCTGATTAATTAAATTTATGAACATAGAAAATTATGATTAATTAAATTTATGAACATAGTAAATATTTAGTTTTTTAGATACGTTTTGGAAAAATCTCTAAATTTAGCGAGTGTAGGATGTGAACCACGACTGTGAAACTACCAGGACAGTCAATGATGATCTTTAGTCGAAGCGAATGGTGGATACGGTGATGACGAAATGGATAGTTGAAGCATACAACGGTGATGGTGTTGGTGCAGTGACTTTCAATCAAAGCGAACAGCGAAGAGTCGAAGCGGTGGAGGAACAGCGGTGATCTTCAAATTTTTTTCCGTCGGCGAACCAGAGAGGAGGAGAATGAATTTTCAAGCAAGAGGAATTTTCAAAGTTGAAGAAGCACCGAAGAAGAGGAACTGACTAGGTAGAGGGAGACTTTGAGTTTGTAGGCTATCAAATATGTTTGATTTGATGGTTTGAGGTAGATTAATTGCCAGTGTATTTGGTGGATTTTTTATTGTTGGGAGGGGTATTCTTGGCATGTTGTTTCATTCATTTTTATTATTTATTTTAATTTTATCATTTATATAATTATCTTTTTGTTTTCCTATTAATCCAAACTAAAGTTTAAATTTTTACTATTTATATCCCCTTATGTTTCTTTCTTTTTGGCTCCATTAGACTTGAAATCAAATATTAATACTAAATTAAACCAAAATATTTTTATTCAATTATCACGACGTGGCAAGATCTGTCAACTTATACCTTTAATTTCAAAGGCATAGTAATTTGTGATCGGTTCGAAATTTCTTCTCCAACAATATTTTTTTTTTCAAATTTTAATTACATAAATACCATAATTGGTAGAATGGTAATTTGAAAGTTGACTTGACGACCTACTTAGCCATTAATAAAGCAGACAAATAGTCATTCTTATAGTTAGTTAGCCCACAAAATTTTACTTACCAAAATCTCATCAATAGTAAACCAAAATTTATTGTTAATCAAATGATCATACATAATACTAGCATCTAATAAATCGTTGATTTGAGTTAATTAATGACTATCACAGAGTAGGGATGAGCATGAGGTCTCGATCGAACCAATAAATGCTTGTTGGTTGAAGAAGAAAATGGGCTCGATCGGCGTCGTTTGGAAAAAAAAATTAAATTAAACCTACAATCTTTTTTTAAAAAATTACAAAATAAAACAAGTTGATCGACTGACGGTCGGTTTGCATTCCTCAAGGATTGAAGTCGACTTGAACATTTACAAACCAATCATAATTGATTTGATGGTGATTTATCCAAAAACCGACTCCGACCAACTATTGACACTCATGATCACATGTATTAATAAAAAAAAACAGGGAGAGAGGGAAGGAGAGAAAGGGAGAGAGCAACCTCGATCAGTTCGAGAGTTATCGATTTGGCTAAGGAGACTATAATACGACTGGACAAGGCAAAGATGGAAAATGTATTATTTTGGTACTTCAATGGACTGATTATCTATTTATTTTTGTTAAAAAACTAACAATAATCTTGCTCTGTAATTTTATAGAAAGCGAGAAGCACCCAATGTGATTATCTCTTGTTTTGGTCAGAAAGCAAGAGTTGAAGCGAGATCAAGATCAAAGGGGGTGGAAAGCAAGAGAAAGATCAAGCATGAGCAAGATTTGTATCGGTTGATTTTCGTCAATGATAGCTAGAGTGTCATCGTTCCTTCACTCTAAGTTCTAACATAAAAGAAAATAAACTAGGTACAATAAATTACACAAATACTTTAGAGTTATAAATATTCAACTAGCCCCTAATTTCCAACAGATTGTTATAGGATCAAAATTAAAGCTTGCAAAAATAAGAGAAAATTCTTTTAAAAACAGGAGGATAGTAGATGCTCTTCATCTAGGGAAATTCAATTATTTTCTCATCATCAATTTCATTATAATCATCAAACAGTAATCAAATTGTAACTCTTTGTTTGTTAAGAATGACAACTTACCAAGTTTTGAACTTAATAAATTTAAAATTGATTCGGAATTTTGTTGTATGCTTAAATAGTTTTTAATAATATTGATTTTCCAGAGCTACATAGTTTTTCATAGGATAAATCAATCGAACTGAAATTGATCGATCAAAGATAAAGAGAAAGTTAGTCAGTGTCCATCCAAACCAACAAGATTTTTGTCAGTTTGTAATCCTTCGTAGTCGAGATCGATTTGAACATTTACTAAACTTTTCATTAATTTTAAATTGTCTTATCTTAGAAAAGGAAATTGAAATTGAAATTGAAAATAAGTTGTGTTTGAATAGAAAAAGAAGGGTGAAAATCACTATCTCTAATTTGATGCATGAAATAATCAGGTTGTATAAATAACTAAAGGAAGCGAAAAATAAAAATAAATAAAAAAATGTTTTTATGTATGTAACCAATGAAATGTATGCTTAAATACACACAACCTTAGTTTATATCGTAATCAAAGATAACCATATTTTTTTCGTTTTTTCTGCATTTGACCATTTCTACCACCAAAAAATTGCAATTCCAAATATATTATATTTTTCCAATTCAACATCCAAAATTAATTAATTTCTTATGTGATCCACCTGTTTTAAAATGTTATACATTCAGTTTTTAAATATCAAAATTTTACAATTTTATCCTTAAAATTTGAGTTTTTTTTTTTAATTTGGTTCATGGATGTCAAGATTTTATATTTTTAATATCAATTATTCTTTAAATACTCACTTACAAACATTGATGTTAATGCTTATTAATTAATTTAAAGTTATTAGAAGTAAAATTTTAAATTTTATTTTAAAAGTGATGAAAATGAGTGAAATTTAATTAATTATAATTCGTTTTATTATTTTAAATGCATTAACTGTGTTGACGAAAAATAAGTATTTAGTTAAAAATGTAAATATTGAAATTTAGGGAACAATTGAAACAGAATTCAAATGTCAATAATAAAATTGTAACAATTTGAAATTTAAAAATTGAATTGAAATCGAACTCAAAACTCAAAGTACTAAATATGTAACATTTAAAATCAATGGAACAACTAGAAACTAGACTCAAAATTCAAGCACAAAAATGTATTTTTCTTTTTTTTTCTTTTTAATTATATTATTATTATTATTATTATTATTATTATTATTATTATTATTATTATTTGAGGTGAACCATGGAAGTTGACTTTTTATAGCTTGTTAAGAAAAAAATATGTGCAATTGACTCCTACTACAACATCTTTGAATTGATAATGATTTTAATTATAATAGCATTTTTTTTTTCAAAAAAAAAAATGAAGCTAGTTACTTGTTTATTTTTTGTTCTAATTCATTTTTAAAACGACATTTGTAAATAAGGGACCAACAAATAAATGATTTATTCACCTCAAAAATAAAAGAAAAGTATTATTAAACAAGTCATATTAAAATTTTTGTCCTATGAATTATTAGCATTTTTCCATCATTAATTATTAAACAATAAATAATATAACTCCAAAACAAAATTGTCTTAAATACCAAAACCGTTAAAAATATTTACAAATATTCTAAAATTTCATAGTCTCTATCAATGTCTATCAATATCTATCCATAATAGATGATAGTAGTTTTTCTATTACATTTGTAGATATTTTGGCTCTTTCCTCTATCTGAAACGAGTCGGAAGATCCAACATTTTTTATCCTTAGCTTAAAACTTCAAAAACAAATTTACAAATTTGGTTCACCAACCTTTAATTTTTTTTCCTGAACTTAAAATGTATTCGGTAGATTTCTAAAACTTCAATTTCATGTATAATACGATTTTATTGTTGCAATTTTTTTAATTAATTAATCTTTTAGATAAAAAATTAAATTTATGTCTAATAAAATTTAAACTTTCAATTTTGTGTGTAGTACGTCCTTTAATTTTAGAAACGTATATATCAAATAGCTAATAACTTATATTAAATATAAAGTTAAAAGTTAAAAAATTTATTGAATACAAAATTGAAAAGTTAAGACTTAATACACATTAAAAGTTGAAGTTTACACTTTTTGTGAACCAAATTTAAAAACTAAATTTGCAATTTATTGTTGGTTTAAATGTGTTGTCATGGTAATAGTAAAGAAAGAAAAAAGAAAAAAGAAAATAATTTAAAAGAATTATTTTAAATCTTACCCTTATGCCAAGTGGACATTTTAATAATTGAAATGACTTAAAGAAATTTATTAATCTTTGCCTGCAAGGAAAGAGTATATACATTATTATTTTCATGCAAAAAAAAATAATATTGGTTAACAAATCACAATCATTTTCATGCAAAAAAAAAAAAAAAAAAACACAATAAATATATTTTAAAACTTTATATAGTGAAAATGCTAATAAAAGATTTAGAAAGTAATGAAAAATATATAATAAACTAGTAGTAGATATTAAATTTAAAATATATTGAAAGCTTAGAGATCGAAATTAGACATTTAAGAGTACATGATTAAAATTTAACAAACTATAAAATATAGGGACCAAAATGATATTTTAATTAGGTTGAGTTTTTTTTTTTTTTTCACCATAAAGTTAGTATACAAATTAGTTGGAATGGGTTAGTCCCACAAGAAAACTTATTTGCATAATTATGCCCAAACATCACAACAAGAAAGAAAGAAAAAAAAGGTTTTTGACTTTATTCACGCATCAAATGGTTGAATTATTCGTTAACTAATTTAAGTTCTTTAATAACCATTTAAATTTTGATTGAATTATTATTTTAAATGATAAAATTGTTGAAAATATTTACAACTATAATAAAATATTACAGTCTACCAGTGATATATATCTATCATTGATAAATGATAGTAGTCTGTTAGTGTCTATCACTGATAGATATTAATATTTTGTTATATTTTGTAAATATTTTAGTTTTTAAAAAACGCGAGTAAGAAATAAATAATAAAACAAGAATTTTAGAGATAATAAAAAGTTTTTTATAAGCACAATTTTTAAAAAATTAGATGTCAAGGAAACTCGTAAGTGTCTGACCCAGCTAAAGCGCACCTCGCCTAATCTAATGAGACAATCTATCTGAACAACATTTAGGAAGTATTTGAGGCAATTAGTTGGTTATTACAATTCTAGTTTAGATTATTATAATTGAGTTATAATAGTTTGTATTTGGAGTGTGAATTATTTTAGTTTGAGAAGAAATGATAAATAATGTAGCAAAGAATAAAAAATAATAATAAAAGTTTTAGCAAATAGTAAATATTGTAGAAAATGAGGATTTTGAAATAGAGTTGACTGTAGCGGGAGTAGAAATAATATTTACTGTAGCAAAATGGTGGCTATTATATTCTTAGATAATTTTACCCCAAAAAATATCTTAAGTGTCAAGAAAACTCGTAAGAATTTGACTAAAAATAAAATTCTTCGCAAATAAGATGATAAAACGAAAATAATATATAATAAATAAATAAAAATGAGGAAAAAGAAGTAAATAATTAGGAAGGAAGAAACGTGAAGAACAAGTGGGGGGGGGAACATGGAATTGGAATAGCACCGCCTAACAAAGTCAAAATAACGTGAAAGGGAAATGGAAAGAGACAGGAATTTGATGTGATGTCTAAAGTTTAATTTATATGCAATGTGTTTGTTGCAAGATTACGACAATAAATAATAACATTATTCATTTAATTCTCTTTTTAATAATTCTTATGTTATAATTACTATATCACTAAACCCTCAAAACTTAATTACTAATTTTAACTAATTATAAATTAAAATTTTTAATTTTTAATAGTAAAGAAAATATAAAGCCAAAATATATTTGTAGTCTTTGAAGTTGATGTCTATTTGGTCTCATCTTGAGTTTGACAAATAGTTCTAAATGGTCCTTGAAGTTACTTAGATCGCTAGTTGACTAATAACAAAATGATGTGATCGTTAAATATGATTAGCCAACTTGTTGATTTGGCAAAAACTATTTTAATATACATCAACTTCAAATTTCAATAACCCAAAGTGCATTTTACTCAAAATTAATACAACTTAATCTTGGAATTTGTGTCCTAAAACCTCGTAATTGATTAGTTTATTAATTAAATTGTTAATTATGCAATATTAATTTATCCATTTAAGAGGAAATATTTGAGGTTATTATATGTAGTCTTGAACAATATATAGTTGGCATACAAGGTGGATCATGTTTAAGAAATAATCTAAAGATTTATAGTGTACAGATAAGATTTGGTGTTTTATCACCGTGACACTCTAGATACCACTCACTTTATAATAGTTACAATTTTTTGTAAATTTTATTAATTTATTTAATTTGAATAAGATTCGAATTAAATAGATAATGAAAAAATTAATTATTTGATAAGATCCATATAATTAAATTATTTAATTTAAATAAATTAAGAATTAAAATAACGAGAGAGAATTAATTAATTAATTTGAATTCGATTCAAATAATTAATTATTTAATTTATATTAGATTTAATTAAAAGATTTTGTTGGAGATAATTAGTCTTTCTCATTCCCTTTATTTTTTTACGAAGCAGTTCCCACAAACTTGATCCTTGTCAGAATCATAGCAAAAAAAATCTTGTGAAAATTTGAAGAATTGAAGGAGACAAACAATTTTGAGAGAATTTTTGTTGCAATTGTGGATCGACAAGGCTATGTTGCTTATCATTTTATTAATTGTTTGTATTTTCAATTGTTTCAAGAATCAATGAACGCGATCACACGCTTCCGTCGAGATTCAATTCCCTTCACTTGATTTATTAATTTTTTTTTTACTTATTTTAAAATTATTAATAGATATTAATGACAATAAAAATGGAAAATGAAAATTTGTAAAAAGTAAAAGTTAAAAGTATAAATATTGAAATCAAAATCAAAACTTGTGAACAAAAATCATAAAATTAAAATTACTTTTGACATATTTTCAAAATTGTTCATAAATATGATTTTAATTGTGTTTAAAATCAATTTTAATGATATGAAAATTGCATTTACGAGTGTAAAAATATTAAATGATTTTTTAATGATCAAATGCGTGTTTTAGAGTGATTTTGAACACAACAACTGTTTAGAAATATGAATTACTGTGGGAAAACTTCCTACTAATACAACATGAAATAAGCAGAGAAATTAAACTATGACAAATAAGAATTAATGTAGAAAAACTACAAAACAAAAAATAAAATGATTAAAATAAAATGCACTTAGTAAAAAATTATTATAGTCACACAAAAATCTACACAATTGAGCTAGTATACCAAGTTTAAAGTACTTTTAATTGTGATGATTATAAACAACGTATGCTCTTTTTACAATGCTTGGCGCTTATCATTTCTTTAAATTTTTCAGATGTGAGACAACAATTGTTATAATATTTTGCCAAAATCTAATAAATTTAACAATTTTAAAATCATTATCAAACGTGTATTTAATTATGATAACCTACTAATATTATCTACAAAAATTTTATAAACTACGATGACATAAACTAAATTGTTACAAAAATTTTAATAACTCAAACTACATTGATTATCTAAAGTTGTTATGTAGATTAATTTTTTTCTAACGGCATATAAGGGAGTGTGATTTTCAATCTAAAAGTGTGGAGCTACGAAGAGATATAGAAAGAGAAACATGGATTGGAATTTGAATAGAGTAGGAAGTGATTGTCTTAGTGTGAAAGTCTAAGTTGGAGTAGAACAACGCCGTATGGATCAAACTTCAACTTCAAACTTCGATCTCCAACAATTTAAATCTTTTTTAATTTGACTGAACGTTGGAGTGCAATCAAAGTACTGTATTGATTAGATGAGATGATCTTAATTACGTAAGTAAGAACGACAATTTTCAATAGTATGAATTTTTTAGTGAAAATAAAAATAAAGTTACGAGGGATGGTTATGTCCAAAGTGGACAATGTCATAATCAAATATGTTATAGTTATATTAATATTATTTATCATATTTAAATTATTTACGTATTTCTAAATAATATAAATCAATATACTTTAATTTTTAGTAAATTTAATCATTGAAAAAAAAATGATAAAGACTTATTGAATAAAGAAGGAAAATGAGATTAATGATAGATTTAGAGAGAACCTAATTCAAAAGTTCCTTTTATGATACACTGATTTTCAAATAGATGGTTGGTCCTACAAATTAATTTATTATTCTACTTTCGTGAACATCATAAATTTTAATAATTTGATTCATTTTCGTTCTCTTAAAATAAATAGTAAAAACGTAAATCTTCAATTTTAGCATATATATATATATATTTTTTAAAAAAAAATTAACAACTTTATCTAATAATAAGACATAAACTTTCAATTTTATATATAATAGATGTACAAATCTTTTAAGAATATTGAATAGATCCATGATCCATAAAATAAAATATAAAAAATATAAAGACTAATTATTAGGGGTTAAATAAAAAAATTGAAAGTCAAGAATGAGCATAAACTCATTGTTACTTTTTGATACTACTTTCCCCTTTATGATAACCATTTTCCACTCTATTTTGAAAATTGGTCCATATTATATATTCTGTCATTGATGTTCTTTAATAGTTACACAATACAAAATATTGACTTGGGATATTTCTTTATGTTTACTTTGCATTATTGGCATGATTTTGTATTTTATATTTGATCATGTGATAAATACATTTGATTAAACATATACTACTATTAACTATTAGCTATATATATGGATCAAAACCCCAATCTTAGAAATTAAATTTTTAGGTTAAATAATATATAATAAATGTGTTAAAAAAAAAACATCTTCCATCTCTAAGCCTTCATTAAAGCAACAATTTAGTCCTTGAACATTGATTTGTAATGATTTAGTTTATTTACTTTTAATTTTGTAACAATTTAATCTCTCAACTTTAATATGTAACCATTTAGTTCTTCTGTACTTTTAAATTTGTAACAATTTAGTGTCTAACTTTGTTTTTAAAAAATCCATCGAGAATGAATGTCAAATTTTATTATTTTATGACATATAAGACTTTTGTATTTAGTGAAAAATAAAAATAAAAATCTAATTAATTTATTAGTTAGTTTATGCGAGAAATATCACTAAACCTTAACAATAATTTAAATAAGAACTAAAATTATTACAAGTACTTCATTGTTACATTCTAAAAGTTAGAGACGAAATTGTTGCAAACTGAAAAGTATATAAACTAAATCGTTACAAACCAAGACTTAAAGGACTAAATTGTTATTAAGAGACTAAAGATAATTTTATAAATTCTTAAACTTCCAAATAGGTTAAGGGGTCCTAAAAAGTTAAAAGTTGAATTAATGACATATATTAGATATAAATTAGGTTTATTAGAAGAATTTTAAACTTCACTAAACACATTTTAAAAGTTTGTGTTCATACAACATATTAGATTAAAAAAATATATATACTAAAAGCTTATGAGACTTATCCAACACTTCATGATTTGTAATTTCAACCAAAATTCAAAGGTTACCCTAAACCTAATTCTAGACAAAATAAAAGAACATTGTGTTGTAATTGGCCTACATGCCCTTACCAAATCCCACAACCCCCAACACTTCCATTATTATTCAACTAAAACCCAACACATATCCAATACTTGGGTCATCCCAATTCCTTCTTGGGTTCACATTAAATGCTATCTCACACCTAAAATATTTAATATCACTATCTATATAGATAGACCATAAAAGATCAAGATAGATTGTTGTCTGTATCTACCATATTACACACATAAACACAAATAGTAATATATCTTGATCTATCAACGATAATATTTTCCTATATCTTTTTTTTAAAAAAAAATCTTAATTTTGAAAGTAACCCTAAATTAAAACCCCTTTGTTTCCACATTAATTATTCCCCATCCTAATATTTTGGCTATTTCTCTACTTATTTACGACATTAATAACCCTAGATATTAACAAAACCATATGGTCAAAAGCTCCTTTGTATCATTGCCATGTGAAAGCGATGGTTCAAAGCGCCAAGACTTGGTCCACAACCCACGGAAAATCACCTTTCCCAATTTGCCCCTCCCGTCCCCTTGACGTGTCGTGTAATCCAAACTTCCCTAGCCACAAGAATATTTTTAATTCCTAAATTGGCCCTTCTTCTTTTAATTTCCAAAAAAAATTAAAAATGATCACTCAATATTGTAAAGTTAAATTAAAGTTTATGTTTATGTTATTAATTCTTAATACATATTTATACGTTAGTTGAGTTAGGTTTATTTTATATTAATTTTATATCTATATTAGTAAGTTTAAATGTAAAAGAAACATTAATTGTTTTACAAAATCAAATATAGTAAATTTTTGTCATTTATTGATTTTTATAATAATTTAACCTATAAATGTTTAACACATATGAAAATAAATGTAAATTTTTTGTTTATGATTAAAGTGAAAAAGAAGAATAAAGTTGATGTTGTAAAGTGGCACGTGTCTACACATGCACCACATTGAAAAGAAAGAAACGGTTTTCAAAAAATCAAAATTATGTTGTTAGTTTTTTTTTACATTGCATTAATTTCATTCCTTATCTAAGAAACAGAAATCAATTTCCATTTATTAATTATTATCCTTTTTTCAATATAGAAACAAAATTAAATTTCACAAACCTTCAAATTCTTCTTTTTTTTGATGCAATTAACTCAATGCTTATCGGTTATTTTTTTTTTTTGGAAGAAAATAAAAATAAAAGAAATATGGCAATCCAGTCCAGCAGTCAGAAATAGACAAAAACAGAAAGCAAAAAGAGAATTAATACAATTATATTTAATTTAATTTATAGATTTGGTTTTATCATAAAAAATAATGTGTCCATCTTTCTAGGTTCTCCTCATTTGCCTTTTTTCTTCTTTTCTTCCCGAATTTGGTAGAAGCTCCTCCCACTTCCCACGAACCCATTCCGGTTTTCAACGAACCGCCCAACCAAACCCATACAACTCCCCCTCATTATATATATATATATACCCTAAAGAATGTTTGTTTCGCAATCAATATACATAACTTACCCAAAAGACGGCTTAATCAGTTGAGGATGACACAATATAGTTTTATCGACACAAAATTTACACTCAGTACCAAATATGATACTACAACGACATATCCAGTAATTCTTCAGATCTAAACACCTAAATCCATTACCCCTCCACTACAGTAACGAATTCAAACAAGTTTTGTAACCCAATAAACTCCACAAAAAATAATAAAATCACCACGTATTAATGTGTTATGTGTACTAACTATGATAACGTGAGCTCCACACGATCAACATGTCGTCCAAACAAACTAACTAAAGTAACAATAAAAAAAGAATAAATGATTCCGTGAATCAACTTTACCGATACACATAACTCATACACTACAAACATAAAAGCACCCGCTATCAATACAATCAAACTATGTCTAATCAATTCCAAATAGTAAGTCAAACAATGAAAGATTGTAATGTCCACAAACATTACCTCAAAATCAAAGAAGCTTAGACCAAACCACCCCATAATACCTGGCCCACAACTTCACTTCTTGCCCCCCAATTTTTTTTTTTTTTTAAATACCCTTAAATTATCTATAATTTTAAATGAATTACTTAAAAAAAAAAAAAAAAAAAGGGTTATTGTCGCTTCGATTACATCACCTCCTCCTCTGTCCTATTTATAAATCCCTCTCACTTCTCATTTACTTTTGTACTCCTCTTCTTCTCCTTCTTTTCACCTTCTTCCATATACCAAAAAAAAAAAAAAGAGGTAAAGATATATGTCTTCGATGATGAACTCACAAGGAATGGCTCTGGCCACAGCCATGGCTGCCGTCTCCGGCACCGTTATTCTTCTCTCTTTTTGCATCCAAAAAACCATCCCAATCCATCAATTCTCACCTCCAACTCTCCGTTCTTGTTTTCCCTCCGGTACTAATTAACCTCTTCTAATTTCATTAATTTCTTTAATCTCAATTTCTGTAATTAGTTAACTAATGAATGAATTCCTTTTTTTAGAGTCCAGCAAGAAAAAGAAGAAACAGAATAATCAGAAGAAAAGGGTTCATTTTGCCAAGGACGTGGTCGATCCAATTGGTAACGGCGAGGATTTTCGAAGACAGCACGAAATGGGTTATAACAACAATTATTCCTCATCTTCGGCGCCGAAAACCCCCCCAAGAATGCCGGCGAACAGAGTGGCACTCTACAACGGGATTATGAGAGATCGTGTTGTTCATCGATGCACTTACTCTTGTTGAAAATAATATGTTTGTGTACAAAATTGAAGTTAATTTCTGGCTTCTGGGTGTTCCGCCAAATTGTAAATACCATTTTTTCCATGTAGAAATTGAAGTAATTTCCTTTGAATTTCAAGAATTGGGGGTTTGTTTATTTATTTAATTTTCTTGACCGACAATAATTGGAGCTTGGTTTGGTTTAGGAAGCAACTGTAAGGCAACGGTAACGGCTTTTTTGGGGGTACTGAGGAAGGTGCCGTTGTCAACCAAAAATAAATAAATATATATATATATATATATATAGATATATTTAATATGATGAGTGTGAGTGGTAAGTTAGGAAGATGGGATGGGGAGGTTGTAGGATGCTTCGTTTTTTGGTAGCCCATACACACCCAAAACGCTTATAATTTAATCCAAGCGTGCTTCACTTTATTATAATATATGTATATATATTTTATTTTCAAATATTAATTTTCATTTAATAATATGATGTATTATTTGTTGTGTAAAGTCAGTCTCAATAATTGACCCTTCTAAAAAGGTTGGTGGGTTTTTATGAGTTTTGCTTCTCAAATGAAACGCCAAATTAAACCTACCCCATTTCAGCCGTTTTTTCTTTTTTTTAATAAATTAATGTGGCATTTTAATTAATTACAGTGTAGTAATTGGGGGGGGGGGCATTGGCTAATAAGAAAATTGTAGTTTTGAAAAGTGATTTTGTTTGGTGTAAAGGCCATGTGAGGGTGCTGCAACTTCCATGATCGGTTCAAAATGGGGAAAGATGGGGACAACCAAACACAGTATGCCCAAATTCCATTTTATTATTATTATTATTATTATTATTAAACAAATAAATAAAAACACAAAGAGCAAGAGATATAATTTTTGTTTTTTCCCCTAATAATAATTAAAATGTAGTTTAGTGTTTTATTTATTTATTATAATGTGTATAACAAAGCTGGATTAAGTGCAGATGTAGTGATTTTGAAAAAAGAATTTTGTAAAAATAACGCACTTTTTAAAACTATTTGTATAAATAGGGTAAGATTTTTTTCCTATACAAATACAATCAGTTTAAAAGACTGAATCTTCATTGAATTTAATTATTTATTTATTTGAAAAAAAATTTGAAAGGAGAAAATATAAAATCCTACTTTTATAAGTTTTATGTTTGTTTTTGTTAAATACCGAAAGTATGTCAGACACTATGACACTACTAATAACATCATGGTTCAATTATAATTTTGTTAAATTAAAAAAAAAAATTAAGATAAAGTAAGAATTTAGTATACCTCCAATTTTATCAAATTATATAAAAAAAAATTAAATTCTAATTTTTCAAAATAATATAATTTATTAATTCTTTTATGTACATTTTGAATTTATTATTATTTTTCCTTGAAGTATATTTTGGTATATCAAGTTTTAAAATGTTTAGATGTTAGTCCATTAAATATTTTAATGTTGTTATTGAATTTTCTTTTTTAATCAGAGTTTGTGAATACTTCTACACCGCCCAAGTTTTTCTTCTTTTAATATGTCTATACATTTATATTAAAACTATACTTTATAAATCTCTATCAAACGTAAATCGTTACAAATTTTAAAGTATGAAGACTAAACTGTTTCAAATTTAAATAGCGTGATTAAAAATAAAAAAAAAAAAGAAAAAGTCAGATTCGACTAAAAATAATATGATTTAGATTTAGTGTATATATAATTTTAATTTGGTTTGATACCATATGGAAATTTGTTGTATTGTAGATTTCTTAATCACTCATATTTATATACACAAGTGATAAAAGACAATCTCAATATGGACCAAAGATTGTAGCAAGATTAATAACAACATTTGGATTCTAACAATAATATTTAATACATTAACATAGAAAAATCATGTTCGATCTACTCCTTAATTCTCTAGCTAGTCGAAGAAGCGTCTACTTAGCTAAGTAATGAAGCACTTGGTTACATGATGGAAGAATAAAAGTAAGTAATGACCAATCTTAATAAAGAAATCACTTTGGAGTTGGTCCAATAATTGTAGAAGGTCGGTGGCCATAGCTTGCAATTTCTTACGGTTAATTGGACAACCAAACAAAGATTAGGTGTGTATTAAGAAATCTCTTTATATATAATTGGTGTCTAGGTTGTTTGACTTTCATGTATTAATAATTTATGGCTTATACTTGTTGAATTAAGTTCATCATTTTGTACGTGGCATCAATTATTTGTGTTTTATGTAACATGCAATTTAAGTTATATTTTTTTAGTAGATATAGTTTTAATTAGTATATACTTGTGGCGCTCCCACAAGGTTTTTGGAAAAAGAAAAAAAAATTGTTGATGTGGAGTTGAACTTGTGTTTATGTATGCATTTGTGTTCGGTTGTTGAAATCTTGTATTTATATAGCTTTTCATGGGTAATGTGGGTTTGGACTTGGATGATTTTTGGGTCAAAATAGCCTACTTTTTTCTGGTCAACTAGAAGAATAACGATTTTCGAGTTTCTATTTGAAAAAACGATAAACCTACTTTTTATTTGTAAAAATAACAAATCAAATTAAAAATATAATAAATACAAATATGCAAAAGTCCAACATACCCCAAAACTTGTACATATGAGTTACAACGTTTATTTTCAAATATTTTAGTTACACCTTAATTAAAATTGTACTTTCCTAGAAACCCTAACACTCTTACACACTAATCACTTCACACCTTACCCACTACACAAGAAATTTTGAAACAACCCAAGAAAACAAAAGAAAAAAAACATGTTGCGTGCTTCAAAGGATATTTTCAATCTCACAATCTTAAATTCTCATCTTTAAACTCAAAGTCTGCAACCCTTCATCTCCCATTTTCACTATACAGCTTTTCCCTAAACCATTCTTCCATCTTGATAACATAATAATCATTCAACCCTCATATTTAAGCTTACAATCTACAAACCCTAACGTTCAATCTTCAAACCAACACTCCACCTTCAAGCTACTCATTCTCCATTCATAACCTTCCATCTTCAAACCAAAACTCAATCTTCAAGCTACTTCATCTCCAAACTATTACCTTCCATTTTTAGGATTTCGACGACAGCTCTCAATCTATAAAACATACAACATTTGGAGAAGAACTACAAAGGTACAAAACATTCTTACCAAATATATTTTGAAGCAAGCTCGTTAGTGATTTTTATAAAAAAAATGGTTGAGGGGAAATATTTAACTTATAATAGATAATATTTGATTATTTCTTTAATAATATATATAGAGAGATTTGAAGCAATTTTTTTTGGGATTAAAAACGGAATGCCTAAATCATATAACTATAAGGTAATTGTTTGATTTGTTACACAGTTTGATACCTTCTTACAAATAAACAGGCGGCATCTAAGTTCAAAAAAACATTTGATATTATCGAAGAAAATCTAGACAAACTAGATATTGAGACAGCTTATGGGGTTCAAAAAATTAAAGCCAAAATGAGATGATGAAAATGAAGGAGATGGAGGACCAAGTAATACAGAACACCAAACAATAGTTTCTAATTTAATGACCCAACAACCCCAACATTTTAAGGAAAAACAACAAATTGAATCAAAGACAGAAGGGGTTGGAAACACATTCTACGAGGTAATATGTTTATGACATGTAATAGCATATTGAAAATCCAGACGATGGAATTGACAATGTAGTAAGTTCAATGGATGAGAAGGACATATATAAGAGTTTATCCAAACAACAGACAAAAAACTCTATATGTGAAGGTATGAAAAGATTTTGATTTTAAAATGGATGGTTAAACTTGTTACTAAATGTATAATTAATAAAATGACTTAATTTACATACTAATATGATGTAATCATTGGACAACAATCCTATGAGCGTGTAAAGTTCAACTATCGGTACCAAATTTCAGCTTCATCAACCTTTGATAGATTACAAAGAGAATTTTCAACATAAAAATCCCAATGAAAGCAGTTATCAGATAAGCGTGTACCAGTCGTTACATCAACTTCATTTCCATTTTTCACAGTGCATTTATCCTTTGAGAAACTTACTTGATATCCTTGGTCACATGATTGGCTTATGTTAATTAAGTTGGTAGTTAGTCCCTCAACTAACCTAACATCATGCAACAGAGGTAGATTAGGGCTCATAATATCACCTTTTCCTAGCACCTTACCCTTTGCTCCATCATCAAAGGTTACGTAACTGAAGCTACAATTCTTCAATTCTTAAAAGAAAGCTCGATTTTCAGTCATGTGACGAGAGCACCCACTATCAAAGTACCAGTCTTCTTTAGAGGTTGAGTGTACGGAAGTGAAAGCAACATTGTAACAAACACTACTCTAATGAGTGTTGCCCTTGATCCTACATTCAAGGGACTTTTCAAACACTACTCTACGAGGTAATATGTTTCTGACTAATTTTTCTTCAAAGAACTTTTCACCAAATGCAAAAGACTCATTTCCAATATCAAGAACACGAGCATTATAGTCAGAGATAGATTCATCGTCCATGATCTTCAAAGATTCAAAATTTGAAGCTGAGACCTTTTTACTAGGTGCCTTCATGAGCTACCTCAATAATTTCCCAGGCCTCATTGGTAGACGTGCAAGTGTTTATAAGTCTGAACACATTCTTGTCAACTCCATTGAAGATTACATTTAAAGCACGGGAGTTTTCAAGAGCTGACTCATCTTCTGTTTCAGACTAGTCATTCTCTAGTTTGAGAGTCTCAACACCATCTTCATCAATAACGAAAGGATGAGTCCAACCAGTGATGACTGCTTTTCAGGTTTTGTTGTCAATGGATTTGAGAAAGGCAATCAATCTAGCCTTCCAATATGCATAGTTTAATTCATTTAACACAAGAGGTCTAGTAGTTGGTTTAGCTTCTTTGATTAAATCCATAGCAGAACACACGTAACCCACTGTGATACCAATTGAAAAATAAGTAATAACCTAGAGACATTAAGCTAGAACCAAAGCTATTAACAAAATAAGTAGCACAATGAAAAGCAACAAAAGTAAGGACACAAGCAACTTGTTAACCCAATTCGGTGTAATCACACCTACATTTGGGGGCTATATACCCAAATGAGAAAGATAATTCACTAAAATATAAGAGGTTCATAAGTACATAACTTACAAAAGATGAAATATCTTGTATTACACAAATCTCACAAGATAAGGTTAGGCTCCCCTGAATAAATTGATGCATGGTTCATCTCTCTATCTTAGAATTCAAGCTCCACTTGAATGTCAATCCAAGATATCTTCAAACGTTAGGCTCCTCCTAACTTGTGTAACTCTTATCAACAATATTCTTCACAGATTCATTAACAAGAAGTTCGACCACAGATGCGAGGTATTCTTTTTACTACGAATTTCAGAACTATATGCACACACTTCTTCAACTCATCTAGGTTAAAAAAATTATACGGCTCAACAATCTGCTGGGTGCAATCTTGACAAAAACAATATGATATAAGCATATCAATATCAAATAAGGAAGAAATCAAAGACTGTCATAATTAATTCAACTCCACAGAGTAATGTTCACCATAAAAGAAAACTACCAAAGAAGAATAAAAAGCAAAGAATAGAAGAAATTTTGTAGCCAACCCAAAAGCATTAACATTAAAGTATAAATCACTATCTTTCCATGCAACAATCACAAATAACGTTTGGTGGAGGAAAAATCCATCCAAGTGCAATAACATCATATAAACGTACAAACCAATTTGAAATTAAGTTAAACAAAGTATTCTAATTATATATTATATTTCGTCATATTACCTTCCAATTTCCATATGACATATTCATTAATTTAAAAATAAGAACAACGAACAAATAAAGGCACATGGAATAGTAAAAAGTGAAGATTAAAAATAGAAAAGTAGAAGTGACAAGAATGTTAAGTGGAGTATGAGGAGATTAGCATTCATCATATAAAGTACACTTTAGAAAGCAAAAGTACTTTATATTTACCTATCAAATTCTCCAATTACATCCTTTCCCAATGACTTCATACTCATTTAACTTTTTGACCTCTTCTAAATAAACCCTATTAATTGATTCACCTATAGACAAAAAAAGAATTCCCACCTCTCTTTGAGAAAATGAACACCCACCTCCCTATATATATATCTAACTTTCATTTAAAAACATTCGGGGAACACGGCATAGAGCTAGCTTTTGTTAAAATCGAGAAACAAATGACTAACGGTCATCAAAAAACAATACAAAATCGATATACGTAGTGTCTTAACTAGTAGTGTGCATTAGGTAAGTTCACAGACAATGGAGAAAATAATTTTATTAGAGACAAAATTCATAACACAAATAAGATACTCTTTCTAAGATTATATAGTTTATATGGTGGACTTCACTAAACTTTTTATCAAAATTGTAAATAATACAAGTATAACAAATATGAATTCAACTAGGTGATAGAGCGTTGCCGTCAAACCCTACTAGGGAACAACACACTTAAACTCCAATCGCTGATTGGACATCTAAACTTCTATGCTTGATCGTTCAGAGCATCATATATTAGACTCAAAAGTTTGTAATTAACAAATATAGCGATAACAATAACGTATTTATTGAGAATTACTTGGTGGAAAAGTTAAAAAAATAATAAATATAATGTGTGATTTTGATAAATTAATTGTAGTGATGCTTTAGTTTGGCATTTTAGGTGGGAGGGTAGGTGGCATTTTCAAATGCCTAAAACTATGGTCAAGGATTGGTTAGACTCCAGCCTAGAAAAAGAAGTGCTTTTTGTTTATTTATTGGATAAACTTTAACTTATGGATTAATTAATTCCTAATTTCATCATTGTTGGGATCTCTCTTAACATGTCTCTCTGTTCATCACTGACTTAATAAACAAATAATTTAACTTGGAAATTAAATTTAAAAAAAAAAAATCAACATCATTAATTTACCCCCACGTAATCTTGTTGCAATTTTTCCATTCACGTTCGCTTCTCCAACTTGTCTTTCCAATTATTTATGTTCTTGTTTTAAAATCAAATAAAATGACGACCGCCTTCTATCTCAAAACCAATCAACACGAGGGGTAACGATATGTCTCGTAAAGATAAAGATGAAGTTGTTTTCTTTTCTAAATTAATTTATTAATAAAATGATTTATTATATATACTCAAAACAGTGAAGCGTCGTTGTTTGGAGCACCAACTAGAAGATGGTGAAATGGGTTAGTGCACTTCGTGGTCAAGGCACCGAATATAATAGTGTTATGTACAACTATTTATAAAAGCTAGGAAAAATATCAATAAACCTTGGATTTTGGGGTTTGTATCAAATTAAACTTCAAACTAATAATTGTATCTATTTAAATCTTGAATTTTGAAAGTTGTATCAATTTAAACTCTAAACTAATAACTGTATCAATTTAGACCATGAACTTTTATAAATGTATCAATTTAAATCTGAACTTAAATACTTGTGTCAATTTAAACCATCAATTATGTTTTATTTTGATACACTTAGAAGAGTTAAGGATATAAATTGATACTTTTATGACAATTTGGGGTTTAAATTGATATAGTTATAAAAGTTAATAGTTTAAATTGATACAACTATTAGTTTAGGGTTTAAATTGTTACAACCTCAAAGTTCATGGTTTAAATTGATACGATTATTAATTTGGGGTTTAAACCGATACAAACCCCACAATTCAAGGGTATAAAATGATATTTAATTTTCCCTAAAACTACAATTAAATATAATAATAAATACTATTTCACAATCTTATTTGCTTCAATATTTTCAATTACTTTTCTTCGTTGATATATTGTTTACATTTTTCTACTCAAACAAAAATAGTTTACATCTCAAACACAAATTGTTATATAATCTAGACTAAAACTGTCTGCACCTCGAAAACCCTAAATATGATAACTCATTAACTTAATAATCAACTTAGTGTCCCAAACACCTTTTGATAGGTTAAAAAGTTCATGTGTGATGAAGAGAATTATAGGATAATTAATATTTAGATTTGTTCTTAACGAGTTTAATTAGTGTTTAATTAGAATTAATTAGTTTACTATGTAATTTTCTTGTAAGCCTATCAATAGCCAAATTAAGGTTGTTATGTAGAGCTTTCATCATCTTTGAATTTAGAACACTGTTCTGTAGGGAGCATTCTCTCTTCTTAGGGATGAATATTTCGTTGTTGGCCATGGATTTAGCGTAATACCTTCCATCTGCTACATCTAAATGTTTGATAGACAAAATATTCTAACTTCTATGTTTCACATACCTTAATTTCAAAATAGAATTTTTAACATTTTAGTTTGCATTAGATAAACATGAGACTCTATCATCAAACCAATTGCAATAAAAGAAATGACGTTACATCTACTATGATGTCTTTCCATTCTCAACTAGCCTTCTCGATAGTATCTTTTAGAATTCATAATTTTTTAATTGGATCCTAATTTTCTTTTAACTTAATACTTCTTTTGACTCTATGAACACATAAATTTACGAGTACTTAATTTTCAAAAAGTAAAAACTAAAATCTCATTTTAAAATTTGCTCCGGTTAAATTAATCTTACAAACAATACTTTCATATATATATATACATACATATATTTCTTTTTTATATTATCCATTTTCACCTATGTTTTAAAAAACTAAACTAATTTCTTTCTAAAGAAGGTTGTTTTTATTTTTAAAATTGGAAAGAAAATTCAAGTAGTTTTCAAGAAGTGTAAAAACTGAAAACTAAAAACAAGATATCAATAGGACCTAACTTGGTGTGTTGATTGGATATGGGCCGTAATGGGCTAACCTAATAAAACGGAACGATATAGACATATTGGCCTTTTCAGAAAGCCCGTTAATTAAGAGCCCTGGATATCAATTAGATGGATATGAAAGAACAAATCCGTACTGTGTTTAAACGTTCATCTTAGCTGCTGCCCCTCTCTCGATCCGAAGGTATTTGCTAAGAAATCTTTCATTTTTTCACTTAAGTTTTGCATCAAAAGTGGTTACTTCAACACCCTCTTCCTGTTTCTTGTTAAATTATGCGTTCAATTGGGTTTAGGGTTTTAGGGTTTTACCGGTTTCTGTTTTTGCAAGTTCTCTTTTTAATTTATTTATGCAAAGGTTGATTTGTTTCGATTAATCTTCTCTGAGTTTTTTTTTTTTTTTTTGGATGATTGAGGAAGAATTCATTATTGGGTTAATCACGTAAAAGTTTCGTATTCTTAATCATGAAACGGAACTTCGCTAATGAGATTGTTAGGGGTAGCTCATTGGATCTCTGTAAAATTCCATACGTTTCACTTAATGAGATAAACAGTTGTTATTTCATCCCATTTCTTTTCTGGGATTTCAATTCAAGTACTGGAGGACAGAGTTTTGCCTTGTCGATCCATGAATTAACCATTTTTTTTTTTACTGGAATTTTCAGTGTATCCTTGCTATTTTCCTTTATTGGAGTGTCGCTTGATTTGTTTGCTTTTTGTTTACTTTTATTTTGCTCCAGCCATGAAAGTCCGTTCTTCAGTGAAAAAGATGTGTGAGTTTTGTAGGACAGTGAAGCGTCGAGGCCGAGTATATATATACTGCTCATCTAATCCCAAACACAAGCAACGCCAGGGCCTGTCTACATTTGCAAGTGAAGGTCCTTCTTCTTCCTTGTAAGTACTTACCAACTTTCGTTTGATATAAGCAGTGTTTGTTATTATGCTTTGACTGCGGACTCCCAAGTTATTTCTTAAGGGGTCTTGCATGAAAGTAGTTTGAGTTTATGTAAAACCAAAGAGGACAGAACTCTTACATATAAAATTGTAAAAATATGCCCGAGGCCGAGCGCTTCCCTCTTGAGTTAGGTGTGGCGTGGTATTCCACAGGAGAGGTTTTGTTTTCTTTTTTTTTTTTCAAATTGTGGCGCACTCTAAGTTGCGTCGGGCTTAACATTATCACTTTCCGGTGAGGGCTTCCATGGCCGCTTTACTGCCCTAGCTTTTGCAGTCAAAGCGAGAGGTTTCGCCCTACATTAATAATAAATGCATATAAAATTGTAAAACTTTTGTGAATACGGTGAAGGCTTGATTCCTGGAAATTGGTTCTTCAAATTTGGCACTATAAGTCTTCTTCCAGTTCCATCCTCTATTATGCAGCTGGAGTTTGTTTTTGGGATTGTTGGAAGTTGTTGTTTGTTACCATGAATAATATGCTCAGTGCACGTCTTGTTCACATATCCATATATGGTATGCAGGTTTATACTTGGGATTAATTTGTTAGGATACTCCTAACTAGAATAATATTTGAATGTATTGAAATGTAAAGATGAAGAAATACAAGATAAACCAAAACCAAGTTCAAGTTATTTGGGAACCTTCCTTTTGAACGAACTAATTCAAGTCTTAAAATCACTCAACTAATGCGTACCTCCACTCATTCACGCGTCCTCTATTTATAATAAGATTCAGTAACTAACGTTCTATCTAATTATCTATTTATCCTTATAAGTTATCTAAATACTTTACATAATCTAATGATTGTTGTAGCTAAATGCATCAAATGCGGCCTGTTTTTCAGGTTCTCAAGAACTGAGGTGAAGCAAGAGACTATTCCCAGTCAAAGCTCGCGAACGGGGCTGGCTTCTCTCATCCCCCAAAAGAATGAGCCAACAATGTTGCTTGGTTGGAGAATGGGTCTGGCCTCAATCCTGTTGAAGAAACACAATTAGCTTAGTAGTAAACAAAAGAAAGAAATAATATTAGTTATTGGTTTTCTCTTTGACCTTTCATTGGCAATGCCAGTATTTTCAACAAGGATTCTGCTCCTAAAAACAAATAAGCAGTGCTGCTCTGAGTATTGTTCTGTTTGAGTTGGTTTTGTTAGAATTGGAGGAAGAGAAGGTGTTACATTGGATATCATAATTGTGTTTTGTTTGGTGGTTGTTTTACTCATCTGCTAGCCATCTATAATGTTGTGATTTTCAATCCTTAATCTTCTTCAAAGTAATTATGAAATCCTCAAATATATAATTAGTTAACTTGTATGCTAACAAGTTAGGAAAGTTCAAATGCTATTCGAGTCTCTGTTTCCATATCCATTTCAACCCTCTCTATACTTTGAACTCCATACTTTTACATATTATATGCTGCAATCAATTAGCTAGTTGTAATATATTGCAATTTAAAAATTAAAAATGATCCAAAAACTTTCATTCTTATAGATCAAAATAAAATTCACTCTGATTGGTTTTATTACATATAGTATAGCTAAAGAGTAGAGTAGTGGGGAAGTAAAAACGGAAAAACTGAAAAATGCTTAACCAAACCAAAAGTGCTTATCATAAGTTTGTTAAATGATATAATAAAATAATGTTGGTGTAGTTGACCTGATATTCAATTTGTAATTCTCTCGAGTTCAATTTGTAGATTGTGTTTTACATTATAAGTACTCGATTCAGACTTGCACATGTAAATCCGAACTGACCAAGCATTTCTTTATGTAAACCTAACCTAACTTTCAATCATAGGAAAGTACGATACTGGACCTTCGACTTTTAAAATCGTAATTATATTTTATACATTAAGCTATTATTCATTGACAATTCAGTCATATTTTAGACAATAAAATGTATCTATTATTCATGCAAAGTTGAAGATTTGGTATTGGTAATTCTAAAGTTGAAGATTGGATCTTCTACTTTTGAAAAGAAAAAGAACGAAGTTAGAGAAACAAAAAAGACTGATGACATAAAATGGTTTCAATGAATATAAATGAAGGTCTAAGCAGTAGATAAAAAATAAATCAGCTGCCAATAATGGGAAGCAGTGACTAGTGGGGGCCAAAGCCATACAAAAAGGATGTATAAACCACTAGCAAAAATCCACCAATTGAACTATCCATAGTACCCAAACAGAAATTCATTACTCAAAATTCATAATTTGATACCAATTCTCTCTTCTTTCCTAAATTTCTAGGAAACCCACCAATTTTCTTTTGGTTGATTCTCAATTCCCACTCAAAAGAAACAAACTTTCCCCTTTTTCCCTCATCTAACTTTCAATTTTCTTGCCCCAAAGTCCACTCTTATCCCTTTCATATTTCAATTACTGGGTTTTGGTTTTCCCCTCAATCGATGCTCTTCTCTGCGCTTCTGGCTTAATTTCAACCATGGTGATGCTCAATAGTTCTTTCGCTGCTTGGATCAGCCGCTTGTTTGCTTGCATGGGGTAAGTTCTTTTATCTTCCTTACTAATTATTCAATGGGGTTTTCGAAACGTCTTGTTATCTTTGCTCTTAATGGAATTCTATGATGACCCTTTTGTGTTAGCTTTCCAATTCATTTTGTTTTCTGACTTACTGAGCAGTGGACAATACCAAGGATTTTACTGTTTGAACTGTAATGTTGAGTTAAATGAAAAAAATGGGTTTGGGGGAAAGTGTGGGATTTCTTCTTCTTTTTGGATTGCGAGTATTTTGTTATGAAAATCTTTCATTATAATCAAAAGAATTTTGATTGTTTATTGGTATTGCATAGCTTGTTGAGTTTTTAATTTTGATTGTGTATGACTATATTCCATTCCAAGTTGTGTGGAAATGGGGCCAATAATATGAATAAATTCATTTTGTTTGTTTTCTGGGCGAAGGAAGTGAAAAGCTAAGTCTTATTCCTTTATGAGGCTGCCCTGAGAACTTTAATCACCTATGGAAAAGGTTAAGTTCTAAAGAAGCCATCATCATCCATCATATATTATTATAACTTTGATTATTCACGGAAAGGGGTTAGTTCTATAATGGCTACTTTAATTACTTTTGAACATATTCTCTTTTGTTTTCATATTGCATCATTCTTCTCCTGTGTGAATCCATGGAGTAATTGTAGTCTTGCTGATTTAGTAGAATGAATTGATGTTTATGTGGATCCTTGAAAAATGGAACTAAATTATTACTATTTGAAGTTTTTAATTGGAAGTATGAAACCATGCCCTATTCGTAGTTATGTAGAAGCTGAGTTTTTATTTTGAATGGTAGTTGAGTTGTTTAATTCCTGCGCAGTTATTCCCAGTTCCCTCTAAGCTCTTCTTTTCACTTTTTTCTTTCCTGTTTAAATGATATTATGCTTATAACTTCATCGGTAGATGCATAATCCATGTTGTCGTTCATTCTATATTGTACTACAATGTTCGATTTACTCTGATTTTTAACATACTTGGTCCTTTTTCCAAAGTGTTCTTTTTGTGTTCATGGTGCCAACCATCCAATTCGTTGTGAGAACTTGAGAAATTTAGAATTATTCAATGATCACCTAAGAAGCACGGATACAAATACGAGATATGGATATGAAACAACATGAACGTGATGTCACCTCTTTGTTTTTAAAATTTAGGAATTTATATGCTTAAAAATTAGTTTGATGTATTGCACATATATATATGTCTATTTAGTATATGATGGATGCTTCCTTCAGACAATAGTATATTTTATTCTTTGTCTCATATATATACGTCTATTTAGTATATGATGGATGCTTCCTTCAGACAATAGTATATGATGGATGCTAATAAATATTGGTTTGGTTCTTTTTTAACTTCATATAACTAGTGCTTAGCACATCTATTGCACTAACAAGTGGATGATACGTATCCAAAGTAAGTGTCCGACATGTGTCAAGTACAAACATGCTAGCCAAACTAAAGTGTTTAAGCTTATTAGATGGTCACACTTCATTCAATTTGTAATGTGCATTTTCATAATTTCTGTTGTTAACAGTTGTGTGTTTGCATCTTCTTATTTCAGTCAAACCATAAATGATATTATTTGACAACTGTCTCAACATTATTGATGACTGGGTGCACATGCTATGTTTTTGTTGCAATTTTATATCATATAGTGCTTTATTAGGTTTATAACAGTGCAGGGGTTGTTTTGGATGCTGCACTAAACCCACACCTATTATTGCTGTGGATGAGCCATCTAAAGGATTAAGAATTCAAGGACGAGTTGTTAAGAAACCTAGCATATCTGATGGTTTTTGGAGCACAAGCACGTGCGATTTGGATAATAGCACCATTCAGTCTCAACGAAGCATCTCGTCTATCAGTACATCAAACCTCACTCTCAGTCATAGCAATGTTGCTGGCAGTGTGAGCAACTCTTCCGAATTTGTAAATCATGGCAAGTTTCCCCTCTTACTTATCAGACCTTGTTGAATAATTGGTAATAAAATCAAATGTCTGAAGTTGTGTAATATTCAAGGTCGTTAACTGGAATTGAGGATGACTATCATTGCTTCAATAAAACGCGGTCAATGTAGAGACGAGGGAACTACTCATTTTCGTTTCCGTTTCATTCAGGTCTCCTTCTCTGGAATCAGACTAGGATGCAGTGGATTGGAAGTGGTACTACTAAGACGACAGATGAAACTCAACAAAGACAGAAGGCAAAAATCAGGTCAGTTCACTCAATTTGTCTGCCTTTGTAAATAGTTGGCACCATTATTAAAGTTCCATAGACATACAAAAATCGATAACTAAAAATTTCCTTGTAGCTCATATTAATCTCTATACCGTGCGTACATATATGCATTTGTTTCGCAGTTGGCGTGCAACGTATGACAGTTTACTGGGTACAAGACAACCTTTTCCCCATCCAATTCCTTTGTCTGTAAGTTTGCTGTTGAAGCTGTGTCATTTCTTTCTCAACTGTTCATTGATTCTATGAATAAGAACTTCAAAATTTTCATTTCAACAGGAAATGGTGAACTTTCTTGTGGAAGTGTGGGAACAGGAGGGTCTATATGATTGAAAATGCTTTTGTTTTTTGATACATTTCTTGAATCTCTAGGAAGCTTCTCTGTACGGAATGGAAAGGTTTTTTTTTTTTTTTCTTTTTCTAAATCAATGATCCTACATTTTTCAGCTGTACAAATGTATTTAACACCAATGTGCTTGTGCACTTTTGGCTTTTTAAGACAGACAACAGAAGAAGCAACTGCCTTTGATTGTGTTAAGTCAATATATATTATTGGCATTCTTGAAAATATGGAATCTTATAGCCACCATTTTCAATCTATTCTCCTGTTTTGTTCTTCACTGTTCAATCTATGAATAAGAACTTGAAAATATCCACCATTCACTGTTTCTGTCTGCTCCTCAAACATCAATGAAAAGCTTTGTTGTAGCTAAGAACAGCTGCAAGTTTGAGTTGTATTTTGAATTTGCATCTATATTTTGATGGTTTAATTGGATTTTTTTTGAAGATATTATTAATGAATATGGTTTGTCATTGGATGGATATTTGGAAGATATGATATTAGAAGGTCGCCAAAGGTAAAGATGGGAGCAAAAATACATAGAAACTTTTGATCCCGGGGAACGATAAAGACTATTTAAAAGTCCTAAATTAGTTACCGTCAACGCTATTTCAAAACTTTCATTTGCTACAGTATTTATTATTTGCTATCGTATTTACTATCGTACATTCATCATTTTTTTATTCTTTACTAACGTATTTACTATTTTTTTTCTCAAACTTAAATAGTTTACACCTCAAACGCATGCTATTAAAATCTAAACTAAAATAATATATGCCTTAAATACAAACTAATGTAATCTGACTATAATTATTTAGAATTATAATAATCAACTTATTGTCCCAAATGTTCCTTCAACGTTTAATATAAACTTTTAGAAGTTTCAAAACTTTAAACTTTGTGTGGAATAATTTAAAATTTAAAAAATTGAATTGATTGAATATTTTATACAATTTTGAATTTAAATTTTAATAAAGTTTTAACTTCAATTTTGTCTCAAGTAGTTTCTTAAACCACAATAATAGAAAGATATGATACAATGTTATCGAGAAAATACGTGACAAGATAAAAGACAAAAAAAAAAGACAGACATAAAAAAAAACAGTCAAGCAATGTACACGAGAATTGTTAATCTAGTTTGGCGTAATCACACATACATTTGCAGAGCAGTGCGCTCGAGAAAAAGAACTCGCTAATAACATATGATTACTTACACTATCAATTAAGTAATATTTAATTGGTTTGGATAAGTAAATCTTTTTTTTGTGGGAATTTCTTGGATTGGTTCAATGTATCATTCAATTACCATATAACCATCTTTCCCAATGGAAAAAGAGTTGAAATCAATAAATAAAATTAAAAAAAAAATAAAAAAGAAGATGATTTTAATTGGAACTTTGGAATAGCAATAATCCAATTACAATGAATCTGTTATAGACATCTTCTTTTTTTAGCCAACCTTGATTGACCAATAACACATTTTGGAGTGTGTTATAGAGACATTATGACCTTTCCTTTGCCTCTTCTTTGTCTTTTCAATTATTAAATATTATAATCCAAAACTTTATGTTCCATTTCATTTACCTCTTCATAAATCATAACAAAGGGATCCAATTATTCTTTCCATTCCCTTCCCATCCACATTTATCATTTTCCTATCATTTTTATATTATTATTACATTTTACTTTTTATTATTTTGTACCGAGTCGTTATGGAATGAGTTTTTGTTGTACGACTTGTAATTCAAAACTTATCCTTTGAAGACAGTTTTTAATACAACCATATTTGATCTTACTGTTTTCGTGCATTACGATCTTATTTTTGTTTCGTCTTCGACTACTCACGCTTTTCAATACTCCTCTGAATTCTCAGTAATCTCAATTACATTCTAGCTCTCCGAACACATCCCCTAATAGACTTGACTTTATTGAAATGTCACTATCACTACACCTTGTCGGCTTCTACCACTTGTACCTCATCTGCTCTCATCGAGTGCATCCCTGACTCTTGTCTGTCTCTAGTAGCTAGAGATGTCCACAGGGCGGGGTCGAGGATGCCAATCCCCGTCCCTGTTCCCGCCTCCTATACCATTCTCCATTTCCATCTATTTTCCCACGGGGAACGGGGCGAGGATTCCCGCCAGAAAAAATTTTCCATCGTTTTTTTCAAGTTTTTTTTTTTGTATTTTAATCAAAACCAATAGAAAAAAGTGCATTTTTTTTTTTTTTTGCTATCCTTAACAATTATTCGTGAAATACTTGTTTTTAGTGGATAGCGGCTAAAGAGCGGTTTCTCCCTAATCCAATTTCATTAATCTCTCCTAAACAAGCAATTTTATTCAATAGTACAAGTGAATCAACCAAACAGTAGCTGATGTCCAATGAGAGGATGGGTCAAGAGATGGATTGAGTTACAAAATGGAAAGGGAGAGGAAGAAAAACAGAGGTGGGGGTGGCTTAATGGGATGGATAGTGTTACAAAATGGAGAGGGAGAGGAAGAGGGAAAGAACAGAGGTGGAGTGGGAGGGGTAGCTAGGTGGGATGGATAGTGTTACAAAATGAAGAGGGAGAGGAAGAGGGACATAACAGAGGGGTGCGGGTGGCTGGGTGAAATTTTAGGGTTTATAAATATATAAAATTCAGGGTGGGGCTGGGAATACAGGGATGGGGAATATACTCTCCGTTCCCGGCTCCGAATTGAAAGTGGAGAAAAAAAATTTCTCACTCCATCCCCCATTCCCCGTGTATTCGGGAAATTCCTTCGGGGCTCAGGCCCCTGAATTTTTTGGACATATCTACTAGTAGCTTATCGAATTTCTTCATCGTTTTACCACCTATAGATTAGCGGTACTCAAGTCCCTTGGCACTTGTTACTCTCTTGATACTTTGTTACTCTTTTCTTTATGAAAATATCAGGGTTCATGCGTTTTTGAGAAACTCAATTAGTTTCAATATGTTTACAAGAGGTGATATCACATGTTTGATATGGTTAATTAGTTGTGGGAATCAACTTTCACACCTTTAGTTGTATGAATTTGTAATGCTAAACGTTTAGTTTTATCAAGTTGTATATCAATTTTAGATAACTATTGCAATTTTAACTTAAAGTTATTAATTAATTTATTAGTATATCACGCATTTGGACATGAATTTGGATCGATAAAATAAACAAATAATCAGAATCGATAAATTTGGACATGACGAGATAGACAAAATATTAGATAAGATAAGATCTTATCCTAGTTGACTAGGATTAGAAAAGATCCATCTCATCTTGTCCTATGAGAAAAAAGTAAACTCCATCTCATTTTTCCTATAAATACATCATTGTAACTTCACATGACTTATCTCAATATGTGATATGAGATTTAAAACTTCATCTAATCTTTTCTCTATTATTAATTTTCTTACTAACTGAGGTACTAGAGTCTTCCCTTTTCTAAATTACAAATGTACCACGTGAACGTGAGGTGGATTTTTGTATCAACATATGTATGTATGTATGTATGTATGTGTGTGTATATATATATGAGTTGCGAAGAGGGAATGGAACATTATAGTTGTTTCCAAGTTGGTGAAGTAAAGGTGAAGGGAAATAATTTAGGTGACAAGTGTTCAACTTGGATTTTTAAGACCACAATAAAAAAAATTTAAAAATCAATTTAAGAAGCATATGTAAATTAATATTATTATCATTACAGCCATATGTAATGCAAGTGCATGCATTCCACTCATTGAAAAAAAAAAAAGATTATATTCCAAAAAATGGCCATGGAAATTGAACTTTTGGTTTTTAGGGTTGTTAACAAGCTTTAATTATGATTAATTATTATTTTAATTAATTGAAATTGTTTAGTACTTGCATCCAAATTACTTTAAATTAAATGAGGTAGTGATGTAACAACAACCTCTATATTAAGAGTATTGTCACCAAAATATGTTCTATCAACTATCATCTTGTGGATCCTATTTTATGTTGTGGGTCAAGTTTAGATATGCTAATGTTTGTGTTCAACTAAAATAAATAATAAATTAAAAATTAACTGTTACATCGTGAGACCATGATTTGGACATGTCAAAGGTATAAGAAGTTAATATATATTAAATCTATAGTTTAATCTTAGGCTTCGATATTCCAATTTAATATGAAGTACACGGTGATTTGGAGGGGTTAATTGGATTTGTAATAGCAAAATATAACACTCTATTTGTAATAGACTGCAATAGATACTATATCAGTAAATATTATGGTTCACTTTTTTGCTATATCAGAAAACTAACATATTCTTAATGTAAAATTTTATTTATTTTTTTCAAGCGTATAAATTAGTAAAATCAAGTTAATTTGAAAATCAAGTTAATTTTTAATGTTTCATGTTTTGTTTATTATTTTGAAAAAAAAATACATTTAAATTAATCAAATCAATTACATTAAATTAATTATAATTGATTAGCAATTAAATCATGAAAATGAAAAAAGTAACCAATCAAACTAATAGAAAATATTTAGTTCAATGTAATTGAGTTTATTAATTCAAATGTAATTTTTTTTTCAAAATAATAAACAAAACATGAAACATCACAATATAGAATAGAAAGAAAATAAGTTCGAAGTTTTGTAAAATTGACTTAATTTTACTAATTTATAATTTAAAAAAAAGCATATTCATCACCTAAAAGATAAAAATAGAGAAATTAAATATTGAAATTATTTTCACATATAAAAAAAATTAAGTAGACTATAGAGATTTGATAAATTTTACTATATTTATAAATAGTTTAATCTTTTTTTTGTTAGATTTAAAAATGTTCAAAAAATACTCCATCAACAATTTTAAAAAAATAAAAGATAATTGAATTTAACCCTAAACCCTAAACCTAAACGATTTTTTTAAAAGCACAAATTCTAAATTTATTTTTAAAGTTTTTAAAAATAAATTTATATGAGAATTTTAAAAAAGAAAAAGTAAAACAAAAAAGTTTAGAAAAATTATAATGGTAAGATTAAAAAATAAGTGAAATTAGCAAAAGCAAATGGCTGCAAACAAAACCAATAAACTCTAAAATTCAAAGCCAAAAAAAAAAAAAAAAGAGGAAAAGTAATTAATGAATTAATAATAAAGGAATGTAAGAACATAATATAAACAATATTTGTTTGATTTTTATAGGAATTATTTAAATTCAACTCCATGGATCAAGTGGTTAAACAAATTCCATCCATTTCAAAAAAAAAAAAAAAAATTATTCTTTCCAACTCTTTCTCTCTGCCCATATAATTAAATACCTATATTTCTTTATGGCTGTGGGTCCTACTAAATTCTAAAATATATTTATGATATCATACTTCATATTCATTGCATTACTATGTAGTTTCATTCCAAACTACAAATTTAGCACAATGTACAAATCTTGAAGTAAAATTCAAATCCAAACTTGTCTTAGACATGAATTCGTATTATGAGAAAGACAACTCGTTTTCAAGTAAAGAGAAAACATGTACATCGGTGTGGTGTAAGTCACATGCACTCTAATGTCTAAGTTAGGCAAGTCGAAGGCTCAAGCTAATTTAACTCACAATCCTATAATTTATTTGTCTCATACCAACTTCTCCTTGTCTTATGTAAAACCCTTCTACTATTCCTCATTTGACTAGGGATTCTAATTGGCTTGATTGCATATGGATCTATCTTGGACGGTCCTTGTCATGCTCTCTAGGGTTTCATCCTTTTCATAGCTTGTGTTGGACTTTTAACCTTTGGACGACCTTCATGAGGGGTTCGACCAGACCCAACTTTCTCTTCGGACTCACCCATAGCATATACTATATTTGTCACATATACAATCAATAAATTTAAATTAATTATCAAATAAAAATATAAATTAAGTGTGATAGTTGCGAGTGTAGAACATTAACATATTTTTTCTTCTCTACTCCAATAGGAAATCTACAAATTAGAAATGATTTAAGAAAAGTGGAGGGGTGAAAATTCATAACCAAACTTAGCTATTTGATTAGTTTTAACTTCAAATGAAGCAATGGTAGATTCAATATGTGACTACATTCTTGTCATTCAACAATAATATAATACACAAAATAATATATAGTAAACAATTATATATATATATATATAAAATATAATGTGAATTGGACAGCTATAACCAGGGGCAGAGTCCATGGTTTTCTTACCTTTATCAAAATTTTATTGAAGTATTATTTATTAATTCAATGTTGTTATTCAATTTTAGACTTCATCTATTATAATATGTCAATTCCACATCTATGCTTCATTCTAATCATCTCTAACTAATGTTTTTTAATATATATATATATATATAAAAGGTAAATTCGGAGTACAATGTCTATTCGTTTTAAAATCACAATACACCATCTTTTACTACTTGAAAAATGATTATTAAAGTCCATAAAACTTTGAGAGAGATTTAGGATCTCTTTAGGTTAACTATATAATAAAAAAAAAAATTGTTTTTTAGAAAAGTCTTTTTTCATTTAAACTCTTTATAAACACTATTCAAAATAAAATTTGAAAGTGTTTGAAAAAGCTATTTTAAATGGTTTTCATATACTTCGATTCTTTTATAAAAAAAAAATAACATATTTTTAAAATTATACTTAAAAATTAAACCAAACACACTTTTAATTAAGACCACGTAAGGCACAATGTCCTTGAATGATGAATGTTGTCGTACATTTTCATCCTATGTTTATTACTTTTTAAAAAAATTAAGGTGATGTTGACCCCACTGGAAATATAACAAATCAAATGTAATACAAAAATTGGGTCTTAATGTTTGATGTGGTTTACTAGTGTTTCTTAATCATAATGAGATATGTGGCACACTTCCAAGTTTGTTATAAGAACCCACAATCTGAATAAGCAGTTGAGGAAGTTCAATCTGATTGTGGTTGACAACTTTGTTGAAATATCGTTACAATTACCACAACGGTTACAATATCGTTATTGTTATAACGAGAGAATTATGAAAATGTAACAATTATTGTTATGATTACTAATCAACTTTAAGTGGTAACATTTAAATTACACTTATAATTGAGATCCATTACGATTAGAGCATGGATAATATCTCATTACAATTACACGACTATTTTTTTTATGGTTTGATACACTAAATTTCATAATAAAAAACATATCAAATTTGCATAAATGTTAAATAAATGTATGAACATCGAACGAATCAATCAAATGATAAGTACATTTCATCCAAAGTGTACGAAATGGGCTTTTGACAAGATTCTTTTTTATTTTTTTATTTTTTAATTGATAAATCATTTATGATTTATACAATTGGACTATTGATGGATGCAATTCAATTAATATATTTTATATATACGTATAGATATAATGTAACCAAAAACAACGGAGCAAATTCCCTTGGTTTAACCAAAAGACAAAATATTAAATAATTAAATAATAACAATAATAAAATAATTTATCAATTTTAAAATTTTGTAGCCCCCTTGTTAGTTAACGTAATCAACTAATTTTTTAATTCACGGATTTCTATCTAAATTTTAGGTCTATCGAATGCAATATTACAATATTAATATACTTTTTTTCAACATTTACGTATCTGTATGTACTAGAATTTATTAGGTTCCAGCTTAAAATTTTTTCACCTTAATTTGTACTGAAAATGCAAAATTACACTATTGATATACTTTTATGTAAAATTTAAAGAATTATTCTCTATTTATTTGGTTAGTGATATTACGTAAATTTGTATGTCTATTCTCTACCGTTCTACATCTTTCGTACAAATTTTGAGAACGATAAAAAAACGAAAAAGGTCTTTCCTTTTCAGTGGAAAAAGTTGAAATTGGCTTCTTATGAACCGTACATTGCATGCTACCAATTCATGAAACTTTCTCTTATTTCATCACATTCTTCTCAACCTTTGTCTTCATTTTCAACCCATTTATATTCAATCAAGACAGGTTCCCATTTATAGCCTCCATTTCAATTTCTTGCACCAACTCCTCTTCACCTTTCCTCCTTTGAATTTCACAATTTTCTCTTCCTCACTCTGTGTTTCCTCATGCCTACTCTCCTTAATTACACTGGTGAGTTTCTACTTCACTTCTTCTTCTTCTTCTTCTTCGATTATAATCAATACCCAACTCATGAAATTGTACTAAATTTCGTTTATGGATTGATTAGGCGATGATGAATTTCACCCCACTTCCATGGAGGATTTCCCCTGTTTTCTCCCCATTTCTTCTCCTATCAATCTGTCTTTTCAACCCAACAAAAGGCTTCGTACCAATCTCAAAATCCCATTTCGAAAAGACGATACTAAACCTTCTATTGATGATCTTCCTGATGAATGTCTCTTTGAAATCTTTATACGTTTGAAAAATGGGAAATCAAAAAGCTCTTGTGCTTGTGTTTCCAAGCGATGGCTTATGCTTCTGGGCGGCATCCGTATGGAAAAAACTGAAAATAATGGATATCTTACAAGACATTTAGAGGGGAAGAAAGCTACAGATATAAGACTTGCTGCTATTGCCATAGGAATCAATAATAATGGAGGATTGGGGAAGCTTTCTATTAAAGGGGTGAACTCTATTTGTAGAGTTACTGATGTTGGTCTTACATCAATAGCCTATGGTTGCTCCTCCCTTCGAGCTCTTTCGCTTTGGAATGTTGCTTCCATCGGCGATAAGGGGTTGTTGGAGATTGCTAAAGAATGCCATTTGTTAGAGAAATTTGATGTATGCCAATGCCCTTTGATTTCCAACAAGGCTTTGATTGCAATAGCTGAAGGTTGTCCTAATTTGACTGTTTTGAGTATTGAATCTTGTCCAAATATTGGGAATGAGGGTTTGCAAGCTATTGGAAGAACATGTTCTAAGTTGGAGTCCATCTCTATAAAGGATTGTTCTCTTATTGGGGATTTCGGAGTTTCGAGTTTGATCTCTTCTGCTTGTTCTTCATTGCATAAAGTGAAGCTTCAGGGTTTGAATATCACTGATTTCTCTCTTGCTGTGATTGGACATTATGGAAATGTTGTAACTCATTTGACCCTTTGCAGCCTAAAAAATGTGAGTGAGAAGGGATTTTGGCTTATGGGAAATGCTCAAGCTTTGAAACAATTGATTTCATTGACAATTAGTTCTTGTCAAGGAGTTACAAATTTAAGCCTTGAAGCCATAGGCAATGGATGTAAAAGCTTGAAGCAGATATGTCTACAAAAGTGCAGTTTTATTTCTGGTGATGGACTTGCAGCCTTCAGAACTCTAGAGTGTCTTCAATTGGAGGAATGTAACAGAATCACAATTTCGGGTATTAGCGGTTTGTTCACAAACCATGAATCAAACCTGAAATCTCTAGTGCTTGTTAAATGCTCAGGAATCAAGGATACAGCACTGCAATTTCCTTTGCTCTCTTACAGTTCGTCTCTTCAGAGGCTATCGATACGCAGTTGTACAGGTTTTGGTGCTGGAAGCCTAGCCTTAGTTGGGAGGCTGTGCTCTCAGCTTCAACATCTTGATCTTGTAGGGCTCTATGGTTTAACAGACGCAGTGTTGGTTCCTTTACTTGAGAGCTGTGAAGGACTTGTGAAGGCGAATCTCAGTGGTTGTTTGAATTTAACCGACGAATCGATTCTCGCTTTAGCTCGATTCCATGGAGCTACTCTTCAACTAGTTAATCTTGATGGTTGTAGGAAGATCACTGATCAGAGCTTAGTGGCAATAGCAGATAACTTCCTAGTTCTCAATGAACTAGATGTTTCCAATTGTGCAGTCTCGGATTGTGGGCTCGTTGCGCTCGCTCGTGCACAGCATATCAATCTGTTAATCCTCTCATTGGCAGGGTGTTGTGGGATAACAAGTAGAAGCTTGCCTTCTCTTGAAAGATTAGGAAAAACTTTGGTGGGGTTGAACCTTAGTGGCTGCAACTCCATCAGCAATGGCTCAACTGAGGCTCTTGTAGAGAACTTGTGGAGATGTGACATCCTTGTATAAACAAATTTGGTTGTTTTGTGGTCCATTTTTTTCTCTTAACACGAATTCTTGTTTATATCCGAGCTTCTGTTGACAAAAATAAACTAATTTCCAAGAATATTAAGGAACCAAAAGACAAGCTATGATCTTTGTTTCAACCCTTCTCTCTGCATTTGGACATTCAGTTCATCACAAAGCACCGGCCAACATTAAATTGTCCATTCTCAATCAAGAGTCTCACCCATATCGAATTGACACAACCCCAAACGCGATTTCACGTTCGAGAATTTATATTTTTATAAAAACTACGATGCATCTTGAAATTGGGTGTGAGGCCTTATTAACTATAGTCCCAAATGGACTCCGGAAAGAATTCAACGTTGATTGGTGCTTAGTGATGTAAGCAAAATGTTTAGATTTTATTGTTTTCAGTATCTAGATTGTTTGATATTACCGCAACTAAATATGGTCATCTATTAAAAAGATTTCTTCCTTTTTATCGTAATATATACCCCTTAAAGTTTCATTTACCCACAAAAGTAAGTACAAGCACTGTTGAAGAATGAATTTTAGTTTCCACATTTGATTTTAGTTCCTATGAGGTTGACATTTAATTCAATTTGTGTAATAAATGTGTGTGTCACTTATATGTCCATTTAGAGCTTTGAAGCTCCATTGAATACCTGAAATAATTGTCTTAAAGGTACAATTTATTATGCATTTGAAAATTTAAACACAAATGCCTTTAAGAATTCACTTTGGTTAGTGATACAATGATAGCAAGAAGTGGGAATAGGGACAAAGAGAGGACCCTTTCAGGTGTAGTGTAGGGTACCCTAAATGAGATTAGGATAACATGGCATTTGTAGAGTGGTTGGGCCTAAAAATCTGAGATGTTTGCAGTTGTAGCAACAACACCTTCCCCTAGATTTAATTTTAACATATATCTTTTTCTTTTATATCTCTATGTGTTCGGTTCAATATACATGCATTTCAACTAATCTCACAGAATAATTCACCTGATCCTACAACATTTGCACTATCTATCTCAAGATCATAGGTTTGATTCTTCCAATCCCACAAATTGTCTAAGAAAAAAAAAACTCTTGAAATTTCATCTAAAATAATTCACACGTATATTTGAATGTATAGATTTAACATAGTATTAGAGCTAAATGTTGAAATCAGGATAGTGTCATTCTTTTCCATTAATATCATTAGATCTTCATTCCTCGCCATTCCTAATTTTCACCACTTATTTAGGAAGAATTGTTATATGAATAATATCATCAAAGAAGTTTAGAAAAGATAGAACCGGGTATACCTGAGAGAATTTGAATCCAACGAATTCGGGTTGTGTCCTTAAGACAATTTTACTCACTCTAGTGCATGAGTTTCATAAGTGATAGTCTCCTAGGATAGAACAAATTAATCTTCTTGTGGAAGCATCACCTCTTCCACAAGATCCAACAACTACATTTTATGAAAATAAACCGAACTTGAATAAATTAACAAAATGGGAGAAATACTGAGGGAAAGAGCTTATGGATTATTTTTTTTTCAAATTGAAAAGGTGACGTATTTATAGACTATTTGTGATAATTCGAATAGTTATGTCTCTTCTTTAATTTGGTTGATTTTGAAAAAACATATATATTCATGAAACAACACAACCTTACATGAATGGTGGCCATCCAACGCTCACATGCCCACCCAACACCCGCGATGCACGTGTTCCATGCCCCAATGCCCAATTGGAATAGTAATTTTTTAAATTCATAAGTTTCTTCCTTTAGCATGGCATGATATTTGATACAATGCTGACTCCTTTTATTTACATATTTTTACCACCATGGTTGTAAGTGTAACTCATCATTTTGGATTCGATGGACACAACAGTCTTCTCAATTGTGTGTGTGCACCCTTACTAGGATTTGTTGCATCAATTTGAAAGTATTCGAAGTATTCCAACATTATTGCGTAGAAAACGATAACATTTATTTTTACTTATACTGCATTGTACCGATTACACTTCTTGATTATAAATAATGCATTGTACCAATTACTTCTTCATTTATTTTAACAAAATTTATAGTAGGTGGCGATTTGATTTTAGAGATTTGCAAGCTTGTCACACATATTTTCCATTTTGCATATATGACAAGAAAAAAGTCCAACCTAAGTGATATGCCTAATACAACTTATACACACTTGATATACCTGATATACATATTTATATATACATAAATGTTAAAAATGTCAAAATATTAAAGATTTTTTTTATTTAATGGCAATTAAGTAAATATTCCTAATGGCATTTGGGTAAATAAAGCAATGTAAAATTTTTGTAAGTAAGTTAATCTTCATCAACTTTAGGACCAAAAGACGTGAAACACTTTTTTAGAAGGTATTTGGGACAAGGAGTGAGTTATTATAATCGTTTGTGTTTGTGGTATAGATTATTTTAGTTTAACTTATAATATTATATGTTTGTGGTTTATATTTTTACAATAAATATATATTTTTCTTTTCCCAATCTTTTGACAAAAGTTCAAAATCTTTTATCATAAATTCAAATATTTGGTATATCAAATGTGTATCAAGTGTATATGAAGTGTATCAAGTGCCTATTAAAAGGGTAGTGTATCAAGTGTATTTTAGTAGTGAATTAAGTGTATCAAATATCAGTGGTGTATCAAGGTATATCAGGTGTATCAAGTGTATATCAGTTACATAACGTGAACTGATTTTTTTTTTTTTGTCATTTTTGCAAAAGTAAATAAGTATGTGAGCCTAATTTTTAAAACTTATTTTGCCAGACTGCAAGAAGCTCTTATTTTAATATAAAAAAAGGCATAGAAGTGCGTATGAATCATTCACTCTTTTATTTATATTTATATTTTTTTTACTATCGTGGGATTACAATTTTAGAAGTCATGTCATTTTTTACAGTACCAATTATGGAGATAAGAAAAGTGGAAGGTGATGTCAATTATAACTGAACTAAGCCCATTCGAACAGAAGTTACACCATTTAAAACTTTAAACTAATGGTGGTAACAATTAAAACTCTAAACTTAATTTCATACGTAAATTAATTTATGCTACAAATCCATATTAAAACCATGAAGACATAATTTTACAAGACTTTACTTAAATATATGCATTAGACCTAAATTTTGGAACAAAAGGAATATTAACAAATGTTTCATTGATATCAATGGTTTTTCATAATCTCTTCTTTATCTATTTTCTACCATTTATTAGAACAAAAAAAATGGTTAATTTCTTACCATATCATACCATGCAAATAAGAAAAGAAAAGTGATTTTAAATCAAAAAACTACTAAAAGTATTTACAAATATAACAAATACTTTACTTTTATTTATCTAGAGTTTTAGAGAATATATTGGTTTTCTTTAATCTTGTAATTATTTAAATTTTTGTGGTATTATTTTCTGGGACGTTTTAAAATATAACAAATTGAGTCAGCTTATTTATAAATATAGTAAAATTTTACTTTGCCATAATAAATTCTAATAGATATCTATCAGAATATCTATCACGATTTATCTCTGATAGAAAATAAATCTTTACTATATTTATAAATATTCGTCATTTTCTTTTTTTTCTAAGGAAGCAATGTGTATGTAAACATAAAAAAATCCAATATATATATATATATTAAAGAGTGGGGGAGAAAAGGTCAATAATTGCATTTTTATAGGTAAAGCTTTAAATGAAGGGAAGATGAGAAAACTAAATAGAAAGCAAACAAAAGCAGAGTGAGTCCTTTTTGTAGGCAATACACACTGCTTCTTTGTACCTCTTGATAACTACATTTCCATAAGTTTTGTCCTTACAAAATCATTTTTATGTTTCGGAATCGACCGAGAATCAATTTAAAACCTTCGATTTTGTTAAAAGATACTATACAAAATGATGTTCAGTAAATGACTGAACCAATGGTATGATTTTATTTCATTTTGGTTCGTTGTCGGTTGAGTTTTTCTTTTTATGTTTTACCTAATTGAATATTTTCAGAAAGGTTACGACTCTTTACCATTAAGAAATAGAGAGATCACGAGAAGATGAAAAACATTTTCATATTAGAGCTTTCAATCTAAGATTGAAATGATACTTAAACCCTAAAGTTTCAAAAAGCCCCAATAGGCTTCTATATATGAAATAAAACTCATTGGTAAAATAATGATTATAAACTTTTAACTTTTCAAAAACTAATGAAATGATTATCAAATTAATTTTCATTATCTTTATTTTCTTTGATCATAAATAATAATTACTATAACTTTTAGTACTTTTGCGATTCTAAGTCTTATACAGTTCATTTAATTATGTTTTGCTCTGTTCTTTCAATAATCGTAGGGATGGAGTTTGAACTTTTGACCTTTGGAGCAGAAGGTATGAACTAAATTTAATTTTCTTTGATAATTATGTTTTTCTTAAAACATTCAAATTTTCAAATATGGCATAATAAACCAAAATATTTTTAACATATAACAAAATTTCAAATCCTTTTAATGATAAATACCGATAAACTTCTATCAATGTCTATCAATGCACTGGTAGACAGTGATAGAAATCTATTTGTGTCTATCATTATTAAAATTTAGAATTTTGTTATATTTTGTAAATATTTTCAACAGTTTTGTTATTGTATAATTGAGGTGCACAGACATACCAAAGTAAATAAGATATGTGTAGTTTAGAAAATACGTGTTGAGGTGAAAGAGGGAAAATTTCTAACATCATCGTGGTACCCGACTATTACTCTTTCTTCATTGTTTAGCTAGTTATCAAATGATATATTAATCTATACATAACTTTAGCCAGTAATATTTTTAGGGATAATATTAAAATATATAGCAACATTTTTAAAGAATTGTAAATATACTAAAATTTATCAGTGACATAGTATATCACTGATATTATCTAAATTTTGTTATACTTGCAAATTTTTTTGCAATATTACAATATCGTGATATATCTACTAATACTTTTGATATATTTGCAATGATTCCTTAATTTACTATTGGACTCTATATTACTCTTAAATGCTATTATCATGGTTCAGATTTTTTCCCGAATCAAAATGATTTGAGTTTTCGTCTCACTTTTTATCTAGACTTTTAAGAAAAAATATTTCAATTTAGAAAGAGATTTACTTGACTCATGCATCTTAACATGATCATAATAGCTTCCTTATTATTTGGTATTCATAGAAATGGTTTTACATAATATTAAATTAATGGAGTATTATTTAAAGGTCAATCAATATGGGCTGAGGATTGAAAATCAAAAAACACATTTTTAAAAACAAAAAATTAAAAAAAAAAAACGAAAACCGAGGGCTGCAGAATGATTGAAAGATAGTCAGTGTGGTTAGACCAAAACACAAGGTATGGGTTCACACTTCAATAATTTTTAAGTCATAAACCATATAATTCATTTAGCCACCAAATTATTTTAGCTTAACCAATATAAAATTTGTAATATTCGATTTTCTCTACTTATTTATTATAAATTATAAAAAAAAATCTTAAATTTATGGATGTTTATATAAATACTTTAGTAAAAAATGATTAAAATAGTAATACCGTAAGGTTATAATAGTTGAAAACACCAACTATTTTAATTGGAGTCTCCTACATTAGATTGACTATTACAGTTCACGACCCACTCCACCAATATCAACATATATAAAAGACAGTCAAGATTTCTTGATTTTTTACATTTACAAGCATTATTCCAAACAAAACATAAAAACATAAAAACATAAAAACATATATTGTTGAACAAAGTTTAGAGTGAACCAATTAGAATCATAACTAATCATCACACCAGTCTCTTGGAACCTCTACTTAGTTTCAACCTGATGATGAGTAGATCACTCGAGGCTGGTATCGAAATAAATAAATAAACAAAAGTCCAAGCTTTTTCTCTTTTATGTTTCTTCATTGGTGTAAAGGAAAAAAAGGTTGATTTATTGAGTTGGGACCCCCAGAAACAACTGATAGATGCACTGCACTGCACTGCACTAGGAAGACAAAGGCTACACCATTTCACTGTTAGCTATTTTGTCAACACACATACACACACACACAACCCTCTTTCTCTCTACTAACCCCATTTTTTGTTGAATCTAACTCAAAAATCCTCTTCTCTTTCTTCCCCTTCACAAATTCATTCAAAAACAAATATGGCTTTAAAACACTCTCTCCTTCTCATTCTTCCTCTCCTATTTTGCCTTTTTCTCTCTCACCCCACATCAGGTAAAACCCACCTCTTTACTCATTAATCATTCTTAATCCCAAACTTAAGAGGCAGAGTTACATATATTTATTTGTGTAATATCAATCCAATTGGTTTTGAAATGTCAGGTCATGAAAAGAATTCTTCTTCTTCTTCAAAGCAGAAGGAATTGGTAATTGGGTCAAGACCACCACAGTGCTTTAATAAGTGCTTAAATTGCAAGCCATGTGTTGCTGCTTTGGTTATTTCTCAGCGCCATAATAATAATAACGATGATGATGATCATCATCTTGTTGTTTCTAATTTGGAGGCAGAGCTTCTTCCAGTTCCTAAAGATGATGCTTATTATCTTCTCTCATGGAAATGTAAGTGTAAAGATAAGTACTTTCAACCTTGAATTAATAAACATAAACTTTCATTTCCCTTGTATCATATATCTTATATTAATTATTAATTATTATTATTATTATTATTATTATTATTCCTCAAACCTTATCTTTTCCTTAACACACTTTCTATTACTCCTCTGTTTTTAATTCCAGACACGTAGGCATCACCTGTGAAATGTACAAGTTATTTAACGTGAGTATAAGTTAGTTGTTTTCGTTGATTGGTCCACGGACTTCATCGGTCTCAGACTAATTTCAAAAGTGTTCTCCTCTTTTTCTCTATCTATGAAGACTTTAGAACTCAACTCAAGTCCATATATCGGGTTTAAAGTTATGATAGAAGGGGGTATAAGCAAAAGAATGTTTTAAGAAAGGAACACATAAATGGGAAATTGAGATATTAAGTTGATGTGGGTTGGTTTGTATAGGTTAGTCATGTGGTTTTGAGTAATTGAATGGTCATAGTCATAGTGCTGTAGTTGGGCCGACCAGTTTTAAGAGGTGCAGCAAAGGAAATCTTTTTTATTTAATTTAAAGCTCAGTTCTATAAAATATATATATTTATATATATAGAGGTATGTGTTAGGATGAAAACAGCCATTGTTTTTTATATTCAACTTAGGCATGATGATGAGTAGCAGCAAGAAAACGATAATGTTTGTGCTGGACCATGTTCAGATCTTATGTTTGTGTATTCAGAGATAATATATATACACCTTTTCATCAACAGCTACCAGCCAAATTCAACCTCTCTTTCATAGTTATTAAGACATGTTCCATGAGTAAATGAAATGAAAACAAAATAAGAAAATATTAATGTCTATCATCTTCTACCGCATTTCATAATGGCCAAATCTATGGTATTTCATTTTATAACGTATTGCATTAGGAATATGTGTAGCCCTAACGTGATAATCATCTCTATCTTGATATCTCTTTTCCTCATCCAAAATCCAACAAATTGTGAGAAAAATGAAAAAAAAAAAAAAACACAATGCAAAAATTTTATTGCTATAGAGATGATCATCACATTATGACTACAATAAACTTGGATATCCCTAATACGATATGTTATAAGATGCATTAGCGGACTATTGACATAAGCAAAAGGTTAGATTTCATACGTTTCTGAAAAGCGAGTTATTAATCATAAAGAACCTTGTTACCTTGTGAAACTCTTAATTTTTCACCATGATTCCGTTAATTGGCTAAATTCTGTGCAAGTAGTTTAAAATAAGAAAAGAAATTCATGAATAAGAGTATTAGTTATAAACCTAATTTTCAAAAAACAAATAGTGACGAGAAAAGAATATTAATATCAGCTTCCAATTATTGATTTTAAGTTTCAAACTTTACTAGAACGTAAGGTTTGAAGAAGAGAGAAGGAAAGCCTCAGATTTCTGACATACCACCATCATTCCTGTACAATCATCACTGATATGTTTAAGAGTGGTACTACAAATTTCTTAAAATCTAAAATCACAAGAAGAAGAATATCATAGCATTTAAAATCACAATATTCCGTTATTAAATTTTTTACAATGTTGGAAAAAGGATTTTCTGCGACTTGTAAAGAAAATATAGTTCATAAAGGACAATTCATTAGTTATTAACAAATTTACGTTCAACAGCTCACAGCAAAAAGATTCTAAATTTATTTTCAATCACATACTGTACAATCCAAGGCAAATTTCCTAAGGATGCCTTGTTCACTTTCCCACCCTTAACCATTTCTTTTCTCTTTCTTCTTTTGTGATGGAACCTTTGAATACAGGAATAATGAGAATTCCAAGGGGTCGGCATGAAGAAAATTAAACGTGCGCACATATACACACACTTCTTAAGTTATATCATAACAGCATATAGAAAATTCAGATCGTGGAGAAAGTGAACCTTCATGATCCTCTGCTGCATCATTGATTAAGTGTGTTTGTTCATTTGCTCCATGGAATCAGTTAGTAACCAAGCAGGGCTTCAGTTTCCCACACTCTCAGATGGTTTCCAGATTATGTTTTCTAGCTTAGCACAGAAATTCTTGTAGAACTACAATGCCACACAAACAAAAAAGTGAAGTGTATGTAGGATTTAAACCTCACTATATCTTTTTGCGTATCGATGTCTAATTGTATGAAATTACCTTGTGATATTCTAGAGTATCTCCAGCAGCTTTGCGGACGTCCACCATAAAAAGGGATGGCGCCACCTCATAAATCTAAAAACCGGAAATGAACTTAATAAGAAGTTTCTAAGAAATTTATAAAACCTTGGATTATCAATCATCATATCCATGAGATTACCTCCAGCACAGCAGCAAACTGTGCAACCCTGTGTCCGGTTCTTCTTTCCAACCTTGTCTGTGAAGAAAATTGAAAATGAAATTAATATGTAATTCCAAAACTATACCATAGTATTACACTTCATTCGTCTTGAGGAAAGAATAAAAGTGCACCTTGAAATTACGTGTGTGGACATTTAATCCCATTGCTTCTGCTACTGCTTCAATGCTAGACATGATAAAGTTAGCAGGTTTACGAGAAACAAAACGTGTTTGTCGCTTTATATAGTCCTGTCATGAAAAAATTTCAAAAGAAAAGAATGAGGACGAGAAAATTGGTAAATGTCAAAATTCCAACAAGTAGGTATAAAATACGAGATCGTCACATTATGGCCTAAGGGGATAATACTATGGAGCTCTTGGCATTCTATGCCAAAAATGAAGAAGAACAAGGGAAAAAGAATCTTGACATGACCTAACCTGTCGCCGATCAAATAACGGTGACAAATTTAATCCTTGAGATAATGTTATCATCTCAAATGCATTCATTATCAATGGACCGTCGTCACTTTTTTCTGATTGATCGGCTACATATTCATCCTGCAAAATGGTAAGTCCTGATGTGAGCGAAAAGAATTAATTTATAGTGCACAAATATGCATGAAAAACAAGTAAAATATTAACAAGATCAAGTAACACAAGCTTTAAACTTAAACAATTAGAAAAAGGAAGAATAAATTTCATTGCACAGAAAATTCAGTATAGTATGCCCCATATAAACCTGTGGTTATATGGAATGATTAAAAAGATCCAAAAAACAATTTAAACATAACTGTATAGTTAAGCCATTTGTTTTATATCGAACTGCTTTCTCCTATAAGGAGGGGTGGGTTCTGGCAGCTTCAAGTAGTGTTCATTGTTGTATATTATCCCTAAATGTTTTCATTTTGGAGAGATCAAAAGTCATAAATAGTGATAAAGGAAACAAAAACCAACCTCAATGTCATCAAAAACAGCCCGAACATCATCTAAGTTTACTTCCTCATGTTCTCCTAGTTTAGCAGGGATGTAGTTTCTTCTGAACCATGGATCTTTTCTAATTTCTTCAATTCGAATTCGCTGCAGCCCACAAATGAGAACCTCTGGTGAAAATTTTTAAACAATACATAGATACTAAATCCCACATGATATGGAGGCTTCTTTTCCTTTATTTAAGTACTCCACAAAGAGTGATGAATGCCAAAATTTCACGTGAACTAACTCACCCAACATGACAAATATTTCCAACACTCAGCAGAATAATGATACATCATTAAAGCCAAAAACCCTACCCATGATAGAAATTACAATTAAAGACAGGAAATTCCAAAATAGTACACGATTAATGATGATTGAACTCATTGATTTATAGTGAACCAAAAATCTCAATTGGAGAAGCAGCAACAAAAATCTATGAAACAAAAAAAAACTCACAGTTTTAGGATTGGGATCAAGGATCTTCTGTATTAAGGACTTTGCACCAGGTGAAAACCAATAGGGACAGGAATACTCCGCTGCATTTATCTATGCATCAGAAATGAAGTTGTTAGAAACTTATCATTTACAGTTGTAAAAGCCTCGAACCATCATCTTTTGAGTGCAAAAATCAGTTCATCCATGCATGCTTCTCAACCTCCAGTACATCATTACAGAAAATAAAAAAATAAAAATAACATCATATTTCATTAATTGGATAAATATTGTAGATGTTGGCACCTAAAAAGCATTTTTGTATCAGGGAGAAATGGTATTCTTAATTATAGATATGAGCTAGTCATTCGATTCTGAGGAAACTATGGTGATGTAAAGATTGGAAACAGACCTTCATGTTTAGGGTAGGAAGGTCCGTCTCTGAAAATGGAAGATATCCAGCCATTAGTACATAGAGGATGACTCCACATGACCATATATCTGCAGCTGCACCATCGTAACCCTGACCACCAAGCACCTACAAGGAGCAGCTTACATAATGATTTAAAAAACAGAATGATAGGTAAACATGAACACATTCCTAGAAGAAAGAAACAAAAATCCAATGATTCAGACCAAAAGAATGGAACCACCTACTTAAGAACATTTTAACAATATACAGTACATACATTGGGGCAAGGATGTTCTCACATCCTGCACAATCCTTAAAACTCACGAATCATGAGTATTTAACTTGTACTTCTACTTTGACATTGCTTATGGATAATGTACCTCAGGTGCAACATAATTAGGAGTTCCACATGTGGTGTGAAGTAGGTCAACACCCTGATCAGCAACAAAGCAGAATAGGTTAGAGAAATGTGTAATGTGTATATAACTATTGACAAAATTACTATCATTCAAGATAACTGTCATTCTACAATACTTGTTGAGACAGCGCACTCAGTCCGAAGTCGGAAACCTTCAGATTTCCATCATCATCAAGAAGAAGGTTTTCAGGCTACACCAAGGAAATAAATTATTAATTAGGACCAGAACATATGAAACAATTTTTTTTGCCAGAACTGTGAACATCTAAACAAGATTCTCTGTTTAAAAGTTTTGCACCTTAAGGTCCCTGTGGTACACACCCTTGCTGTGACAATGAGCAACTGCATCTATCAGCTGTTGAAAGTATCGTCTAGACTCAATTTCTGGGAGCTTCTTTTGAAGAACCTGTGCAGATCAATTATATATAATTAATTAGACAGTTCTGATATTCGTCAATCTTATATAAGGAAAGTGATAATAATGTTCAATTATTTAAGCAGGAAATCCATACTATTTTATCATATAGTTCACCTCCAGAGACAAACTCAAGAATAATATATATCTTTGTCCGGCTAGCCAACACCTGAAATTTAGGGGGAGATATCATGAAAGATGCCAATAGCAGGAAACTAATTACACATAAATCCAACAAGCTATTTGAAACTGTCATGACGCCATGAGCGGTACCTCGTGCAGTCGGACAATATGTGGATGCCTGACAATTTTCATTATTGATATCTCCCTCTTAATCTGAAAGAGAATTTACAAAAGAAAAATTAAATTAACGAAATATTTATAACATGAAGCAAAGGGCAAGTTTCATTATATAGAAGTAATAGCAGCATCCTTCCAGGCATGAAGGTTGCAGGCTTATTGAATTCAAAACTTTAAAGGGCAGACGTGAAGCAAACAATCATGCCCAAGCTCTGAGTTTTTCATTTCTTGATTTCTGTGTAGTTTTCATTCAAGTGAAAATACTGGGTATCTAGAAGTCTGAGATCATGTTTGAGCTTAAACCATGGCAAAAGCCATCACCTCATATAGATAATCCTTGGTATATTCTCATGACTTCCCCAATAGTGTGATAGGCAATGTGAATCTTCAAGTGAGTAGTGAATCCATGTGTCTTACCTCCACAATTGGTTAAATATCCGGTTTCTAATTCACTCAAGGGAAAGTGGGGTTAATAATAAGAGATCCCCAACAAGCTCGGATTAATAATACAATTGGTACAGCATCGAGTTTGGATAAATAATACAAGTACGTATGCTGAACTTTTATATGAACATGGCAATAATACTCATTAGGCAGCACTATGACATTAAATCCTCCCAGACATTTATGAAAAATTCAGGTAAGTAACTACCTGTTCTACCATTTTGTGCTTGAGAATGCTACTTTTGGCCAAAACTTTCATGGCCACACCCTCCCCCGTCTCCGTGTTACATGCAAACTTAACCTTGGCGAACGTCCCTTCCCCAACAGTCCTCCCCACCTCATACTTCCCAACTTTTCTAGTAAGTCGCTTCATGATCGTACTTCCCAGAAGAAAACAAACTCCTCGATAGTTCTGAACTAGGAAAAATCATCCAACATGACGCACAAAAAAAACCTTAATCGACTCAATTCAACAAGGAGTCATCAAATAAGAAAAAGCAAATCCTGAATTATTCTATTCCATAACCCAAATTAGCGTGAATTGAACGGGCAAGCTTGAAATCGAATTGGAATCATACAGCTCAGCTTTGTGCAAGTCCTTATTCCGCTACGCACTCAATTTCTCTTCATGAAACACAATCCTCATAATATTCTTCTGAAAATTTGAAAGAGTTGCAGGGAAAATTGATGACAAAGAACCGACAGAAGAATCTGAAAGCAGAGGAAAGCATAAATCGTGCAAAATGTGTTTAGTAATAAGAAGGAAAATGTGAGGTGCAGCTGGAAGAACAAGAATTGGAGGAGGAAAGTAAGAATATTCCGGGTGAGATACTGACCAGAATTCAGTTAATCGCCGGAGAAGGAGCAGTTAAAACCGGGAAAATGGGGCGATGAGGGGCGACGAAGAAATGACAAGACAAGGAACCAACCGAAGCATGATCGAAAACAATGGGTTTGGTAAAAGGAGGGCATTCTCAAAAGAGGAACAGAAAACTTTATTTGATGGCACTATGCAGGGTAACTAATAAAGACCTTCGTGTTTTTTTTATAAAAAATAATAATAATAATAATAATTTGTCTAGATTGAAAATATATTAATAAGTAATTTAGGACCAGCTAGATTCGAATTAATTATCTTTAATCTTTTCAATAATTATAATATATAGTAATTTTAAAAATAATAATTAAATATATAACAATATTTTTTAAAAATTACAAATATAATAAATTCGGTTAGTTAGTGTATAATTTAATTTCACATATGATATGATAGGATAGGGAGACCAATATAAAGCTTGATAAAAGTAGTTTGCTTGTACGGTTGCACATTTTAGTACATGTTGTTGTCACCAACCCTTTTTCCTTTTCTTTTTCCTTTTCTTTTTTTTATTTTTTTTTTATTTTTTTTCAACGAAGGATCATTCAAACTTTAAACTAACGACAAGAATAAAGAGCATTCAATTAAGAATACAGTAATTTAACATTAATATAAACACTTCGAGCATATAACCAAAATAAACTTATTTATAAAACACTTATATTTGAGAAAATGTAACCAAGCAATTTTTTATTTTAAATGTTAAACAATTTTTATAAAAAAGGAAGGTGTTTGAATACAAATGACTTTTTGGAAAATATTTTAATGTCTGATGTATCCTTTCTACTGTAGTCTATAAATGGCCAATCAAATGAAATTTATATTATATCGATTAATGCTACTTATACTACTAAGTAGTATAAGTGGCAAAATCGAATTGATCCACTAGGAAGCACGGAGATTAGTTTCTCAACGTTAATTATTCAATTAAAGTGATAAATGGGGGGAGTTTGGGGTTGGTGTCGTTTGAGATTCCAATGTGTATACAAGTAAAGACATGAAACTAAATGATAGAAATGCAATCAAATGAAACGTTCTAACTTAGAGAAATTGAATCGTCCAATGTAATTTTGATCATCGAATTATCAAGATATGATTTTTAACTTCTTACCTGTGTCTAGCCCAACGGATTAGAAAAGTTAACCAATAATCCTAATTATCAAATTAGGCAATTTAATTAGATGAGAAGCATCTTAATCAATTTAACTAACTGTATTATGATTTAGGGATTCCGTTAGGATAAACTTCTAATAGGAAAAGCCTAATAAGAGATTTAATACAATTTCTCCTAGGCCAATAGAACAATGATTTTTTTGTCGACCACAAATCACAAGTCTATCTAACATAGTACTTCTTAGAGATTCATACAATTATATGTCATCTATTATACATTAATCTAAAGTCACAATCAAGCATTAGTTGTCAGTCAATAACAAGAAAATGTAATTCGTAATAACCAATAAATCAAGAGTAAAACCCATAGACAAGAAATCTCAATCATATTATCAAATAGTCCAAACAATACAATGGGTTCCTCCAAAATCCTCAAAACTAGAAAGAACAAAGATCTAAAATCTAATATATGAAAGTAATAGAGAATATATGAAAGTAACCCTAAAATCTATTTCCAATGGTGGAAAAGATAGAGACATGTATCATTTTGGCTTGATCATAGAGAATATATGAAAGTAACCCTAAAATCTAATGTTGTAGATAAATAGAGACCGAAAAATGGAAGAAAACAAGTGGTCATACACCCAAACACAACCACCCGTCGAAGCTACAATTTTATTTTCGCACGACGGCGTCGAGGCGCCACGACTCTATCACAAAAATGCAGATTATGCACCCCTTTTAGTGGTAGTTTTGTAATTTTATAGTCAACTATGAATTGGTCCGTTTTAGCTCCATTTTCTTCCTAATGCTCAATTCTACCTCTTGGACTCTCGAAACCTATAAAATAATCAAATTAAAATGTAAAAATCACATAACAATCCCGAACTAAACAGATTAGATAACACATTTCGGTGTTGTCAATGCCTATTTGAAAGCTCAACCACGAATAGATACACGATCATTGTGCATTTGAGGGTCTCCACTTCTTTGTTAGACACTTGAAGATTTCATCAACATATGGCTAAGTTAGGGTCTTTCGCTACTCTGATATCATTTGTTAGGGACAAACAGGCCTCTACATATCTCCACAATGATATGATATTGTCAACTTTGGGAATAAATAACCCTCATGACTTTACTTTTGACTTCACCCAAAAGTCCTCCTATAGAAATGGTGATAGTTCTAGGACTTTTGATAGCATTCTCAACAAACAACACTCATTTGACAAAAAAAAAAGTCATAAACCTCTCGATGACCTACCTTTGTTTTTTTCTTCACACACTACACTCATACATATATTTCACTAATGTGAAAAATATATTGTAATTTAATTTGAGATGAAACAATAGTATTTTGTATACACTCCTAAAAAACATTGGTTACATGAGAATTAAAAATGATAAAATATATGTGAAGGTTTTCGGTTGGTGTCTCGATTGATTGTTCAAATTTTGCTAAAATATGTGTTCAAATGAAGATTTTTTTTATAAAAAAAGTTAATTTAACAAAAATAACCACCAAAAAATCATACATTTTATATAAAAGAATTGGACCATATATACTCTTAACTTAAAAACTAAACTCTACACCCCAAACACATACTTAGCAACTACTCCAGACTAAATAGTCTTCCATTCTAAACACAAATTGTCTTATTCTAAAGACATCCACATATATTAACTCTTTACTTCATAATTAACTGATGAACTCAACACCTCGAACATGCCCTTAATTATTTTTTATTGATAGCATCATTAGTGTATGCAACATGTTTGTTTCCTTTTTAATTAAGTTCAACAATACAATAGAGGTTGGAAGATTTGAACGATCTTTTTGTGGATGTTATATGTCTTAGCTAACCGAATTACACTAAAATTAATAGGGTAATAAATATTAAACACGATAATAAATAGGGTTATCAAAATAATATTGTCCGACAAAAATTTTAATTGTCTACTCTATCAAACTTTAAGTGAGGGAGATCGAACCTCCGATCTTTAAGATGAAAAAATGTGTCAATTATCGTCGAGCTAAACTCATTTGAATTATGAGTGAACATGATAAACCGAAAACAAAGTCGACCGATCGAATCGCAGTCGGTTGGAGAAGGAGAGAGGTTGATCTCTTAAATCACCAACTAATCCAAAAGCTTAAACTTATGGGTGATAGCAAATTTAATTAATCTAACACGATCAATGTTGATTTGGAAAAATTTTCAAAAAAAAAAGTTAAAGAACAAAACTAACTGATCGACTTTTACTCTTCAATGGTCGATGTTTGTTTAAACATTTATTAAACCGATCATAATCTTTTCGATAGCTGTTTCGTCGAAAAACTGATTTCGAACCACCAACGATGTTAACCGTAACATATATATATATAAAGGACGACACCAACCTATTATAAGCTATGGTACAATATATTATTTAAATCACGTGCAAAATTCTTTCTTTTTCCTTTTTTGTTTTCACACCTTTTTAATGAGAAAAGTATGTGTTTCCATTTACATAAAACTTGTTTTCTTTTCCGTTGATGTGCGGTGGGTATGATGCCACATGTCCAACATACAAGCTGTCCACGCCAAAAAAGTTTATTAATAATAATAAGTAACTGGCCCAAGTAAACCGACCAAAACCATTGCAATGCATGTGAACTCCTCCACCAATAATTATTTTAAGGACCGACTAATAAATAGTAAAATAAGGTTTATTTTTTTGCAAATAGTAAAATAATAAAAAAGTAAATTATAAAATTGGAAAAATCGAAAAATTAATAAATAAAAATAAAAATGCAAATTGGTTAAAAATATTCCTACTAAATTAAAACTCCCAAATTTAAACCGTTTCTAAACTTCTCCTTATCTTAAATTTTTTCACTTAATCTTACAAACACCAAATAATCATATAATGTCATCATTTAATTTGCATCCAAGCATGCATAACGTTGTTGTGACCGACTTCAAACTTTTAAATTGAACATCTTTGATTTGGTAGTTTTAGGAGGTTTGGTTTGCAAAAGAATATTGTTTAAAACAATCAGACATCTGATTGTTTAAGAAACTGTTCAGAAAACATATGGATGTAAATTAACTTTTGCTTTCAGGAGTCTGTAACATAACTTTGAAAGGTTACTCTAATAGATATATTTGTTTTCTTATAACCATGAGTGATACAATATTTGGATTAACATTTCTTTGGTGTGTGTTAGGTATTCTGAAGTATTTATGAAAACATCCATAAAAATGGACCAACATTTCAATAGTTTAAAAGATGAAAAGATGACTAAATTAGTATAACCTCTACAAAATACACCTTATTTCAAACGTGCAAGACCTAAAATAATTGAACCTCACAAACATATAATATATTATGTATCAGAATGATCGTATAAACATGCCATTTTCATTTAGACATATATATTAGTGTATATATACTAACAAAAATGAAACTTTTAATTTTAAACCAGTATCACTAAAGTAAAGAAATCTCACAAACTCGATATATACCAAACCGAGCACATGAAATAGACACCTACCCACAAACACACGCGTATTGTTTAACATCGGAAATACAATGTAATTGACGAAAGTAACTCATATAGTCCAAACTGATAAAAATAATTATTAGAAAATATATAAATTTATTATAGTTACAATTTTACACAGTATTAAAAATCTAAAAAGCGTGTATATACTAAAAACAATAATTGTACACACCAAACATAATATCAACAAATACAATGTAATTCTATATAATAACTCATGTGATCCAACATGATAAACAATGAAGTATAGATACAAAATCAATTTAGATAGATAATAAAAAAAAATGATGAACACTTTGATTAATAAAAAAAATCCTAAAAGTGCTTGAAGAAAATAGAGACTTTCGTTGAGATATTGATAAAATGAAGTGTAGATCAAAAATATTAAAATAATATACAAAAATTAATAATATGATAAGACATACAAAAATGATTTAAAAATAATAAAATCCAAATCAAAATATAGTTTGTTATTAGATAATATCTACAAAATGAGAAGAAACAAACCAAAATGATTGAATCCGAATTTAAAATAACGAAAACAAATAAGATAAAAGAGAAATATAAAGATATATTATAAATAAAATCATAAAAGTGATAAACAAATTAAACATTGAATAATCCTAGATATAAAATAACAAAAAAAATCAAAATGGTTTAATCCAAATTTAAAATTATAAAAAAACAAATAAGATACAAAAGAAATGTAAACCCTAAACCTTAACCCTAAAATTATAAAGCAACTCAGACTTGACCGTGCTTCGCTCTTATTCATTGCTTTGTGTTAGAGAAATGGATTCAACTGACTCTTCAGCCTCCTCTACATTTTGCTTTTCCCTTGATTCTTGTATTCACTCTGACTCAGACTCTTAGCTTGGAGCAGTTATCTTATCCGATGATTCTGATTCTCCCAATGCAAAGTAAACAGAGTACAACAAACCAGGTGCAAAATGAAAAATATTATAAAAAATTTGCATATGTGTGGCACACTTTTGCGGAAAAAAACTTATTCACCCAGATTTTTTTGTCAAAATCTCAACCGCACCTCCCGATTTAGCTATTCCTCCAAATTTCTCTTATTTTTTTACATAATGCAATAATTTTTATTGAAATACAAAATTAGGCATTGTTTCACCCTATAAATTACCACTTTCAATCAATTAATTTTTTTTCTCTACACTTTGGATCTCGTGATATCATTTTGTTAAGTAGGTGAATGTAAGTATTTTTTTTTCTTTTACACATGCATCTCACATGTATATTGGAAGAATTAATACACCTTACCAATTCAATGAATGTACTACCTCAATCTTTAGCAGATGCATCCAAATAACATCTATTGCATTCTATCTTGAAGAGTAGTGTCTCATCAACATCAATTCACTCTTATGTCACACCTACTATCTTTCAAATGGACACGACCTACATTTGAAAAGTTACAACCACTCGTGAAGGACAATATAAAAATTCATAAAAAAAATGTAAGGATCAGAGGTTATGGGAGAATATTATATTTGAATATGATTCAAATCAGAATTACATAAGATATTTAATTTAGTAATTAATTAATTAATAGTTTAGTTTAATTGAATGTGATTTACTTAAATTAAATTAAAAATAAAGCTTATGAGAGAAATTCATGAAATATTAATTAAAAGTGATTTAATTAATTATTAATTTGATTGAAATTAAATAACAGTGAAAAACGTGAGATTCACCTACATAATCTCACAGTTCTTTCTAACCTTCTTGTTCCTCAAGAAAAGGGAGAAGATAAATATTCTCGGTATTTTGAAAAGGTGAAAGAGGTTCACATACAAAGAATTTTTCTCTCTTTTCTCTCTACAATTTTTTCTTAAAAAATTCTCAAGTTCCAAAAAGGTTCCCATAAACCAAACCTCATCTACCAGAGAATTAGGAAAGGTTTGGTGGTGGTCTTATATTTGGTGATTTGTAAATTCTCAACAACGAAAGTAAGTTTCAATTTATTTTCTTAATCTTATTTCAATGTTAAAACATACTTAGCCTTATTAATTTTACAGTAAAATTTTGTTTCTGTAATTTTTTGCCAATGTATTTGGTATTTTTATTTTTTCAATTAAATTTTAGTAATGCTTCTGTTAAATCTTCTACTATCAATGGATAGGCTCTCATCCCTTCACTAACATACTTAGAAACTTTAAACATATCAAAATCTCTCATTTTAATATCCCTGAGTTTTCACATACAACTCGAATTCATGCATCTTAAAACATATAACTTCTTATTCGATCTATCAACATTGAAATTCTTCTTAGTGGCAAAGACAAACAGTTTCTTCACAAAATTCCTTTTACTTAAAATCAAATAACCAACCTGGATATATTCAATAGATGACTTAGTTGATTTTTCAATACGTTTTCGCTTCTTACCACTAACACATGGTTTTTCGTCACTTTCCATGGAATCCTCCAACTGAGAGTCGTTAAGTTACCTTCACCCATTAGTCCTCTTTCATACCTTGATTCTACGTTAAATGTACAATCTACCTCTGTTGCTATCGAGTTATGATCGTCTATTAACTTACCGCCTCAGATACCTCCAACGCCTCCACATTAATATCAACATCAGAATCTGATGACATCTTCACGTTAAATGCATTCTCATTATCATTAACACCATAATTCGATGACTCTGTATGTTTCCTGCTAACCAAACCATCTGTATCGTCTCCCAACTCTAACGAACACACGTTATTAGTTAATAAACTCAAAGATCGAACCTCATTCAAGCAACATTGTAGTCATGAATAAACTAAAGCTCAGGCTCGTGTATGGATGAAAGAACATTTTGAGCCATTTGAATAGAAAATGACTACAAAGTACTCCTAGATTGACGGGCTACTATTGGTACCTTTGTTACCATAACCGCAACTTCAGTGATATCATCACCAGTTAGAAAAAATTGACGATCTTATTGATTTTTAATAACAAAAGCATATATAAAAGGCTTCACATTGTACAGGCATCTTAGAACCTAATCGAACTCTACTAAATTTATCCCACTAATTTTATAAATTAAACCTAAGAAGTCCTCAAAATTTATACTAACATCCACATTCAACCCTTTCATTTGACCTCCGACATATTTCTTTCTCATTCTCCTTCCATTCACCACCAAAACCAACAAATACACGAAGCATCCTGCAAATACGTACAAAAAATTAATAAAATCAATCAAAATCTTGGAAGAAGTATGTCAATCTTGGAGTGAAATCATTAAAAACTCTACCAAGATTTGAAACACTACACTAATCTCGGGATAAATCTAAAGAAACCCGACCAAGAACTTTGACTTAGCACCAAGATTACGTAAGTGAAGACGCAAACGTAAATTATTGACCTCATCAGCATGCAAACAATAAGAAAAACATAATTTCTAAACATAATAACGCTATATTCACCTTATTTTCCTTGGTTTTTTTTTCTTTTTTTTTTTTGCCAAAGTATGAAATGTGAGGGTAAGAGAGGAACCAAACACTTGAAAACTTGTTATTGGGAGTTGTTACGAAACTTGTTGAGTAATCCAATCTTGTTTTACATTTTATCATGATATATATATAAATAATATAATAATATTTTCGAAATTGAGGACATTTTCGTCACGAATTACACAAAAATGTCGGGGACGATTTCAATATATTCACCTACACGTGCACGAATCTCGGACTATCCAAACTATATAATAATCTCGGAAACGATTTCAGCTAAGACAGATCGAAAAGAAACAATCTGACGACTCCAAAAAATGGTATGTTATTTTCAAATTCCAAAACCCAAAGGGTACTTCGGACAAGTTCCCAAAAAAATCCAAATAAAAGAAATTTGAATGAAGGTATTGATTGGCAAATGGTTTTGTGATGGGCCATGAGTTGAAATGGGCCTTGAAGGAGGCATCGGAAGTGTACCCTACAAGGGAAGGACGGACGGTAGAATGAAAAGAAAGGAACATTTGGCGATGGGTGGGGTCCCTTTTGGAAGATTCCTCGTTATGATTGGACGATGAAAAAGGTATGGAAAAGAAATGAACGGCCATGATTGTCCGTATCAGGTGATGTTCTAAATTTGACTAAGACACCCCTCCATGATTGAACAGTATTTAATTCTTTATTTATTTGTCGTTTCTTGGAATTTTGTCTGCTTCCATATTTAGAAACAATAAAATAAATAGATTCAAATCAATTTTTATGTAACCTCTTTGCTGTCGTTGACTCAATTATTTATTTTTTATTTCTTGTAATTTTGGTATAAGGGACTAGGATATGAAAATAGGTAAGAGTGGAGGTTGTGTGATATAAATATTGTTTGGTATGAGATTTATAGAAATGGAGATGAGATTAATGTTTTTTTCTAGAGTTCTATCATATATGTATTTCTATTTTGAATATTGTTAATTAATTGGTATCCATTTACCAAAATAAATACTAGAATATCCATGATATTTGATTAAAATATATTTAATTAGCTAATTAGAATGGGTTCAATTAAGTTTCAATGTAATTTTTTTTTTTATCTTTAATGATTAAATTCTTGGGTTTAAGATCTAAGAGTTTCTTTTGCATCTAAATAGTGGACCAACCATGATCATTAGCTTTGATGTTATCATTGATATTTGATCGAGTTTCGCCTCTAGAGTTGAAGATGGTTGTGATTGTTGCTTGGAAGGTTTGGGAGATGGAAAAATAGTCATGTGTTCTAAAAGATATCTACCCGTACGTACTGGTGCAGCCAAGAGGATGGAAGTTCATGCGTGAGGGTTATCAGTAAAGATGTGGTGGGGAGCCATTTAGATCGTCCTTGTTTTTCTTCTATTGACTGGTTTACACTTCAATATTCTAACCAGCGAACCAGGTTGAATGCTTTGAGGATGTATGGGTCGCATTTGTGTTTAGTCGGTCTTAAGTTTATAAAAAATGCAACAAAGTCAAGGTTTTTGAAACGAGATTATTTGTGAAGATTTTAATTAGACTGCATGAAGTTTGCAAATCTGTCAAAAAAATATTCTATGGATCTTGCATAAGTCTTCCTTTCATCCTTAAAAAGCGTCGAGTCAGTTGAGTCATTGTTTTCTTTAACCACATTCATCATTTGAATAATGTTTTGGCGCATTCCTCTACTTTTAAGGCATTAGAAGAGCAAGCTTCTTCTAGTCATTTTCCTATCTAGTTTGGATTTCTTGTGTTCACTCGATGTAATTCTATAGTCAAAATATTTATCTCTTGAAATTAATGGAGATGCACGTAAAATAATTCTAATGTTAAAATGATTGATGAGATTTCCCTCAACCAACAAAGTAAAAGTTGAAATTTTCAACTTCCAAAGGACCATCTTGCAAATTTCTATTTTGCATGTGGGAGTGGGAGGAAAAAGATCCGATTGTGAATGTGTGAGGGTCTTTTGAAAATAAAAAATAAAAATCATAAAATTGCAGCCGCCGATACCAAAGATGAAGTACGGAACACACACTTTGCCTTCATCAATAAATAAATAAATAAATAATACAAAATTACAAAAATACCCATAAAATTGACTTAGTCGCCGTCGCGTTCTTATTTTCAACTGCTTCACGGCTCACCGTTGAATCAAGCAATGGGGTCCACTCATTACGGCAGCTTTTGCACTTGGGACTCGACCGTGTGGGTCCGCAAAAGCTACGTCCAGCCACTCATGAGCGAGAGTGGCAGAAATGTTAATTTGAAAAAATATAGAAGGGCTTTTTGGCAAATACAGCTTTTGTTGTCAAAATCGTGGATGTAGTTTTCTTGTTCACGTGACTGATTTAATAAGCGTCGTTAAAAATCTGACACTCAACCAATCACCATTGTCCGTAGGTCCTGACACACGTGACCGTGACGTGTTACTCCTATCAGGCCCCCACGTAGTCCGTTCTACCAATGATTTTTTTTTAAAATGTCTTTTTTGTCATTGGTTTATATTTTAAAATGCTACTCAAACGTTGAATCGCAGATATTGTTTTATGAGTATATATTAAACATTTAAGATTTGAATGGATAGTTTTAAACGTTTTGAGTAATTAATGTCAATAGAAGATAATTAATGACTAAACGTTTGTGTTCCATTTAATAATTTGCATATAGAAACTAAAAGTAAATAATTACTTAATTAAGTGCGAGAGTTCAACTAAATTTAACGTTAATTAATTTATTATCATGTTAGTTAATTAATTAATTATTAATAAATATTGTTTAAAAATTAAAGCTAATTAAATTAATTCAGAAATAATTAAATTTAAAAACAAATTAATTAGAATATGGGTTTTTTTCAAATATAGATAAAAAAACAAACTATTTACCCTTAATAGAAAAAAACACTAAAAACAAAAATCCTTTACAATTTATTTTTCTATGAAGTGTAAATATTTTGTCAATTTTTTTATTTTTAAAAATTTTTCTTAGAAAAAAAATATTGATATTTAACATTAATAATTTATATTAAATAGTTAAGATAACGTAAAAATATTAATAGTAAAGATATTGGTTGAAATTTATGAATTCTAAATAATATATTTATACATAATGATTAGTTAAATAAGTAATAATAAATACTTGATATTGATTTATTAATTAGTTAAGTTATATTTTTATGGTTCAACCTCTAAATATAAAAATCTTCTATAGTAGGTGAGTTTTAAAGTTCTCTAGATAGTAATATCTAGAGATTTTAAAAGGTGCAATTATGTTAAACAAACAGACATGTTGAATATCTGTCCAAATCCCATGAAAAAATTTGTGAAAAAAGCAGCGCTTAGTGCATATTTGACAATAATTTTAAAATACTTCATGGTGTGTGACTAATGTTGAAGTAGTGATTTTAGAAAAGGAAATTTAGGTATAAATGATTTTGTAAAACTGTTTTTTAAATAATCAAATTTATGTTTGGTACAAAACTCTTAAAAGTGATTTTTCATATATTTATAATTATCGTGTTTGGTTCCAAAATGAATTTAAAGCTACCCAATTACTTAAAATTGTATTTTATATTTGAGAAATTATTATTTAACTAAACAATCATAGTAAATATTTATTTCTATTTATTTTATTGTTAAATTTTTATATGTATAGTTGTTATTTTGGGTAAGGTGAATATTTGTAATACATATTGAAAGAAAATTCAAAACATATATAATTGTTTATTTTGTTAATAGTTTAATGACAACCATATGTCATATATGTTCCAGTAATTAAAAATTTTAAAATTGAATTTACTTATAGATAACCAACGAAATTTTAGTAAAAACTAAATTAGATAGTCATTTTGGGATTGTATTCTAGTTAATCACATGAAAAAAATCACTTATCAACTGGTTCTTCCAAAATCAATTTGAAATGACATTAGATTTCTCTAAAATCAACTCTAGCTTATGTTAAACACCATCATTATTTTAAGAAAAAGTGAATTTGGTAGAAGAAAAAAGTGATTTTAACCATCTAAAAATCACTCCCAAACATACTCTAAATCAGTTTTGTTATATTCAAAATTATTATAAAACACGTATTTATTCACTGGGTTTAGAGTTTGATTTTACACTTTTAAATGTAATTTTTTACAATAAAAAATGATTTTAAATTATTGTTACGATGCTCTGGGATACTTCTAAACATGACAAAAGATATTTTAAAATTCTCAAAATCACGCACACACATGACAAAATTCTTTAGCTTTTAAATTTGAGACCATGTTTATTTCCCTCGAAACACAATTTGATAAACGAGTCTCAATTAATTATGTTTGTTATTTTTTTCCACATTCTATGACCGTAATGAAATGTAGGACCTGCAGTCAAATTCTTAATCAACAAATGCAATTTTGATTTGTGGAGTAGAAGATGAATTTGATTACGTTTGAAAATTACGTGAATCAACTAGTTTTTTCATGTACTTTTTTAACCAATTTCTAATTTTATTGTTATCGTTGCAAATACTATTACTGTTACAATATGATTATAAATCTAAACTCAAACTTTAGGAAATAATCTTTTTTCCTTGTTCGGTGTAGCAAATGAGATAGAAAATCTGATAAATGTACAACGTAAATAATTTGCCCAATATGTAGATGAAAATCATTGTTACCTTGTTGCACAAAATGATCGAGGTCTAGTCCTCAACTTAAAAGTTATGTTTTAAATCACAAAAAAGGAATTCTTCAAACGGGTAAGTTTCTAACGACAAGTTTAACATTAGATTAACAAAATACTATATGGCTAATCGTTAAAAGTATTTGACATAATTTAAAAGGTTATTCATAACTGTGGTCGTCATTTTGACTTTTGACATTTATATTACATTTCTCACTTCTTTTTATCATTGTTTTCATCTTTCTATGAAAAACGTTTGAATTGATAGTTATCTAACAAGAGAACAAATTTTTAAAACTTCTTTCTTTAGTTTTTAAATTTTAACTTGGACTTTGAAAACATTATTAAAAAGAAGAATTAAATGCTTGCTTCCAAGCTAAGTTCTAGTCGATTATAAAACATTGCAACATTTGAAGCTCCAAGAGTCATCTGAACATTCAAAATACAAAACGAATCTAAAATTTTCGATTCATCACTTCATTTACATTCTTTTATGAATTATGTACTATTTAATTTTATGTATTTACATTTACGAGAGAGTAGTTGAAAGAGTGTTAGATAAATATAGACAATATAGTTGAAAAGTTGTATCATTTATTATTGTTTTTTCATTCAGTATAAATAGTGTTTTATTTTTCGCATTTGAAAAGAAGACTTAAAAATGTAGAATAGAATATTGAGTTTAAAACTTTTACAGCTTTGTTTCTTGCATGTTTTTGTTATAGAACGCATGAATGTTTAGAGTAATTTTGCTTATAGGGTGCTTCGAAGATTCAGGAGTTGGTGAGAGTTTTAAGCTTTGTTCGATATTTAGTTTATTAGATCATCTAAGTAATATGTCGTCTAGACTACGATTAGGTGTTGAGGTCAAATTGGTTTTGAAGGCTAAGCCACAAAAAAGTAGTTGCTAAAACCCAAACATCCCCTCTAGACTTTGGAGAAATAAAATTTAAAAACCTCGTCCACCGGTACACGGTTTTCTTAGTTGTCACCAACATGAAATCAACGTCTCAGATTTCATCTTCATTTTCAATTTCTTCTATAAAAATCCTCCAGTTGCCGCCATTGATTTAGGTCAGCTCTAAAGCAACTCAAACACACACCACCAGAAAGCCAACAACATCTCATTTCTACCAAAAAAAGAAAGAAAAAAAAAAAAAAAAGAAGAAGAAAAAAAAAAATCAACTTCCAATCTTCCATAACTATGATCCTTAGAAGTGCTTCCACTCCCCTTCTCAATTCGTGGTTACACCATTCAAGAGATTCGTCCTTAGAGCATGAGATTGTTCATCAAATCCCCAAATCGCGTTCCATTCTCCTCTCTGGCTCTCCCAGTTGTTTGTCTCCGATAATCGACGATTCCCCTCGGAGGATTACTCGAACGCTTTCCGAGACGGATCTTCGGGACCTGTCTATGGCTAAGATGAAACCCTTTAGCAGGACGCTTAGTGGGTTTTCTGAAATGGCCGAAGAGACTGATGGGGTTGGGTTTAGCTGCTCCAAAACCGCGTCTTTGAGCGGTGGGTTGACTTCCGAAACTGGGGAGGATGTTGGGTTTGTTAGTGTTTTGGTTGGTGGTGGAGTTGGTGGTAGTGGTGGAAGGATTCATGGTGGTGGGGGATCTGATGGTGGCGATGATTGGAGTTTTGGTTTTGGAGATTCGAATCATGGGAATGAGAGTACAGATTTATATTATCAAAAAATGATCGAGGCAAATCCTGGGAATTCAATGCTTTTAAGCAATTATGCTCGTTTCTTGAAAGAGGTAAATCTATATTCAAATTCAAATCCCAATTGACATATGATTTGTTTAATTTCAAACATTTGTGATTCTTCTTTGTATTTATGATTAATTGTTTCGGGTAATAGGTACGTGGGGATCTTGTGAAAGCTCAAGAGTATTGTGGGAGAGCAATTTTGAACAATCCGGAGGATGGTAATGTCTTGTCCATGTACGCTGATCTGATATGGGAAACTCAAAAGGACTCTCCAAGAGCTGAGAGTTATTTTAATCAAGCTGTTAAGGCTGCCCCTGAAGATTGGTAAGCTTCAAGATTTCATGATGAGATTCATACTTTTGGATTAGTTCGAAGGTTGTTCAGTGGCATATTCATTGATTGGTTTTATATTATGGTGCAGTTATGTTCTAGCTTCTTATGCACGGTTCCTTTGGGATGCTGATGAAGAAGAAGAAGAAGAAGAGGAAGTTGGGGAAGAAAGCTTTAGAGAAAAACCAGCAACGAGCTTCTTCCAAGGAGTACAATCCCCACCCCCTCTTGCTGCTGCTTCTTAGTTCTTAGACTTCTCCTGGCTTCATATCTTTTGTATCATAGCTTCAGAGATAACATCTCTTAACCCTGTTTATATTCCCTTCTTGGCCTTAGTATTAGTGTTCTTTTTTGTGCAGTAGTGAGTTGTATCGTCCAAAGATATTGAATTTCTCCCTACGGAATGAAAGTTGTAGAAAGAAAATAAGTTATATATTTTAGCTTTATGTTAGAGAATACTCTGTCTGTGTCTCTGTTCACTCTTCACTGGCGCATGTTTTGGTTCTGAGTTGCATTATACAACTGAATGAAATGGACTCTGTCCATTTTGAAACAACTGTGCTATTGCTGATTATTCATGCTCAGCCTGCAAGCCTAGAGTTTGCAGGATCTGATCTGGAAAGTTTAAATTGGAATGTCACTACAATTTCTTTATAAAATTTTGTTTTTGAAGGAGAGCAATTAGAGTGCCTGAATTTACCTGTAAGAAGAAAAAAACGAGGAAACTACTACAACTGATTTCTAATGCTAAATCTGTTACTACTACCGAAGATTGAACATGAAGAGAGATGCCACTTGAGTGAAAAAGTTTCTGTCAGCTTCTTCTTCTTCATGTCTTCGAGTTCGGTTTGCTTTTTTCAGCAGTTGAACATGGTGGTGGTGGTTTAAATGTTAGGCCTGTTAACTTGTCTGATTGCGCACTTATATCTTGTTGAAAATTTGGCAAAAAGTTCTCTATTCAGACAATTTGGACAAGACAAAATTTTATTAGCTTGTAGTACCTCTTTTGTGAACTTCTGTGAACGGGGTACTGAACAATTTATTGAGTTTGGTTCAACTTCAAAGGATCCAAAACCAGCCTAGAACGGAGCCACCAACCAACCCAATGCCCAGGAACACAACCATTACAATGGCCGATAACTCTGCGTCTGATGCAGGTAATAACTTGGGAGTACTGATCATGATAACACTTGTCAGATATCCATTGCTCAAACCGAGCAAAAAAGTCAGAACAATCACGGGCAGTTCGGTTTTCAGCCACCTTGGGCCATGGATGCAGGCCATGAACAGTGGATAAAATAGAAGCCTAGTGATGCAAAACCATGTTGCTTTCTTGATGTTTTTCAAGATGTATATTGCAGTTAGAGATTTTCCAACTAAATCTGCAATGTTGTATATTGTGATTAGTAGAATAGGATACCAATCTTGAAGCAGTTTTGATTCCAGGTCCTCGGCTATGAATCCTGGAAAAATTGATAGCGTAACGACATAAGTTATGAAAATTCCGAATGCAGGCCACCGAATTTTACCCACCACTGTCCAGAACTTGGATTTTGAACATGGAGGTTCATCTAGAAGATCTCTGTAATAATGCTGCATCACTGGCAGCTTGCACAACAAGTTACAGGACACTATGCAGCATAAGAGGATCGAAGCGCCAACGATGAAGTACAAATGCGCGCTCTTTCGTAGACCCTTTGGCGATTGTGAAAGTGAGGCCTTTGTAATAATCCTCAAGATTGAAACAAGAACACCTGTCACCATCAATTCTCTCAGTCAGGTACATGTCAATAATTCTCTAACTTGGTGGAATTCAGAGCAGCAAAATAAGCTTAAATTTATGTTTAGTTTAGTTGGTCAGGACAAGCATGTTTGGTGTTGACTTTTGTACTAGGATATGATTGATTATTGAATCAATTGAAGACTGAATCCTTTTGAGATTGTTTGTTTAGTTTAACAAGGCAGGAAATTATATGTGGTTTTCAATTTAATGCTATACACCAATACCTAGTTGCCACATCAATAAAGATCATTAAAATATTAACACACTTTACAGCCATCCCATATTAATTCTATACTTATTCATGCAGTTGAATGGAGAAAGTACTTCTTTTGTTTCCCTTTCAGGCAACTGAATGCACATGCTTTCTAGGCGCTAGATCATGTCTGGCACTTTCTATTGGTGTCAACGATTTCATGATATCCGTTCAAGGGCAAAAAGAGAAATATAGTTACCTAGAAGGTTTGGACATAAATAATACCTGAAGAAGCAGTCCCTGCAAACACAGCCTGCATAAATTGTTTTGGCAGCCTGCCAGCCGATCCTATCAAACTTCCTGCTACCAAGCCATCGGCTAAACCACACGCGACAACTGATGCAACAATCACACTATAAGCTTCGTTTGGTCTCCAGTTTGAGCCGGTCATGCTTGAAGCCCAATCCATAATAGGAGACACTAGAATAGACAGGATAAACAAAGAAAAACCCATGTTCATTCGAAATCTAAAGCTCGTCTTCTTTGACCATCCATCCCAAGCAATCATAAGAACCAGAAGGAGCACAGAAGAAGTCATGTAAGCAACGGAGAAAACTTTCTCGACGTGTTTGGTTGGATACAGGTAGCCAAAGTAATCAACTGCTGTGATTGAAGCATTCCAAGGTAGCAAATTGCCAACACCAAGCAAGAAATGGATTAAGTAGGCAATTCTGAAAGTATCCCTTGGTTCTAGCTGATCTCTCATAATAGCCTTTTCACCTTCCATTTTCATGTTCAAGCGTTCTTCTTCTGGGTTTGTGCTATTGTTTGGGAATTTATGCATTGCCAAAACAACAGTAACTTGCCACTCTGAAATGATGTGTTGATGGAGATGGGTAGCATATCCCTTTGAGAGAGTCTGAAACTATTCAAAGCTTAAAGCACTGTCACTGAGGTTATCAAGATTGGTGGCTATAATTTGTAGACATGTTTGATCTTTTTCATTATTGATTACCATTAAAAACAGCTTCCCTCAGTCTCACCACTACAATGGAGGGGACTGATCTGCTCTAGCCTTTGAAATCCTTTATTGAAACACCTGACAGCTCAGTTTGTTTGGATCGCAGATGTGATTGATGGGTTGAACTTGGAACCAATATGACTCATGAAAGTAAAGCTTCGTGGGGACAAGAAATGGATGGGCAATATTAAGCTTGGATCCCTTTATTCTACTGCTACACATGGGGAGCGGCATTCTTCAGGTTCACCTCTGAAATTCTCAAACTAAATATGTTCATTCCATCTCTTTACTTCAATTTCATTACATAATTATGTGGTTTAAACTTCAAAAGTGTTCGTTAAGTTACCATTTTTCTGTGCTTTGAAAGATCTAAATGCTATTAGATTATTCACTACTGATCTAAGACAGAGCCAAAACTGGTTATAGTAAACTGATATGAGTTGGAAGGTCATTTCAGCGTGGCTAAGGTATCACATATAGCTGATAAGCCATCCGCATGGGAGAATTTGATTCTTTGTTTTTCCAGTCAGGGAATTTTCATATTGGAGAAGATTAATTACCCCCATCCATCCTTTTGTTTTTCTTCTTCCTGTCATTTCGTACTATCTTCACTTGGTTTTTTATATTCCTGCCTTTTTTTTTTCTTACCTTGATTGATCTTTACAGAATTTATACATGGAGATTAGTTTACATTTGTGAGGGACTTGCATATCTTGCTTTAAATCGACTGATATTCTTCAGTAGGAAATTCCTCCATATCATGGTTGCATCGCACACCATGAATTGTAGATTCAATGAACGAATAACAAGTGGCTTCGATTACACACTTAGCACAACAAACGGAAAGACGAAAATTTGGCGAGCTTCCAACTTCAAGAGAAGTAGATTTCTTAACTATGAGTTGTACTCAAAAGTCTACGTTTTATTTGTTAATACAAACTAGTTATGATAACCTATACAACCAGAATGTAAAACGACATTGATTCTATACAAATCAAAGGAAATTAGAATCTTTGTACCTTGTTAGAAGTCAAGTGAGATATTTAGTCATGTATGCATCCAATCTAATATGTTTCTTTTTTTTTTTTGTTTGTTTGCTAATCAAACTGTAAATGGTTGATGCATTATTAATGTTTGGTGCACATCAAATCCAAGCAGAATATATAATAAAGGAATTGAAGCCAAAAAGCCTACCAACAGTTTGAAAGTTTGAATTGTGATGCACATCACTCCAAAACCACTCATTTAGAAGCTTTTGAAAAAAAGAAAAAAAACATATTGTTTTTCGAGTCTTTTCTCAATTGAGGTGTGTAGTGGGAAAGGCAATGTTTTTGACAGGAAATGCGATTCCTTGGTCCTAAAAATTGGCATATATCATGCTTTCGAATGAAATTCACAATAATAATATTCCATCAATCAGTTCAAGAGGTTTGAGGTTCAAATCTTTTCGCTTAAACGTGTTAGATTCTGCACTGTTTTTACAGTATACTGCTCCCTCCTACCACTATATCTATCGTCTTCCAATGAATGGCATCTCCTTTTTCTCTTCAAATGATTGTGACTTTAACAACATTGGGTTGAAAAATGGGGGAATCTTTCTGTAAATTGTGGGAGTTTCTTTTTATTTTGTCTTTATTCAGCATTCCATCTCCAAATCTTCAATGGGAAAAAGAAGGAAATCCAATAAAAAGTAACTTAATTGAGTGCTGATGACATGGATTTTTATGATTTTGTAATATATAAGGTGGTTTCATTATGAAAATGTCACATTGTATATCATAATCAAATAATTTTGTTCTGTGACACCACTGAGATCTTGACATGTTAATTTTCTTTTCAAACCTAAGATTGTCATGTTTTACCGTCATTAATAATGGTGACACTAGGTTTGATGTGAGAATATATATACAGTTGGGGATGAGAATTAAAGGAATTGAGTATTGATGCTTTTGAGTATTACAAATTTAAATGGATGTAATCTATTTTGACAACAAATTGATTTGTTAGAAATGAATGATATTACATTTCGATATATTAATAGTTTGATTCATGTCCATGGTATTTACCTTTTATCTAACAAAAGTGAATGTGGTGTCGCACAAACATTCGAAGTAGAGAGTCTAGGAGCTTCTTGTTTTATGTAATTTAAGTTAATGGCGAACATTGAAAGCGATTGACACTTCTTCATTTGATTTACCATTGACATTAAACTCAATTTTGACTTCAATAAACTCACATCAAACCAAGCTTAGGATGGTAAGTGTTGGGGATGGTCCCAAGACCTAAACCCACAACCCATCAATCGTAGGTTTAATGGGCCCAAATAGCCTTAAAACAATCAGGGGTCGTTTTGATTGAGAGAATTGAGATGAGAATTGGTAAGGGATAAGCATGCCCTTGTTTGGTACAACGTTTTGTAGATTTTGTAGCTTAACTATTCTCATGCATCATTTACGTTTATCAATGACCTTCCATCTTCTCCTTTATCTCTATGTTTCATACTTATCTAAAACTCTCATATTTTATTCTCTATGTATTTGTCTCTTAGAAAAGACTTTTGTATAGGTGAAGCTGAAAGGGTTGTGATGACATTTTATTGACAGATGATGAATGGAAATATCTCTAGACAAAATCGAGTTTATCTTACAATGTCTTTAATTCAACTGATTTTTCTAAAAACACAGCTACCAACAATTATTTTAAAAGTTGTGCATGTTTTTTTTTTTCTTCTTCCCTTTTTTTTCACAATAACATAAGTTAGAGTATAGCGTAACTTGATCTATAATATTGATTTAATAAGAGCTCGAGTTTCTCTTTTTTTACTTTTTTGTATAACTTAATTAGATTTTTTTGATGAAGATAAAAGAACTACGAAAAAGAGGCAATCCCTAGAGTTTTATCATTATATAGATATGTTCCATCATTTAATTATAGAATTATCTTTTACTTTAATTTACCTAAATGGCCACATTTAAATGATAAAATTAGATTTAAATTTAAAAGTTATTTTTAAATATATAAAAAAATATAAACTATTTACAAAATATAGCAAAAAAATCTATCACATTATTCGTACCTCATTTAAGTTTTTTATTGCTATATTTGGTAAATAATTTTAATTTTTTATTTTTCTATCCATACAAATTTCTCTAAATTAAATCATATATATATTTTTTAAAATTAACTTAAATGCAACATGAAGTTTTTATGAATAGTTTTTGGATATTTTTGTTTGTTCTTTTCTAGTCTGGTCGAGATTACACAAATCAAACCACGCTAAGTTTCTCAAAAACGATATATTTATATAAATCAATACTAACATGTCATTTGAAAACCGCTAAACTAGTATTTCTCGATCCATCACAAGCAAGATCGTTGGACCTTCTCAATACTATCTTGGACCGATTACACACCGAGAATCTGTTAATTTTTTTTTAATTATTATGCAATTGTTTCAAAATCTTATTAATTTTCAACTTTTCTAGAAATTGAGTTATCATTTCCAAATATAAGACTTACGTAACTTGTCAAATCTTTAACTAAATTTTTAAGTGGTTTTCAAGTGACTCACATGTGTTTTTTAAAATTTAAAAAATATCAAATTTTATAAAAGAATTAAGTAAGGTATTAGAAATATATAGAATATCAGATGTTAATCCTTTTTATAGTTCATTGAGAAAGCCCAGATATATAGAATTCAGTTTTAATAGGTGCGAGATTAACAATGACACTATAATATTCCATATTTTATCTAATTTTTCTCTACAAAAATCCTTTTCAAAATTTAGAAATCAAAACGCACTCTTGAAATCTGTTTGGATAATTAGAAAATTCATTTGAAACTTTGAAAATTTATAGAGATGTGGAACATAACTTGAGCTAAAGAATTGGAAATTTTGGTAAATATTTAATATAATAATTGGTAACTATAAGAAAATTTGAAAATATATAAGATTTGGAAAAATTATTTCAAATAAAAATTAGTAAACTTTGATTTTATAACTATAAAAGATACGTGGAAAAGACTCAAAACAATTGATAAGTTAACCAGTGATGAAAGAGAAAAATTAGTTTAACGAATTTTAAAAAAAACATTGAAAAGTCAAAAGTGAAAAAACGACATACAATTATTTATTTGCACATTTGACGACACGTCGTTTCAAGATTCAAGAAGAAATAAAAAGAAAGGTTGAAGATTGCGGCTATTGGGCTCGCAGTCGTCTCAACAAAGTCGAGTCGACATATTTTCAAAGAAGCGAAAAACAGTCGACGGAACTCTTACTTGAGAGTCGCCGACGCCCAAGGCGGAGCCGCTTGTGTTCGACGAAACATGGAGACGCCTGATCAAGGAACGTCCTCTACGCCATACGCCGGAGGAGGAGTCGGAGGAAAAGTTAGGAAGCCAACCACAAGAAAGCCGCCGCCAACCCCTTATGCTCGTCCGGTGCATAACCAATCGGAGAGGCGCTGGCTTTCGAAGCTCGTTGATCCCGCCTACCGGCTCATCACCGACGGCGCCACTCGACTGCTTCCCTATTTGTTCTCGAAACCACTGCCCTCTACCGCCCTTCCATCTCCCGGAGACGTAGATCAAGGTCATTAGCGTCTTCCCCTAATCTTCTCTCGTTAAATTCTCTATGTCCTGCTAACTGCTTAGGGTTTTGTACATCGCATTTGCTTGGTTGAAATCAATAACCTTTTTGTACTCTCTATTTTAGTACTACGCATTTGGGGAAATTGATGGCTTTTCTGATGGTAGTGAGTAGTGAGGTCTCCAATTTTTCTTCACTTAATAAACATATTGTTGCATTTACGACGCAACTTTTCTAATTCACATTAGTGAAAGTATTGTAGCTATGTTTTGCCATGCTGCTTGCATTAATCTAATCGGCATTGTTCACGTCAGAATCCAGAGAATGTTATTATTGGCTTATTTTTTTCATTCTCTAGTAAGATTAGTTGTTGATGATGAATTCTTTTTGAGCAGATAAAGTGGAGGCAGAGGAGGAGGATAACGTCTCTGGAGAAGAACCACCCCGCAATGTAAAATTAGCTCTTTTTTTTTTGGTTACAGTTTTGCTCTTCCATGGCTATGGGCACCCTCCTTTTTTTTTTGTGCCATCTTACGAATGAGTATCCACTATCCGGGTATTGCTTTGATAACAGACAAATGAACAATCGATATTTGAAAGTGCTTACTGGGGTTTTATTATTAAATGAGATCGATGTCAATAGAAATAGTCATAGGGCAAGGGTTACCTACTCTTGACAGTTGCTTCTCACTGGTGAGCGTACTTTGATTGGTGTGTTGTCTAGAAGGTTATAACGATTTTGACCTTGTGAGTGCGCTCATGCTTTTCTGCTGGTGGAAGTTATTGATCTTCCGTTAAACTATGACATTCACTCTGATGTACCAGTTAAAATTTTATTTACCTGGTGTAGTTGTTTTTTTCTCTTGTTTCTCTTTCCTTTGTAGCAATATGATCCTGATGGCTTGGAGTTACAAAATCACATGGCTTATCCATTACTTGTGGTTAACACCCAAGGGAATGATTTCCTATGTCCTGTTTGTGTTTTCATTTAATTAAATTTTACATTTTACATTTTCATTTGAAAAATTATCTGCAGGCAGTAATGTGATTCATAGTATACATTTTGGTTCATTTCTTGCAGCAAGGGGCATCTACCTTAGTTGGATTACCTGGTCCTAGTGGAGAGGCAAATAGATCAGAGAACAATTCTGATTTTAGTGGCCGCCAAAAGGACAGAGAAAATGATGTTTTGGCTGGGAATAGAAAATTTGATGTTGAAAAATGGATCCAAGAGAAAACATTTTCGAGGTAAATTGCAGAGCATGACTTTTTTTGTACAAACCGATGCATCGTTTATTATCTAAGAAACGTGGACATAGACACAATCCAACATGAAATTGATATAGATACGATGACTCATTTTATTTAGTAGAGCAGCGTCTATTTTCTAATTATATTTGAATATGTGAACACCTTTTAACATATTTCAGACATAAAGTTTATTTTATTTTTACAATATTGGAGTTTGGGAGCCAAATTGAGAGTGATATAGTATGCAATATTTTAAAGAAGTTGAAGAAGCCATTATGTTTACCTAACTGTGCAATTCCTTATGGTACCTAGCCTACAATTATGTTTATTCAATCATATGCTTAAATTACAGGTTCAATCTTTTTCTTTGTTAAAAGTTATGTATTTTTCTCCCATTTTTGTTTATGTCGATTATTCTGTTTTATTTGTTTTAATCAACATAACATAAAATAATTGACCTACAAAAGATTGGAGAAAAATAAATAAATTCCAAGAAAGAAAATATTGAACTTGTTATTTAAGCATATGATTCTGTAAGGAATTGCACAACTAGGTTTTATGTTTCTCTTTGGGCTGTGATTTTGAAGTCTTTACTGTAACTATTCCTTAAACGCTCCTTTGCTTGACTGGAGTGCCTTCCTTCAGCTGGAATCCTTTTGGTGGCTTGACTTTTTTGTATCTTGTATTCTTTCATTTTTTTCTCAAATGAAAGTGGCTTCTTTCATCCAAAAAGTAATAAATAATAAAAAATAATAATACTGAAAAAAATGGTTCTAAGAAGTGCTCAACACAATCCCAACAGACAGCTTGACTAGTATCTAATGTCCAGAACATGTGAGACACAAACATGCTCCCTAAACTGCATATGTTCATCTTCAACTCTTTTCATCAGAGTTCAGTTGAAGTGTTTCCTCGTTGAAATGCAAAGGGATGGAACATTAGGGTGAAGGAATTATTTTAATCGTGATTCCATGGTTGAAGTACTTTCCCCTGCTATGAATAAATAGGTTACTTGCTTCTGAGGTTGCATCCAAGGGATAGTCAAATGTCCATATATAGTAGTCTTGATAATTTCATTTCTAATCAAATTTAACAGCACTGCCTCTTTTCTCTTTGTATAAACTGGTAGTGGTGCAATACATCTATGCCCAAGTGATTGTCAAATGTCCAATATTCGTGTTCTATTATAAACGCGTAGTGGCACAATGCCTCATGCTCTTTTCATCCTCTTATACATTTTCTATAGCCAGATAGCCAGTTGGATACGGGATTTCTCTAAATTGGCTGATATACTGTGCAGGGAGGAAGTTAGCCGTTTATTAGAGATTATTCAATCAAGGGCGCTTGAACCTTCTCATAAAGTAGACGGCAAAACATTTTCACCACAGAGCATTGAAAAACAAGTTGAACAGCCATCTGCTGCAAATAGAGTTCTAAAAATGCCTCGTGAAGGAAAGCAAGAAGATTTGGAGAGGGCTACATGGGGAAACTTAACCCCTCTTCCACATTCATCGGTCAGTAGGGCGAATCCTTGAGTAGTTTCTGTATATAATAAGTAAAGTAAAATATTTCATGGCTGTTATGAACTTGGAACTTCTTTTACATATGATGGTCTAAGTCTAATGTCTGTCAGTTTGCCAAATTTGGTTTGTTGTTTCACACATCGGTGCAGATTGTGGGATTATTTCTTCCATTTTCATGATCTCCTATGTTCTTCAATAGGTTTTACTAGGCCATGCTAGGATTTTTTAAAAATATGTCAATCAATCTATACTCTTATATATATACACACACTCACATACTCATATATAAATTTGAAGATCAACAAATCATCCTAGATACCTATTTTTTGTATTCTTTATTAGTGTAATATATAAAACACCGAGGAGATTCGTTCAGCCTTGGGATTGTCAAAAAACTAGATCAAACTATGATTACTAGGTTGTTCATATTTATATTTTTATTGAAGTTATTGTTTTAGTATTCTTCTTTTTTGTTAGTAATTAAATTTTGTAGAAAATAATCTGAATATCATAATTGAAAAACTAGTCCTGAACGCTGACGAGAGTCGAGACGTTCAGTAATCAAAATAATAAAATGAATCGTCTCTCTGTTAGCAATATGGTTAATTTGGTTAATGTTGAAAAGTCAATAGGAAAATATGTAGTTAAAGGTCTAGGGTGGGGATTTGTGCAAGAATCTACAAATTTTCATTTCCAAAGTCTTCAATATCTGTTAACTGTTTTGAGCATGTTATTCACGTTTCTCTGCCTCTAATAATAATTCAGCATTGGTTGTTCTTTAGCAGAAACTAACTGACGTTGGAGCATCACCTGTGGATATTGCAAGAGCATACATGAGCAATCGTAAATCTGAACCAGGCTTCCTTTCTGACAATCTACCAGATGAAGGAAGGGCTTTGGTTCATGGTGATCATCAAATGTCTAAGCCTTTTATTCCATCAATGCCCCCCAGTCCATCAACTTGTTGGCCTGGTGCCATGTCAGAAAGTCAGCGTGGTTATTTAACTCCGAGAAGTCAAAGAGGAGGTAGATTTGGTCTTCATAGTTTCCCTCGGACTCCATATTCTAGGAGCATCTTTTCAAAGTCCAAGTCCAAGGTATGTATGTATGGTCTTCAATTCCCTTTTTTTTGGTCGTGACATACTGTATGTACACTTTACAGTAAACAGACTATATATGATTAACCACTCCTTTGCACGTTAACAGCTAACTCAGTTGCAAGGAGATGGCGAAAAGTTTGTGACTGCACCATCACCTCTCTGGCAGCAGTCACGAACTCCTGCTTATTCTCAGGTAATTTTTTTTATCATTATAGCCATTGGCAACCGACTAAGCACACAACAGCAATTTATTTTATCATTAAGCACTCAATGGCTAAAAACCAATTTTATCAAAATAAAAAAAAAGAACAACTGTTGTTGAGAAGTTCTTTTGTAGCATTTACATTGAGATTCAGTACTGAACATTTTAATTTGCGTCCCTAATGAGTAGCCATTTTAAGGTAAAGGTAGTATAAAAACAGATCATTTTAGCAAGAAGAATAAAATCTGAAATATTAAAGAGAACTGCTGTAAACTTTTTGTGTATGTATGCATTACAGGGTAAAGCCAGAATTTTTTGTTGGGATGAAACTTTTTTTACATTCGAACTTCTAAAATACACTATTTTAAATTTTGAACTATCCGGAGGCAAATTAGTGGAGAAACTATACTTATTCTAAAGTGCTCATTTATCCTTGATCTTTTGTTTCATTCATGCTCTTGCTCGTAGGGTGCATCTTGAGCTAGTGGTTTATTAAAATGTTCGTTATGGCTGTTGGTGTTGTGCTGCTTTACCAAACCGAAGTATAGTTGTTTTGGCATAACCTCGATATAAACTAGTTAGATGGTTAATATTTTTCATCCAAATGCTAGAATTTATGGATTAGCTGCAAGAGTTACTTAATCCATGGTATAGGTGGTTTAATTTTTAATTTTAGGACAACTCATTCTCAGGCGGAGCTTTTTGTTCAAGGGCATTTTTGTTGTGTTTAAATATCTAATTGTACTTAAGTTCTTAATGAAACTTTCGATACTGTATTGAATGTTGCTTCTTATATATTATTTGCTGCTGGTACTTGTTAGCTGTTTGCATTTATAGTGTGCCAAGCTCAAGTCCTTACAGATTCTTACTTCTATCATTCTTATTTATTTTTTTTCTGTTTGTCTATATAGATGATATCAAGCAACGATCCATTAGATGAGGCAACTGGTTCCTTTGGACCAATTCGTAGGCTTCGCCATAAGGCATCTGCAGTTACTAATTCCAGACGATCAGCGTCCTTATATCCAACCCGACAACCAGACATGAAGGTAGCAAACTCCAATACTTCAGAAAGCATTTTACCTGATATGAAGAAGAATCTGGAGCTTGGAGGAGCAGGCACCATTCCTCTCTCACAATTGGTAGGAAACAACAGCTCTGAGTCGAATCTTCTGACTGTCCGTCCACAGTCCAGTCAGGTTGCTAGGACAATCCTAGAGCATATCACTAGAAACCCACCTACTCCAAAAGAAAAGACTGAAGAGTTAAAAAGAGCAATTGAATGGAAAAAAACTCCGTCTTCGAATCTACAAACGGTCAAGCAAAATGAAGCCAGGAATTTGGCCGTAGAGTTAGATTTTCACCAAAAAGCAAACCAAGTAGATCTGATCTCTCACCCCCAATTGAGCAATACGGGAAACACTATGTCCACGATTCTTCCAAAGGAGAGTGCTGGTAGAAATTCTGATGCTGCAAACCAATATCCTTCCGGTCTGAAGTTTAGATTTAGCAATGCTGAACCAAAACACCAGAGTGATGCAGGCTTAAATATTGGTGGCTCGTTGCCTAAGGTATCACTGCAACTTTGCAATTGGTTTTAATTCGTTGATGTATTATCCGACTTACAGATGCTTCCTTTTTAAGTATTCTTTTATTTTTTTGAAGTTATTAGCATAACTGCGTAAGCTTGAATTCTTAATTTGTGATTGAATGTATGGGCAGGTTGCTCCAAAGACCGTTCCTGTTCCAGCCGTTGGATCCGAAGTGGGCACTCAAATTAAGCCTTCCCCATCTCTCGGTGGTAAACCTGTTTTTCCATCCATTACCATCAACAAGCCTGAGTCAAAATGGGCATTCTCCTCTGACAGTGGCTCGGCATTTACTTTCCCTGTTTCCGGTGCATCCTCAGGAATGCTCTCAGAACCGCCAACACCATCCATCTTTCCATCAACAACCAGCCTTGGGGGAAGTCAGCCTCTATCACTGAAGCCTGAGTCTCCAGTTCCTTCATACAGTTTTGGCTCAAAGAAGGCCAGCCCTACCCTTGTTTTCTCATTCCCTTCAACAAACAACGATACAATCCGCACTGAAGCCTCAGATATAAAGTTCAGCTTTGGATCCAATGATAATACAAGACTTTCCTTCAGTTCTATTGGAAAAGATGCAGTTTGTTGCTAACTGATTAGACTTGTCAAGTACAGTTTTAAGCCGAATGTTGGGGAAAGAAACTTATGGCAAGTACCTTATTTCTTAAAAAAAGAAAACAAATAGGAAATTGCAAATTCAATCAAAATGAAGAAAACAACTTCTTTGCCAGTTGATGGCTTTCCTTTATGTGTACTTCCATTCCATTGACAATGAGATGGTATGAAAGTAATGCTGTTAGTTTTCATGTAACATTAGTTTAAATATTAATCAAAAGTGTCACATCATTAAGTTCAACAAGATTCCTGATTTAAAGTTTTGTTTGGGTGGATGGATGTAGAGAACCTGAACCAGGAGAGGGAAAGTAGTTTCTCACATGTGATATGTTTTTTTTTTCCTTTTGATGCAGATTCCCAAAGAACTCCAAGAAAAATCTGGGAAAAGGGAATGGGATACCTACATCTACATCTACAACTACATCCTAATTCCTATCCAAGAAAGAGAAGTAGAGATATTTGATTGGATGATGACAGGGGTAAGAAGGAAAAGAAGAGGATAGGACAGGAACAGGTACACGTGGCAGACTTCAAATCACAAGATGAAGGAAGTGAGAATGAGAAAGAGAGAAAGAATCACATGTTGGTGTATGTATGTAATATATATATTGCAGGTAACGAGGAAGTAATTCCCTCCCCTCCTATCAACAGAGGTAAAAAAGGAAGAGATAAACTGAAATAGTGGGGGGTCCCCGTTACCCCCAAAATTTGAAGCACCGATTCATCAAAGTTGTGATGAATGAAGAAACAAACAAACAACCAAAGGGGGGTTATTTTTTTAGTGCGGAAGGAAAGGGGGTTTGGGATTGTGGGGAAGAAAGTCAGATTGAAATGACAATGGAAGTGAAATGAATGCGTTAGCAGACCATGAGTGTGACATTTCAGATTCTAAATGTCAAAAAGTTTTTTTTTTTTTTTTCCCTTTAATTTTATTTTTTTAGGGTTTGTGTGCAGCAGAGGAGAGCAGAGCAGTGAGGGCAGAGCAGAACCGCCCAGTGGCAGCGGCCGCAGCAGCTGCACCACCGCTACCTCTGCTCCACTCTATACTCTTTTTCTCATGTCTTTTTCCATACTTAAAAATCAATTTTTTTTTTCTTTTGGCAGCCAGCTTGTAATCTATCCCTACATTCATTACCAACCACTTGAAGATCCCTAGGACATTCAATCATTATTATTTTCTTTCTTTCAATAATCTTTAACTCAACCACAATTTATTAATTTCTTCATGTTTTTCTATTGTATTCTCTCCTTCGTTAATGTTTAGGAAGTGAGACTGCTATTGAGGGCTTCATGTTTCCTTTAGTCTCAAAGAATATAATAAAAATTAGAACTCAAACATGAAAAAATACACATAGGTGTATGTACTTGAGATTCAAGAGATCTTGAGTTCAAATTCATACTTTATTTGTACTTAAAAAATCTTTTAAAAAAAAAGGAAAAAAAAACAAATTTAGAACTCAAACCATAATTACCCTATACTATTTTTCTTGAAGTAGAAAATTTAAATTTATTATTTTTTTTTTGGTTCTTGAACTTACAAATTTCATGTTATACCTTAATTTTTTAATTAATGTTTTTTAGTTATTTTATTTTGGGACTTTGTTATATTATTTTACCACTTAACATTCATTTAGGTATGTAATTTGAGAATGTTCCTAACTTCAAATTATTCCTCTCTCATAGATATGTACACACAATTTGACTTTATTATTTTTGAAGAAACACAAAAATCAAGTTTTTTTAAAAAATATAATTAGAATAGGAAAATCCGAACAGTAGATCTTGTAGTTATTAATGTACCGATATGTAAATAATTGAGTTATGCTCATTTTTTCAATAAGGTAAGTTTTGGGTTATATTTTACTTTTGTAATTTTTGCAATATATAATGTATGTTTTTATTTTTAGTTCATTTTTTGCTAAAAAGAAAAAGAAAAGGTTTTGAGATTGTCTATTACTTAAAACCAAATGTTTTTTCCATAGTAAATCTAAATGTTTTATATCAACACAACTAAAATTATAGCAATATAAAAATTAATAAAATATAACATTTGTTCTTGATTTTTAAATTTGCGTATAATTTTTTTTGAACTTTAATAAATGTTATCAAGACTAATCATCAAAAATAAAAGTTGTCTAAATAAGCTTCCAAATTGTAAGAATGTCTAATAAATTGTCTAAAATATAGATTCTCAAACTCTCAATTTTGTTTTTGATAGATCTTTTATAGGTTCAAAATTTTAAAATTAACTATTCTATTAGACACAAAAATAATTTAATATCTAGTTAGACCCTAAATTTTTAATTTTATATTTCTTCAAAATATATTTAAAAAAAATTAATTAGACTAAGGTTCTATTCAGCATAAAACTTCAAAATGAAGGGCATCTTAGACCTAAATTAAAATTGAAATTTTGTGAATTTATGTTTAGAAACAAATTTTAAAAAACCTATCAAAAACTCATTTTAAATTTTAGAATCCATATTGAAAGATATACATAAAAGTTTAGGGACTAAAATTATAATTGAACTTTATATGAATTTCATCGTTGTGACATAAAGTTTTAGATCGGTTCCGTTGCATGTCAGTATCATACTTGGAGTCAAGTTGTCAAAATGTTAAAAAGTAAAATAAAGTAAGAACTAAAACTATTATTTTCCAAAAGCTAAACAACTAAAATAGATAATATAGAAATTTATAAGCTAAAGGAAACAAATGCAACATGTATGAACTAAACATGGAATAATGAAGATTAAGATTTAAACCTTAGAAAAAATATAATTAAATCCTATCCAATATAGAAACGTTATGACTGCATAGTGAAATAGTCACATTACCAATTTGTTATGGTATCACGTTTCTCATGTTTTATTTTTAGTTCAAACATGGCGGTAGAGATTTGAATATCGGTTATTTTTATCGTTGGTCTAAATTTTATGTCAGTTGAGTTATGCTCACTTTCATATGTATTTAGTATTATATACATTAAGAAATTCTAATGCACCAACATTTTTTGTCAGTTGAGTTATGACCGGGTGTATGATGTGAATGTTAAGGACATGTCATTATACTTGGGATATCTCGGGTGCACTACTTATTGATCTCCCGTCATTTGTATAATTTGTTAAAAAAGATATACATTAAGACAATTAATATAATTTTATTACAACTTAGTCGCTGTAAAAATAGCTCAGCCATTAAGATGCTAATAATGGAGTGATTACAATGCGTTGTACTTTTAGGGTTAATAGTTAACTGTAGAACAACATTTTTAAAGAATTGCAAATATATAACAAAATCTATCATTGAGAGACTTTGAAAGTTGATATAAATTTTGCTTTAATTGCATTTTTTTGTACTGTGTTATATCTGCAAATAACTTCAAGCCCAATAGCTATTTTTGCAATTGTGTATCTTAATAATATCGTAATTAAATTTATGTTAAAATATCATTTTGGTACCTACTATTTGAAGTTTGTTCAAGTGTAGTCCCTCTGCTTTCAATTGTACTAATGGTATAAATCTTTATTGAGTTTGGGGTATTATGATGAAAGTCCTATGAGTGTGTCAACTTAATGAAATGTTCGGGTGCACCTATTTTAATTGTACTTTCAATTGTCAATTTGAATTCCTATCTTTCAATAAATCTTAAAATTTAGTCTCACCAGTATACTTCATCGTTGATTCCTTAATTTTTTGTTGTATATATAGAATTTTTATTACAAACTATATGAAAACATATTCCCATATTTTTATTTCCTTGCATGAATCACAATTTTGGTAAAAACTAGCTTTGAGACATTAAAGAAAGTACATGAATTACACCATTGAGATTACATGAATTAAAATTAATTTAACCTTACATTCAAATATACTGTTCCATTTGAACTCTATTAACCCATGTGTTTAGGAATATATAATTCTATTATCATAATAATTTTGACACATTTCACTTTGGGTAAACAATAGGCTTTTAGGGTTTAGGGTTTCAGTCAATGGTTTGAATAAAAAAATGAAAGCAGGCATTGATTTTGAATCTGAAAAAGATTCATCTCTTATTGTACCTTTAGTTAGTGCCTTTTTTTTTTTTTTTTTTAAATTGTTAAATTAAGAAAAATAATATTTGAAATTAATATATATATATAGTGGTCCATGATCTACTTTTGTTGTGTGTGTGTGTGTGTGTGTTTGACAGTGGTGAATGGTTAATTATGGTGATAGCTGCATGCAGTCTATTGGTATTATGTTTGGACATATAAAATCTTTTCTTAGATAAACTTTGCTTTTTGTGTCTCAAAAGGAAACACCTTTTCTTTTCCCTTCCCCCCCTTTTCCCACCCTCCTTCTCTATTTTCAAACTCTATATTATATCATATATATTTTACCCTAATCTTTTGTCACACACACACACACTTATTCATGAGGGCTAGACATATATTTTTCTTCACATACTTACTATATTATCATTATGTTTGGTCAACTCCTAAGTATTGTAGTAATTCAAGAAAGTATATACTAAACTCCTTCCTTATCTAACTCATATTAATACCCTACGTTACGGGTTTTCTTCAAACAAAAATGTTGTGTTGAATGTTAGATACAAACATAGTCCTATACATAACACGGTTTATATTCTAAAATGGACAATTACATGTCAATGTGAAGATATATGTGGAGGGTTTCGTTATTCTTATTCTTTTTTAACAAAATACTAGAGAGAGAGATTTCGGGATGGACGAGGATATCTCAACTAAGTTGACATATTCTTGGCACTTTCATCCTACTCTAATATCAATGTGACACTAAAACATATATCTTCGATCACACATGCAATAGAATGAATTTGTTAAATATGATGGGTTAGAACTAATAAGTAGTTAAATAAGATGTGAATGCTTTGAATAATCATATCATGAATTGGTAATATTTTTCATACACCAAAAGATTTATATATGGATCATGAAGAGTCCATGTTTCTCTCTCTATTCCCCTTTATACTTGATTGGAAAGAAAAGTGATGGGAAGGAAGTGCAAGAATTATGCCACTTGTCTATTTGAATAATGCTCCAAAGTAACATGTTAAATCACACATGTACAAACAAAAGCAATTGACTTTCCATATCCAAATGCCCATTGGAAAACAACACATTATATTGATTATTTTTTTAAATAACAAAATACCAATAAAAGATTAGTGGGTGCATCGAGATGTCTTACTAAAAGTTGACACATCCATAACACTTTCATCATATTCGAAATCCAATTAATGCATATATTCAATACAAAGATTAAGAGTTTCAATATATACAAAGGAGCTAGAGGATAGCTCACAACAAAAATAGTAGAACCGATATTACCACCAAGGATTACACTATCATATATTTGAATGAATGAATGATTTGGATGTTATTGGTATTGAGATTAATAATTCTATTTAGCTAAACTAAAATAAGAGTAGTTAAATTAGGCAAGAAACATATATTCTCGATTAAAAGATAGCAGAAGTTCGAATTCATCTATCTGCAATATTGTTTAGTCATCTAGTAAGGAATTTGCCTCTTTAACAACTAATTCTAAAGTGAACTACCTCTACTTCTTTTCATCTTCTACATGTATATAGAGGGTTGAAGAATTACTACATTTCACACATATATTGATATATCTTTTGTATAATCTAACCCCAATTAGATCACAGATCCACTAACTTTGAATAACCAAATTTTAAAAAATCAAACAAAATCTTATCTAGAATGGAGTTGATTGATGATGCCAAAAGCATAATTTTGTGGCTAAAAAATTAAGTTGAAATTGAGAAATTAGTAGAGAATGTGGCATTTGGATCAAGTAATTAATCATATTTTTGATAACAAGAGTGGAAATCATATAGGTGCAACCCAAACTCAAAGATGGATATTATAATAATTGTCACTTCTTGAATTTAAACAACAAATTCAAGTCATTGGCCTTTGTTTTCATGGAGTAAAAAGAAGAAGAAGAAGAAGAAGAAGAAGAAGAAGAAGAAGAAGAAGAAGAAGAAGAAGAAGAAGAAGAAGAAGAA